>WOVY01009361.1:0-600000 GCA_013436015.1 Rhipicephalus annulatus
TGTTCTGAACGTTGTACTTTAGGAATTGTTTTTCACACTGGCTCACTACCCTAGAAGGAATTTGATTCTTAGGTGAGTTCGGCTTTCGTAAGTGCCATTTTTGAGCTGTAGTCTTACACTTCACCTCATTTCGGGAATTTGCTGTCTGCTGGAAAACTCTTATCTTTATCATACGAAATTATTGGAATGTATGGGTTGTATGCTTCAAGTTCAGTGTAATGTCAATTACACGCCATTTTGAAGGATACACACTACACATTCTTTATATATGGTGCTGCCAGAACAGCACGAACATCGTTTTATGAGAAGTCATATTTGCTCTTATTACAGGATGAGAGGGTGCCGCTGACGTCTTGTGTAGTCTACCCCCCGTCCCCAGCCTAGAGCAAGCCTACTTCCTGAACCTCCACATGGATAACCGAAAAATCTTCCGTGTCAGTAATGACGAAGAAGGAGTGACAGCACTGATTCGTTGATTTTTTTATTTTCAACATTGTCTACGGCCGCAAGGCCTTTAACAACCACCGTGATTGAGCGGCTTTTTCTCGGCGTGAGTTTGGAGTTTATCAAATAAGTTGTTCAGGCAGTACGACGCTGAAAGTTTTAGTGTCACAATGCCTGAACAACTTGTTCTAGTGTGGTCATGAAAGATGAACAAACATTGTTATTTGTGTAAGTTATATTGCTTAAATATAGCTGGACCATTCCATGCCAAACGTCCCAGCCACTTTGGCGACCATCTGAATTGTATTTAAAAAAAAGTGCTGACGTACTGCGTTGAAAACAGGGAACTGCTAGAATATTTCAGCGAGAAAGAAAGTTTTGTTCATGTGGCTGGCTTATAACTTCCTGGCATAATGCCGTCTGTGTGCTGTTTGTGGAAAATTTCGTTTTAAAACTACCGCTTATTTTTTCTAAAGCAAATTCGGTCTACCTGTTGAGTAAATGTGCTTCTGTAAGGTATTTGAAGCTCAATAATAATAGTGCAATTTTTTCGCCACATTCGCTTACAAGAATAAAGCCAAAATGTGTTATGTTTGCATTTTTTATTGCAATATTGCACTTTGTATGAATATCTGAGCAGTGAATACTTACTCCACAGAAGGTATATTTTGAGGAAAAAATATGTGTACACCTCTCAAGCTGCTCAAATATACGAGAAAATATCACAAATTTCACAAAATTGTGATTTTTGTGCGTATTGAGATGCAATTTGCTCCATGTTGTGATACAATTAAAACTCATCATTATACCTAAATCGTAAGAAAATGAAATTCTTTCTGTAATAAAAATCTTATCGCAAAAAGGACAGGAAAGAGCGCTGTCAACTGAATTTTATTGAAGGTGCTACGAGCGTTTTTATACTGAGCACAAGACCAGGGCTCATCTGCAACAACACATGTGTGACCATGACAAAATAATTTTAACCGAGAAAAGAATACTCTTTTTCGGAAAAGATAAGTGAAGGTGTACTAATGCATTGATCCTTGGCCTTCCTGATAAAAAGTTCTAAAATCTCTCATTTTTCTGCTTGCTTTTTTTTAAAACCGTGTTTTATGAAACCTAGGACTACACTTACATTCTTTACGATGTCCGGCCATGAGACTACTATAGCCCTTCTTAACATTTAAAGCATGCTGTCTTGCTTGATCATTGAAGCATTGCCCAGTTTGTCCTATGTCTACTTTTCCACATGTTAGCGGTATCTTATCCACATTGGTGGGCTCGGTGGCTGTGCTTCAGCGCAGACCACTAATCCGTTGCTTTTCGCCATGCAGGTCCACAGTTTCTTCACTGGACTACTTTTGCCCGCAATTCTGGCCTTCCCCCAAGCTACAGCGATCACAGCAAACCGTTCCAGCACGCCCGGTGCGGGCCCCTGCCCTGCTCCGTCCGCGACCGATTCAGCGTGCCCAACAGCGCCGCCACTGCCCTCTTTGGTTTCCCAATCACCCTGGAAAGCGCTATCGTCAGCAACATCATCCACCAAGTCAGCTATAAAACCGCCCCTGTCGTCCCGCACGCTCTGTGGGCTCGGTGGCTGTGCTTCAGCGCAGACCACTAATCCATTGCTTTTCGCCATGCAGGTCCACAGTTTCTTCACTGGACTACTTTTGCCCGCAATTCTGGCCTTCCCCCAAGCTACAGCGATCACAGCAAACCGTTCCAGCACGCCCGGTGCGGGCCCCTGCCCTGCTCCGTCCGCGACCGATTCAGCGTGCCCAACAGCGCCGCCACTGCCCTCTTTGGTTTCCCAATCACCCTAGAAAGCGCTATCGTCAGCAACATCATCCACCAAGTCAGCTATAAAACCGCCCCTGTCGTCCCGCACGCTCTGTGGGCTCGGTGGCTGTGCTTCAGCGCAGACCACTAATCCGTTGCTTTTCGCCATGCAGGTTAGTCGAATGTCTCATTCTTTTGAAAAAAAACTAGCAATTACTTTCTTATACAGCTACCGAGCCCACGGTGTTGCGCTACAATTGTTGTTGATTGTGTTCATGCGATGCGGTCGCTTTTGCTTTTGGCGGGAGATATTGAAACCAACCCTGGCCCTCCCAGTATTGAGGACGTAATGAACGAGTTAAGAAAGCTATCGGCTGGCCAGTCAAAGCTGATTACCGATATGCTAGACCTCAAAAACCAGCTACTAACAACAGACAAAACCCTATCGGACCTCAATAAACGCATGACTGATTTAGAAGGACATTATCACGCCATTTCAACCATCCGAACCGACCTGGACACTATAAAAACAGATACCACTGAAATGGCTAACCGGATTGACCGTCTTGCTGCACAGATGGATGATACCGAAAACAGGTCCCGTCGCAATAACCTGATCTTTTATAACAATCCCGACCCAAACCCTAAAGAAACATTTCCAGAATCTGAAGAAATCGTCACCCGTCATTGTCATGATCACTTGAAGTTCACCATTGACCCTAATCACATTGAACGCGCACATCGCCTAGGACGCCACACAGGAGGCCATAATCGGCCACTCATTGTAAAATTCAATCAATTCAAAACTAAAGAATCTCTACTTTCTAATGGCCCCAAATTTAAGGGAAGCAATTTCAGTGTTGGTGAAGATTTCTCTCATCCCGTCAGAGTTGCTCGTAAAAAACTGATCGCCTTCGCTAAATCAAAATCAACTTCCTACTCATTGCGATTCAAAACATTGCACATTGGTACCAAACGGTACGTGTATGACCACTCCACAGATTCTGTTCAGGAAATGTTGTAGCAATTGCCCCATCAACAAAATAGGCCTCACCGCCCTCGATCCGCCCCTCGATCAAACTTATTGCTCTCTGCTATCTTTACTAACATACGCAGCTTTATTCCAAAACGTGACATTATTTCTAATCTGGTGTTATCATCTGATAGCAACCTTCTGGTACTAACGGAAACATGGCTTACTAGTGACGTGACTGACGGCGAGGTACTCGCTGACCTACCCAATTTTAGAGCGTTTCGAAACGATCGCAGCGGCACGAGAGGAGGAGGAGTACTCGTCGCTGTCAGTCACAACATATCCTGTTCGTCTATAAACATTGTGTCCGACCTTGAAATCTTGTGGCTTAAATGCCATGCCGCACCGCACTCAGTTTTACTTGGCGTTTGCTATAGGCCCCCTCACAGTACTCCCGATTTTTCTTCTAAGCTCAATAATATACTAAGCGAAATAACGACCAAACACCCTAACATGCATGTAATTCTGTTTGGCGATTTTAATTTTCCTAATATCGATTGGGCAAGCCAGCCTGAACCAGCGGCTACGTCAAGGGAATCGAACGACTTCCTTGATGTATGCCTTAACTTTAACCTATCTCAAGTTCTTACAGAACCAACCCGCGTTACCGATAACTGCCAAAACATTCTGGATCTTATATTAACCAGCTATCCCGAGTGCGTGTCCTCCATTGCATACCTGCCTGAAATCAGTGACCATAAAGTCATTCATGCTGACTTCGTGATTAAGCCTGCTTTAGCCCCGACCATAAAAAAACTATCCGTTTGTATGATAAAGGAAATTACGAAGCAATTAACTCTTAACTAACGAATTTTTACTCCACTTTTGACACTGCCTTTTCTCATCATAATGTAACCGAAAACTGGTTGATTTTCAGAGATAAGCTAAACGAAATGGTTGATAAATACATTCCCCAAATTAACATCAATCCTAATACCGCCCAACCCTGGTTCAATAAAGCACTGAAACGATTAGAAAACAAGAAAAAACGCTCCTTCCGCGCCGCCAAGTCCCGTAACACCCCTGATGCATGGAACAAGTACAAAGCCGCTGAATCTGCTTATCTGCAAGCCATACGTCACGCCAAACACTCATTCTTCCATTTGGACGTACCGAACATGCTTAAGAACTAACCCCCAAAAATTCTGGCAAGTCATAAACCCACAGGACACGCGCAATATAACACTATGTAATGGGTTAGGGGATGCCCTAAGTGACACGGAATGTGCACGCGTGTTTAACGCCGCCTTCGCATCCGTTTTCACCCAAGAAACTGAGTTGTCATTTACCATCCCTCATGCGAACTTTGAATGTACCATGCCACCAATTACGTTTTTTTCTAGCGGTATTTCATCACTAATAGACAAAATCAAACTTTCTTCTTCCGCTGGTGTAGACAACATTACATCCAAACTCCTGAAAAATACTAAACATATCTGTGCAGCGTATCTGTGTCTACTATTTTCACAATCAGTTTCAACAGGAATGCTGCCTCCAGATTGGAAGCACGGAAAGGTCGTTCCAGTCCACAAATCAGGTAACAAACAATCACCATTAAATTATCGTCCCATTTCATTAACCAGCGTACCCTGCAAACTCCTCGAGCATATCATCTACACACATATTATGGACTTCCTTGATTCCAATAATTTTTTTTCATCCTGCGCAGCATGGCTTTAGGAAAGGGTATTCGTGTGAAACGCAGCTAGCTATGTTTGTTCATGACCTGCATGTTAACCTCGACTCTAACCTTCAGACTGACGCCATCTTCATCGATTTCGCAAAGGCATTTGACAAAGTTCCTCATGAGCGCCTACTACTAAAGCTTGCCGCGTGGAATTTAAATGATGACGTATTAGCATGGATTAAAGAATTCTTAACTAATCGTTCGCAATCAGTTTTCGTCAACAATCAAATGTCTAACACTACCCCGGTAACCTCAGGTGTCCCTCAAGGGTCTGTCCTAGGCCCGCTTCTGTTTTTGATTTACATTAATGACCTACCATTACATGTATCTTCTAACATACGCATGTTTGCAGACGACTGCGTTATTTATCGTAAAATAAACAACGTTTCGGATAACACGTCTCTTCAATCTGACTTACTAAGCTTACAGGATTGGTGTAACCTTTGGCTAATGGAACTCAACCCTAACAAATGTAAAACTGTTTCCTTTCACCGCCGTCGAAATCCGATAGTATTCCCGTACCGAATTGCTGACACAAATCTCGAATTAGTTCCTTCCTATAAATATCTCGGAGTAACCCTTTGTAGTGATTTAACCTGGGCAACGCATATTACTAACATCATTGCATCTGCTAACAAAACACTCGGGTTTTTAAAACGTCATTTGCTTCACGCTCCTAATAATGTCAAATTACTAGCTTATCAATCTCTCGTAAGGACGAAGATAGAATACGCATCAGCCATTTGGAGCCCGCATCAAGCATATCTCATCAATCAACTTGAGTCACTTCAAAATCGAGCCACACGATTTATTCATTCTACGTACTCTTACGACGTCAGCATATCAGCACTGAAAACAGAATCTGGCCTATCATTGCTTGCATCTCGTCGCCGCATTTCTAGTCTTTCCCTTTTTCACAAGTTTTTTTACAGCTCGCTCGGCAGGCCACCATACATTCTTCCTCCGGCACGCACCTCCCATCGCACTGGTCACCCGCAACAAGTTGAGCGGCCGCGTACGCGCACCGTCACTTTTTCGTCCTCATTCTTTTTTCGTGCAGCTACGGACTGGAACGGCCTTTCTAACGAAATCACCGCCATAACCTGTCCTACCACCTTTTTGAACACCGTAACAAATTACCTTGTATTGTAAAACAAAATGGCTTTCACGTTTTTATATATGTACCCACCCCTTATGTAATACCCCTTCAATGGGGTCTTTAAGGAAATAAAATGAAATGAAATGAAATGAAATTAGATTGGCATTCAGTTAACCTATTCTAGTGACGAATGGTGCAAGATTGACTATTCCTGTTGCTGCAAGTACATGCACTTTTGAAAGCTTGCAAGGGGTGGAAAACAACAATGTCATATCTGCTGGCTCTTTTCCTAAAATTGTGAGACACCTTATGTACGTAGTACCGTGTGACATGCAAAGGTGATTGGTCATTCTCTTTTTCTTTTGGTCCTGTTTCCTTTAACTTTACTTTCTGCAGGAGGGTTTCGCAAACAAGTGTGATGATGCTGTTGGGGTATTGGCTGGTGCTATCAGCCCAGGAGTGCTAAGAATGTTCTGCCTTTTGATAGTGGGCATTCAAAATTAGTAGAAAGAGGAATTGATACCACATGTACTCAGGCCACCTTTCAGAAGTCATGTTAGCACAAGTGTGAGGTCAGGTTTAAAAACCAGATTAAAAGACTAAAAGATGCTGGGTATCCCAACAGAATCATCACACCCGTTTGCAAAACCCTCCTGCAGAAAGTAAAGTTAAAGAAGACAGGACCAACAAAAACAATGACCAAAACCTTTGCATGTTATACCACATCATGTGTCTCACAATTAAAAAATAGCCAGCAGATATGATATTAGCGTGTTGTTTTCCACCCCTTGCAAGCTTTCAAAAGCGTGTGTACTAAACAACAGCAGGAATAGTCAATCTTGCCCCATTCGTCACGAGAATAGGTTTACTCATTGCCAATTTAACGTTTTTTGTAGAAGTATTTTTTATCAGGTAAACCAATGATCAGTGCATCACTACTCGTTCACTTATCCTTTCCGAGAGGGAGTATTGTTTTCACAGTTAAGAATATTTTGTAGTGCTCACACGTGTCGTCGCGCATGAACACGGCTCTTGTACTCCGTACGAAAGCGCTCGTAGCACATTCATTACATTCAGTTGACAGTCGGTGCTCTTTCCTGTCCTTTCTGTCTCTTCCTGAAGTTGTCGCGCTGTGACTAGCACACAACCACGATGAACCAACTCTCCCAAATTAAGCTCTTGTTACGTAACACGTAGACCGAGTTTCGTATGGAAAAAAGGAGCGGTGCTTTTAAAATAAAATTTTTCACATACAACACCTAGACGGCATTCCAGGAAGTTCAGAAGGCAGCCACGTGACCAAATATTTTTCCTCTCCTCAATATTCCAGAAGTTCACTATTTTCAATGCAGCACGAGTTTTTCGAATACATTTGAGATGGTTGCCAAAATGGCTGGGACATTTGGCATAAATTGACCCAGCTGTGTCATTAGTCATAATTATGCATTACCTCTTTTGTTTTTTGTGTGTTTTGACTCAGTTCTGTGTTCGTTTTTAGCTTATTGTGTTTCTGATCATTGTATTGGTTTTTTAAGTATTCGCTAAAGTTATATGTGCGAAAACCCGCATATGTTTGCATGTACATCATTTCTCCTAACCAATTGTTATACATCCAGGAATACAAAGCTTAATCCACTGTGATTGTATACATTTGAAAACACTATCCATATATATTTTTGTGTGCATCACTTCTTGGGAACGATTGTGTACATGAGGGTGTATATAGTGAAATCATGGTGATTGTATATATTTGAAAGAATCATAAGTATATATTTGCCTGTATTTCATTCCTATTAACCGATTGTGTACATGAAGGAGTATTAAACTGGAAACCACTGGGATTGTAGATACTTGAAAGAATTATAGGGATATATTAGCGTATATTTCATTTGTAGTCTCTATGTACTTGAAGCAGTATACTAAACTGAAACCAGTGTAATTGTATGTTGCAAAGAATTGTCAATGAAGTGAAACTGAATGAATATAATAAACATTTGAGGTATTGCATGTGTAGTGTACGTGTACGTGAACGTATATCTGGTGAAAAAGTTGTGTGGCAGAAGAAAAGTTTATGTTTTATTTGCCTAATAAATAAACGCAATATGCAAGGGCAGCAAGGCTTCATTTTCTGTAACGTGCATTATGCATATACTGTGAAGTATATATAGATCCAGCACAAGTTCGTACACTATAGTACGCGTTTATATTTTTGCCCAGACGCAATGAATGGAGCTCGACAGGTGGCGCACCATTGATAATCAGGACCACTTTCTTCAAGTAGTGTGTAATCAGTGCATGCTGATATCTATTAGTGCAGTCTAAAAGAATACTGGCACCCCTGATATGGGCACTCAACACCATTGTGCACCCTTCTCGCACCCTCCTCACAGGGTGCTAAAAAAGTGATGGACATCGAAGGCACCCTTCCTTAAGGGTGATTTTGTAACACCCTACAGTTTTTTACATGTACACCCTATTCTAAGGGTGCATGAAAAAGCACCCTTTTTGGAAGGTGCTGAATTAACACCCTTAGGGTGTCGTCCACGGGACAAGCTCATTTACACCCTTCTGGGTGTAAAAATTTTTACTGTGTAGAGTTCGTGGTACTGACTTCAAAAGAATTGGCCGATCTCTTAGATGGAATCGCATTGGGATTACAAAAGCGCTTTACATCTCAGTGACAATTATTCTTCCCCAAACCTTGCTTTGTGCTATAATACAGACGTTCCAAGCGCCGCCTCCACAGCCTGCTCCTGTTTATGCCGCCCAGCCGCCACGACCTCCACTTCGCCGAGTCCCTAATCCATGGCGCACTGCCGACAACCGACCGATCTGCTTTTCGTGTGGTCTACCTGGGCACGTCGCACGTCTGTGCCGCCGCCGCCCACTCCACTCACGTGAAAACCTACGTCCATACGAGAACGATTACACGTACACTCAATACACCCCAGACCCCGAATTGTACGCTCCTCGTCCAAGCCACCGACCAGCTCCTGATCGCCGATCTCCTTCTCCACGTCGACGCTCGCCCTCCCCGATGCGCCGACGCCCCCCTACAATCGACGCGGAAAACTAAATGACGCAGTTCCCGAGGCAAGAACTGCGTCTTCGTCGCAAAGCACAAGCCCTCTTCGTTCGCCGCCGAATGTAATTAATGCCGTTCTTGAAGGTGTACCCGTACTTGCCCTTATTGATACTGGTGCTGCAATTTCTGTCATCGCCGAAAAAGTTTGCCGTTCAATTCGAAAAGTGACAACGCCTTACTTGGGTTCATGTCTTCATACGGCCACTGCACAGCCTGTGCAGCCTGTGGCCGCGTGTACTGCCAGACTTGTAATTCAAGGAGTGCCCTACACAGTCCAGTTCGTAGTACTTGCGCACTGTTCTCATGACATCATTTTAGGTTGGGATTTTCTCTCCCATCACCAAGCCGTCATTGATTGCGCCCGTGCCGAAGTCGCCTTTTGTCCCCTTGGTGATGCGCTACCAGTGCACGATCGCCCTTCCGACGCGAAGTTGGTCATTAGTGACGACACCCAAATCCCTCCACGCGCTACTGTCTTCGCACCTGTGTCGTGTTCCACCGTCGTCGACGCTACCGCATTCTTCACGCCTTCCGCTGCTTTCGTTCATCGCCACCTATCACCGCTCCCAACCGCTCTCGTTACTCTTCAAGGTGGTGCTACCAACGTGCCTGTGAAGAATCCGTTCCCATTCACGATTACGCTACTTCGAGGCGAATGTATTGGTTCGATAGAATCATTCGAAACCATCGCTACACTTGACGTTCCTGATGAATCATCGGAAGTCAGCGCCCTCTCCTGTAGTTCCGTGAATGACCCTTCCACCACCGACATTTTCAACCGTGTCATCGACGAAGGCCTTAACCCACAACAGAGGTGTGAGCTTTTGAGCCTCCTTAACAAGTTCCGACCATCTTTTGACAGTCACAGCGCTACTTTAGGTCGCACATCTACCGTATGCCACCAGATCGACACAGGTAATCACCCACCACTACGGCAGCGACCATACCGTGTTTCGCCAACTGAACGCCGTATCATCGATGAACAAGTAGGTGACATGCTAAAGCGAGGCGTTGTTCAACTGTCAAACAGTCCTTGGGCGTCGCCGGTTGTTTTAGTTAAAAAGAAGGATGGCAAGATACGCTTTTGCGTAGATTATCGTCGCCTAAACAAAATAACACGAAAGGATGTTTATCCTTTGCCTCGAATAGATGACGCCCTCGACTCTTTACAAGGCGCAGAGTTCTTTTCCTCCCTTGATCTACGCTCTGGGTACTGGCAAGTGCCTATGAATCCGGATGATAGGCCAAAAACTGCATTTGTTACTCCAGACGGCTTATACGAATTTAACGTGATGCCATTCGGGCTATGCAATGCGCCGGCAACATTTGAGCGCATGATGGACACTATCCTACGAGGCCTCAAATGGAACACGTGTTTGTGCTACTTAGACGATGTAGTGGTATTCTCACCCGATTTTTCCACGCACCTTCGTCGCTTGGAACAGGTTCTACGCTGCCTCTCTGCAGCCAGCCTGCAACTCAACTTGAAGAAGTGTCACTTTGGAGCGCGCAAGCTGACCATTCTCGGACACGTCGTGTCGAAGAATGGCGTTCTTCCTGACCCCGCTAAGCTACGGGCTGTTCGCGAGTTCCCGAAGCCCGCGTCTCTCAAGCAGCTGCGTAGTTTCATTGGGCTTTGCTCATACTTCCGCCGCTTCGTCCGGGATTTCGCCTCCATCATGGCGCCTCTGACAGACCTACTTCAGGGAGACCGCAATCTATCTGCGTGGTCTCCAGCTTGCGACAGTGCCTTTGCGAAGCTCCGTGAACTGCTTACAACACCACCCATACTGCGTCATTTCGATTCAAGCGCTCCCACAGAAATCCACACAGATGCTAGCGGTGTCGGTCTTGGCGCTGTACTCGCACAACGAAAGCCTGGTTACCAAGAATATGTTGTTGCGTACGCGAGCCGCACTCTTACAAGAACAGAAGCAAATTATTCGGTAACTGAGAAAGAATGCCTAGCGATTATCTGGGCCATTACAAAATTTCGGCCTTATCTGTACGGCCGCCCTTTCGATGTTGTTACCGACCACCACGCGCTCTGCTGGTTATCCTCCCTCAAAGATCCCTCAGGACGCTTGGCACGATGGGCTTTACGGCTCCAAGAGTACGACATCCGCGTCATTTATCGCTCAGGCCAGAAGCACGCCGATGCCGACGCTCTTTCGCGTTCGCCTGTTTCTACTGATATTGCGAGTGTCTCCATCCAAGACAACTTCCTTCCACTATCAGGACCCATCAACATGGCTGCGGAGCAGCGCAAAGATTCGTGGATTGCGTCTCTGATGGATTACCTATCTGAAACACTCGCCCACCCGCCATCTCGAGCGCTACACCGACAAGCCTCTCACTTCGCGATCCGTGATGGAATACTTTATCGCCGCAACTACCACCCTGACGGTCGCAAATGGCTACTCGTCATACCCAGCACCTCCACCAATTATAATATAGAACGGAGACAGTCAAAACTGTTATCCCAGACCAGGTAGGAGCGTAGGCCTAGCTATTAAAATCAGCGACAGTCCGGGCCGAGCGTCTCGTGCGAGCGTCACTGACAATGTGTGTGCCGAGATTTGCATGACCCACTACAATCATCATTACAGTGCATAATTTTTTGAGCGTACCTTGCTCATGTTGTTAAGTCTCTCCCCATTTCAGCTCCCGGGCCAGGGACAGATTTCTGTTAAATTTTGGAAATGATAAGAAGCAAATCATGGCAGGGTTTGTTTGCGACTTTGTTTACTGTTTCGGCTACTTAGTTACGTTAATCCGGTCATAACAATATAGCTTGCTGAACGCTTCTGCTGACGCTAAACGCACTGCATTGCGAGGCTTTCGTCATTTCGTCTGTGTTGGCAGAATCTCTCGAAACTTTAGTTCTTCTACAGCCTTCGAAAATTGCATACCGCAATGTGTCTTCTTCAATTTGAGCATGCATCAGCGGTCTGAAATTAGATTACTAAATTCAGCAGTTACATGACTGAAACTGAGGGCGTTACGCGAATATTCATAAGGATTTAACACCATCGCTTCGCTAGAAACGACTCTTGATCTCGTTCTAATGCTGCTAGATTATTATCATCGCCATCACTTTACAACCGACGAAGTCGCGCTGATCAGTTAATTCTTTAGAAGCTAGTTTTCGCTATATTATTTTAAAATTTACTTCCCTGTTGTTACACTTTTTCGATTCTGCGTACTTACGTTAACCTGAGAGAGTGTCCCGTTTCATGTACATGCCAACTTCTAACACTCTATCTTTCGCAAAATGCCAAGTGTTAACTTTCATGACCATGATGTTTTTCATAGTCCACAGTCATCGTTTTTATCTTTGTTTTGTGTGGCCTTATTTTAGTTCTACTTCATCTAAAGATTCTTCTCTTTACCATCGTACAGGAAGCCTTCCCTGTATTTGGGCATCTTACACATTATTTCTCTCACCATTTGCATAAATCTCGTATTGCCTTTTTATTCTTTCCATTTTGGCTTAAGTTTTTGTCACTGTGTTCTCGCTTTTTTATGTGACATCGTTTTCTGATGACTCTCTGCGTACTACTAATATTTTGATTGATTAATTTTTCGCTGCACCTGCACAAAGACCGTGTGAGTGTTCCTGGGCCCACTGATGTGATAAGTTATTGATAATTTGATTGAATATTTACTTGATTGACGATTGCTTATTATTTGGTCTCTACGAATCTGACCGCCAATGGTATTGTCGGCTCTAATGTAAGCACTCGAGTCAACATTACACCGATATGACATGACCGGAAGACGTTGGCAAACAAAAGTGCGGGCATTACCAAACTACAAATGTTTGCCTTCCGTCCTTAAGCACTGTAACAATTTTCGTGAGAAGCTCACAAAGTCTGCTACGATGTTACACTAGCTTTGTTCATTTTTTCACCTATAGTCCATGAGAGCCTCATATATTTTGGCGTTTGGCTTCATGGAACAGTTGATAGCACCTTTGCAGGTGGTGCTTTCAAGTAAACCAGAAGTCATTCACGTTCCCACCGAATATATTACAAGTAGCCGGATCACCATTGGAGGAGCAGCAACCCTGAACCAAACACGAAATTGCGTTTCCGTACAAGCGAGCTATGATCTCGTGTTTTACGCGGCGGCCACACAGGACGGAAAGCGGCTTTTGTGGCTTACCACCAAGCACGCAAATCCTGTCCCTCCTCCAGCACGCCAGAGTTGATATAGATGTGCTACGCCGCTTTCGCAGACGTACAGACTTATGGAAGGAATTAGTGCGTCACTCTTCGGTCAGTCACCATGTGAAATTAGGGTCGCCAGAGTAAGCCTGGCGGCTCTACCAGTGTCATCGCCCTCTGCAAATAGGCAGCCTACCATGGTGTCTGGTCATGCTCAGCGTTGAGACGATGCTTCACGGTGCCCTGTTGTTAGAAACATGCGACATTTTAAAAAGTTGTGGACATCATCATGATATCATGATCATCATGAGTCTGGCTGCATCCACTACATAGCAAAGGCCTCTCCTATGTTCCGCCAATTAACCCAGTTCTGTGATTTCTGTTGCTGCGTTATACTTCAAACTTCCTGACCTCATCTGGACAGATAATTTTCTGTCTCTCTCACGCGCGTTTGCCTTCTCTAAGGATTAAGACAGTTGGCGTTTGTCAGCAGTGATTATCCTACCTATGCGCTACGTGCCCAGCCTATGCCCATTCCATGTTTTTTATTTCGATTATGATATCTTGATTTCAACTTCGTCAGTGCGCAGAACCGATTACCATTAGTGCGAAGAACAGAACAGTTATACGTTGTAGTGTACGATGTTCTATGTGCGGATTGGGACTACGTGTATATTGGAGAAACTGGTGAGTACATTGAAATGGTTTTCAAGGAGAGCAATTATGGCGTAAAAAAAGGGATTTTGAAATGCGCTGTTTTTTGGTGAGCAAGCTTCAGGGTGGGGGGGGGACACATAATAGACCGGAGAAGGCACGTGTTGTAGCGAGAAGAAAACAACTGGTGCGACGTTTTAGTCTGGAGTCGCCCGGTGTACAAACAACTCCGCGCACCCTCAACAACAACGATGGCACATTACTCTGTTCCAGAAGTTCTATGCAGCGGAGCCAAGACTACACGTTCCTCTAACACAAGTTGTTCCGAAGCGAGATGTAGTGCCCCGTATACATAGCCCGTTGTTGGTCCTCGTGACTTTTGCAAGTGGTCTCATCGGAGAATTTTTACTTGAAGGCTTCTCTGCGTGTTGTAGCTGTGAGTTGTATGATGATTTTGTGGCATTCTCTGTAGAAAACCATTTTTGTGGCTCCATGATACTGAAGAAAGAGTTCTTGCTTATACGTGTTATAACACGCAAATGACGAAAGAAATAGCGCTGTTGCGGCTCGTATGTGCTATGGGGGGAAGGAGAGATCCTTAAAGCGGCACCCGTTCATCCCTCATCATTGTCATAGTAACTAGTATTACGCTTTGACCTGCCAAGTGGTGCTGGTGGAAGATTTCTCCTGTGCGTTGTTGAACAATAAAAAAATTCGCAGCGAGCGCTTTAACTAAAAGCCGAATTCTCCTGTCTCTCATTCTCAATTAGCAGCCATTGGCATGTACATTGAGCACTATCTCACAAGAAAGGGTTGCTAGGTTATATTCGCTTGGCGTAACCTCCTTGGTTTTAGAAAGGTTTAGTGAGCGTTGGGCTGCAGTGCCATGAATACAATGAGCTAGTATATAGAATAAACTCGAGGTGGTTAAAGGTAGGAAGTAGACACGTAGCGCAAGCCGTAAGAAAGTGTGCGTGAGCCACCTCTCGTTTAGTCCTTTGAATGTCCTCTGGATGGTGCTGCTTCTATGTGCGGAATATATGATGAAAAGATGCGAGATGATGGTACTTGGAGTGTTGACTAGATGGACGAACGGACATACAGACAAATGCATGGATGGACGCACGGATGGCTGCATGGACGATTGGACGCATGAACGGACGCAGGGATGGATGCACGGATTGACGTACGGATGCACGAACGAACGCATGCACGGACGGGTGGATGGACGCATGGACGGTCACACAGACAGACGTAAATATGATGAAAAGATGCGAGATGGTGGTACTTGGAGTGTTGACTAGATGGACGAACGGACACACAGACAGATGCATGAACGGACGCACGGATAGATGCACGGACGGATGGACGCATGAACGGCGCAGAGGCGGATGCATGGACGAACACGGGGACAGATGCACGGATGGGCGTGTGGGCGCACGAACAAACACACGCAAGGACAGGTGGATAAACGCACGGACGGTCACACATACGGACGCATGGACGGATGGAAGCAAAAACGAATGGACGGGCGGATGCTTCGCCCCACTCTCAATCATTCACCTTGTGAATACGTGGCCATTTTTACTTATAAAGTACGAAGTAATGGTACAATACTGTCTAAATTTTATGAGTAGTCCGCACAGCCCGAGCGTCCACAGCGCCGCGGAGGACTCAGTTTTGGGTTGTGATTATTTCAAGGTGCAGATTTGTTCGCTCCTACCGAAATTGTGGCACCTGGTTCACTTGTGCGATATTGTTCCCGGATCAGCTTTTACGACAAGGGAGCGAAGCAGTTGGCTGTAAATGTGTTCAGGACACTGCGTAAGGAGAGTAGCAGAACTGCAAGCATGAGCTCTCTCATTAAGAGGATGGCTGCGTTCACCAACGTTAGCAAGCGTGCGCTCTACAAGTGGTTAGCGGAGTACGATAAGCACGGCGAAGTACTTTCACCGAAGATGCTGTCTCGCGGCGGCAAGGGCCGCTATAGAGAGCAGCTGCTTGACGACTTCGACCTTGATGTGTTACGCAGAATAATGCACGGTTTCTATAACCAGCGGGAAATTCAGACTGTGCGCAAGCTCACCGCGTACTTCAAAGAAGACCACTCGCTGCCTACCATGTCCGCGACAACTATTCATAGGATTCTGCTCAAGGTAGGCTTCCACTGTATGAAGGGTGCCCGAAATTCTCTCCTGGTCAAGGCTACTCACATCATCCAGTGGCGACGCAAGTACTTGCCCCAAATTAAGGAGGTTCGACGCCAGGGATGACCCATCTTCTTGACTGATGATACCTGGGTAAACGCAGCGCACACTGTAGGCTGTGCGTGGGTCGACAAGACCATTAAGTCCGCTGACCATGCCGAGAAAGCCAACATGTCGACAGGCCCGCCTAGCCCCAGTGCTATGGGAGGTCGCCTCATTAATACTCACTGTGGCAACGAGAATGGCTTTATCACAGCTGCCAGTGAAGTATTTCGAGCCAGAAAGGGAACAGGTGACTATCATAATGAAATGGACGGTGTCCACTACAAAAAGTGGTTTAAAGAGAAACTGCTCCCGAATTTGCTTTCACAAAGCGCCATTGTACTTGATAATGCACCTTATCATTTTGTGAAGCTTGAAAAAGTACCCCGTGCGAGTACGTTGAAAAAAAGACATTCAGGCCTGGCTCTATTAGAAGGGTGTGACCTAGAGCAGTGACATGGTGAAGGCAGAACTCGTAAAGCTTGTTCAAACCGTAAGTACAGGGGGCAATAGGTATCACATTGACAGCATTGCTGCTGATGCTGGTCACACTGTCATTTGCTTGCCGCCATACTACTGTGAGCTCAACACGATTGAGCTCGTGTGGAGCGATGGTAAAGGTTATGTTGCAATAGCCAATACACACTTCAAGATGGAGGGCCTCGATGCTCTTGTTTGGAAAGGCATTGAGCAAGTCACTGCACTAAAATGAAAAAAATACGTGAGTCACGTAATAGAAGTGGAAGATGACACGATGAAGATTGATCACATCATTGATGATGTCATTGATGACAACCAACAAGTCGTAGTGACTTTGGATGCTGACACGACGAGCAGCGATGAAAGCAGCATGAATGAAAATGATGAACAGCCTCTCTGTTGACTGCTTCCTGTAGACAGTTCCACAAATATTGTGATATTGTTGTCACCTGCTTATCAGAGATGTCACTTGCAACAGCTTTGGCAACTGTCACTGTGCGCCGCGCACATAACCATCAAAAAGCCGTCACGGTGTTTTACTGCCATGAAACACCAAAACAGCAACTCTTGAAAACTTACTCTCTGAAGAGTCAGGCAATGTAGTGCACCATACTTCGAAGCCCATTCATGTCACCGCTGCATTCTTCGTGTGTCGCAGTGCCCTTCAAATACATCACTTATCTGTGCTCATATGCACCGTTTTCCCAGCGACACCACGCCAGTGTAGCCGTCGCGGTAATATTTTGGGGAGTTCGTGTGCACGACTGCCCCACCCTTCGCCAGCTACAGCTCCCAGTGCTGCGTGTTTTAATGCCATCGATGCCGGCATGACAACTTAAAAGCTAAAGCATCAAAATGCCGCCCTGAACGCCATTTCGTACCACCCCTGTGTTCTTCGTCTGTCATACGGTGGCTGTACCCCATGGTGGCTATAACTACAGCTCCCAGTGCTGCGTGTTTTAATACCATCAATGCCATTCTGGTCACTTTAAAGCTGACGTATCAAAGTGCAGGCAGTGTTGTGCTATTTACTTGAGAGTCATCTCTTGTCGCCCCTGTGTTTTTCGAGTGTCGTGCAGTTGCTTTGCCTCGTGGCAGCTACAGGTACAGCTGTCCGTGCTGTGCATTTAATGTCATTGGTAACAAAACGGCAACTTTAAAGCTGAAGCGTCGAAGAGCAGACATTGTCTTGCTTTTTACTTGAAAGCAATCTCTTGTCGCCCCCGTAGGTTTCATGTACCATAAGGTTGCTGTTCATATCGTGTATCATACGTCAGAAGCAGTTCATCATCGGGTTGCACTTTCACCTTCGGTTGAAGGGACACATCCGCAGATCATGCTTTAATCGCGTAATGTCTTTACGTGCGGAACACAAGCATCCTCCAGTATTGAAAAGCAACTTCACATTTTATGAAAAATGAAGGCAATATGATTTAGCCTGCTTACCATTAGAACTGCAGGATGGCTGGTTTGAAGCAAGCTGATAGCTGCTGTTTTGCTTGCTGTTTTCTTTACAATCACTCTTCTCAGGACTTTCCAGTTCTACTGAAAGGAGCTTGCTAAGGCTGTCAGGAGACAATAAGCAGCGATGTCCTTATTGGTAATGCTCTCGACATATGTAATCTATGTATGATGGTAGTGAACTGCAACATGCCAAGGTAATTCCGTAACAATGATGTCGCAGTGCTTGGATGAGAAGATGACCTTTTCACACCAAGTAACTCCAGGTTTTAGATGTGGAAAAGTGTATTGTCCCAGGGTTATAAGAGAGCTCTTGCATCATCTGATCAATGAACAGGTATGGGTTTCGAGCGTATTCGTGGTCCTGACGTGTCTTACCCCCCCCCCCAAGCATTTCTGCTGCACGTCTATCTACAAACAATAGCATTTACCACAATATAACTTTGGGATGTGAGGACGGGTGACATGCACTACTGACCACTAATCTATTGTCATGAACATTTACGTGTCCTATTCTTCCACTCAAGAAAAATGCCTATGTAGTATAGCAGAGCCCTTCTTGCCTGCATGCAGCTTCAACCTTCCCTTTCATCACGTGACTCGTGATTCAACAATAATCATTTCAAAACTCATGTCTCTATTCATTCGTTGCATCTTGAATCTTGTGCTTTGTAATTGCTCAGTTAACTGGGCACTGTGCCTGGACTGTACCGTGTAGTGCTGCAAAGTTGAGTTTTCGACCACCGTCTTGAGTGTATTTTTTTATTGGTGACCTTCTTTCATGGGTCTGGTCATCCATGAAACTTTTTTTCCAATGGCTGCACGTTTGCTAGTTTGCTATGCACCATTATCAAAATGAACAAGTTGTGCCTTCATATGGAGGCTGCCTCTTGTGCGCAACCTACAAGAAAACAAGATTGCAGCTTCATTAATAGTATTTTACTATACTTATGAAACGACATTAATGTACAAGTGTGCAAGCTCAATCGGGTGGCTTTTAAATCGTGACTGCGTATCTACATTATTTTTCAAGCTAGGCAATATTTCAATGCATTTTGGTCTGTTTTCAGTGATACATACCTTCCTTTGCATCTTGTTCATTGCTTGTGACTACATATCTTGTCAATGAGTTGCACTGTTTTGCCTAGTGTATACCTTTTTTGTTATTGCTTTTACTTGACTTATTCTGAACTTCATTTCTTATATTGTAGGCCACCTTAATGCACTATTGAAGCACGGGCCTTGCGCCCCCTCCCACCTCTCCTGCCCCTCACCCCCATGCGCATGCCATTGCGGACGAATCAACACCCTTACGTCTTCTGAAGCCGATAGCCTCCACTATATTGTGTTATGAAGTTTTATACCACCGTGCTGTGCACATGGAAACAACTACACAGATCATAAACCCCTTCGTGAGCATAGAAGGGCCATCCAGTGGCTTGAGGAGGCCCTGGAAAAGCAGAGGAAAATGTGAGCCGACGCCCCGGACAACGGGAGTGGAGGAGCCCAAGTATCCAACGCCTAGCCGGAGTACAACTTCCTCAAGATCTAGGCCGTGGGACTATAGGACAGTAGCCATAGTCTTCAGATAGAGAATACCCACGCCCTGCGTAGCCGGTAACTTCGCGCACACTGGATGCATGAATAAATGTTGTTTCTCTCTCTCTTCGTGAGCATAGGCTGGCAAAAAATAAATGTAGTACTCACTCTGACTCGTGCTAGAAATATATCTTGCGCTTTGGACTCACTCATAATCCGGTTCACCAAAAGTCTCCTGAGCCGAAATCACTCGGACCCACACTCACTAAAACTTTCTGGAACCACTTTTCCTCGGACTTGCCAAAATATCACTCAACCGGACGTACTTAGAATCATGGCTCTGTCTGAGTCGGAGTGAGTCCGAGTGAGTTCATGAGCCTAGAATTTACGTTTTTGGCATGCCAAAGCTCTTTGACGCCGATACCTCAGGTGATCGGTACATTTTTTGCGCCTTTAATATACAACCTTCGAATGCGAGTTTTGAGGGCTCAATAACCAGTCAGGTCATTTTTATGGAAATAGACGACAACACAAGAATAATTAGAACATCTTTAGAGGCATTAGCAGTGTGTGTGTGGGGGGGGGCAAGGCATTCCCCTACGTGATTTTATGCATCTGATCAACAATTATTGAAGTGGAGTATGAACGACACTTATTTGCATTACGTGGGAGTAGACATGAAGATAAATGTGATGTAAGGTAAAGCTTAATAGTATTGCTGTAGACAGGTAGGAGAGAGCCCACCGTGCTTCCGCCCATAAATACACCACCGATACAACATACGGGCAATTTTTATCCATTATTTTACGACTACTGGCTCTTTCTCTGTAACTTTTTTACGCCATTACTATATGTCCGAGCAAAAAATATTACCCATAGAAAAACTTGACTTCTTCGAGTTCACTTCCCGCACGAATATCTTCTTGGGTTGCTTTTCGAACTACTCGCGGATGGCGTACTGTATATACTCACGTAATTTCATCATCATCATCATCATCAGCCTGTCTACGTCCACTGCAGGACAAAGGCCTCTCCCATGTTCCGCCAGTTAACCCGGTCCTGTGCTTGCTGCTGCCAATTTATACCCGCAAACTTCTTAATCTCATCTGCCCACCTAACCTTCTGTCTCCCCCTAACCCGCTTCCCTTCTCTGGGAATCCAGTCAGTTACCCTTAATGACCAGCGGTTATCCTGTCTACGCGCTACATGCCCTGCCCATGTCCATTTCCTCTTCTTTATTTCAGCTATGATATCCTTAACCCCCGTTTGTTCCCTAATCCACTCTGCTCTCTTCTTGTCTCTTAAGGTTACACCTACCATTTTTCTTTCCATTGCTCGCTGCGTCGTCCTCAATTTAAGCTGAGCCCTCTTTGTAAGTCTCCAGGTTTCTGCTCCGTAGCTAAGTACCGGCAAGATACAGCTGTTATATACCTTCCGCTTGAGGGATAGTGGCAGTCTGCCTGTCATAATTTGAGAGTGCTTGCCGAATGTGCTCCACCCCATTCTTATTCTTCTAGTTACTTCAATCTCGTGGTTCGGCTCTGCGGTTATTACCTGCCCTAAGTAGACATAGTCTTTTACAACTTCAAGTGCACTATTACCTATCTCGAAGCGCTGCTCCTTGCCGATGTTGTTGTACATTACTTTCGTTTTCTGCAGATTAATTTTAAGACCCACCTTTCTGCTCTCCTTGTCTAACTCCGTAATCATTAGTTGCAATTCGTCCCCCGAGTTACTCAGCAATGCAATGTCATCGGCGAAGCGCAGGTTACTAAGGTATTCTCCATTGACTCTTATCCCTAACTGTTCCCATTCTAGGCTTCTGAAAACCTCCTGTAAGCACGCGGTAAATAGCATTGGGGAAATTGTGTCCCCCTGCCTTACACCCTTCTTGATTGGTATTCTGTTGCCTTCTTTATGAAGCACTATGGTAGCAGTTGATCCCCTGTAGATTTCTTCCAGAATGTTTATATATACTTCATCTACGCCCTGATTCCGCAGTGTTTGCATGACGGCTGATATTTCTACTGAATCAAACGCCTTTCGTAATCTATGAAGGCTATGTATAGTGGTTGGTTATACTCTGAGCATTTCTCTATTACCTGATTGATAGTATGAATGTGGTCGATTGTTGAGTAGCCTGTTCGAAATCCTGCTTGTTCCTTTGGTTGATTGAATTCTAATGTTTTCTTTACTCTGTTAGCAATTACCTTTGTAAATAGCTTGTATACTACAGAGAGCAAGCTGATCGGCCTGTAATTCCTCAAGTTCTTGTCATCTCCTTTCTTATGTATTAAGATGATGTTAGCGTTCTTCCAAGACTCTGGTACTCTTCCCGTCAGGAGACACCTCGTAAATTAGGCACCCCTAAAAATATTGCAGCTTGATTATTTGAACTTTTACCATACTTAGGATACGACCTTACTTTACAAGTGTGCAAGCTCGAACGAGTTGCTTTCGAATCATGATTGCGTATTTACATCATTCTTTTCAACCGAAGCATTATTCCAATGTATTTTGGTCTGTTTTTAGTGATCAATACCTTCCTTTGCATTGTGTTCATTGCTTGTGACTACATGTCTTGTCACTGTTAAAGTTTGATTGATTGATATGTGGGGTTTAACGTCCCAAAACCACCATATGATTATGAGAGACGCTGTAGTGGAGGGCTCCGGAAATTTCGACCACCTGGGGTTCTTTAACGTGCTCCCAAATCTGAGCACATGGGCCTACAACATTTCCGCCTCCATCGGAAATGCAGCCGCCACAGCCGGGATTTGAACCCGCGACCTGCGGGTCAGCAGCCGAGTACCTTAGCCCCTGGACCACCGCGGCGGGGCAATGTTAAAGTTGCCGTGTTCCACCATGTGTATCCCTCTAAATGTTATTCCTTTTCCTTAATTTATTAGGCACTTCATTTCTTCTAATAAGGACTACCTTCATGCATTATTGTAGCAGGGGGCGTAAGGAATGCATAAATAATGGTGATAACAGCATGTTGGAATCACATCAATTCATAATGACATGTCGACGTGCTGAGGCTAAGTGACCCAAGCTGACAGCTGAGGTCATATAAAAAGATATAAAAGCTTTTGTGACACTGTATCCTGGCGTGTCTTACATTCAAACTAACGAAATGGCAAAGCAATGTGTGTTAAACCAGCTGCGTTAGACACAATATTAATGACAACTATTATAGATAATGATGCCAAGCAAGGCATGGGTAATGTTAAAAGTAATTGCGATGTTAAATGTGAAGAGACAACAGTGGCCAAAAAGGTAACTTGCCACCAGCAGGGGCCGCACCTGCGATCTTTGAATGATGCGTGCGATGCTCCACCACTAAGCTACGGTGGCGGTCGTCCCCCCGTCTGCTTTTTAGGGGGTGTATATGCGCAATAAATGTAGGAGCATCAGTCAACGCCACCTGTTGCCATGAGGGCGAGTGTACAACACCTTTTTTCTACTTAGTTGGTGTCACGGAGCACGTGATCCCATTACAAGCTGGCAGCTGACCAATTATCTATTGCATAATACCTGAAGGCAGCAAGTCTTCCAGGATGAGACCCTCGCTATGAATGATGAAAAAAGTGTAAATTTAAGGGCTAATTTTCTTTGTAGTTTGATAGTGGCTTTCAAAAATGAAAACTTTGTAGAACATGCAGATGGTGTGACTGCAGTAATGTTATGTTGAGAATAAGTTGAATGGCCTCTGGGTGCTCATGTTTTTCTGAGCTGGAAGAATAATTGACCTGGTTACCTTACAATCTCATCACAAAATAAACAAAAAAGCCTGAAGGTGCATAGAAGTATGTACTGGTACACTAGAGGGGCACTAAATATGTGCATTCAATCTTCTCACAACATCTCGTTCAATTGAAGGACAGAATGTGCTTTTGTTGGGCTTTACTTCTAATCTATAAAGAAGCCTCAGCTATTTAATGCATTCCGTACCCTCTGTGTATCACAACAGTGGTATCATTGAAAAATTGCACGTATACAAACACAGGTGTGACAGCGGCTCCGTAAATGAGAGGGGGCAAGCCTTTATTGAAGTATAGCTTTTCTTGAGGCCTACACTAATACACCACCTGATGTGGGCTATGCACATTTCACCCCAACTAAGTGGAACTTCGTGCGGAGTGCCACTACCACAGGGCTTGAGTGAACCTTGAGTGTGAAACAGCGAGCGCGAAAGTGGCGCAATAATGTACGACACACAGGCGTAGCACTGGCACGGTTTAAATAAGCAGTGCCATTTCAGTGATGTTGCATGTTCGCTTTTCATTGTTTATTACTGGTGAAGTGATAACTAAAACTCACTTGATAATTAGAGTTGCATCTTTGTTCTACATTGTTGTCCTATTTTTTCATAATGCTTTACACTAGGATGCACAGCAAATGGCTCGTATATAATAGGAAAACCTTCCATTGTGCTTGGTCTGACGGTCAGCGTTCTGGGAATCAAGCCTTCCTCTGAATGCTTGATTGTTCACAACTTTATATTTTTTATTTAAAGAACATTCTTGTTTTACCTAATAGTCGAGTAATGTAGGCCATTCGAGCACATTGTCCAAATATGTGAACACTACTTCCTTGTGTATGTTCACTCGGAAACTTACCGCGAAGGAAGAAGAAACACTGAGATGCGAATAATATAGTTTTTTGAATTCATTACCATATTTGCCGAGTTACTTCACATGTTACATTCTGGAAGCGACGCGAAAAAATACGATCTTCGCTTGCTCACAGTGAACACAACCAGTCACAAATCGCACATATACTTCATCTTACTTGTGATTTTTTTTATGACAAAGTAGGGCATGAGTGACTACAGAGTAAATTTACAAATAATTATGGATTGGTACAATTTTGCGATCTTGCAATCTGCAGGTAGGGCTGACGTCGATAGGGACTTATTTTCTGTAAGTCACTTTCGACGTTTGACCTACCCGCATATTGTAAGATCACAAGAATTGTACCAATCTATATGTCAGGAGACACTAATGCACCATCCAACCACACACCAACTTCCCTTACCCGCACAATGTGTAAGATTTCGGAGGCCATTGTACTGAAAAACTTACCACATGTTTCTAAGAAAACATTCTTGCTGCAGTTGAAAAACGTATTTTCTACAGGTCGTGCAGAGCAACTCGCAAACCTTGTTTATTTAATGAACATATCTCTACCAAACCTCCACACTTAAGGTTTATGGCACTGCCCACATGCAAGTGACTGCTTCATTATATATAAATGAAGCCAGCTGTCTTGCTGCATCACATGAATCTGCACTATTCGGTAACACAGAACACACTTTACGCGTATATTATAACACTCAGAACATCCATTTTGAAACAAGTATTTCAAGTGACAAATGCAGCCCCAACTGCACACAGCTCGAGACAATAAGTGTTGCACCGCGTATCGAGCAGGTCGCTTTCATAGCTGTCTAGCCTGATTACTCAGGATTAATCGCAATAGTAAGTGCACCACGCCCCGTGTTAACGTTACAGGTAGCGGAACCACACACGCTACGCGTTCTTTATTGAGGTCTACTTACAGATGCAGCATTACAATGCGTGATTCTGCACTCCTCTCTCCAAGTGGTTATCAAAAGGAAATGAGGAGAAAAGTTCCAACCCGTAGCTGTCTCTCCTTACGAGGGCACCTCAACAGGTCGGTAGAGGGAGGGGGGGGGGAGGAAGTGGAGTGAAAGAGATATGAAAAAGTAGAGGATGATAGTAGGAAGAGAACCCTCACACGGACGTTGAGAAGAGATAGAAAAGATGGAAATTGTCCGAAAAGATCGAAGACGGGGTGCACCGATGTGGCGAGAGCTACAGCATTAGAGATGAAGGACGACACACCGAAAACCGTCCAGCTTCAGTTCCTCGGAGCAAATTCTGCACGTCTAGAGACTAATCTGCTGCGTATTAAGACGTGATTTGGGCTCAAGTACGGCTTGCATACTGTTACACCGCGCAGAGAGACAGGTAGAGCACCGGGAATAGAGCCATCGTTTCGCATCGAACGCAAGCGCCACTTCGCATGCCCAAAGGCATGCGTATACAAAATCTGATGAAGCGTGGTGCTTTCATATTCAGTTTGGCTAGTGCGGCGCTTTCCACCGAAAGATGAGCCACTGAACCCTATCCCTAAAATGTCTACGGGCAAGTATCTCGCACGCTTTCACGTTGCCGAGGAGAACATTTAACCGCTTTCTCATTTAGAGCTCATCTCACTGCGCAGTTACACAGGATTGGATTACGGCATGCGATTACGAGTCATAGATTACGGCAACCACCACAACCCCTCCACCACCCCTTGGCCGTTGCGCATGGGTGTGAGGCCAGCGATGCCCAGACGCAAAACTCGAGTGCGCCTTCGCTGGTTTACTACCACGGTGTACGCAAGCGAAGTACACCAAACACCGGTGGCTCTATCCCGTAGAGGAAGAAATGAACTCGCCCTGGTTTCCGTCTTCCATGGCGTCGTCCACCTCCAAGCCCTCATAAACACGCTAAAGCAGAGACAGGAGGCGGCTCCAGGCCAACCAAGCAGAAATGCAGTCGTCTGTTTCTTTCCGCTCACCTCTTCTCGCCCCCTTTCTTTTAGCATTTGATAGTTAATCGTGGGCGAAGTGCCCGTATTGCTTGGTTGGCATAATGCGTTATTATACATTGTGGTGCGTACACTGCTCCATTTGGCGGGCAAGCGCAAATGCAGCGTGATGTGAACGATGTTCAAATAATATTCGAAAACGATGGCTGCACTGGGTGATAAAGGTGGTAAACAGTACTAGAAGCCAGTGTCGTGAATTATTGAGACGTCGCCTGAATAAAGTCTACTTTATTAATTGGTCACAGAGCCATCCTCCAAAAACAAACGATGATGACTAAATTGAGAACTTCGAGGACCCCCTTAACGAAGACATGTATCAACCTCTAAAGGTGTGTTACCAGTATTCCGCTCCTCAGGAAAGAGCCTTTGTGTAACTTATCTTAAAATTATTGCCCCTCTTCGATTGCGCAAGCAATAGTTTTGTTTCAAAAGCATTGGTTGCTGACAATTCATATTCGTCCAAAAAGCTGGATCCTCCTCACACGACCTGCTTCTTTGTCCCTGCGTTTTTCAATGCTATGGCTTTATTTAACAAAACTAGAAAAGGTGGTGCGTCAATGCTCAGCAGCGAACTTCGTTGTTTTCTGTATATTTCAGACGTGTGAACGCATCGTATACTTGCTTATTTTGTTTTCATTTGTTTTGGCTTCCACGCAATTTCATCACGTTTAATCGCCCAAATTCGGCTTTTTTTGCATTTCTTGAAGTAGCAATTGCCTTCTCCTGCAGTGTCTATGCGAACTTTTCGGGCATTAACTCCCATATCTACAGCGGTGGAGCAGTGGTTACAGCGCTCGGCTGCTGACTCGGCTGGGGCGGTTGTTTTTCGACGGTAGCCCGCTTATTGTGCGCTGTTGTTGCAGGTTAGAAAACACCAGATGGTGAAAATTTCTCGGGCCATACAGTTCGGCCCCGCTCGCAATCGCGTCGTGGTATCAAGGAGTAAAAACAATATCCCTCATATCGTATTTTGTTTTTGCTTAATGGCAATACACAGTAATCCTATAGTTGAACATTGTAATTGGCGTTGATTATCTCTTGACAGCTTCCTATTCTCGTTACACTTTTGTTCCTTAGCAAATAAACGATTATTGTTCTTTACAAGTGTACCACAGAGAGAAAATATTTTAGAAGGCAGAGAGGGTGGTCTAGGCTAGTACGCCCCGGCCTGCTACTCTGCACTTGAAAAATTCAACATTGTGGAGAGATTGCTCAATATGTGGGGTTTAGCGTCTCAAAAACACCTATGATTATAAGAGACACCGTAGTGAAGGGCTCCGGAAATTTGAACCACCGGGGGTTTGTTAATTAGGGTGCACCCAAATCTGAGCACACAAGCCTACAGAATTTCAACCTCCTTGAACATGGCTTGAAGTGTAGTTATTTATAGCGGGACCGGCCACCATCGAAGCGACGCACATAAGTGAAAGTCGTTCAATATGTATAAATATATAGTTACTGAAGTGAAGTGGATGAGTGAACGAAAAACAGTGTTTTATTCCTTACGTTGCGGTCGGGAATCGGCCTTCGTCAGGACATACACCCTGACGCATATAGAGTTTAAGTAACTGGAGCATATGCAGTTGCTGAATTGCTGGTCGTGTCGAAACTGTGATGCCGAGTGGAAATGCGCTGCTTTCGTAACTGGTCGTAGCTCTGGCAGACTTGAATGACGTGTGGGACTGTTTGAGGACTTTTCGCCATACGCACGTAGAATGCATCGTCGTTGATGCCCTTCATGATATTGCAATGGGTCTGAGTCGAGGAAGGAGAAGAGAAAACAGATCGGTACCACCTACCGGACGCTATCATTGCTCCATAATCAATTTCACCCTGTTAATAAACATCCTTTAACCTTAACCGTAAGAGTCTTGTGGTGGAGGTGCTGGGTAAGTACCCAAGAGGACAAAGCCATTGGCGCTAGTTCCCCGCCGAAGCCGACGCCTTGCCAGACTGCCTCCAACAAGAGCTCGTAATGTCAAACAACAGGGTTCAACAACCATTTTCAACTCCTCCGGCGAGGACACCCGGTGCCTGGATGCGCCAGATAGAGCCACGCCCTTTATTCGAGAAGCCGGGCAAGAACGTAGAAGAACGAATCACTCAGTGTGTGAGCAGACGCAGTGGCTGAAATCTCACGGCTCAGCTACACTATATCGCTATCTTCCTGACAGACGCTGCTCTGGTGCGGTTCGAGAACCATGAAGAGTCGCTGACATCCTCGGATCTCTTTGCTACTCAACTCACTCAGTGCTTCGGGTATTCTATCATGAAAAGGAAGCGAGCCGAGCAAACATTCCATCAGCGTGCGGAAGTGCCAAGTGAAACACTACATAGAGGCGATCTTGAGGTTAAGTAAGGTGGTGATTCCTCGAACTACTGAAGAATACAAAGTCGGGTATCTTTTCAAAGGTACTGCCGAGGACGTATAAAAGTATTTTATTGGCAAGGAGAGTCTCTATTTGGTGTCTGACGTGATCGAGCATTGCCGCACATTCATGAGCTGGAAGCTACACTGTATCACGCCAAATTTGGGCAGGTTGTTGAGTGTTGTGATAGTTGCAGGCGTTGAGGGCAGCTACAGTGTCTATTTGAACCTTGCGGCCACTGTAAGGGCGATTGTCTGTGAAGAACTCAAGTGACAGAACAAACCAGTGAACACCGTAAACACCGAACAGTTCGGTTGAGCTTTAATCAACCTCAAGAACCTGTAGTGGCGATTTCAACGCTGTCCGCTATGTCAGGCGTTCCAAAAAGTCGAGCCGATCACTAGCAACAGCACCACCATTTTTTCCTGACGACGTGACGCAAGACCAAGGTGGTTATTTGGGTACGACCACGAATCGGCACTTGGAAGATCGTGCCTACTACACGCAGCGTCCCAGGGCGGCTTATTCCGACGTCTACAATGCCGGTGGCCCTTCACCTGTCTGCTAAAGCTGCGTTGGCATAGGGCACACATCTCGTATTTGTCGCCATCGCTGCCAGACTAGATACGGCCTACCACTGGCTTTGCTCAAGTTTGAAGAAGGCGTGGCAGCTTGGGCTAGTTGGTATGACATGACGATAGTCAAAGCGCGAGAACAGAACGACGACGCTGAGACAAGAAGTCCTTCGTGTCCTTCTCGTCTCTGCGTCGTCGTTCTGTTCTCGCGCTATAACTATCGTCTTGAAGAAGGCGTCAATGATGATCGTAGGCCGACCGGACACCATGCACCAAACACTACAGGCTTGCCACCCAGAAGTTCTTTCCGCCATTCCAACTCGCCAGCATTAAATCGCAGCCTTAAGCCACCATCCAAGTTCCTACGCCGTTCACCATCACCAGGACGACGTTCCACGCCACCACCTCAGTCGGAAAGCTATCTGGCGCGGCCCATGAAAGTAAGGTCACCTGCTAGTCTCCGTATTTGCGAGCTACTCCTCTTACTATTAGGATGGTCAAGAAAAGTGTGTGCGTTAATTGAAAGTGTTCCTGCAACTGCATTAGTGAATACTGATGCTAGGGTTTCCGTCAAGAACTTGACATTCAAAAAAAAAAGACTGGGTCTGAACGTTATGTTCTGTGGAAAGGTGGTGCGACATTTCATGGTGTCTGTGGAGAAGAGTGCCTTGTTCTACTTGATATTCATGTTGAAAGCATTTTTTATTCGGTGATGAATACCTAATAAAATTTTCGGTTCATTACTGTGCTGCACTCACTATGAAATTCTCGGGGTCAACTTTTTTCAAGATTATGGCGCTTCCGTTAACTATGGCACAGGCGAAATGGAAATGAATAGCATGCTCCTCTATACTCTTTTTCATATATTTTTACCACACAACAGCTGCTTTGTCGTATCTAACGATTTGCGTATAGCGCCGTGGTCTCTACCATGTGTTTCTGCTAATATTGCTGCAGCCGACCTTTCATTGTATGACGAACAAATTCAACCACTTGAGACGGGTTGCATAAGGAAAATGTACCTGCGTCATGTTCTCTCGTGACAGTAGTGAATGGCGCCTCAAGCTTGTGGGCTTTCAATTCTTTTTCGGTGCCTGCTGCTCTCCCTCGCGATATGAAGGTTGCTGAGTTTGACAAAGTCACCTACAGCTCTATCATGGTTTTAAGCAGCGAGGGCCAGTTAACAGCAAGCGACTCCCAACGAAGTAGTTATAAAGATTAGGTGTTAAGATTGATCAGAAAGTTGTTGTCCTCACATGAACGCCCCGATCTTGTACGTGTCCTTCTGACTCATTCCTCAATATTGGATTCCACGCAAGGTGACACGGGGACTTGACTACCGCATTCTCGTGCCCATCACAGAAATGGCGCATCTGCACACGCAATTCGGCAAAAACGTTACCTCTTGTCTTCGACAGAATGTACAGTGATAGCTGAACAGGGGACCAACATCTGGTTCTGGGCAGCACATGTGATATTAGTAAGGAAGAAGGATGAATTATGACGGTGTTGTGTTTAATATAGAAAACTAAACGCGGTCACCAAAAAGGTTGTGTATCCACTTTCAAGAATTTACGCCATCATATACTTTCAACTGCCTACTTTTTGTCACAGAATTTGCGACCAGGGTATCGGCAGACACCCCTGCACCCATACGACGCAGAGTAAACAGCCTTCGTGACACCTGACGGCCTTCATGAATTCAATGTTACGCCGTTGGTTCTTCGTAGTGCGCCATTAGGTTCGAACAATTTGTGGGCCCTATACTCCGAGGACTTAAATTCGAAACTTGTTTGTGCAGTCTAGAAGATGTGGCTATTTTCGGTACCAAACGGAAAGAGCGTAACAAACGTCTTAGTCTTTTTTAGATTCCGTCGAAAAGACCGTTTTGGTACTTAATTTCAAGAAATGTTCTTTGGTGAAAAACAGGTGTTAGTGCTTATACACTGGCAACTCGCTGACGAAAATTATGTGAGGCCCGATCCAAGAAAGATTGACGCCGTCAGTTCTTTGAAACCACCTAAATCAATACGGACCTGAGCTTCTTGAGCCTGTGCTCGCGTATTTTCATCGATTCGGTCAGAGGTTCTCTGACATCGTGCATTGCCCCACTTTTCTTCTCCAAAACGTTGTCCCTTTCAACTGCACTTTGGCTTGCGATGGCGCGTTCCGGAAGTTAAAGTTTTTACACTAACATCTGGGCCAATATCCCACCGCTTTGATACCGCTTCACCTACGGAAGTGCATGCTGATATTTGTGGCAACGGCGTTGGGGCTGTGCTAGTTCAGTGCCATCGAGGAGATGAGCATGTGGTGGCTTATGCCAGCCGCTTTTTCAATGAGGCTAAGCCCAACCATGCCATGACGAAACAAGAATGTTTGACGGCTGTTTTCGCGGTACATAAATTTAGATATTATATTTATGGGCGCCCATTCACTATCATTATCGACCACCATGCTTTATGATGGCAGGTGAATTTCCCTCACCCGAGTGGTTGACTAGTGTATTGGGCCCTTCGACTTCAGCAGTACGATATGAAATTTTGAAGTAATAGTGCATGGCACAAGCGTACAATGCAATCGAGCGTCAGAACCTGAGATTGCATATAGACTTCATGGTTTAAATTAGGCCGCCCACTACGCAAGGCATAAACGCTTGTGGACCTGTTCTCTTGAAGCCACGTAGTGGGAAGGAAGTTGGAAAAGATATCATGCACCAAGTGTGTTAAGTACGCACTATAGGGACCTAAACCTACTCTCCGACACAGTTAATTGGATACGTTAATTCTTGACCGATCACCTTCAATTTGTTTCCACCAACTCATTTTCCTTGTCTCTATCCGCTGTATTATCTGGTGCGCCACAAGGCTCCATACTTAGATCGCTACTCTTTCTCATATATATTAATGACCTTCCTGTTAATGTATCATCTAATATACGCCTTTTTGCAGATGACTGTGTTCTCTATCGTCCAATAACAAACTCCAGTGGCTCTTGCTCTCTCCAAGATGACCTCCTTAAAATCAAGGCGTGGTGCAACCAATGGTACATGCCCCTCAACGTCAGTAAGTGCTCCCACGTGTACTGTCATCGTCGCCGTAACTATGTAGCTCCTTCTTACTCTCTGAAAAACACCACATTAACCCAATACAAGACATTTAAATACCCAGGAGTACATATAGCTAGTGATCTGTCCTGGTCCCATCATATTCTCCAACTAACTAATTCCTGCAATCGCCTATTAGGTTATCTACGCTGTAACCTATCATCAGCATCCCCTGCAGTAAAACTACTTGCATATAAAACGTTGATTCAATCACAACTAAATAATGCCTCTGCGATTTATGACAATCACCAAGTTAATATAAACAATTCCCTCGAATCAGTCGAGAACCGTGCTGCCAGGTTCATTCTTTCCAAGTATTCTTACAGATATCCGCCCTAAAATCCCAGCTTTGCCTCCCCTCACTTTCTTCTCACCGCAAGACTGCTCGTCTAATATTATTTTTTAGGTTTTTCCATTCGCTGCTTCTAGGAAACCAAATCATCATTCCTGCACATCGTTCTTTTCCCCACTCGCACCAAAATGCTGTGTATCTGCCACGTGCACACACGGCCACCTACTCACGTTTATTTTTCCTGCATACCACCGGAGAATGGAATGCCCTTCCATCTGATATCGCCCTCATCCCCGACATTACTCAATTCAAAGCTGATATAAAACGTTGATTCAATCACAACTAAATAATGCGTCTGCGGTTTATGACAATCACCAAGTTAATATAAACAATTCCCTCGATTCAGTCCAGAACCGTGCTGCCAGGTTCATTCTTTCCAAGTATTCTTACAGGTATCCGCCCTAAAATCCCCGCTGTGCCTCCCCTCACTTTCTTATCACCGCAAGACTGCTCGTCTAATATTATTTTTTAGGTTTTTCCATTCGCTGCTTCCAGGAAACCAAATCATCATTCCTGCACATCGTTCCTCTCCCCACTCACACCAAAATGCTGTGTATCTGCCACGTGCACATACGGCCACCTACCAACGTTTATTTTTCCTGCATACCGCCGGAGAATGGAATGCCCTTCCATCTGATATCGCCCTCATCACCGACATTGCTCAATTTAAAACTGCCATTGAAGACCATCTTTCAAGTCATTAAACCTAACCTGACCCTCCAGTTTTTTCGTTCGCCCACCCCTCATATAATGTCCCATGTGGGACCTTTGAGGTATTATGAATGAATGAATAAATGAATAAAGATATCGATACCGCGGTAGTTATCCAATGTTGATAGGTTGTGCGGTTGTTCATTTATTGTTTTTTTATTCAGTTGAATTTTTAGATGAAGTGATAGTTTTGTTGTTCCTATTTTCAGATTACTCGAAAATTGTTTTCAAATGCGTAGCTCTGATATTCTCAAAGCTGTTATCTTTCAATATGCTGTGTTTAGAAAGTGGAAGGCCTGGCAGAGAACGTACATGTGCCTGACGGTTGTTGAATCTAATTCTAAACAGACACGTCGTTCGGAATTACGATCAGCGTTACTATCCCTAAAAGACACAAACGCCTCTCTAATCAGTCATGGACACCTAGTCGCTCATTGCGACAATACTATCATTCCTTGACACACTTGTAAGTTTATTCGTGTAACCAAATAGAATTGACTCGCCGCTTCAAGCACAGCCGGCACGCACATATTAGTGGTCCTGGACATGGTCTACTCACCATTTAGAGGCGAAGCTCCTATCGCCGTTGGTTGTATGCCCCGTGTCGTCTTTGTCGTAGTAGTAGCCAGTTTGCAGCCTTATGTAGCCAGTAGCCATCCGTCCTGCCATTTGTACGTCCATCCATGCGTCCGTCCATGCGTGCGTTCATCCAAGCATCAGTGCGTCTGTCCATACATCTGTCCGTTAGTCCGTGCTTCCATGCTTCCGTCCGTCAATCCTTGCGTCTACACATGTGTACGTTCGCCGCATGGCCCCACACGTCCTCATTCACCTGATCAATATGCTGCAATTTTCCTTTATTTTGCGCGCTTTCTCTTTTCTGTCCCTAAAAATAATCAATGCATATCATCAATATTGATGGCGATGCCACAATACAGGCTTCTTCCGCTCTTTCGGCTCCACTGACCCGTCTCTTCCCTCCTGTTCTTACACAGATACACTGCAAATATTCTGTCATGCAAAGTCCACCATGGTGAAACAATGACTTGGCTGCTGGTACGAAGGTCACGGACTCAATCCCAGCCATGGCGGTTGCGTTTTGATGAAGGCGAAACGGGAGAGACCCGTGTACTGTGCGATGTCAGTGCATGTTTCGTTGTCAGTGCACGTGAAGGAACACCAGATGGTGAGAATTCCGCAGCCCTCCACTGCGGCAATTTCCTTAACCGTGCCGTGGTTTCAGGACCTAGAACATCAGATATCGAGATTGAGAATTGGGAGACCAAGACACTTCGTCCTCAAGCTGCGTTGCATAGGTTACTCTCGCCTTCGGCAGATCAGCAGAGTTTGAGAACTGGGTGAAACTCACGGTGCACCATTCGTGGCCAAACTAAATATTATGCTAACAGCGAGCCATAAGGCCCCATAGCTTGCACTGCATATGCTTAGTCTCGCTGGCGACCCAAGACACTTTAGTACTCATGCTAGTTTTTGATTTTTCGGCCATTGGTGAAAACAAACGCAACTACCCAAGTTTCGTTTGGGTTCTGCGCACATGCCGCAAGCTTCTTAGGTCACTGAGCTTCTTGGAGCCCCAGTGCTCAAATGCTTCATTAATTTCATTAATATTCTTTTGTCTTGAAAAATATGAGGCTAGCATTATGAAGAAACAGTTATGCATATATATATATATATATATATATATATATATATATATATATATATATATATATATTGCCACCATTGACGAACGAGCCGCTGTGGCTCATACCTGTCTTGGGCTACGAAGAAGAAGAGAACATTTTTGTTGCTCTGGTTCGGGTGAACTCCTGGCTGCAGGTCTTGTTTTTGCTCGCGACATTACTGGTGAAGACACTGGGTACGTGTACTTCGGCTGTGTCGGCCATCGTAGAGACAGCTACATCTCCTACAGCAAGAAGCAGTCGCCGCCTGCGTGGGTTACCCCCTGAATTCGGTCCCTTGACATCGACACCCAGAAAGATGGCCACTCTGATGACAAGCCAGGCGGTCCAAACCAGCGATGCCAATGGTTCTCTTCTCGCCCATGTTTTTCATGCGCCACAGACACCAAAGCCGTTCCATGGAGATATCTTCAAAGATGTTGATGACTGGCTTGACAACTTTGATCGGGTTGCCAGTATCAACGAATGGGCCGATGTTCACAAGCTGCGCCGAGTTTGCTTCTACTTGAAGGATTCTGCGAAGACGTGATACGATAACCACGAGGGCTCCTTTGCATCCTGGCAAGAGTTTAGCCGTCAGCTCCGTGACGCTTTCGGAACACCGAGAGAAAGGAGAGGGCTGAACAAGCCACATCCTGCAGACACCAGCGGCCGAACGAACGAGTATCCATGTTTATCGAGGACATGCTTCGGCTCTTCAAGCGCGTGGACCCTGCCACGCCCGAGGACAAAAAGGTGCGGCATTTGATGCGCGAAGTAAAAGAACAGCTTTTCGCTGGGCTCATGCGCAATCCACCAACGACAGTCGCCCAGTTGATCAGTGAGGCGACCACTATAGAACGTACGCTGCAGCAGCGGTCATCACAATACGAACGCGAGATCCCGGCCACCGCATGCTCTATCGGCTCTGACAGCGAGAGACAGGCCCTCGCAGACTTCATTCGAAGTATTGTTCGGGACGAACTGCGATAGCTTCAGGCGGTGGGATCCCATCAACCTGTGTCTGCCCTCGCGGATGTAATCAGACAAGAAGTCCGACAGGCCATCACACCCCTGACCTCAACCACACCACCGATTCCCGAGGCGCCAGTCCTGACATACGCAGCGGCATTGCGATCCCGTGCACCACCGGCTACAGATCCTGCTATGCGGCCCAGGTACCAGGCTATGCAGTCATTTCACGCCACTGCTTCGAGCCCGCCTCTCGGCTCAAGGTTCCCGAGCACACCCACCTATCTGCAGTGTATCTCAAGACAAAGTGGTAGCAAGGAAAGTACGTGGCGCACCTCGGATAACCGTCCACTCTGCTATCACTGCAGCGAAGCGAGTCACGTATACAGGAACTGTCAATACCGGCAACTAGGTCTCCGCGGCTTCCATCCTGATGCTCAATGCCCGTGCTACGGTGAGCGCCCCCGCGAAATCGAAGCCTATCTCACGGGCCAGCGAACACCTTCAACTGTTCAGCACCACGAGTCGAGATCACCATCGCCTCGCCGGTCTACGTCACCCAGTTTGCCCTCATCGTCTGCCCCTCCTTTCCGGAGCCGGTCACCAAGTCCCCGCAGGGGAAACTAGGAACGGCGACTTCTGGGGGTGAAGTAGCGGCCTGGCGAACTGTAAAAGACCCTCATTCGACGCAACGACCAGACGAGGACCATTCTGGTTTTGCAGTGTTCTCTGATAGCACAAAGATTGTTTCTGCCGAAATCGCCGTCTTCGTCGACAATCATGCTGTCAACGCCCTCGTCGACACCGGCGCCGGCTATTCCGTAATGAGCGCCACACTGCCATCTGAACTGAGGAAGGTTACCATACCATGACAAGGACCCCAGTTGCGCATGGCAGGGGGCCATCTGGTGATGCCTACCGGTATGTGCACGGCACGCATTCATATACGTCCATCGACATTTGCGGGCTCTTTCTTCGTATTGCGCGTGTGCTCTCGGCCAGTCATTCTAAGAATGGATTTCCTTCGTGAATACAGCGCCGTCATCGACCTCCGTGAATTACTTGTGTAGTTCGAGGATCCTTTTTGCGCTGCAACTGACAGTACACAATTCCGGAAAAGAGCGCTTCGTGTTACCGGCAATTCTGTGACTCTCCCACCTCGAAGCAGCCTCTTTTTCGAAGTAGAATTGGGACAGAACATGTCTGACGCGGTAATTGTAGAGGCCAATATGTCTATCCTTATTTCATGACAAATCTGCGTTGCCCAAAGAATCATTCAGCCTAGCAATAGGCATGTTCACCTGCTGGTCATGAACTTCAGCGACGAATATCGCCACCTAACGAGACACACTGCTATTGCATATTGTGAAGAACTTGCCGATGCCGATGGTTCGCCCACGTTAGCTTTATTTTCATCGAATGGGCACCCCGACGAGGCCTTCACGAGCACTCTTGACGTAAACGAGAGACTACCTTCGCCTCAACGAGAAAGCCTTTTGCGTTTACTCGGCTCATTTCAAGACTGCTTTTCCACTACGTCAAAGGTCAAACAGACACCACTTGCTCAGCACCATATCATCACAGGAACCCACCGAGAGACCCATCCGACAACACGCCTATAGGGTGTCGCAAAAAAAGCAAGACGCTCGCAATCGACGTGCGGGGGAAACGAGAAGTCATCGCCGTTGACCGCGCCAAGCCTGCTCATATTGAGGTTTCCATTCAAGCAGCCTCTCACGTACAATTTCAGTGCTAACCATTGGACTGTGACCTTTCACTATTCAGCCCGTAACTGCTGTCCTTCTTTAAAAGCTCCGCAATCTAGGGGGGGGGGGAGCCTTTGTAGCGGAAGCTGCTCAGCACCACCGCATTCTTTTTTATCCCGTCTGCAGCCGGCCGTCGACAGCGCGCCTACTCGCGGCGCCAGCGCCTCCTCCTCCGTGTTCGGGGAACAACGTATTGTCGGGGCCGGCTCCGGGGATTAGCACTGGCGACATGCTAAGTCTGCTCGCTGGGGGCCCCCTTTTCCTCTTTCTTGTAGAAGAACGCGGGGGTGCCTCCTTCTCTCCCTCGTCGAGGGGAGCTCTCGTCACTCGCACATAGTGGAAATAAACAGTCTTCAGGCACTGCGCCGTGCTCCCGACCGGGTTGCAGAAATTAGGTGCCTTTTCTCATCTTCTAACCACTACCACCACCAAACAGTCTTGCCCTGCAACTCCAAACCAGCTTCACGTCTCCTTTCTCGCTGCCTCCGGCAGCCGACATTCCCGGCCGCTACAACGCTATACGTGACCAAGTCAAGCAGATGCTTCAGGACGACGTCATCCAGCCATCAACCAGTCCCTGGGCTTCGCCAGTTGTAGTAGCAAAGAAGAAGGACGGTACGTTGCGTTTTTGCGTTGATTACCGTAAACTGAACAAGGTCACCTGAAAAGGACGTTTATCCTCTACCCCGGATAGATGACTCGTTGGACCGTATGCACAATGCTAAATATTTTCTTCCAAGAATTTACGTAGCGGCTACTGGCAAATTGCAGTGGATGAGCGCGACCGCGAAAAGACGGCGTTTATTACTCCCGACGGCCTGTACGAGTTTAAAGTGTTGCCTTTCGGTCTATGCTCAGCGCCAGCTACTTTCCAAAAAATGATGGATACAGTTCTCACAGGGCTAAAATGGCAATCATGTCTTGTTTACGTTGATGACGTCGTGGTCTTTGCAGACACGTATGAACAACACGTCCAACGCCTTCATGCAGTTTTTCAGGCAATCAGAACAGCGGGGCTTTCTCTCAATTCCGAGAAATGTCATTTTGGATATGAAGAACTGAAGTTCCTTGGTCACGTTGTGAGCCATGCCGGCATCCGCCCAGATCCGGAGAAAACCCGTACTGTTGCCGCCTTTCCCGTGCCCACAAATAAGCGTGACCTACGCCGATTTCTGGGGCTCTGTGCGTATTACAGGCGCTTTGTCAAAAACTTTTCGAAGATTGCTGAACCCCTCAACAAGCTTACAAAAGACGGCGCCTCGTTTGTTTGGGGTCCCGATCAGTGTCATGCGTTCGACACCCTCCGAAACCTCCTCCAGGCTCCGCCTGTACTGGGTCATTTTGACGAAAGCGCTGACACGGAATTACACACAGACGCCAGCAACGTTGGACTAGGAACGGTATTAGTTCAGTGGCATAATGGCATAGAGCGCGTGATCGCTTATGCGAGCAGAACGTTATCCCCAGCGGAGAAAACCTATTCTGCAACCGAGAAAGAATGCCTCGCTGTTGTCTGGGCCATAACAATGTTCCGCCCATACTTGTATGGCCGCCCATTCAGGGCAGTTAGCGACCACCGTTCCCTTTGTTGGCTCGCAAATCTCAAAGATCCCTCAGGTCCTCTAGCACGATGGAGCCTTCGGCTACAAGATTTTGATGTCACCATCGTCCACAAATCAGGGCGGAAACACACCGACGCCGACTGTCTCTCACGTGCACCGGTCGAAAATGCCAACACTGACCTTAAAGACGACGACACTTTTCTTTCTGCCGTATCAGCAACCCGCTTGGCTGAGCAACAGCGTCACGACTCGGAGCTCATTCCGCTGATTGACTACCTGGAAGGACGCAATTCCCACCCTCCTCGAAGCTTTGCACGCTCGCTATCCTCCTTTTGTTTCCGCGATTGAGTGCTTTACAAAAAGAACTTTCATCCTACACAAGCTATGTATCTGTTTGTTGCGCCAACTACGCTTCGTGGTGACATTTTACGTGCGTGTCATGATGAGCTTTCATCCGGACACCTCGGCTATACGCGCACGCTGCAACGGATTCAACGCTCGCACTACTGGCCACGTCTCGGAAAGACTGTGAAGCACTACGTTCGCACATGTCGCGACTATCAGCGACGTAAGGTTCCACCTTTACGACCAGCGGGACTACTGCAGCCAACAGGCCTACCAAAGGCGCCGTTTCATTAGATTGACATAGACTTGCTGGGGTCATTTCCCACGTCTTCATCTGGAAACCGGTAGATTGTGGTCTCTACCGGCTACTTAACACGCTACTGTGAAATGAAGGCGTTTCCAAAAGCAACCGCAGCAGATGTCGCCCAATTTTTCGTGAACAGCATCGTCTTATGTCACGGTGCTCCAGCTGTCGTCATAACTGATCGTGGGACAGCTTTCACCGCAGAGATGCTGCAGGAAGTCTTGCGATTAGGTGGCACGGAACATCGTTAAACAACGGCTTACCACCCGCAAGCAAACGGGCTGACTGAACGACTCAATAAGACAATTGCAGACATGCTGTCAATGTATGTTGACATCAATCACAAGAACTGGGACGCCATACTTCCCCACGTAACTTTTGCGTATAATACTGCTGTTCAAGAAAGTACCGGTTTCTTACCTTTTCGCTTAGTCCACAGTCGCGAGGTCACGACGATGCTCGACGCCATGCTCCTGCCCGACAACGCAGGAATATACCGCACCAATGCCGCCAAATTCGCGCAGTGTGCAGAAGAGGCCCGTCAAATTGCTCGTCACCGTATTCAACATCACCAAACCGCAGACGCACGCCGCTACAATCTTCGTCACCGTGAAGTTATTTTCAAGCCCGGTGATGAAGTCTGGGTGTGGACCCCTATCCGACAACGTGGCCGTTCAGAGAAGCTTCTTCGCCGCAACTTCGGCCCTTACAAGGTCGTACGACGTCTCAGCGACGTCACATACGAGGTTCTCCCAAAAGCCACTTCGAGACGTTCCCGTTTCATCCCGCGAACTGAAGTCGTTCACGTTTCACGGCTGAAACCACACTTTTCGCGCTGTGAATCACCAGTGAGTGACTGACTTTATTCGTCTCTCACATTCTTTCCTAATTTTCTTATTTCTCATTTAACTCTTGGCTCCACAACCAACTATGTCATTCCGCCTTACGCTATTCATTTTGCTTGCATGGTAATTTTCATCTCATTTTCTTTATTTTTTTTGTCTTCATGTACAGCTTCGAGACGATGCTTCTTGGGAGAGGGGGTAATGCCACCATTGATGAACGAGCCACTGTGGCTCATACCCGTTTTCGGACACGAAGAAGAAGAGAACATTTTCGTTGCTCTGGTTCGGGTGAACTCCTGGCTGCAGGTCTTGTTTTTGCTCGCGACAGTATATATAAATAAATATATATATATATATATATATATATATATATATATATATATATATATATATATATATATATATATATGTGTGTGTGTGTGTGTGTGTGTGTGACGCTATGATGAATTGGCGACGTGGCCTGGCTCATACCCCATGTTTATTCTGTTCTCCACTTCTTCCTCGTCTGCTTCTACCAATCATCGCTTCATACGTCACACGATTCCCCCTCCCTCCGAAAGAAGGCATGGATTATAAACAAGGAAAAATACACAAGGAGAGGTTGAGAAGTCACAACTGTCAAAAGTCACAATAGGTTTCATGGCCCCGTGGTGTTCCGTAAACTCGCAAAACTTCAGGAAAGAGTGCAGCAGTCCGGTTAACGCAGAAGTTCTGGTGGGCGAGGCTGATGGTTGCGTCCTGGATAACACAAGAATGCTTTGAACGTGAAGATAGCGGAAATCGCAGCCGGCATTCTTGTGAAGAACAAACGAGGTTCGAACACCTTGCAGAATGGACAGTTCAGATATCGTAGGCATCGAATTCTTCGTCGTGGCACAGGTCGTGCAGGCAGCTTGCGTGCGCGTTGATCGAGGTTGATTTGGCACTGCCTGTGTTTCTGCCGAGTACAAGGGGTGCTTTTGTGGATTTGGAAATTTTTCTATGGCGATGTCGCAGATGGTTTGATGGAAGGCACATTCTTGATCTTTGGTGGAGAATGTGTCCTCCACGATGGGCTTTTTTGCAATGTTCTTCAAGCCTTAAGAGTGCACTCGATGAAGTTTTGTTTCGCCGTTGACAATGTTGAAGTATGCGTTGACGTTGTAATTTCTTCGTTTCGTCAACTTGCTTGTGGTGTGACATTGATCGTGTTGCGCTAGGATTCTTAGCGAGTCCTCCGCAGGCTTCTACGACACCAACCAATGCAACTGTTTCCGGCGCAAGATAATGTGGCGGGTTTGATGCACTTGAATCTTCTGTATTTATAAACCGTTCATTGTTGGTCGTTGCCTGAAGCGTACTTATGTCATCTGAAGTCGCACCTGCGGTTTTGTTTTCATTATATGCAGTAAGGTTGTATACTGGATTCACGTCGCTTCGATCTTGTGATTGATGAATACTCGACGCTTCTGCAGAACACTTTTCTTCACAAGATGCTGATTGTGAGTGCTTCTGTCTCTGTGGAACTGCTGAACTAAATACTTTGAACAAATGAGATTCCTGTGAACATTCGTTGTTTGGGTTGGTTTCGTGCGGATTTACTAACTCGTCATGCGTAAATGCCGTCACGCGTTCGAAGCCGTGTGGGCCATGTGTGCGGACACGAAGCATCAAGTGATTCGGGTTCAGTAATACCTGAAGTATTATGGTGCCGTAAATAAATTGGAAATGCCGATTTATTTGCCCGTGAAAAATCCAACCGTAAGTCCGGTCTTTTGGCAAAATGGTCTACATTCCTATCGGCATATGGTGGCATTACCTTCTCTGCTGCGACGTGCAAGTCCCTAGTTGGTGTTGTAATGCGTGAAGTGTATTTGGACGAGTCATACGATGGTACAATGGTGGAATATTTACTCTGAAGTCTTAATTGGGAAATACGCTTACTGCGGGAAGACTTCGCGTAACTGTGATGGGTCAGTTGAAAAGCCTTCCACTGATGAGGTATGAACAGGTCTTCATCGTATTCTTTGAAACGGGTAATCATCTCTTCCCTGATCTTTTGCCATGATTCGTCGTTTTCGAATATGTGTGTCAGGTAAAACTTGAATGCCTCACCGGAGATGTAGTCGGTGAAGTTGATGATCATCTTCCGTTCCGACCAGGATGCAGCGGCGGCGTGGACCTCGAATAGGTTGAACCAGTCCTGTACGGGTCCGTCGTCCGCTGATCCGGTGTACTTGGGGATGTCGAGCTCAGTCGATGGTTCTGTCATGGTGCCGGTAACTGAATGCGCCTGAGATCACCTCTTTATCACCTCTTCTGTGGTCGATATTCAGTTGAGGCGTACTGCAGGTGGCTTCGTGAATGATGTGAGGTTGATCAGTGGTGGCCAGGTCTTCATCCTGTCGACTTGTGTGACGCTATGATGAATTGGCGACGTGGCCTGGCTCATACCCCATGTTTATTCTGTTCTCCACTTCTTCCTCGTCTGCTTCTACCAATCATCGCTTCATACGTCACACACACACACACACACACATATATATATATATATATAGGCAGGCATGGTGGTTGAGTGGCCGTAGCGTTGCATATAGTAGTCCAGTAGATCCTCCGTGAGTGGTCACAACGTGGTTTGTTTCGACGTTTCGGCCTAGAGTCTGACCTTCATCAGGAATGAGTCTGGCCTGACGAGGCCAGACTCTAGGCCGAAACGTCGAAATAAACCACGTTGTGACCGCTCACGGAGGATCTAGTGGACAATATATATATATATATATATATATATATATATATATATATATATATATATATATATATACATTATAACTGTTTCTGATTTGATTTGTGGGGTTTAGCGTCCCAAAACCACTATTTGATTATGAGAGACGCCGTAGTGGAGGGCTCCGGAAATTTTGCCCACCTGGGGTTCTTTAACGTGCACCCAAATCTGAGTACACGTGCCTACAACATTTCCGCCTCCATCGGAAATGCAGCCGCCACAGCCGGGATTTGATGCCGCGACCTGCGGGTCAGCAGTCGAGTACCTTAGCCACTAGACCACCGTGGCGGGGCATGATAACTATTTCTATATATTCACATGTGTGTGTGTGTGTTATTGTTATGATTAAAATAGTGGCAACGGACGAGCGCGGGAGGACGAGAAAGAGGAAGAAGATAAAGAACAACCAGCCTAGTAAGTGGGTTTTTTTCTCGTGTTTCGCAGTATGCTTCCTACGAACCATAGAAGCCTTGTCGTGGGTCTTTGCTGCTGCGCACTTGCTTCTTACGAACGCCACTGATGGCACTACAATAACCCTTCTGCAGCCGGGACTACCTATGCCACAATTCGAGGACGGCGCCCGGGCTTTCTCGATGGTTCCTGGGCCAGCTTATCTCGGCCCCACCGAGACAGGGCATGTTCTACTGTTGCGAGTAAATTTCGTTCACATTTCTAACAGCAACATCTTGCAGTTCTCCTCATCTCAGCCTCTTAGAGATGCTGTCCAAGCTGCCTCGGCCGAGGGTGCCACCACAGGAAGTACGCTGATCGATGACTACTCTTCGGACGTCACCACTGGCGGCAGCTAGTGGTGACGTCCGAAGAGCAGCCCTCGAGTATATGGACTTCAGCCGCTGCACATGCGTAGGTATAGGCAAAAGCTCGTGTCGCTTGACATGAATGCATGGTTTTTGAAAGAAACAACAAGATACCTAATTTCTGTATGTCTAATTCGTGACAGGGCGCAGTGCCTTTCCTATTGCAAAAAATGGCATCCCCAGCCTGATGTCAGTACCTTTTCTGGCACTCGTGCACGCTCGAGGCACTAAAACGCACTGGAATTTGCGGGTACTTCGCTGGGTGCACGGGGAAATGGCTGTGTCGCACTAGTAGGGGCGCTGGCCTAACCGCTGTAATGCTAGTACACACTGGTAATCACTAGTAGCGCTGCGGTTTTCACTGGCAAGCGCTGGTGAATACTGTAGCACGCACTGTTCTACCAGTGGAGCATGCACAATTATGTACTGCGTGCCATGGCATGTTTCGGTGTCGTTGAACATAAAACGCTGGATTCGACAGGATGGACAGAAGATACCCTAACAGATAAGTAATTTTGCTGCGCACGTTGTATCGCAACAATTAATGCAAGTTTTTCGCATGCCCCCCCGCCACTGCATACCGGCCATATTCGCATCAATCGTGTATTGCTGTAACGATTCAATGTTGTAGTGTTTATAAGCCTTGAGCTGGAGACCACTCCTAACAGAAACAGGAAATTGTTTATGCCGGCGAATCGACAAAACGTAAATGAGCTCTCTAGATCGCTTCGCAAGGTCTCCCAGTGGAGGTGAGAGAAACAGCTCGTATCGTGCAAGAGACGTATGCGCTGTGTGTTGTAGTGCCGTCTTCCACCAACTGCTGACGTCAGCACCAGCCTCTATAAAACCTAACAGCAGCTATCAATAAACGTTCTCTCTGTTCCTGCTTTAACTGAGTGATACATGGGATCATAAGTGGGCCGGCCATTGGCCTACCGCGAAATGGCTTGAAGAAACGAAGAGGCATTATGCCACTAAGCTAAAAATGGAACTCCTCAAGCCACCCGATCAGCTGCTTCTGTCCGGGAACATCACAAAGAAGAGGGCGTTGTTTAAGCAGAAGTTCGAGCTCTTCCTGAAAGCAACAGCGTCAACCAAAGAACCACGGACGGAGGCTGCGAAGACGGCGCTGCTGCTCAGTGTTGCTGGAGATGACGCGCTGGAGGTATTTAACAACTTCACTTTTACGTCGGAAGAAGACGAGGATGACTACGCAACAGTTGTGAGCAAGTTTGAAGCATACTGTTAGGAGCAGCAGAATGAAGTCTACGAGAGGTATGCGTTTCGTTCAAGGAGTCAAGCCGAAGGCGAACCTTCTCAACAATTCCTGCGCGACCTGAGGAAGTTAGCTCAGACTTGCAACTTCTCAACATTGAGTGACTCTATGATTTGTGACCAAATTCTATTTGGCGAGAATAATCCGAATTCACGCGAAAAGATGCTGAAAGTTAAAGACCTCACGCTGCTCAAGGCAGAACAAATATGCAAAGCGGCCGAAGTGTCAGCTCACCAAAATGAAACCTAGGCCCAAGCATATAAGCACGTAGCGGCCGTGAAACAGCGTCAACGGTTCACATGCGGTAGATGCAATCGAACGCATGACCATAACAAATGCCCGGCGTTCAGGAAGACATGTTTCGCGAAGCAAGAGGACCAATCACTTCGTGGCATGCTGCCGTAAAGAGCCTACTATCTATGTGGTAGTACACGACGCGAACGACTTCGACATCCTCAACGTCAGAGTTTGCGCCGTTGAAAGGACAGCTGACTGGACGGTCGTAGCCAAAGTAGCCAACTAGAAGGTTGTTTTGAAAGTATACACTGGATCCCAGGCCAACTTGTTGCCGTATTCTGTCTTTCGCAAATTACAAGCAAATGGTGAGCTCCGTCTTTCAGTCATACAGTGACGACGTCATTAAACACTTCGGTGTGGCCACCCTGCCAGTGGTCATGAATGACAAGTCTGGCACCTTTACCTTTTTCATAGTGAAGAAGAGCAAACAAGCGATACTTGTACTACACGCAACGGAGGGGCTAAAATAGTTGGTGGGTTCAATCGACACAGTGGATAGCCAAAGCTCTGACAAAGTGCTCCAAGAATTCCCGCAGCTTTTCCAAGGTACCGGCTGTGAAGCCCGCCCATACAGGATGGTCTTGCGCGAAGATTTCATACCAGTGATACAGCCAGCCCGACGCGTCCCCTTGGCACTCAAAGAACCACTGTGGGCGGAGCTGCAGCGCATGGAAGGAGCTGCAGCTCCTCTGAAAGGATCACTGAAAGGATCAGTGAACCAGCAGACTGGGTGAGTCCTCTCGTTATTGTCAGAAAAAAAGATGGAAAACTTAGGGTTCGCATGGAACCTAGGAGCATTAACCAGTACCTGAAGCACGAGCACTATCAGTTGCCGAAGGGAGATGACATCGAGGCAGAACTGGTGGGTGCTAAATATTTATCTCACCGCGATGAAAACTCGGGTTTCCATCAGATTCCATTGGATCCGGTCACATCAAGCATCTGTACGTTCGCTACTCCCTTTGGCCATTACCGTTTCTTGAGACTGCCGTTTGGCATCGCGTCAGCGCCTGAAGTGTTTCAAAAAACGTTGAGTTCAATTTTCGATCGAGCACTAGGCGTGCGCGTGTATGTCGATGACACATACCTGGTAAGGGGCGCTACCCGGGAAGAACACGACGAGCGCCTTCGTGGGGCGCTAGATCTAGCAGAGTACGCGGGTCCGACAATTTAATGGAGCCAAATGCAAGTTTGAAGGTTGAGGGTTTAGTTCTTTGGTGACAGCATCAGCCAAGATGCGATAAAGCCGAATTCCGCATTCAGTGCGTCAATAACGGAATTGTCGCGCCCGACTGATAAGCGGGCGGCTCAGCGAATGCTTTGTGTGGCAAATTACTTAGGCAAGTATATCCCGCCTCTTACAAGACAAACTTGTTGCGTGGTCTTATTAAAAAGTACACAATCTTCGAGTGGACAAAAAAGCACACCGCCGAGTGGGCATCTATCTGCGCAGTTCTAAGCAGCACACCTGCACTAGCTATTTTTGATCCAGCCAGGAAAACGAAGATCAGCACGGACGCATTAAAAAATGGGCTAGGAGCTGCGCTGTTGCAGCGTCACGGAGATAGCTGGCGTCCTGTGGCCTACGCGTCGCGTGTCATGACTGACACGGAGCAGAGATACTCGCATATAGAAAAAAAACAATGGGAATAACATTTTGATGTGAAAAAATTTCACTATTTTGTCTACGGCCGGAAACATTTTGTCGAGACATCACGGCCCAATTTTAGCAATTGCGTCGAAAAGAATCGGCGATATGCCACCAAGGCTTCAACGTTTTTTTCTGTGCCTGTTGAACTATGATTATTCCCTTCACTTTGTTCCAGAAAAAAAGTTGCTGCTAGCCAACATGTTATCAAGGGCTCCCAAAAACCACGGGACATCGGGTCCTCCCAGGACGACGTAGAGATGCATGCAGTAGGTGTGGTCATGGACATGGTGAACAGCAAAACACTGAGTCGGCTTGTTGAAGCCACTGAGAAAGATCCTGATCGTCAGCCAGTCATACGATTGATAAGAAAAGACTGTAGCTTGGTCGGACATGAAGCTATTAGCAGCAGAATTATCATTGGTAAAAGGCATTGTGCTAAAAGGAACTAAAGTAGCCATACCGAAATCGATGAGGGCGGACACGCTTCAACGGGTACATGAGGGCCACTTGGGTTTAATTAGGACTAAAACAAGAGCTCGTCAGCTAGTCTTCTGGTCCGGACTCAACGCTGACAACGAAAGCATGCTCAAATGTTATGCTGTCTGCAGGAAATATGCGTATCAACAACAACGGGATCCTTTTCTTATGCGAGAAACACCGCATTATGCTTGGTTCAGGGTCAGCATTGACATTATCCAGTATGCCGGGAGTTCTTACTTGTGCGTGTATGATGCCTTCTTCAACTTTCCCGAAGTTGAAAAGCTAAACGACACCACATCTCGTACTGTTGTTGAGAAACTCAGTGGCATCTTTGCCCGTTACGGTATTCCATTGGAAGTCTGCAGCGACAACGGTCCCAGTTTGCCTCTCACGAATTTGCTGTTTTTGCATCCAGGCACGAGTTGCAACACATTTCATCGAGCCCTGGATTTCCAGAGACGAATGGACTTGCTGAGAAGGGTGTTCAAGTCATGCTAAAAATTCTGAAAAAAAACGAAAAAGACACAGCAGGACTTCTGGCTGGGACTGATATCCTACAGTGCGACGCCGCTCGAAGACAGTCGGTCGCCTGGTGAGCTCCTGCAAAGCAGAAGCCTGCGTACACGACTTCCGGACTTCCGCCGGCAAAAGAAAACAACAGTCTACGAACGCAAGCCACGAAATACTGGTGCCAAATCTCTACGGGGCCTCCAGAAAGGACAATTGATGAGGGTCTATGACAAACACTGGACTCGCAAAGTGCAAGTAGTGGGACTTGCAGCGCCGTGGTTATAAAGGGTGCTTATAGATGATAACAAGCTGCTTCGCCGAAACCGCAAGCATCTAAGTGTGACGCTAGAGCGTTCACAGAGCAGCGCACTTGAAAGCGACGAGTCTGACAGCGAGTGCGAGCATGTCAACGAGCATGAGCCCAGTCCTAGACAGCAGGTGCCTGCACCCTCTGCATCCTCCACTGATGGACGGTATACACCTAGGTTGAGGCGCCCGAACAGAAACAGGAGGCCACCAAACAGGCTTCACTACGATCGCAACTTCAATTAAGTGAATGAGTGACATGTTTCAAAGAACTGATAAACAGGGGAAGATGTATCGTGCAAGAGACCCATGCGCTGTGCGTACTAGTGCCGTCTCCCACCAACTGCTGACGTCAGCGCCAGCCTCTATAAAACCTAACAGCAGCTATCAATAAGCTTTCTTTTTGTCCCTACTTTAGCTGACTGATATACAGCTGTCGTTCTATTCCGCCACACGGCGTAAATGATTGTCTGGCCATACTTATCCTTGTACTTCAGTTACCATTCGAAATTTTCCGAAGCTCAAACGCCGAAACTTCAATCATCCCAACTCACCGCGTCGACAGCGGTCTCATTAAGTGCCCGGCCCAGCGAGCATTAGGACAATCGTTCTGGCTGCGTCGGTGTATTGGTTACCGGCGCTTCTTGCTTTGCGTACACACAATTTTAAAGTGTGAGAATAACTGTGAAGTATAGTGTAGACATCCATGAATATAAATAAACTATTTCGCCTAGTGTGTCGATGTCGGCACAAGAAGCGATAAGGATCGATGCGTCGCCCTTTCAGCTACGCAGGCTGTGACCAAAAGCGGCCGGCCGCACATAGCCGGTGCTCCTCTGACTGATACGCAAGGACACGAAATTCCCAGTTAGTAATTTGGTACGCCTTCGAGGAATGACTCCTTGGCATATGTTATCAGCGGATTGCATCAGTATTTGTGTGAGTGGACTTTTTAGTTATTGGTATTGATATCTGTACACTGGCACGCCCGCTGCATACTGCCACTGGTGGCCAGAAAAGCAGCTGTCGCTGAATATCGCCACTCCGTAAATGCATGTCTGGCAATGATTGACCTTCTACTTACTTCAGGTATAGTTTAGATAAAAGTTTGATAATTGTTGCGAAGCTCTAACGTTGAAACTGCAAGCATCACAACTCGGCTGCATAGAGTGCAGCCTTACCCAGTGCACCGTCCCAGCGAGAACTATAGGCCTGCCCCGCCGCGGTGGTCTAGTGGCTAAGGTACTTGGCTGCTGACCCGCAGGTCGCGGGTTCAAATCCCGGCTGCGGCGGCTGCATTTCCGATGGAGGCGGAAATGTCGTAGGCCCGTGTGCTCAGATTTGGGTGCACGTTAAAGAACCCCAGGTGGTCAAAGTTTCCGGAGCCCTCCACTACGGCGTCTCTCATAATCACATGGTGGTTTTGGGACGTTAAACCCAACAAATCAATCAATCAATCAGAACTATAGGCCTATCGAGCCGGCCACGTCGATGTACACGCTAGCGGTGCTTTTTGATTTACGTAGGCAATATTCTAAATTGTAAGAATGATTGTACAGTACAGTTTAGACATTCGTGAGCCTACATCAACCATTTCCCTTCGTGTGTGGTGCCAGCACAAGGAGTGACGACGATCAATTTGTCGTGCTTTCAGCAACGCAGGCTGTCACCGAAAGCTTCCTTTCGAGCACAGTAACCGTTACTTCTGTGAGTCGTATGTATGAACACGTAATTTTGAGTTGGTAATTTGATACGTCTTAGTTAACAAACCCACGGGCTAACATTTTCAGCGGATTGCATCAGTATTTTTTTTCGGTGGTTTTTTAGCTGCATGTATCCATATAAGTACAAATCAGTACACTGGCACACCAGCTGTATACTGCTATATTATTGCTTCCGCGAGCAAAATACTCAATATTCAATTGTGTGAGCGCATATCTACCGAACGCGTCACATAAATCATCTCTGAATGTTGACCAGTAGCAAGTGCGAGAAGCGACTATCGAAGAAAACAAATATCGGCATCGACAGTCGCTTCTCCAGCCAATTTGAGACTTTTCGACTTAAGATTTGAATTTTTCAAAAAACCTTGTGCTCTTACCAATATCCGCACGTTATTCAGTGCCTGGAAGCCGTTAATCATTGTCGAATTAAGACGCATTGTTATTTGGAAAAGAATATCGCGTCAATCCTGACTGTGAGACTTTTAAACATGAAGTCGAACGGCGTGTTCTAAGGATCAATAGTCGCTTTACAACCTGACCACCGTGGTCTGGCGTGGCGTAGTGGGTATAGTACTCGGTTTCAAATTCGGTAGTGACAGGTTCAATTTTTGCCGTTATAACATTTAGTTTTTTTTTCATTTTTATTTTGAATGTGCGCAATATCGTTTCTTTTACTTCTATATTTATTTATTTATGGCAAATAGACACCGGCGTTTTAATCCCGTGAAGCCATTTTTCGCAGAATACCCAGCGTAATACTGGGCCTATAATAAGGCATGGCGCTGGACTTTTGTACCGAGTGGCACTGATTTTTGCGATAGGGTTGTAGGGGATGGGAGAAGGGCATGAAAATGATAGTAGAAAGACTAGGAAGAGAGAGCACTCGCTGCAAAAGAGCGATAGTAAGAGAGAAGAGATAAAAAAGAGGGAGGCATGGTCGAAGGCGTCCGAGGACGGGGCATAGCACGGCGAGAGGCATACGGCGTCAGGAGATCGCAGGTAGCGGGCCCATCGGCGGGAGCTACAAGTAAGTGCGCAAGAGGTCTGTGGCTCAAAGCTCAAGTTTGTGCTTTTTGATTATACAGAAGGAGTAGTGTACGAAATTCTTTTGAATTTCAAGAAAGTTACGTTGACCAAACTGGGAGGTGCGTAAACTATAGGCTAAGAAAACATGCGAGCAGCGTAAAAACACTCGTGACATAGAGGATTTTGAAGAATCCCTTGTCACCTTTTTTTATATCCTGCCAGGATCATTCTCCCTACTTTAATAATAATTCTGTCTTTAAAAAGAGCAGCACGTGAATCGCCCGTGAAATCATCCCTAATCAGAACGCATTTTCTATCTGGGTGCTCTAAGCCTGCCACCTCTATACAGCTGACCGATAAAGAGATGGTCGACGTATGCTAGTGCAGTGGATTATGTCAGTTTCGGCAAATATACGTGCAATTTTCCGATTGTTGTGGCTGAAAGTTTAGTGCTTACCGAATTGTTTTTGTTCCATACGTTGTGTATGTTTCTTTTCCTGCGCCATAAAGCACAATAATCTTGTGCCAACAAGCCCAACTCGCCACATTTATCCTCGTCTCTGCTTAGCCTTTCGCGAGGTTTTGAAACTCTTTTTTAGCGCTATATGTTTCTGGTGCATCTTTTCGACCACTGCGGTTGCCAAAAACGCATTCGATTTTGGTGCACTCGCGCAGGCAGGCAACGAAACAATACGACCTGCTGTCGAGTCGTCCGTGCATGATGGCCACAAACCCTTTGATTCGTGACATCACCCTAAGACGACCCCTTCTCCTCTATTCAATAGGCGAAAAAGCAAATCTTCACGAAAGTGCAAATGCGCACAGGGGATGTTTCTGACCGCATCTGATCTGGAAGAATTCAGCTGAGATAGAACACAAACAATGTTTCTTAAACAATATGAGACATCTTTTTTTAAAGCAACCACAAAAAATGCTGACTATTTTTCTAATCAATTTAGCCGTCGGAGTGAATTGATTGAAGACTGAATGGACGAATGAATGATGTAATAAATGTTTTTATCCGACCATCACTACGTCATAGGTGATTGACAGTTTATATCAGTCCAAGATGGAGACAAATGGCATTGATAAATAAGAATAAAAAGCGTAAGGAAGCTCAACACCGGCAACGTTGATCCGATGGGTGCAAAAATAATATTTAGGATACCAGCAGGAATGGAAGCAATGCAATCGACGCAGGTGTCTGTTATTCCACCACAGAGCCACGCAAGGTTGAGAAACTGGTTTGGGCAAATGGCCTTTGCAAGTGCAATGTCGGTGCAATCTCTATTCAAGTTGTATTACTGGCTATTTGATTTTATGACAAAGCTATAAACAATACGTGCGCACTTCAATAACAGAAACGTCATGCGGGATTAACGTCGATTCAATGCTCCAGTGTTGGCTCCATTTATATAGATGGCTGATGAACTCTAAGTTTGCGTTGCTATTAGTCAACAAGCTTTATTAAGGCATTCCTCGACCCTGTATATATAGGTTGACAAAGTTACGCATATCTACTTTTTTATAACATAGACTTCTGTGCTTGAACATGAGGGTTGGCACTACGTCAGACCTTAACCGCTTAAACGACCGTGTAAGCAGTGCGTTTGGTTACCCCATAATGAGCTTCCTGCATTCACAAAAACGAGTCCATCTACTACGTAACGCCTGAATAGAAGTAAAAAAAGGTACAGCATAGAACAACTGGCTGACTGCAGTGCCTAAAACCAATTCTCAGAAATCGCCAAATTTCTCAACTATTTTAGTTATTCGTTTCAAAGCATTCTCGGTCACCCTTCGATAACTTTACTTCGAAGTGCCCAAGTGCATTGCTTAAAAGGTGATTAAGCGAGCAAAAATAAGAAAGGGGGGTGGGGGGTGGTAGCGCGGAGTCGACCACAAGGGCCGTGGGAGAAGCGAGGTAATGAGTTACGCTTCTGCCCACACAGAGCCGGAATTACCCGGTAGAACACCGACGAGATTACGGCAAATCACGGGTACTTTCAGAGGATTTCCCCCCTAGCTCTGGCACCACGAAGCTCGTTAGCGTCGCTTAACTGTACCACCAACAAAAAAAGTAAGAAGACTTTTCTGAAGTTCCACGAACAGACTTACGGAAATGGCAGCGCTTAATGCAGGTGTCACTGCGAACGCCGGGTGTCCCATGGGGTTTGTTGGTTCCCAAACTTAAATCTGAACGACAGAGTAATTAAACCACGGACAGCACGTACTTGTTTTAGCCATTGCTATGTACTAAGCCTTCGCTCGAGTAGAAGCTGTGACCGACCGAGTTGGCGAATGTTTTCATATTTTCGCAATTTTATTGCAGTGAGCACGCTCATTTTTTTTTATGCGTACGTGCTTACGTGTGATAGGTCAACAAAACGTGAAACCAATACGACAAACTTCCATGTTCGCGCGGTGGTTATAAAACCGGAGGTATGAATCAAGGCAGGCGGAAAATAGAAAGCAAGATATGTTCAAAGGGCTTGCCGTATTCTTGCGTCCACCTATTGAAAGATGCTATACTTGCCAAGCTCAGAAGCTCCCTCTAAGACGCAAGCACCTGGCCGATGGAAGAGAGGGGTTTTTAAGCACACTAAGTAAACTATGAGCCTGCCAAAGACTACTGACGCGAATGAAGCCTAGGTGAAAGAGGCTTTCATTACTCGTTGTTCTGAGGTTATTGTCAGGTATAACTATGTAAAGCCAGTAGTAAGTCCACCAGGCTTGAACAGTTTGTGCTGTGCTGCTGACCCGAAGCTCACGGGTTTGATCCCAATGGTCGCATTTTCAGGGAGGTGAAGTTGTAGAAGTCCAGGTACTGTAATCTTTTTTTACTACGCTTTCATTCATGCGTATATTAATCGTTGCGTATCACCAAGAGTAATCAATTGATGAGAGGGAGAGGGGAAGAGGGAAGTAAACGTTTATTTTGAAACAGTGCCCCGAGCAATGCCCGGTGTCACCCTGAGGTGGGAGGGCTCCATAGTCCAGGACTTTTCTGGCTTCTACTGCCTTCTTGGCCCTGGTGACGACTTGTTGTTGGTCTTCCAGGTCCTCGAAAGCGACCTTTGCCTCCCACGTTTCGGTTAGGTCTTCGTTCGTCCGTCCTGCTTCATTGTCAGTCGTGTGTTGTTGCTGATTGCGTCTGGCAATACACTGGCATGCAAGAAGCAAGTGTGCCAGGGTGTCCTATACGTTACGAAGCGGGCACATAGAGCTATATCTTGTTAAATAGAGACGGTGCGTAAGGTGAGTAAAAAAACAGTGCACTGTGCTGATCGCCGACTTCAATGCTAAAGTGGGGAAGAAGCAGACTGGAGACCAGGCAGTAGGAGATTATGGTATGCGTACTTGAAACTCCAAAAAGAAGTTATTGGTGGAATTTACAAAACGCAATAATTTACGGATCTTGAATACCTTCTACCAAAACTGAGGGGACTGTAAGTGGACATGGAGGAGCCCTAATGGCGAAAATAAGTACGAAAAAGTCTTTATACTAAAAGCACACTCAGGCATTGTGCAGGATGTGGAAGTGCCTGGCAAGCTACGATGAGTCGTGTGGTGTTGAATCGCCTAGGAATGAAGAAAAAACCAGAGAAACTGATAGGCAAGCAGCCAATCAATGAGCAGCACTGAGAGGAAAACCACAGGAATTACAGAAAAGTACAGAAAAGTACAGGAGTGTTGCTTCAGAACAGATACTTGGCTCTTATCGAGGAAAACAGCCTTATCGTTCACGCAATGAATGATAATCTGACGAGTATCCATTACACAGTGTACAGTAAAAAATGGAGGTATGGTAGTTAGACAGAACACTGGCAAGCTGTCGCAAGAGACAAATAGTCTGATTAAGAAACGTCAAAACATGGAAGACTCAAACATAACAGACGAAAGAGAACCGGCAAAGCTTTCAAAGTTGAATAATAAAGGTAAGGTGTCCGACGTGAGAAGTAAAATTGAACAAGCTCTAAAGAATGTAGGAAGTTTCGAACGGTGAAGAGGGAAATTGGGATAGGCAAAAATCACATGTATGCACTAAGCGACAACGAAGGCAAAGAAAGTACCGTTATGAAAAGGATAGTTAAACTAACGGAGGAGCTTTACGGAGAACTGTACAGTAGCCGGGACAACCCCGACCGTAATGTAAGACATTAATGTAAGAGCTGCGTTGTGGCTGCAGACTGACTACTGTTACTTTCCACGTAACAATAGCAACCCAGATGACATCCCACAAGTAATGACAGAAGTCAAAAAAGCCTTGGAAGGAATGCAGATAGACGAAGCTGCTGGTGAGGTTCGGGTAACATCAAATCCGCTGAAAGACGGAGGATGTTAGAAAAACTGACCACCCTGTTTACGAAGTGTCTTCTGACGGGCGAGTACGGAAATCTTGGAAGAATGCTAACATCGTGATAATACATAAGAAAGGAGATGAGAAGGTCGTGCAAAATTACAAGCCGATCAGCTTGCTCTCCTTCGCATACAAGTTATTAACAAAGGTAGTTGCTAAGAAAATTAATACCACAGCGTGATTCAATCAACCAAAGCAACGAGCAGAATTTCGCGCAGGCTACTCGACAATCGACCACTTTCTTCAATCAGGTAGTAGAGAAATGCTCAGAATACAGCCAATCGCTATATATACCATTAATAGTTTACGAGAACGCATTCGATTCAGTACAAATATCAGCACTAATGCAGACACTGCGGAATCAGGACGTCGACAAAGCATACATAAACATCTTGAGAGAAATATACAGAGGATCAACTGGCACCATAGCGCTCTATAAAAAAAGCGGCAAAATTCCAATCAAGAAGGGTGTAAGACAAGGTAATAAAATCTCTAGAATGCCATTTACCGCGAGCGCACAGAAGGTTTATCAGAGGCCTAGAAGGGGAAAAGTTATTGATAAGAGTTAATGGAGAGTACCCTATATAGTAACCTGAGGCACTATCCAGGATCGGCCGAGTTTCGCCAAACTCGGGATCTTGCCAAGCTCTGGCGACACCCCCTTAAAAATGAGAAAGCAGTACGAGACAGTCAACTCCACCCCTCAGCGCGCTGTTTTGCTGCGGTTCATTGGTAACGATCTAAGCAGTCATTGCGTTGGGTGGAGTTTTCTAACCAGAGCCATCTTCTTTAGGTTGTTTGTCGTTCCACTGAGTGCAGAAGTGCACCCTGTCGTGACTGGTGACTGACAGTGCAAGAGACGCCCAGCTTAGCTCTTATACACCCTGCGATATACTCCTCCCTTTTGTGCATGTTCTGTCGACAAAGAGCTTACCTAGACCATATCATGTGGGGGTGTACTCGAAACCCACCACCTAATTATCTACACAATAATTGTAAGGAGCAGTGGGAGGCTGCTATGTGCAGCTCGGCGCCCGAGGTCCAGGACCAGATCATAGATCGGGCCAAGAGAATTGTGGTGGTGAAGTGTCCTCTGACACTTCACCACCACAACTTTCTCTCTTAAAATAAATTTTTTCTCCTCTTCCTCTCTCACGTGGTACTCCTCGACGAGAACGCTGTCTGCGTCAAGTAAGAGAACGGTAAAGGCTGGTGCACACCAGCGACTAGCAGCGGTCGCGCGAGCCTTTGCGACTGGTCGCGAACAGTCGCGAACGGTCGCAAACGGCCGCAAAGGGACTGCTTTGGCTAGTCGCTTCCTGACGGATTTTTCAATGGCGCGACTGCAGTCGCAAAGGTGCTGGAGCCAATCAGCGATGCTCAAGATTTGTTTTTTTCTGTTTTTTCATTGCGCTGGCTTACTGCTGCCAGATACAAACGAGTGTGTTCCTCTGGGTCTGTGGCACCATAGCCAGCACGGAATTCTTGGCTTGGAGATGGCGGGGCGCAGCAGCTCGAGCAAAGTGTTGAATTTACGTGGCGGCATTCGTAAGCAGCTAAACACCGTCAATTTGAAGAGAAAATAAATTGTGCTCTATTTTTTTTCCCGTATTCAGAAACGTTTTTTTTGTGTGTCTTGTTCTTCGCTTGAATCGAACTTAACGCTGTTGGGAACGCTGTGCGAGAACGGACGAAAACAATCAATGCGGCGCGCCCAGTTTGCTCCGCACACTCAGCTGGTGGTGATCAGCTGATTGACGCTTGTCTCCAGAGTTCTCACTGATAACGAGACTCGCACGTGACTCTCTGGTTTTGCGACGTCCGGTCGCTAGTATGCAGCCCATGCCGGTGTGAACATCAGTCGCTTTTTGGTCGCCAGTCGCAAATGGTCGCGTGACCGCTGCTAGTCGCCGGTGTGCACCAACCTTAACCCTCCCAATTGCACTGCAAGAAACGCGCACCAGCGTGCCAGTGACATGTGGTCCGTGTCACACCTGAACGCAGTGACAGGAAGTCGGCATTTCAGGAGAAGCACGTGCATGGACAGAAGGGGATAAAAAAATTTGGCAGTATGTTCACGGAGTGAATGGTGAAGATGATGATGATTTGTGGGGTTTAACGTGTCCCAAAACCACCATATGATTATGAGAGACGCCGTAGTGGAGAATGGTGAAGAGTGGGGCGAAGAATTCGTCCGTCCATACATTCTTGCTTCCGTCTGTCTATGCGTCCTTCTGTGTGACCGTCCATGCGTGCGTCTGTTCGTGCGTCCGTCCCTCTGTTCATCCATGCATCCGCCCCTGCATTCGTTCATGCGTCCATCCATGCATCTGACCGTGTGTTCGTTCGTCCATCTATTCAACACTCCAAGTACCACCATCTCGCATGTTTCATCATATATTCCCCATATAGAAGCACCGCCATCCAGCGGACATTCCAAGAACTAAACGAGAGGTGGCACACGCACACTTTCTTACGGCTTGCGCTTCGGGTACACTTCTCACCTTTAACCACCTCGAGTTCATGGTATATACTAGTTCACTGTATTCATGGCACTGCGGCCCAACACTCGCTAAACCTTTCTAAAACCAAAGAAGTTACGCCCAGCGAGTATAACGTAGCAACCTTTCCCTGTCAGATAGTGCTCAATGTACATGCCAATGGCTGCTAATGGGAAATGAGAGACAGGAGAATTCGTTGAAGAACAACGCCTTTTTTTTTGAAGAAAACGCCTTTCGTTTTTCGTTTCTTCTAGCACCTTCGTGCTTGCGCTGCAACCCGTATTTCGAGGAGAATTTGGCTTTTACTTTTTTACGGCTCGCGCTTCGTATCTACTTCTCACCTTTGACCCCCTCAAGTTCATTCACGGTATATACTAGTTCATTTTATTCGTGGCACTGCGGCTCAACGCTCGCTAAACCTTTCTAAAACTAACGAGGTTACACCCAGCGGGTATAACGTAGCAACCCTTTCTTGTCAGATAGTGCTCAACGTACACATGCCAATGGCTGTTAATGGGGATTGAAGCGTGCGTATTAACTAAAAACTGAATGCTCCGGTCTCTCATTCCCCATTAGCAGCCTTCGGCATGTACACTGAGCAATACTTTTTAAAGTTCAACAACGCACAGAAGAAATCTCTCACCGGCACCACCTTGCAGGTCAAATTGTTATATTTATTACATACTACAACGCCCCGCCGCGGTGGTCTAGTGGCTAAGGTACTCGGCTGCTGACCCGCAGGTGACGGGTTTGATTCCTGGCTGCGGCGGCTGCATTTCCGATAGAGGCGGAAATGTTGTAGGCCCGTGTACTCAGATTTGGGTGCACGTTAAAGAACCCCAGGTGGTCAAAATTTTCGGAGCCCTCCACTACGGCGTCTCTCATATTCAAATGGTGGTTTTGGGACGTTAAACCTTACAAAGCAATCAATCAACATACTACAATGGCTACGAGGGACGAACGAGTGCCGCTATAAAGAGTTTCACCCCTAAAAAATTGGCAGATCACACGTACAGTGGGAATCGATGATATGCGAAGCACGAATGAGGAAGGTTCATATATGAATTTAAAATCAGAACAACGTTACGAGGCAGAGGTAAATTATGCAGTACATACCTTACATGTCACAATTATTATCTTTGGATGTGTCATTTGCCTTCATCATCTATTCGTGCCACATGATAACAAATTTGGTATATGTGAAGTTAGCGAAACGACCGCGAGCTTGCTATGAGCGTAGCATGTAGTCATGTTTTACATGACCAGCTTATTACGATTATCGTGTTCGGACGTGTCATTTAGCTTTGCCGTCTATTGATGTTATGCAACCCCAATTTGGTATATATGAAACTAGAGAAACGACCGCAAGTGCATCATGAGCGTGGCGTGTGGTCGTGTTTTTACATGACACGCATATTATGATTATCACGTTTGCACCAGTCACATACCTTCGTCGTCCATTCACGTCTCGTAATAACAAACTTGGAATATGTGAAGCTAGCGAAACAGCGGGAGATTATCATGAAGGGCCCAACATACTGCGATGCAAAGTTGACGAGCGCATGCTGGGCGCAACGAAGCTACAATAGCCAAACCCGAACACTTTATAGTCTGACGCCAGACGCGACGAGCGTCTGTCGGCGCAGCCCGGCGACAACCGGTGCGAAATGCGACCTACATTTCACACCAACCACGTTACCAAGAATGGACCACGTCTGCCTAACTTCATGACGAAGGGACGCCGGGCGTGTTCAAGCGTGCATACGTCAAAGCAACGCAGAGTGGCGTGTGCCTGCGAGTATATACCAGGCAGATAGACGCCTGGCGTGGTATCGCCAGCATCACGCGACGAAACGAATGCTGGAGCACGCGCGCACCGGGTCACGTCTAAGCGCAATGGCGCCTAGAGTGTGGCATGTAGTCACGCTCTTATGTGCCTCACAACTCATAGTTATTATGTTTGCACCAGTCCCATATCCTCGTCATCCATACACGTGACGTAGTACAAAATTTGGCATATATGAATAAAGATAAACGGCCTCTAGCTCATCATGAGTGCGGCATGTAGTCTAGTTGTTACATGAGATGCATCTCATATTTGTCATGTTTGGACATGTCATTTACATATGTCCATTCGCGTCACGTTATACTGAATTTGGTACATGTGAAGCTAGCAAGATGGCCGCGAGCGCATCATGAGCGTAGCATGTTGTCATGTTGTTACAGGACACACATCACATGATTATCAAGTTTGCTCCAGTCAAATTCCTTTGTCGTCCATTCAAATCCCTTAGTATCAAATTTGGTGAATGTGAAGCTAGCGAAACGGCTGCAAAGGCATCATGAGTGTGACTTGTAGTCATTATGTCACATTACACGCATAGTATGATTATCATGTTTGCACCAGTCACATACCTTTGTCATACATTCGCATCACGTAACGCCGAATTTGGTATATGTGAAGCTAGCGAGATGACTGCGAGCGCATCATGAGCGTGGCGTGCAGTCATGACTCATGACATACGTGAAATGCATGTCATCATTTTCATGTTAGGGTCTGTCACTTGTGTTCGCCATGCAATCGTGTCATACAATACCAGTTTTGAAACATGTCACGTAAACGAGACCACCACAAGAGCAGCAAGATCATGGAATGTAAATCATGATATTCATGAAATACACGTCATGATTATCATGTTATTACTAGTCAAATATGCTCGTCATACAGTCATGTTATGCCATACGAAGTTTGGTATCGATAAGATTATCCAAACGGCCAGGAGAGCTAAAAGTCGTAGATAGATAGATAGATAGATAGATAGATAGATAGATAGACAGACAGACAGACAGATAGATAGATAGATAGATAGATAGATAGATAGATAGATAGATAGATAGATAGATAGATAGATAGATAGATAGATAGATATGCTCAAAATCGCTGAAGTTCACTAAAAAATGCTTCGCATTTAAAAAAAATTCCGCCATATCCACGAAGTGAATGATGATGACTGGGCGAAGCTCCGGAGGTAAACCTGGTAAACCATGAATCCTCTGTACATTTTGCCCACTCTATTTTATTACATCGCTCCCCCTAGCGTACGTCGCCGCACTAAATCGAACGATTGCCTTCAACCAATGACACGCGCCATATGTGACATCATTCCTATTTTATAAGATCTCGCGTCTTTCATCAGCTACAAGTACCGCTTTCTAGTTTATAACATCTTGCATCTTTTCATCATCAGCTACAAGTACCACCATCTAGTAAACACTACAAGAACTAACCGAGAGGTGGCTACATACAGGAGATGGTACCGCCATCTAGTGAACACTGCAAGAACTAAACTAGAGGTGGCTACATACAGGCTACAGGGGACGCACAGCCCACGCCCTAAGGAGCTTCGCCCCTAAAAAGCGTCGCATGTGCACAGGGGCACTCTCTCTCTCTGCGGCCGCGTAGCGTTCACGGCATCAAATGCTTGATAGTCACACCTTCACCATCACAGTAACGGGTTGAACACGAGCCTTCTCAGAACCAACGAGTTTGTATCCAAGTTCACGCGTCCATCAGTTTGATTCCCAGACGCCCGCGGTGAAGATCGAGTCTGCCGAGGAGCAGTGCTCCCGCTGCAACGCCAGCGAGCGCACGGTTCATCTACCAGCTTTATCGCGCAGACTATGCACACATGCACGCAGAATTGAACGTAATAGCACACCGCAAGCCCTCGCGGTGCGGTCACTGGCATGGCACATACGTCGTTACGCGAGATGCCGTTCGCGCTCCCGGCCTACCCACAGAAAATTCGAAATGGCGGGTGGTCACCGGGGCCCGCGAAGCCCGCGAAGTGCTGTGTGTAGCCTCCGTGCATGTGGGTTTGCGGTTGGGCGGAAAGTCCTTAGACCATTCTGTAGGGGGAGCAAACGCTATTCTAAGCCTCATATGGCGCCCCAAACTCAAGCAACGACCGATACACCTGCAAACTTTATTCTAAACCTTCCTTTGTCTCGTATTAAATTTTAACGCGCTCACGACATATCCAATCGCATCCGCGTTGCCGAAAGGATGTGAGCGCCCCTAGTGATCACCTGTACATACACTTGTCCTCAATAATTGATAGAAGCGAAACGAGCAAAACGAGAGCGCTGCGTGTGCAGCCTTGCTGCTTTCGAGAGTATAAATTTCTATGCTGCATGTAGGTGGAACTAAAGAACCTGTACGAAAGAGGACACACGCCCACGAACACGCTTGCGGGAGGTGCGTGTTCAGTTGCCAAAAATACAGTACGACAATCACCCTGTCGTCCCCGCACTGCTAAAATGTTGAGTGAGTGGCGGCGCTGACTTGCTCGCACACGGTGTTTCTTTGATATCTACCGAAAATGTTCCACATGCGCTTCTAACGCCCTGGCCGTTCATCTATAGCCATGTTTATCAACGCTGCTACGACGCGCTACACACTCTCTTCATTCCACAGCCACCGCAAGTGAGTTCGGGGCAAACTCGGTCTGCCCGAGAAGCTCGGGCCATCCTGCATCGCTTCCATGCGCTTCGCTGATGACATTGCATTGCTGAGTAGCTCCGGGGACGAAGTACAACTCATATTAGTGAATTAGACAAGGACGGCAGAAAGATAGCTTTTAAAAGTATTCTGCAGAAAACGAAAGTGATATACAACAACCTCAGTAGAGAACAGCGCTTCGAGATAGGCAATACGGCACTTGATGTTGTAAAAGACTACGTAATTTAAGACAGGTAATAACCACAGAACCGCAGTGCGAGATTGAAGTAACTAGAAGAATAAAAATGGGGTGGTGCGCACTCGACAAACTTTCTCAAACCATGACAGGTACGTTGCCACTACTCCTCAAGAAGAAGCTATATAACGACTGCATCTTGCTGGTACTTACCCGGAGCAGAAACCTAGAAACTTAGAAAGAGAGTTTTGCTTAAACTGAGGAAGACAGAGTCAGCAATGAAAAAATGATAGGTGTAGCCTTAGGAGACAAGAAGAGAGCAGAGTGGATAAGGGAACAAACTAGCGTTAAGCAGATCATAATTGAAATCAAGAAGATGAAATGAACATGGGCTGAGCATGTAGGCAGGATTACCGGTAGTTATTAAGGACAATTGACTAGATTCCAGAGAAGGCAAGCTCGTGAGGGGGCGACAGAATATTAGGTGACCAAATGAGATTTTGAAATTTGCGGGTATAAAGTGGCAGCAGCAAGCACAGAACCGAGTTTGCGGGCGGATCATGGGAGAGGCCTTTGTTCTGTAGTGAACGTAGTCAGGCTGATGATAATGATGATCATCATCATGTTGGGCAAATGCGTATCCAGTCCATTTATCGCCATTGTAGCACACTCACAATCATATCATGGCACATCGTTCGTATCATGGCACATAGCAGCTACACCTCATAATTATCTCCACTGCTGATCTCTAACAGCATTCTGTCAGTGGCAAAACTTCAAAAATACGATCTCAGAATTCTGATGCAGAAACATATCAACGGAAAGCTCCCATTCCACATAATCTTATTAATCTCTTCGCTCTTTGGCTATTCGTTTTGCTTCCAGCAATAGCTATTTATTACCGTACTTCAGAGCAAATTTATAGTAATTTCACTACTAACTTCGCAGGCAAACAACTCTGGAGCAAATTACCATGCAATAATATAATTATCTGTAGTACCCACACATTCAAGTATAACCTCTGATCTAACATTTGCTAAGCATAATAATTTAAACATCACCACTTTTTAGCCCTTATTTATAGTGAAATCGGGTTCGTGTTGTGCGTTTCTTGTGACTGTGTTTAGATTGTGTTCATATTTAGCTGCGCTGTACACACTTTTGTTACTCATTCTTTTGAGGAGATATCCTGTACAGTCTGTTGTTTTTGATTCCTCCCGCTGTATCTGTATAAACTCAATTTCAGAACTACCACTTTTTGTGCGAAAATAAATGACTGCATGGTTACATGTTCGTGCTTCTTAATGAGGCTGGACACACGTTTGGCTTGGGCTTACCACACTGTCTATTTTCTGTGCCGTGCATTGTGCCTCGCATCATCATAGAGAAGTGTATTGAGCAGTTAAATGCGTTTCGGAATGGGTTAATTACAGTGGATACTATCAATCCACACGCCGGCACAGACGTCGCAGCTCAAGACAAAGTGCAGCTGAACAAACTCCCACCAAAAGTGGGCGTTTGGCCTGACGAAAGCGATGCTGCAATCATCATGCTGACCTGATAACGCCACTTGTTTGGCGTGGGCATTGCGCCGGGTCGCAAATAGGCAGAAATAAACTAGATGCTGTAATGAATTCATTATTCTGAATAACGGACGCTCTGCTGGCAATGAAGAAGACGATGATGATTGGTGGCTGTTGTAGTTAAAGTCCCTAGATGAAACAAGGTAGCGTCACTCATTGTTCTCGAGCCGTCCTCCTCACTCTCTCGATTACTCCTCTTTTTCTCTGCCACTCGCGTCTGTAATTGGTGCATTACTTGCACGTGATCTTGCAAATGGCTGGTGGTGTTATTTATTATTATGCAAAAGGTTCAAAACGAGTACGCATGCGCATATGGCTCCAGCCGGATTCTCGCCGTGACCAGAAGACAAAATCGTAGCCAGAACATAAACTGAAGAGGAGGAGCGTTTCGGTGTGCGCTAAGTCGACCAAGATTGTTTCGCCATGCTCGTTCAATGCAACATTTGCGTTTTTCAGCAATGCTGCGTTGCCGTAAACAACAGAAAATGGTTTCGCTCTCTTCAACTTACCTCGTGCTTTCCGAGATGAAGCGCACCATGAAGTGCAACTATGAACCATTTCACGCGAATGCTTTCGTGCAACTCCGTCAACGTATGTCGACGCGGATCTGCGAAGCGAGTTCACTTGTCGGCTTTTATTGAAAGGCCAGGCGCGCGTCTAATGCGTGTCTAGTGCATGCCAGTTGGTAAAAATACATGTGGGTATGCACGTATACAGAGCAGCTGTAGGTTGTAATCAACGCACCTTCAGAAACATTTCACTCTTGACCAGTTCCCGCTTGAGCCGAAACGCGCTGCTTCGAGACACCTCACCAGTAGAACTCTCACTTTTCAGGAAGTTCCCAGCACCGCATCAGAATCACTTGGCATCACGATTGTCCAAATGGGCACATTTAAAAAAAAACGTCATCGCAGTGCTGCTAGACGAGTGTTCGTACCAGTCTGATCGTAGTTTTTTTTTTCTTGCGTGTGCACAAGCCAGTTGTAATCAATCGTCACAACGTCACGCCCTGTGGCCACTTACAGGATCCAGCAAGAAGCACGTTCACAGTGTCACAACACGAACAAAACACAATCGGAGAAGTAGACTAGTTAGAACTGGACGAAATACCGCGGCCGTGGAACTAAAATGTACTACGCGAGACGCCATGGCTAGTGGTGTAAAGTATAGAACTGCACAACGTTGCCGGTTGAGTAACGCACATCCCGCTTTCTCTTGTTTTGTGCCGTTTATGTTCATAAAGGTAACTGTTTATTCTACGTCTTATTTCGTTCCATTTTGTTTCATTTACATCTATTCATCGCAGCAACAGAACCCAAACATTCGCTTTTGGATGAAAGTTTTGAACCTTCTAGGGGGCGCTTCAGGCAAATAAGCAAGGAGGAAAAGGGAGGGTGTCACTACCTTGGAAACTTGTTTCATCTAGGGACCTTAGTTGTAGTAGCTCGCGCACGCCGCTCGCCATTAGCCAGACCTGCCTGATAAAGCACATTTTGCCAAGCTGCGTCTGAACCTTTTTCGACGTACAACACTTCTATTTTAGGTTGTGGAGGAGCCGGGGTTCCCATCAACCTGGAACTTCGCAATCGGACGCTACACTCACCGTTCACCATGACTGCTCCTGGCCCTTCTCAAGCTGCCTTACCAACGACAGTCTACTGTACTAACGTGCCTCGGCAACGCGACCCACCAATTTTTCGCGGCAACGACGAACAAGACGTCGAGGACTGGCTCGTCGAGTACGAAATCGTAAGCGCTTCCAACAAGTAGAACGCCTGCGACCAGCTCACAAACGTGCGCTTTTACCTCGCTGATGTGGCCAGCCTCTGGTTCAAGAACCACAAAGGCGAAATCACCAACTGGTCCGCCTTCAACACCACCATCACCACGGTCTTCGGTCGTCTCGCCATGCGCCGGCTTCTTGCGGAACAGCGTCTTCGTAGTCGAGTCCAGCGCAGGGACGAGACCTTTACAAGTTACATTGAATATGTCTTGTCTCTTTGCAAGCGCGTCGATGAATCTCTAACCAAACGCGACAAAATCAAGCACATCATCAAAGGAGTTGACGACGATACCTTCCAGATGCTCGTTGCTAGAAATCCACAGACCATCACCGATGTTGTCCAGCTCTGTCAGGAGCACGACGAGTTGCGTAAACAACGCGTCTCCACGCGCAGACCGCTGAATATATGGCTGAAGTTTCCGCCCTCGTGCACGACGTCGCTGCTGATCACACCGTCTTGCTGCCCCACATCAAACAATTCATTCGTGAAGAAGTTGCGCGTCAGCTTTCTCTTGTGACCGAAGCATCCGCGCCAGTGACCTCGTTAGACCCACGTCTACGCCAGGTCATTGAGACACAGGTCACGCAGGCACTGCCTCCATCGCCATCGGTCCCTACGCCGCTGACCTACGCTTCCGTCGTTGCTAGACCCCCAGCCCCACCTGTCTCTGGCGCATACCGGGGCGCCGGGTCCTCCTACCCTACGACGCTGCCTACATACACGGCACCCCATCCCGTTTCGCCCCCAGCACCTTCTGTCGTTAACCCACGGCGCACCTTGGATAATCGACCCATCTGTTTCGCATGCGGTTTCGTAGGACATATAGCACGCTACTGTCGCCGTCGCAACTTCCAGCCTCCAAACCATGAGAATTCTGCAAATTACCAGGCTGTCCAGAATCCCCAGCGACCACCTTCTCCTATCACCGACTCACTGTCCCCACGAAGCCCTGTCGATTCTCGCCGGTCATTACCACCCCGTCGCCGATCTGTCTCCCCGATGCTTCGGCGCACGAGCCCCGCTCGAGAGGAAAACTGACAGCCGCAGTTCCCGAGGCAAGAACTGCGTCGTCGTCGAAATTTCTAAGACCTCCTCTTTGTCCGACCAACGAAATTGATGTGCTAGTAGAAGGTGTTGCTGTACGTGCACTTGTCGACACAGGCGCCGTCGTTTCTGTAATTAGTGAAAAAATATGTCGCGATTTGAGAAAAGTTACAACGCCGCTTACGAATCTTGCTCTGCGTACAGCCACCTCCCATTTCATCGCGCCGGCAGCTCAGTGCACAGCACGCGTTCTTATTCAAGATGTTTAGTACGCCGTCAACTTTGTTGTTCTCCCACGTTCATTTTGCGGCGTCATACTAGGATGGAATTTCCTTTTTACCCATCAGGCCCTCGTCGACTGCGCTCGAGCTGAACTCACGTTGACAAATCCGTGCCTTGATATTGACCACCACAGTCCCTCGAATGTGTTTGCCGCAGCTGACGTCCGCATCGCGCCGTTATCCGCCGTCCGAGTGCCTGTGTTTTTCCCTGCTGCCACTAACTCGACACTCCTCTTCCAACCAACTATAGCTAGTGTGCAACACCGAACCATCGTCCTCCCGTTTGCCGTCATCATTTTTTTCAATGGTTCGGCGGTACTTTATGCGTGCAACGTTTCTGCTTGCCCGTACATCCTGCTACGCGGCGAGTATCTGGGAAGCCTCGAGACCTTAATTTTATTTTCCAAGTGCCGATGTATCCAGACAAGCCACTTTTACCGAATTGTGTCATTACACCCGCAACTGACGCCAATGAACCTATGGATGTATTCCGCTAGTCCATTGATCGCAACCTCACGCCTGGGCAGCAGGAACAGCTGAACAAGCTCCTACAGCGTTTTCGAGCCTCGTTTGACCACCATCAGCCTTCCTTAGGTCGAGCGTCATCTGTTGTTCACCGTATAGATACCGGTCAAGAGACGCCATTACGGCAGCGTCCATATCGTGTGTCAACTACCGAACGCCGTGCCATCAATGAACAGGTTGACGACATGCTGACACGTGGCATAATCGAACCGTCAAGCAGTCCCTGGGCCTCTCGAGTTGTGTTGTTGAAGAAGAAGGACGGATCCATCAGGTTTTGCGTGGACTACCGACGTCTCAACCGAATCACGCGCAAGGATGTCTATCAGCTGCCACGCATTGATGATGGCTTGGACTACCTACAGGGAGCCGAATTTTTCTCTTCTTTACATCTGCGCTCTGGATACTGGCAGGTATCCAGAGCGCAGATCTAAAGACCATGGCAGAGACCGATTGCGAGAAAACAGCTTTCATCACGCCCGACGGGCTTTACAAATTCACGGTCATGCCCTTCGGCCTCTGCAACGCCCCAGCTACTTTCGAGCGAATGATGGACTCTATCCTTCGAGGCCTCAAATGGAACGTTTGCCTTTGTTATTTAGATGACACTGTCGACTTTTCAACTGATTTCGCAACCCATTTAACCCGCCTCGAGAAAGTCCTCGCGTGTATTTCTGCTGCGGGGCTGCATCTGAATCTCAAGAAGTGCCATTTCGCCGCTCGAAAGCTTACGATCCTTGGCCACGTGGTTTCAAAAGACGGCATTCTTCCTGACCCTGCGAAATTTACAGCCGTTTCAGCGTTTCCCAAATCGACCACCATGAAAGAGCTCCGAAGCTTCATAGGCCTGTGCTCTTTCTTCTGGCGCTTCGTTCGCATTTTCGCGAAGATCATCGCTCCTTTGACCAAGCTCCTTGCCGGCTCTAGAGACCTTTCAGCCTGGTCTGCCACCTGTGGCGATCCTTTCAATGAACTGCGCCGCCTCCTCACGTCGCCGCCTATTCTGCGACCCTATGACACATCGGCACCCATAGAGATCCACACCGACGCTAGTGCTGTCGGGCTTGGCGCTATTCTTGCACAGAAGAAAGACGGCTTCCGAAAGTACGTGGTTGCCTACGCAAGCCGAACTCTTAGCAAAGCTGAAATCAACTATTCCGTCACTGAAAAGGAATGCCTAGCCATTATTTGGGCGATAGAGAAATTTCGACGTTACTTGTACGGGCACCCTTTTGACGTTGTGACTGAACACCACGCCCTCTGCTGGTTGTCGTCACTGAAGGATCCAAGCGGTCGCCTCACCCGATGGGCATTACGCCTCCAAGAATATAATATTCTCGTGGTCTGTCGCTCCGGCCAAAAACATTCGGACGCGGACGCCCTATCCCGTTCACCCCTACCCCATGACCCGGACTGCTGCGAAAGTTTAACCTGTGAAGCCACTGCCGTCACCATCGCCGACATGCCATCTGAGCAACGGAAGGACCTTTGGGTTGCTTCGATTCTAGACATCCTGGCTGGGCGGACGGCTCCCCCCCCTTCTAACACGTTGCGTCGGCAAGTCGAGCACTTCGTCACTCGCGACGACGTGCTGTACCGACGTAACTACGCACCCGGTGGAAGTCAGTGGCTGCTCGTGAGTTCACGTCATCTGCGATCCGAAATTTGTTCCACGTTTAATGACGACCCCCAATGTGGCCACGCAGGTTTTCTGAAGACTTATTCTTGCATACGTCTCCAATATTACTGGCGTGGCATGTACCGTTTTATACGACAATACGTTCGGGCTTGCTCGACGTGCCAGAGACGAAAAACTCCCCCTTATCACGCCAGCGGTATCTTGTTACTCTTACCATGCCCATCCCGATCATTCGACCGCGTCGGCATCGATATATATGGTCCCCTTCCCAACACTACTGACGGTAACCGCTGGATCATAGTTGCCGTCGACCATCTCACGCGGTATGCCGAAACTTCATCCCTTCCCTCGTCTACAGCGAAAGACGTGGCGACGTTCGTACTTCACAACATCGTATTACGTCATGGAGCACCTCGGGAGTAACTGAGCGATCGTGGTCGCGTATTCTTGTCAGACGTCATCACAGCATTGCTGCGTGAGTGCCACGTCGTTCACCGCACTACAAGCCCCTATCATCCCCAGACCAATGGAATGACAGAGCGCTTCAACCGCACCCTTGGTGACATGCTGTCTATGTATATCTCGTCAGACCACTCCAATTGGGACCGAGTGCTCCCGTTTATCACGTTCACCTATAATACCGCCATTCAAAGCACTACTGGGTTCTCTCTCTTTTTCCTCTTTTACGGACGTGAACCTTCTTGCACTATGGACACCATTCTTTCGTACAAACCTGACTCCTCAGAGTCCACGACTTTGTCTCAAGCCGCTACATACGCTGAAGAATGCCGCCAACTGGCAAGATTATTTACAACCCAAGACCAAGGACGCCAAAAGCACCAATATGACGCATCAAATAACACTACTTCCTATGATCCAGGTTCACTCGTCTGGCTGCATGTTCCTTCTGCTACACCTGGCCTTTCTACCAAGTTGGTCCCCAAGTATCACGGCCCATATCGTGTGCTACAAAAAACGTCGCCAGTGAATTACCTCGTTGAGCCACTGGAACCATCTTCTGACCAACGTCGTCGTGGCCAGGAAATTGTCCACGTCTCGAGACTTAAGCCCTGCTACGACCCTCCCGTGTTTACTTGTCCATAGGTCGCCAGGATGGCTCCTTATTTCGCGGGGAGTAATTGTAATGAATTAATGAATCTGAATAACGGACGCTCTGCTGGCAATGAAGAAGACGATGATGATATGTAGCTGTTGTAGTAGCTCGCGCACGCCGCTCGCCATTAGCCAGACCTGTCTGATAAAGCACATTTTGCCAAGCTGCGTCTGAACCTTTTCCGACGTACAACACCTCTATTTTAGTGCATTTTTATCTTATTCAAGAACCACGCATTCATTTCTTGGTGTGGCGTTGTTTCAAATGTTTGAAATCGCGAGCCACACTTTACTATACTTTACCGTCATTCTAACACTTTCGACTTGTGTGTACTTCAAGCAAGAAGCGCCGGTATCATGTACGCCGATGCGGCCGGCACGACAGGCATGATTGTCGCTGTGACGGGGCACTGAGTAGACCGCTCACGAAAAGCGTGCAGAGTTGCGATGCTCGAGGTTTCTGCATAGGGGCTTCGGAAAGTTTCTGACTGCTGCATAAACTGTACGTGAAGTAGAAGGGCAAGCATTGCCAGGCATGAATTTCCCGTAGGGCGATATCGAGTGACAGCTGTTTTTCTGGCCTTCGCTTGTGGTATACAGTGGGCATACCAGTGTAAAGATTGGCAGTTGCAGCGATACGTACAACTAAAATACGGCGCAAGGAAATACTAATACAGTCCACTGAAAAAGTATGCCACTGTGTTAGTTCACTAAAGCGCAAAAAACTACCGACTCAGAATTGCGTGTTCTTAAGTATATATACGGGTCAGGGATGTACGAGCTACTGTGCCCGGCAGCTTTCAGCTTTCGGTGACAACCTACGTTGCTGAAAACGCGACGCATTGATCGTCGTTGCTCCTTGTGCTTGCACCACACACGAGGAAAACTGGCTGATTTAGGATGTCTGAACTACATGTTAAAATTGTTCTTTAGGAATTTTGCGTACTCAACGCAAGAGGTGCCGGCGACATGTACACCGGTGTGGCTGGCACGCCTAATGATCGCTGACGGGGCACCGGGTAAGACCGCTGGCGAAGCAGCTGAGTTGTGATGCTTGAAATTTCGGCCTTTGAGCTTCGGAACATTTCTGCTACCTGAAGTAAGTTGAAGGACAAGCGTTACCAGACATGCTCATTTGTTGGCAATATTCAAGGAAAGGTGTTTTTCTCGCCTGCCCGGGAAGCTTGTGAAGCATCCGGAGAGCTGATTTACGACTCGTCATTATTGTGGCCTAAACGATTCGCTGTTCGTGTTAGGAGAGGTGACTAGCTCCTAGATTAAGAACACTGCAACACGTAATCATTACAGCAATACATCGTTCATGAAGAACTGTGTATTCAATACGCGGGGGACATACAAAAAACGTGCTACGATTGCTCGAACGCACATGCACCGCGAGAATTAACGATGTTATTGACATTGCGTCAATTACAAAAAAAACGCCAGGAATGAGCGCAAAACCTAGCACAGTCAGGGCGAAAGCTAAAAGAGCGGCCTTTTAGAGTTTTTTCTAAACACTTGCTTGATGCTTATTATGGCATTGGTATTAAAACTTCAGGGCAGAAGGCCGGCATTCGCTATGCTATTTTTCGTCATTATTCTGAGAAGTGTGCTATCCCCTAAACTATTGCGAAAAATTTTGTGCCAATTGTTCATGCAGTGGCTGAAAACGATGAGAAATTACGCCTCAAGGGGTATGCACCACAATTAATAGATGAACGAAAACAAGTTTTTGTAATGGTTTTGAACATTGGACAGCTCCTTCGTTACGCTATTCGCATTGTGCGAAGAGTCACAGTTTTAAAACTCTTCATAGGTCGTATTACCACGATTGCTTTCCCGACATCAAGCCTGCCTAAGGCAAGTTTGCCAACAACTTCCAAGCACCGGCAAAGCTCAGTGGTAGAATGCTAGCTTGGCACCAAGCGGACTCGGGAGCGAGTCCCACTGTGTAATTGGTACTAGTTTTTTTTTCTAATTTCGCGCGATGTGGTACCAAGGAACTAGGACCGTCGATGTCAAAGTCAAAGTATGCGAAGAAGACAGAGAAGCCCGCAAGTCGCTGTTTCTTGTTTGACAAGAAGGGACATAACGCAGCCAAATGCTGGTCTCGAACAAAATCACACATCCCTGTGCATGGTCACAGTGGTGTACAGTATACCACTGGTAGAGGGGACATATGTGAAACGTCTTGCGTGGTGTCAGTACAAAGAAACAATGGCAAATATGCAACGAACGCAGATCACATAGTTCGGAAGACGGGCAAAATATCCATGTTCTGAACAGTGCGGTCAGCGGAAATGTCCTATCTCGGGAGATTGAAAATATGCTTGTCGTGAACGGCTTTCTGAATAAACGCCCAGTGATAGTACTCCGTGACACTGGCTGCGATACGGTGGTGGTGCGACAAGAACTAGTGTCAAAGAAAACCTGACCTAACGTACTAACCAGTATTGTTCCTGGACCGCACGGTACACTACCTACCGGAAGCTGTGGTCTACCTCGATACTCCTATTTTCAAGGGTCAAGTTCCGGCGTACCGCCTGCCTGACTCCCTTTATGAAGTTGTCCTTAGAAACTTAGGAGGAGCTCTATCACTGGACACCGTGAGAATAATGGACAACAAGACGGGCAATTCCAGTCGATTCGCGGGCATCGAGGAAATAACGCTGGCGAAGTCAAAAGGTCTTCGGGGAAGGTGGTGACATCAGATCACCGTGAGTGAAGCCGCGAAATGACCCAGTTATTCAAGGCACGGACCCTGTGAGAGCAGTGCCATGGTAGCACACAGCGACCCCCATACAGCATGCACAGGATGGTGGCCCCCAAGGGTGCATCCAACCATGTGGACGCTTTAAGTTATCGACTTCGCCATTGCCGAATAATTCGCAACAGGATTCGACGCCTTACTGGGATACACCTAACCCTCAATACGAGACATGGTCGCCCACTGACCGAATTCCCAGAGGTACCGCCACGCTGACGAGCCAGGCAGCATGCTTACTTCAAGCGATGCAGAAGCGGCTGGTGCATTCAGAATCGGCCGGTGCTTCTTACGCTCCATATAGCGATGGCACGACGACCATCTGTGACACGGTTGAGCAGTCACCATCACCGCGTTTGCCATAGTTGCGAATACTGCCTTTGCAATGTCATATCGACCACACAGGAGCAAGACGTACCAGAGGCGTGAAAATACTTAGTGACGCTGACTATATCTGAAGCTAGTGTGGTGTCGTCACTGTGATGAAACATCTGTGTTGTGAATCTCGCGTTGAGTGTGCTGAGTGTTGACACGTGTTTTATTCTTACAGTGAGCAGTCTACGTGCGCCTGGTTGTGATGCATACACGGAATGCAGGTATATAGTACTACGTGTCACTGCCGACAATTTTCAAACGCGAGGAGTGCGGCGACCTTCCGTGATACAATGTGTGGAGCAAGTGTCTCGCATCATTTTCTGATAGATGCTTACAATGCTGACATTTGTGCATGTTACAGAGATTGGTTCCGTTGTTCCTGTGTTCCGTTGTATCGCGTGCACATTGAAGCTTTTCGCGGCACAACGTACTGAAAGTTGGAGGGGGCGAGACGTAGTAAGAGACTGATACCTAGTTTAGTAAGATACCGAAAGAGTAAAAAAAAATGCCAGATTTCATGTACAGTGCGAATCGATGATATGCGAAGCACGATTGAGAAATGTTGATATGTCACTTTAAAATCAGCACAACGTTACGGGGGGAGGTAAATGATGCCGTACATGACTTCCGTGTCACGATTATCATGTTTGGATGTGTCGTTTAACTTCGTCGTATGTTTAAGTCACGTCATACCGAATTTCGTATGTGTGGAGCTGGCGAAACGGCCGCGAGCATGCTATTAGCGTAATATGTTGTCACGTTCTTACATGACACACGTGTCAGGATTATCATGTTTCCACCGGTCATATATTTCGTCATTCATTGACATCACGTGAGACCAAATTTGGTATATGTTGAGCTTGCATAACGGCCGCGAGCACATCATGAAGGGCCCAAAATATTCCTATGCAGCGTTCACGTGCGCGCACGCAGGGCACAGTGACGCTACGTTAGCAAAACGCGAGAATTCTACAGTCTGACGCCAGGCGCGACCGGCGTGGTCAGCGTCCGTCGGCGCAGCCCGACGGCAACCAGCGTGAAATTTTTGCCAATGCATTACCCAGACAACACTGCGTTTCGGACGCCCGACGCGCTGAAACGCGCATGCCTCGATAAAACGCAGCGTGGCGCACTCAAGCGAGTATATGGTAAAACCGGCGTCTGGCGTCGCAACGCCGGCGTGACTCGACGAAGTGAACGCCTGCGAGCACGCGCACCACCTCACGTAGCAATGTATTGGCTCCTTTACTGTGACTTGTAGTGATGTTGTCACATGACATGCATCTCATGATTATCTTGTTTGCACTAGTCACAGACCGTCGTCATCCATTGACGTCACGTAATAACAAATTTGGCATATGTGAAGCTAGCGAAACGGCAACGAGCGCATAATGAGTGTTGCATGTAGTCATGTTGTTGGTAAATCATATGCATGTCATGATTATCATGTTTGGATTGATTGATTTATATGTTGGGTTTAACATCCCAAAACTACCATTTGATTATGAGAGACGCCGTAGTGGAGGGCTCCAGAAATTTTGACCACCTGGGGTTCTTTAACGTGCACCCAAATCTGAGCACACGGGCTTACGACATTTCCGCCTCCATCGGAAATGCAGCCGCCGCAGCCGAGATTTGATCCCACGATATCATGTTTGGATGTGTCACTTGTGTCCACCACGCAATCATGTCATACCATACCAGTTTTGCGCCATGCCATGTGAACAAAACCACTGCAAGAGCTGCAGGACCACCAAATGCAAATCATGACATTCACGACATACATGTCATAATTTTCACGTATTGACTAGTCAGATACGTTTTTCATACATTCATGTTATGCCATGCCAAGTTCGGTTTTGATACCGTTAAATAATCGGCCAGGAGAGCTAAAAGTCGTAGGCATATAGATAGATAGATAGATAGATAGATAGATAGATAGATAGATAGATAGATAGATAGATAGATAGATAGATAGATAGATAGATAGATAGATAGATAGATAGATAGATAGATAGATAGATAGATAGATAGATAGATAGATAGATAGATACGCTCAAAGTCGCCGAAGTTCGCTAAGAAATGCTTCGCATTTAAAAGCAGAACTGAAAGTGCGAATCGAAAGTGGTGACGCAAACAAATAAGACGAAGAGTGCGCGCGAAAGGCGAGCGTGATGTGTGCGAGCCTTGGAACGTCGACTGACAGAGCGTGCGTTGCCACGTTGGGGCCATCGGACCAGCCGGGACAAGTCTGGCGTTTCCCGCGGTGAGCGGGTGGCTTCCAGAATGAGCCTGGCAGCGCGTTTCTATAGTAAACGTGTGAGCCGGCCTCGACGAGCTGCTGATCGTGGCCGGATGGTGTTAGCAATCAACCGGCTACAGAGTCAGTCCACGGTGCTGAGTCTGCTGGGGTCTGGCACAACCGTGTGCTGAGGGCGTGGTCTTAGAGCCACGTGTAGCTTAGCGATCCGGCATAACCGACTGCGGCGTGGTCTCGGCGCTACGCGGATTCATCGTGCTTCGGAGCGTTCCTGTGCCTCTATCTCCGTCTTCAAGCGTGCGTCGACTACGCGGTCATCGGCGCCGTGTGTGACGTCGCTGAATGATAGTCCTCGAGTAAGTCAGACGTGTATAAATATTTGCCGGCTATGGGACCATAAAAAATAAGAAAGAAACCGTCTTGCACTGTTCGGCTATTTGTGCTCAGACTTGGGTGCATGTTAAAGAACCCCAAGTGGTCAAAATTTTCGGAGCCCTGCTCTACGGCGCCTCTCAAAATCATATGGTAGTTTGGGACGTTAGACCTCACATATCAAGCAATCTTTTCGGTTATCTATTGAAAGTGTGTGTTTTGTGATCGTAATCGTGTTTTGACTAAATAATTTCTCTCCCATGAGCTTGCCTGTGTCTGGGCGTCCACAAACCATCACAGAAAGCTACGTGGGTGGAGCTACTGCTCCTGTACTCCTCTGCGAAGTAGTTTCATTCGGCTCACGTTTCGATTGACGGCCGCGTTCTTGTAAAACCACTACACAAAACTTGATACGCCTGCTTACACAGCCATTTTTGGCAGAAATTCGACACAAGCGCCTTCGGCGAGTCATCGGAATACGTAGCGGGCGACGCGCGCTCACGTAAAGACGAAGACGCCATTTATAGTGGGGTGCACGTAAAACGTGCGACGTTTTCAGACGCGTGAAAACGCGAAAAGACTCTACAGAAAGCAACACCAAATAATAATATCTCCTCGGCGCGTGTAGCGTCTCTTTATAGACATCATATAGTAGAAAACACAGTTGTTCTTTTTTCTTACTTTCACACGGTAAACACGGTTGCATTCGTGGCACTATATTATACAGTGGTGGCACGTGCCCACTTTGGCTCCGTAGCCTTCCCTTCATTGGCACAGAAAGTGGTCTCGACTATAGTGTACCGCTTTTGTACAATACTTCGAAGGTATGCTCTTACAGGCGAAGTTTTCCGGAATACCTAAAATTTGGAGCATGATATTGCAGTTGTGGAGACAGGTTTGCTAACAGCTTGCCCTACGAACCGACCGCGAAGGGACGCGACACTCTCCAATGCCGTCACGCACAAAGACCAAAAGCAAGGTTCTCTTTGGCGTTGCGTAAATCAGTTGCCACATTTAAGGGTCAGTGTTGCCATACTGCCGTCCGATTCGGCAGAGAAATTTCTCCTTGTAGGTGTGCCTTCCTCGTGAGTCACCCATAATGCATTTAGTAAGTGCGAGGGTGGCGCTGGCCGATTTAACTAACGGAATGAACAGCACGTTTTATAAGTCGGGGCACATCCTGTTGCTTTGCGCGCAGCTGTGCAATTGAGAGGTCAGTCTCGATCGTGACTTAAAATTAAGGAATCAACGATGCGTCGTTCCCCGTGCATTTCACAAGTGCGTGTAGACTCGTGTCACTGAAGCATGGAATATCTCTGCAGCTGTGGGTTGTTATGCCAGCGAGTCCTCAGCAAACGTCCGTGCCTCTGAAAAAGGCAATCTGGGTCAAGGCCAGCCCGCAGTCCGCCTGACGCGAACCACTCAACAGCGTAAACACGCGCGGCACCTCTCTGGCGTGCACGTGCAGTGAGTCAGCCTCGGCAAGCGACCCGTTGAGTAAACAACTGGCGTCTTCGTGTCTGGGGGTCTGACGCATTGCGCGGCGACCTCATTGGAGGAGTCTGCCCTGACGACCAGCGGCGCTTCTGATTGGACATTTTGGTTGGACCCGGTGCAAATAAAAGAAGCCCTGCGGCGCGTCGCGATCGGCGGTCCTATGTGAGAGGAGTCCCCGTGTCGGAGAGCCGACATGTGTGTGAGTCGGCGGTCCTAGGTGAAAGCTGACACGTGTGTCAGAGAGGACCCGTTTAAGAGCAGACCTATTTGTTAGAGAGGAGAGCTCGGCTCTTCGAGTCTCTGTCGGCCCCAGTGCCGAATTTGTAACGCCTCTGTATATATGCTGTACATAAACCTTGTTTAACTCACCGTCGTCTCGTCCGCTCGTCTTATCAGCTCTGCGCAGAAGCAGTCGCGAGCTGAGAAACATACGCTACCAAACGGCTGGTGACCTTCCCTGCGGAGTTCGAAGCAGTGGCGCCTTCGGGACCGTGTTGGCGTCGCCGTCGTTCGCAACAGTGGTGGCATCGGTGGCAGCCACGGAGGTGGCTTCGCAACAGTGGTTGGCAGCTGCGGGATCGGCCGGCGTCAGCGACATCGATGCGGTGAGTGCCTGATGTTTTCCCCTCAGTTCACCAGACTACTCTAGCTCAGGTTGTAGTAGTTTAGAGAAGGGCTGTGTGAAGCATTGAAGTGAGCTTTGATCGTTTCAAGCAAAGTCGAAGTGCTTTGAAACCAAAGTTAATGCGGAGGGGGTAAACACGGGAGTGTGAAAAATTGCTTTCGCGTCTTGCTAGTTGACTTATAGTGGGTACGGCAAGTAAATTGTTAACAGGGGCAAACAGCAAGAGGCTAGTGTGAACGATGGAGAACCTTAAAGTGAAGGAACTCATCGAAATTTGTGAGGAACTCGGCATTACTTTGGGCCGTGCGAAACGAAAGCAAGCAATCCTTGAGATCATGAAGGAGGAGGGAGTGTCGGCTGAGGAAGTCGATGAGGCCTGGGTGGAGATCAAAGCACGCCGCGAGGAGGCTGAAAGGCGAGAAGTTCGCGAACGTGAAGAAGCTGAAAGGCGAGAACGCCGCGAAGAAGCCGAGAGACAGGAGCGCCTCGAGTTGAAACGACTAGAATTGGCAATCCTACAGTGTTCGCAAGCGCGGAAGCTTTCGCGGCAGCTTGATCTGGTTCAATGCGGTGAACTCTCAAGTGACCTTGTCGGCGGGTCGACGGAACCCCAGAAAGGAAATTTTCCGCGTGAGTCATGTGAGCAGTCACGCGAGCGGCCCGTCGCCGAAGCGACCAGCGCGGTATGCGTAGGGGGGGACGACATGGCGCCATTTAGTCAGAGCGAGAGGGTTGCAACGCTCTCGCGTGTAGCGGAAAGTTGGAGCGAGCTGCCGAGAGTTGATCGAGAGACGCTCATTCGAGAGCAGCGTGAGGACCTCTCGATTGAAGCGCTAGTGGAAAGCCACAAAAAAGCGGCACAAGTGCTGTCGAAGGAGCACTACGAGAAATCGGTGAAGAAACGCGCTTTTGAAGTAGGAAGTAAGGTAATGCTGCTGCAGCCGTTCAAAAAGAACAAGCTTGAGGTAGATTGGGAAGGGCCTGCCAATGTAATATCGAAGCTTTCCGATACGAATTATGAAGTAAAATTAGGAAGGCGGCCTGACAAAATTTACAAATTGATGAAACCATACGTTCAACATCAAGCGGCCGTAAATTTACTTTTAAGTGCTTCAGAGGAAGAGGAAGCAGATATTTTTAGTTCTTGTGAGGTAATCGAAAGGGGATCGGAGGTAATCTTGGAGAAGTTGAACCTAGAGCCTAGGTCAAGTGAAGTTCAGAAGGAGGACCTGAAAAGGATTGTTTCCGAGTTTGGAGACGTGTTTTCGGACCGTCCCGGAAACACGACGGTGATCGAACACGATATCGGGCTAACGGGTGAGGAGTCAATCCGTAGCAAGCCGTATCTGTTGTTCCCTTGTGCAACGCCGCAAGTATGAGCAGCTGTTGGTACCGCATAGGTATCGTCGCCTAAAAGTGACCGGTAACTTAGTTGGAGCGTGTTGCTCCACAGCACAACTTCGACGTGCGCTAAAAAAAGGGGGGAAAGCTATACGCTAATGCAGGTGCATTGAGCAGTGCATTCTAGCTAGTACCTTCTGAACCTTTCGGTTTCTGGCTGGCAATACGGGGCAAAATTTTGACCTCATCACGACCTGGGCTTAGCGCTCTCGTCCAGAGTGAGCTCAAGGAGCAAACTTTATGTTGTATTCTAATTCGTTACGTTGTTGTACGTGGGAAAAAAATGAGTTGTCATTTTAAGTCTTGCGTCCCACATGTGCCTCTTGATGTAGAGGGAACAAAATTCCGATAGACTCGTAGATAATTATATATGTTGTACTATACTTTGTCTGGTGTTCGGTCGGGTGACCGAGGACACTTGCTTGTGTCGTGTGTTGTCTGTTGTCGATCCGTTCTTGACAAGTTGCAGAACCATCAACAAGTGCTGAGACCAAGGATCGTCAGAGAAGAGTGAAGCTGGTCGACAAGTTGTGGCGACAAGCCAGTGGAGCTGAGATTCGTCGTCAAGAATGGGATGTGTTCCCGGAACGGTCTGGAGCTGCATTCTTCCCATGGCCCTGGAGGCGAACCTGGAGGGACCTGGCGAACGAGCGTGCCTGTCATCCGAGCCCCGTGGAAGCAGCTCGTCTTTTCGGCGCATTGTCTGGCGGCGGGGGTGCTGTTATGCCAGCGAGTCCTCAGCAAACGTCCGTGCCTCTGAAAAAGGCAATCTGGGTCAAGGCCAGCCCGCAGTCCGCCTGACGCGAACCACTCAACGGCGTAAACACGCGCGGCGCCTCTCTGGCGTGCACGTGCAGTGAGTCAGCCTCGGCAAGCGACCCGTTGAGTAAACAACTGGCGTCTTCGTGTCTGGGGGTCTGACGCATTGCGCGGCGACCTCATTGGAGGAGTCTGCCCTGACGACCAGCGGCGCTTCTGATTGGACATTTTGGTTGGACCCGGTGCAAATAAAAGAAGCCCTGCGGCGCGTCACGATCGGCGGTCCTATCATAGAGAAAGAAGAAGACAAGAGAGGACACTCCGCAAAACCTGGCCTCAGGAAGTGCGTCACGATTACGTAACCAACTAGTGCTCTCATCAAACGTCAGAGGGCGCAAGCGCTAAAAAAGAAAACAGTTATAATCAATGCAACAGAATTGTCTTCACAAAATAATAATTATACGCCCAAATTAGGTATGTTCTTTGTACATAAAAACAATTTATTCAACACACTTTACGCGATTGTTTTTCTTCAGCCATACTGTCATAAACACCATCTACCCAGCGACAAGCCCACGCATGACTGACAGCGAGAAGCTTTCGTCGCATTCGTCAACGTCGGCTGCGTCGGCGTTTTCAAGCGTGAGATAACAGGTGAGGCACGTTTTCAAGCGAAGCTTGTTGAATGACATGTTGTTGGTCTTGTTCGGTCATTTTTTTTTCAGAAAACGGTTACACCTGTGCGAATAAGACACCATGCAACAAACATAGAAAGATGCACACACACATGTTGCGCTTCATGTGTGCGAGTTTGTTTCTTACGTGGCGTCTCATTCACGCAGTTGTAACCTTTTTCTGAAGCTTGTAAGGACTGGGAGGTTCGCTAAAAAGAAAGTTTGTGACTCTATGCGGCGGCTAGATGGGAACATTGTGCAACGTATGCAGTATAGCAAAGGCGGCACGGCAACAAGCCGAGGCGACGCGTGCTGCGTCTGCCATGAACGCGAGCGTCTGTAGGCTGAGCATAGCTGGGCAGCTAGGTGATAGGCTCGGTGCAAAATATTGAGAAGCGTTCGCTGGGCCTCGCATGCTTCACGATACGTTTCCCGAAGGCTCGCAACACGGATAATTCTTGGTGTGCTGGAGGCAAATCTGGACTAGCCAAGTGGCCATCATCTTCGTTTCTTCGTTAGCCTTGTGCCACTAGTGCAAGCTGCCCACAAATTTTTTTTACGTTTCCAATATAATTTTACCGCACAAATTTCAACTACGATTTTTCTTCCCAATGTGCTGTGCTGATACTGCGTACGCACGAAGGTGTTCTAAAGTTCCCAGGCCGCGATACCATTGCATTACAAGGGATAGCGGCCTGGAAACTTCTGAAGATCTTTGTACGTGCTCTTGACGTCTATCTTTGAAAGTCAGAGTTTTATGGGTCAGAGATGTATCACTGGTTTTGTATTGTGCATCGATTAGCTAATCATTCAAAGGGGTTTGTTGGTACACTTATGACGTGCACATATCTTTTTCGTATTTTGACAGCGAAGCATCCACTTACAAACTATTTTCAGACCGCGCTGATGCCATGCTGTCCGGCGGTCCAAGCTACGGCAGCTACTGCTGTGTATCGTGGTGCTTCAACAATAACAGAACCTACAAGAAGCCTGGGACGAGTTTCTTCCGCATACCACGGGACGGCAGGTGTGTTAAAGCTTTTTGTATGGTTTGCAAGTCTTTACGCTTACTCTTCATGCTTGCTCAGTGAGGGTAACAATAAAAAATCACTATTCAAGCACTTCCCCTTTCAGCTAATTGCCAATGCAGGATGAAAGCATGGATGCAGTATGCTGGACGCGGTGATCTCCTTAGTATGCCGGCCAGCCTATTGTACGCAACGTACAGGGTTTGTAGCGACCATTTTACTGCTCAAAGTTTCATGGACCCTGGGCACACAAGGCTTACAAGAATGTCTGTTCCCAGTGTGCAACCAGCTGCACCATGTAAGTGATTGACTGAAACTCAAATATGTGTAATAGCAGCCACTTGTATTGAATCAGTGGCGACAGTTAACCGCGAAGATCTTTGTAGCCGGTGGAGAAACCTCACTATAGAAGTAACACTTGGAAAGTCTTAAATTTTGTGAACTATGGGCTATTACCTTCCTAACAGCAGCCTTACGTTTCTGTCGTTTTTTGATGCTCTTGACCAGCGCAACTTGTTTTGAAAGACTTTCAAGGGATATTTCACGTTATTTTCAAGCCTGAGTGCACATGTACATATACCTCTCATCGGTGAAAGCTGGTACTGTTGATAATTCCAAAAATCACAAAGTACTTGTTTCCTAGTTGGTGCCTTCTGTTTTCCTCCACGTTCGACCAATTTGCACATTAGAAAAAGCTGTTTAAGGTTCCCCATGCTACAAGCTTTGTAACTTGTACCAACTGCACATATATGCACGTTCTCCGAGCGTCGCTTCAAATAGTGACTGTGACATGACTGCAGAAGCTGCACTGCAAGGTGCGGATGAGCTTCAGTTTGTGTTATTTTAAGCCTCTTACTGACACATTGTCGTAATTTCCTTTCTTCAGGACCTGCGGTAGAGGCTTCAAAAAGCGGCTCCCACACATTGAGGTGCCCCGATGAACAGGGTGCGTTCAGTGCCGCGAGTTCTTTTTTTTTACCCAAATTGACTGTTGACCAAACCTCTGCAGGTGGCAGCTCTCTTGTAGCTGGTGAAAGAATTTCTGCTGACTTCGTCTTGCCGGAGAAAACCTTAACCAGTCGTTCAGCTGTCACAAAAGGAACTTGTGTGACCGGTAAGTTGTATGTTCACTTCAACACCAGAGTGGATTGATAATGAGACTTCCGCAGGCCGCTCGCAAGATTGTTCCGACAGCACTGTCCGAGGCACTGAACAAGCTTCACAAGACCCTCCAGAAGATGTCTCCGCCAACAGCTCCACGTCTGAGTGCCCTAGAGAAAATGGTGACTATGCTTTTATTGCAGCTGTTTTTAATGTGCTATTTTATGTTTAGGTCATTCTGAGAAAACTATCCTCAAAAGGACACTACGTGTGCACTTACAAAATGTAAGGGTGGGCTCTCAGTGATTTTCATTTTTTTGTGCATTGTCAACATTGTGAATGGTTTGTTTTTAGGTAGTGGAATCGAAATCTTTGCACCACAGAAAGTTGTGCACCTTGGGTCTGAAAGAGCGAGGAAAGTGCTCGTATGGGATTAGTTGTTCTTCGCTTTTACATCCATTTTTTTTGTTTATTGCAGTGCGTTCCTGTGTGCCAGCGACAATGTCTCCATCAATGAAGTACAAGCAAACCATTAAACATCTGCAAGCCAAAGTAGCAGCACAGCAGAAAACTATCAAAAGACTGCGGAGACAGCCTCACCAAACTAACCACTCATTCGTTGCATACATTGTTTAGGATACCCCCTATGAGGAGTAGGGACACTGTGTATTCGCTCGAAGTGATTTGCATAACCTTAAAAAGAATGTTGGGTATCCTGTCTGTATTTTTGTAGCAAATTCGGGCGAACTGTACACTTTACGGTGGGTCGCTTGGTCACTGTGTATGCTTCATCTCTCCAGCTCAAGTAATATATCGATAACAAAACCGCTTGTTGAAATGTCTTCGAGCGGGTAAGGAACACAGTATGAAGTGGGCACAGTTCACGTTATCACGCTTTTTGTATTTTAGCTTCTCATCAACCTCCTCATCTCACCCATCAAAATTTTCAAAAGAATACCCAAACTTGTAGCGTTTGATGGGGCTGCGGACGCTGCCTTTTTATTTTTATATAGCTTGTGAGTGATAACGTACGATGTAGAGCCTTTGTGAAAAATAATGAGCCAAAGTGGTTTCCTTCTGCTATTTATTAGCCCTGTAATACCGCTCTCGTAACACCAATTAAGGTCCACAATTCTGGATAAGTGATGACTACAATCTATTTTAGCTCGCAAGCGTCACAGCAACACCCAGACGCAAATCACTTGGGATCTTAAATTTTTGATGATAAGAAGAGCCACAAGACCTGCCAGTGTTGTAGCATAAAGTTTGTCTTTCACGTAGTGAGCAAGCTGCAAAGCCCTACCTTTCTGAGGACAGGCAGGCATCAAGTCTGCTTTTTTTAATTTTGGGCTAGCTGTTCTTAAGCACAGCCAGCACACTGCAGCTTTGCCTTTCTGCTATATTGTGTCGTGTTGTTTCTGTGCACTCTTTTTTTTCTATGCATTATTTTGGTTAACCCCAGGCGTGATTCGCGACTTCATTGCTGTGTATAAGTCAATTCTTCCTTCTTTTTCAGCATTGTGCGCTGTGTTTTTGCCATAGATCCTTACTTACCCATGGGCCCGGTGTGTCATACTTCACCAGCTTCTCGGCTTCTGCCAACTCTAGCGATGTGTGCGTTGTCTGTGTTCTCTCTGTATTTGTTACAATATTTGTTACAATTTATTTGTAAGGCGAGATGCATTTGTTGTCTACCTTTGTCATATTGTGCTTTTTATATTCTCAGACTCTACCTTGCCTTTGAATAAAACATTGCAGATGCTCTGTTTCTTTGACTGATATATACATTGATCACTTGTTCCAAAAGAACAAGTGATCAACAAGTGAACAAAAGAACAAGAACAAGCGCGATGAATAAAATCGTAGTGAATTATCACTACCTGCATCTCCCTTTATTATAACTTAATCGAAATAAAATTAAAAAAATAAAAATTCAAAATTTGCGCCAGTGAAACCGAAACAGGAAGCGCACGCCACTTGCTCTCACCAACCACCAGGTGTGCTAGGGTCGATTGGGCCGCTGGGGTCTACGGGAGTGTCCGCTCTTCACCTTTTTTTATTTCTCTATGGTCCTATGTGAGAGGAGTCCCCGTGTCGGAGAGCCGACATGTGTGTGAGTCGGCGGTCCTAGGTGAAAGCTGACACGTGTGTCAGAGAGGACCCGTTTAAGAGCAGACCTATTTGTTAGAGAGGAGAGCTCGGCTCTTCGAGTCTCTGTCGGTCCCAGTGCCGAATTTGTAACGCCTCTGTATATATGCTGTACATAAACCTTGTTTAACTCACCGTCGTCTCGTCCGCTCGTCTTATCAGCTCTGCGCAGAAGCAGTCGCGAGCTGAGAAACATACGCTACCAAACGGCTGGTGACCTTCCCTGCGGAGTTCGAAGCAGTGGCGCCTTCGGGACCGTGTTGGCGTCGCCGTCGTTCGCAACAGTGGTGGCAGCGGTGGGATTTCAAGGCGCCCTTCGTAACGTCGTCGGAGGTGCGCGTCGCAACAGGGTACGTAGTCGACTACGCACAACGACGCGTATTCTGGTGAAGCGAAATGGAGCCACAGCAGGCGATATACTTTCCTTTTCTTCTCGTTTCCATTCGTGTCTCAGGAGTAAAGCTCTTTTTTAGGTGCGAATGCATTACTTAGTCGGGCTACGAAAGCATCCGGCGTGGTCCGCGGCAGTGTCCACGCACCTTCAGGTGTTATCTCGACGCTCTCCCTCCCTATCCCATAGTAAAAACTGTGGGCGCGCGCGCTTCTCATCGCCAATAGCAACCGAAGCAAGTGTTGCGAGTGAGTGTAGGAAAAGGTAGACGCAGTGCTTCGCAGTGCCTCCTCTAGCTGTTTACTCTCTCTCGTCCCTGCGCCCCACTTTCCCGTCCACTCACACCTCACTCTTGAGCGTTCACTAGCTGGGCGCCTATAAAGATCGTCCAGCAATGTGTTCTCGGGACGCTGCTGTGAAACGCCAACACCGAGCCGAAATTGATGTTTGCTTTGTTCACTTCATAGTATTCTTTAACCATGCACGCTAGCCACTAGAGCTGGAAACGCATATCGCGTTTCTCGCAAAAAGAAACGAAACGCCAGGTAGGGCGAATGGCACTATTTTATGCCAGACGTAAGAAAAAAGATAGGAAAACATTCTTCCAAAGCTGTGTTCTCCCGTACAAAACGCCGTTATGGACGCTGACCAATGCCTTCGTACTTCGTCGCGACTTCCTCCGGGGATCGTGGGGTGGACGTTTGTTGCCTGTCGAGACGTACTTGGTCGTCATACGTCCCAAAGCGAAAGACCCTTTCCTTCGGCTCATAAAGGCCATCACTCGCCGATGTACAGTTCAAGGACGGTCTATTGCGCGTTAACTACTGCGTGATGAGCACGCTAGCCCTGAGAATTTTTTCTCATCTTTTCGTGGTCTTCCATTTTGTTTATATAGTGCGCTCGTTCAAGCTAAGAGACAATAACTATTCAGTAATTGGAATTTCGGTCGTTTATGCTTATTGTGGATAGGGCCCTGCAGGTGACGGTGCCTCGCCATAAGGGGTCTGATTTACAGGTACGTGTGAGTCACGCCTAATTCGCTCGAGCAGCGGTGATGAAGCAGCCTTTCGGGCGTAAACCAAATATCCAGTCTTGGCACGTTTATTTTTCATAAGCACAACAGTACGAATAATATGTCTTGTGCTGACGCAGCTAGTGAAAGCGTAGCGTTCCCGTCATCGTGCATCGTCAACGCAGCACGATCAGATGGGCAGAAAGCTCTTAACCCCCTACTTCTGAGACACGACCGAACGCGACCATAAAAGGGAAGTGTACCACCAGCTATCACTGGGTTACGCACGCGAGACTTCAAGGAACGGAAATTAGCAGAACTCATATCAACTCTTCGTCTATCGCTTCTCACAGATCCGATGAAACCCACCAGAGTTGGCAATTCTGTAAACCGAGACAGTTGCCGGGATCAATCACTGGTTAAGAATATTTCCTATGCAGCATGAGAAAACTTTGAAGAAATGCTCGGCAGTCATCACTGTCTCCCCAAACTCAGAGTGTCTGCCAACATAGGCCGTAGAACAAGGACAACCTTCCGCTCACAGGTGATCTTCTCTGTACCAGGGGCGGGAAAATACACGGAATTGGTGAAAAAGCTTCTTGCAGTCATTTCTAGGTGCCTTAAAACTATAAAGACAATGAAAAACACCCCCATCACTGATATGTACGTGCTCTACCTTTGGGACACCCGCAGAAGCTTAACTAAACGATGGCTGCAAACATTGGGGGACCCTTAAGCTTTGCTTTTAGGAGTTGAACGCGTTAGCAAAATGCGGCCCCTAGTGCACCTTTCAGCCGCTAAGTGCATACTTATTATTATGTTTTGTTACATACACACGCACGCACAAAAACACGCACACAGACTTGACCAGTGCGCGCTATTATCGCCATGGGGATCGTTTTCGTCGTAGCACCTGTGAAAGAAAATGCATTGAAAGGGCCCTGAAACTCTTTTTTAAGAAACCGCGGAATGAGTTCAATAGAAGAGCTTATTGCCTCACGAATTCAACGCCGCATAAATTTTAGGAATCCGTCCTGTGCGAGTGGAGAAACAAAGGTTTGTCGCATGCTGCAATTGCGTATCTCTTCTCTGGTCCCGACGAAAGCACTGCAAGCTAAGCAGGGAAGGTGGCAGGGCAAAGAAGCTGCCGCGCCTCGTGATCTTGAGCACTTTTTTTATCTTCAAACGCGTGGCGATTTCAGTGGAATCGCGCGCGCACGCGTGGACAAGTAGCGGCCTCCCACGGCTATTTCGGTAACTTGATTTTTCGGTCACAGATAGATAGACGGTTTTTCACTCACAACCAATAAGGCCGACGCTGGCGGCGGGTTTTCTGCGAGACGAGCTCTCTAACGCTATAACATTAAAATATTCAACCACAAGCTTAAACTTAGAATGACCGACTTTAGTAAGCAAGCGGAGAAATACACTTCAGAACTGAACGAATCCAATTGAATAGGACAGTGCGATGTTGTAGCTAAAAAACTGAATACAAGCAAATGATGGCGCCTCTTTCGAACTACCGTTGACCCCGTCCAAACTAGAGGAGAAGCGCAAAGCAGCTCCGTCGAGCCAGCACGGCTTTCAGGAAACCAACTCCCAGTTGGCTGATGCTTTGTGTGCTAGACATTTTTGTCGCACCATGGATCTCCGCAGCAATGCATACGAATACGCAGGTAGAGAAAACAATCAGCTTGGTGCTTCTTTGAAACGTGCGATCTGAAAGCAGCACTGAAAAAAATGCTCAGGGGCACTGTCTCGGGTCCCGATTATATCACGATAAAACATTTAGCAAATCTGTTGGACGATTCCTATAGGTATCTATTGAAGTACATTAACGCGATCTAGGATGGCCAATCACTCCTACCTGTGTTGAAAACAGCATTTGTCACACTTATCCCATAACCAGGCAATCAAATCAGCACGGACAACCTCAGACCTATATAAGTTACTTCGTGTGCCGGTAAACTAATGGAAACAATGGTTAGACGCCATTTCTCTACGTACCTCGAAGGCGAGGGGTATTTCGCAGATTCAATGTTTGGCTTTAGGCCACACCTGCCTGGATCAGATATCCTCTCGCAGCTAAAGCGCGGCATTATCAGTACGTTCCTTCGACGCACAATGACAGGGAAATTTTTGCACTCGACCTTAAAAGTGCATTCGACAACATTAAAAACTAAAGCATCCTGAACAACTTCAGTGATACCCATTGCTAAAGAAACCTTTGCCTACATCAGAGACTTTCCTCTCTGAGAGACTGGCGTTTATTCGCATAGATAACAAGAAACATAGATCATTCATAATGGGGACGCAGGGAACCCCACATGGAGCTGTCCTATCTTCGCTGTTATTCAACATCCATAATAAAGCTCCCGCAAGCATTGCCAGTAGTGGAAGGGATATATCATGCAATATATGCCGATGAGATAGCAATCTCGACGAGTCGGGTCAGTTTAGGAGAAACTGAAGACCGCCTCCAGCAAGCCGCCTCCATTGTAGACGCCTATGCGGCCCAGTGTTAGGTTGCAGGGCACTCCAACCAAATCTGAACTCCTGCATATAAGATAAAACTATAAATATAGAATGACCCTAAACTTTATGGTATTTTAGCGTATGACTGAACATAATGGAGCAAAACTCTGGGTCTCCCCGCTTCGCCGTATTAGGACCAGGGAGGCGCACCAACGTAGAAGGCAAGTGCGCGCTGATGCGCTCAAAAAACGGCTTGGCTCCCTTAATGGGGTCTATTACGTCGACATGGCTAGGCCGTCACCCAGAGGTTACTACACGGCGGCGGCTAAACATCAAAGAACGCAGGTGGATGGCCTCACATTCAGACACAAACTCAAGGTAGGCAAAGGAGGTGGCCATCGCATTGGAGGTATTCTATCCTAACTCAAAACAGTTACAGACTCTCGAAAAGCCTGCGAGAGCAAACTGGCAGGGGTAATGTCTCCGTCGGCTAAGAGACTTTTAAAATTTAGCATCAGAAACCGTGATCCTGCCCCTAAACGACCTATATATACTCCGGAACATCTGGGTCTTCAGGGTAACGAGGTTGCACGTACAGCAGTCGTCGTGCTTACTTCCCGGGAAGCTCCCCGTTGCCCTCATTAACCTGAACGTCCCACACCTTTAACGCGGATTCAAGAAATCGAGAATGCTACATTGAGCAACGCCGCTTGCATCCCGCACCAGCGAAGGGACTCTCAAAAACGGAGAAGGTGTCCTGCGGCGCCTACAGACTAACACGCTCCTCTGTCCACTCATACTCAAATATTAGGACCCAAAAATAGGTGGGCAGTACCAGTATTATGGGGAAATGGTCAGCACTTACCATAAGAAATGGACCTGTAAAATGAACTTAAAATTGACCCCCATTCCCAAACCCCACAAAGAGGACTGGGAGATGACTCTGCTCAATAGCTTCACACTCGAGAAACAGCGAACTCTGATCCAAAGGGCTCGCGTGGCGGAATCGGCTAATGACGTCGCAGACTAGGGATGTCGATCAGCCCGGTGGGGATAAGAGTGATCTGGCGCTGCCAGCTTCAGTAAAGGTTTTTTCTCCTTCTCTTCTACCTGCTGGACAATTCCCCAGAAAACGCGTCGTTGTGCGAAGTCGACTAAGTACGCGCCGCTACAGAGATAATCCGTGCTCCGGCGACACGAGTCTGACGTATATTGAAACTCGGCACAAAAATTCAGTTCCCCTTGATTGTGTACTCATACGCGTCGTTGCGCGTTGATTCCCTAATTTGGAGACACGACCGAGACTGACCTCTTAATTGCACATCTGCGCACACAGAAAGAGAACGCGCCCCCACTTCTGCAACGCGCCGTTCATTCCGTTATCAACATTGACAACGTCGCTCAGCCCTTGCAAAATGCACCGTGAACAGAGAGCTATCACGGGAAAGCCACAAACACAGGAGCAAGTTTCTCCGCAAAACCTTGCGCCAGTAAGGCAACATTTTCCCTCCAAATTTGACAACAATTTATGGAACGCCAAACAGAACCTTGCCAAGACGCAACAGGCCGAGTTCGTTGGCTTTCCGACAAGGCGCAGACATGAACCTGAAGGCAGGTCGTCAACAAACACGGGTTTATTTACCCAGATACAAGAGTTATTCATTTATTCATTTATCCATAATACCTAAAAGGTCCAACGTGGGACATTATATGAGAGCTGGACGAACAGAAAAAAAAACTGGTGGGTCAGGTTATATTTCATGACTTGAAGAATACTCTTCAATGAAGCCTTAATTTCAAACAGTGTCAGTGATGAGGGCGACATGTTAAGGAAGGGCATTCCATTATCTATATGTATTGCCACAAGGCAGTAGCCAGATTGGGTCATAAAGTGGTAGAGGGTCTCTGCCGGGAAGAAAAAACTACGAAGTGAATAGGGACTGGTCCCCAAGCCTGCCAGTGTGCCAGCCATTGTCGTCGCGTGTAAACGTCGTAAATATCCACAAATATACGTTTCGTTGTAAGATATTTGATAGAGGTGCTGGGTAGCCTGTCTGGCTTTCCCGGCAAATCAACACGGAACTTCGGAGTGGTCGTCACCTTCATTTTCCTGCAATGGCTCGACAGGCCTACTCACAAGGGCAACAGCAGCCGCAGCAACAGCAGCCGCAGCAGGAGCAGCAGCTACCTTCGCTGATACTCCTGCCTCCACGAGACCCCGGAATATTCTCGGGCACAGACAAGGACAAGGTGAATGTCGGAGATTGTGTCCCATTGTACGAGCGCGTGAGCGAATACTGTAGGTGGGACTCACGTTGATGCTAGCCAACGTTGTATGTTTCCTGCGGGATGCGGCACTCATTTGGTATAAGACGCATGAGTCGGAGTTGACCAGCTGGGATATTTGCAATTTGAAGCTTTTCGAGTTGTTCAGCAGGTCATTTGGGTGACCGCAGGCTGCGAGAAAAGACCCGGAATGTCGCGTGCAGACATCGACAGATCTATCTGTGTCGTGTATACAAGAAGTATCTGGCGTCTGTCGAAAGGTTCACGAGAACAAGAGCGAAACTGACGACATTGCCCACATAATAAAGAGAACTGCTGATATTCATTGATATGTGGGGTTTAACGTCCCAAAACCACCATATGATTATGAGAGACGCCGTAGTGGAGGGCTCCGGAAATTTTGACCACCTGGGGTTCTTTAACGTGCACCCAAATCTGAGCACACGGGCCTACAACATTTCCGCCTCCATCGGAAATGCAGCCGCCGCAGCCGGGATTTGAACCCGCGACCTGCGGGTCAGCAGCCGAGTACCTTAGCCACTAGACCACCGCGGCGGGGCATAAAGAGAACTGCTGACGACGCCTTTATTCTGTTGACTGTTAAAGATTGCGCCACCGTCGACGTGGTTGTGAAGGAATGTTAGCGCTTTGAGCATGCCAAGAGCCGTCGCATCAGCCGCCAGTTTGCACGTCTGCCTAATAATGCAGCCACATCGACCTGCGAAGACTGCCCCATGTTCACGCAAGCTACATAATCTGAAAGTGTCACCTGAATTGTACGCCACGAGCTCGGAGCAATGGCTTCTGCAGCCATCGCTTCCGACGGCCCTCTGGATAACGCATCCACCGTCTCCCTCATCCAAGACGTCATTCGCCAAGAAATTGCAAATTTTGGCATTGCACCTGTTTGCGCTGTTCGCAATACCGGCTTTGGTTAAACAGATCTCGGTGTACCCTTCACGCTACCCTTCCCGCTACCGGAACCCTGCTGAATGGAGGACGTCGAATGATCGACTGATCTGCTCTCACTGCTCTCGCGCCGGACAAATTGCGCGCTACTGTCGCAATCGTTGGACGTTCAATTCATCCTGGAACACTGGGACATGGCGTAACTTTGAAGGCAACGCTCAGGGCCGAAAGTTCAGCCGATCACTATCAGCCTAAGGCCGCCGATCTATCTCGTCGGTAAATCCTCTATCCTGGTCACCTGCACGACCTGAGGCCTCAACCTAGGGAAACCAGACCACGCAGCTCCCGCAGGTGACGCTGCATTAACGACCCGGTCTGCAATTCCTCTCTTGACGATTCCTACACGCCACAATATTTTGGACCTTTTGGTGGATGACGTAACCGTTACAACCCTCATAGACACTGGCACACAACTTTCAGTCATGAACGCTTCTCTCTGTATTAAATTGCGCAAGGTGATCACGCCTCTTCATAAGTATGCACTAATGCTTGCCGATGGGAGCACATCTACCATTCTCGACACATGCACCTCTCGCGTGTGTATTGCTGGCCGTCAGACCATCGTATTGTTTACCGTGCTTGCGCAGTGTCTACAAGACGTGATTCTCGGTCTCGACTTGCTCTCTGCGCACTCCGCCTTCATCGAGTGCTCTACGGGCCTTCTTCATCTGTAACTGGCTTTTGACGCAGCTGTTGCCCATGATGCTCAAAGCTGCCTTTGTGCCACCGAGTTCCTGCATCTTCCGCCGCACGCAGTGACTTACGCGCAGCTTATGTGTGATCCACCTGTGTGCGATGGTGAGTATGTCGTTTCACTCATTATCGACGTTGTGCTAAAGCATTCCATTGCTGTCCCGAACACTGGATTGAGAGTACGCCACAACCAGACCTAGAGACCTATTTGTCTCTCTTGAACTTTAGTTTTACCACGCACGTGCTGCCTGCTGATATTAAACTAGGCGTCGTGTCGTCGTTGCAAGTGTGTGATATTTCTGAATTATCAGCTGAGCAACCTACTACGTACGTCAACTTGCTCACTGCGCCCAACCTTCCAAGCATTGACATTGCCAAAATGATAGCACCAGACCTTTCGCCCTCCGAAGCACAAGATCTTTACCTTCTCTTGACATCCTATGCGGATATATTCGATCTTGACAACCGCCGTTTATACCAGACATCATTTGTGACTCATCACATTTACACCAAGGATGCCAACCCTATACATCGCCACTCTTACCGTGTCTCCACTGCCGAGCGCTCCGTCATCCAGAAAGAGGTCGAGAAAATGCTCGCCAAAGGCGTCGGCGAAGACCCATCTAGTCTGTGGGCAACCCCGGTCATGCTTGTCAAGAAGGACAATACATGGTTTTTTTTTTCGTCGACTATAGACATCTCAACAGGGTCACAAGGAAGCACGTTTACCCCTTACCAAGAATAGATGACGCCTTTGACTGCCTTCATTGGCACCGAGTTTTTCTCGTCCATTGACCGTCGATCTGGTTATTGTTAGATCGCCGTTGACCCACGAAACCAAGAAAAAACAGGATTTGTAACCTCCTACGAGTTATACCAATTTAAAGTATTGCAGCTTCGGCTTTGCAATTCACCGGGCCACCTTTGAGCGCATGATGGATTCCCCTTTGCGCGGCTTCAAGTGGTCTACCTTCTTGTGCTACTTAGTTGATATAATTGTTTTTTCACCAACGTTCGCGAGCCATCTTCAGCGACTGTCCAGTATTCTCCAAGTACTCCACAACGCTGGTCTCCAGCTGAACTCCTCTAAATGCTGTTTCGGCCGTCGCGAAATTAGCTGTACTTGGTTACCTCGTTAACGCATCTGGGGTACAGCCCAATCCAGACAAATTTCGCACAGTGATTCAATTTTCCGTACCTTCTTCTGTTAGGGATGTCCGGAGCTTCATTGATTTGTGCTTTTATTTCCGACGCTACATTGGGAATTTTTCGTCGATATTACGAGGCCTCTCACCGAGCTTCTTAAAAAGAGACGTCCCATTTACTTGTAATTCGCCTCAAAGTGCTGCATTTTCGGCGCTCATTGTAGCCCTCAGGCCTACGCCAATATTAGCCCACTTCGATCAGACCGCAACGACGGAAATTTGTACTGACGCGAGTGGCCACAGAATTGGTGCTGTTCTGGCTCAGCGTCAGCATGGACGTGAATGCGTCATCGCCTACGCCAGCCGCCTCTTGTCTTCTGCCGAGAAGAACTATTCCATCACCGAAAAAGAGTGTCTTGCTCTTGTTTGGGCTGTCGCTAAATTGCGCCCGTTCCTGTTTGGCCAAAGTTGTACTGTTGTAACTGATCATCATGCGCTCCACAAGGTTTCGTCGCTCAAGGATCCCCTGGGACGTCTCGGTCGTTGGTCTATCCGCCATACACCTTCTCGGTCGTGTATAAATCTGGTCACCTCCATCAGGAGGCCAACAGCCTGTCATAATACCGGTGGATCCGCCAGACGCCACATGGAGAGCTACTGAGGCTTGCGTCTTATCAATATTAGACTTTCTTGATATCACTTCTGAGCAATGCCGCGACCCGAGTTTACTTCCCATCGTAGCAAGCCTGAGTTCCGCTACTCCACCCACTTCTCTGAAATCGTATTTCCTTCATGAAGGGGTTCTCTACCGCCACAACATGCGCCCTAGCTGTCCTGACCACCTTCTCGTCGTGCCTTCCCATTTGCGTAACGTTCTCCGACAGCTTCACGGTGAACCTGCTGCTGGCCACCTGTGAGTCACCCAGATGACCGGCGCTCGCATCCGGCGATTGCGTCCCGCGCCATTTTTTTCTGGCCACGCCTATATCGTTCTGTGGAAAAGTACGTTGCCAGCTGCGACCTGTCAACGTCAAAAATGACCAACATCGCTTCCAGCTTGCCTCCTTCACCCTATTGGCATCCCTGCTGAACCATTCTACCGCGTAGGGCTCGACCTTTTCGGGTTATTTGCCACTTCTGTATCCGGGAACAAATGGGTGGCCGTGGTGACCGACCACGTGACACGTTTTGCGATTCCCCCATGCTCTCCCAACTAGCTGCGCTACTGCTGTCACCGACTTTCTAATGCATGACATTTTGCATCACAATGCTCCTCGACATCTCGTTATTGAACAACGCCGATACGTTTCACCTTGCGTCCTCCAGGATATCGTAAGTTACTGTACCACGAACCACAAATTGACAACGGCATACATACCACCAACTAATGGACTTACAGAGCACTCGAATCGCACTATCATCGATATGTTGTCGATGTATGTTTCTCCAGACCACCGTGACTGAGACGCAACGTTACCCTATGACACCTTGGCTTACAACTCCTTTCATCATGACACCGCAGGTTATTCCCCGTTCTACCTTCTGTATGAACGCGAACCCTCTGTGCCTCTTTATACACTCCTGCCCGCTGGTTCCAGTCCCCTGTCACATACGTCCACGATGCAATAGAACGGGCCGACGCAGCACGACATATCGCCCGAGAACGGCTCGTACTTTCTCGAGCCTCTCAGAAAGATCGATCACTATGATCTCCACCACCGTGAAGTTTTCCATACATCCGGTGCCCTAGAACTCTTGTGGACCCCATGTCGTCACATCAGCCTCTCATAAAAGCTCTTATTTCGCTATGACGCACCATACAAAGTTCTGCACAAGGTCACTAACCCCACCTACGAGATCGAGCGAGTCGTCGATGCAGCGCACTCAACGCCACCACCATCTACTTTTGCGCACGTCGTAAGACTGAAGCCTTGTGTGTCACCCAACACTACTTTTTTGTGACAAGTGCCGGGTCAGCGCTTTAGCGCTCTGGGGTAGTGCCACAAGGCTGTAGTGAGATTGGGGCATAAAGTGGTAGAGTTTCTCTGCCTGGAAGAAAAGACTACGAAATGAATATAGACTGGTCCCAACCCACAAGTGTGCAAGCTATTGTTGTCGCGTGTAAACATCGTAAATATACGCAAACATACGTTTCCTCGTAAGATTTTTTCCTCCCCCACACCAAACCGCCAGAAGAGCCAGGAGGTGCCGTCTGGTCGGAAATAATGCGTTAGTAAAAGGAAGGATACACAGACCGCAGACATCCTAAAGGTGAACAGGAGAAAAGGGAAAGAGATAAAGGTTAAATTGAAGGAAGAGTGAAAGGGGACGCCCGGGGGAGTACACCTTACATTCTCTTTGTTTCTTTTTCTCTTCTTTTTTCTTTCGTTTTTTTCTCTCTCCCTCTGATTTAAGATTGTATAAGCTGAGCACCAACAAACTATACCCTCAATCCTGATGACACCAGACTCTAGGCCAAAACGTCGAAATAATATATCACGTTTTGACCGCTCACGGAGGATCTACTTGAACGTGTATATATATATATATATATATTGTAATGACGAAAACCGAAACTGGAACTCTCTCTGGCACAGACTCGCATGCTAGAGAAGAAGACGAAGAGGAGAAGGCAGAATAAGAACAGCCGGCCTGCAGCAAAGGCGTTGTGTCTTATTTCTCGTCGCTACAATGGCGCAGTCGACAGGATGAAGACGTCTTACGTCCCGGCTTCGTCACCCAGGATACCCGCCGACGTGTAGCCGCGGTAAGCGTCGCTTGAGGACGGCGTCAAGGCCTCCTCGGCGGCTCCAGCACCCGTTCCCGGTACCAGTTCACGATAAGGAACGCCGTCACGCTTCTTCGCTAATGGAACCCGCAAGGCGTCCGTCGCGGCCAGCATCGATCCCAGCACCGACGGATGGCGTCCAGGCCTCCGTTGTGGTTTCGGGGAACTTGCCCAGGGGCGCGACACGTCACGGCAACCATGCGCACGGGCCTCTCTCACCTAGGGATGGCGTACATGCCTCCTCCATACCTGGCAACCTGTCGGCGCTTCAAACACCCACCGTGTACGGCGTCGAGGCCTACCCGGCGGCGCAACACCGCTTCATCTACGCCACAGTACCAGGTCACAACTCATCACACGGGTTCCGCTTGTCTGGGAACGTCGTTGACGCTTCCAGCGCCCTGGGACCCATGTCCACGAATCCGACCACAGCTGGATTTCCAAGGGACGCCGTCCACGCGTCCTTGGTCAGGAATTGTACCACCTCGAGTACCGCAGTCACTGTATCCTCCGCAGAGGCGGGCCTTGGCTCTTCGTGCGGATCACACGACAGCGCAGCGGAGCTGCAGCATACCATCGCGCAACTCCGCGTCACGACCAACTCCCTCATAGCGTCGAGCTCCAAGCTATGTCCTGCCATCTTGCCAACATTGTGCGCACTCAATGCCATGTTGGCTGCGGCCGCCGCACAAAACTTCGAGGTAAGCTCGCCCGAGAACCGTCGCAATCTCCGGCGTTCTCTCGCGGAGGTATCGGAGCAAGTGAACTGCTTGGCGGGGGCACATTTCGGAGTTCTGCCCGCCGTCCCGCCATCGCCGATTTCCTTCGCGCTACCGGAATTTCGCGGCTTCCAGGACGACGCCGAGGAATGGGTGGCAACCGTCAACGCTCTCGGAACGACTGAAGAGCAGAAGTGGGACATGGCCATAGATCGCCTGCGGGATGCTGCCGCAGCATGGCACAGGTACGAAGGCGTCGGGCAGCAGTCCTGGGCAGAATGGAGTGCAGCCCTGATTGCCGCTTTCGGACGGATTTCCTGTGACTCCAGCAAGTCCAGCTCGATCTTCCCCGAGGCCGAGGATGGAGCCCAGGCAGCGCCCCGCCTCGAGGCTGCAATCGTTCGTTGCAGCTCGTCAACGGAATGCTGCCAGGAGTTCCCTGCTGCTAACCCTGACCGAAGTGGCTGGAATCCTACACTACAGGTCCCGGACTCTGCATCGGTATTCGACCTGAAAATACCGCCACCAGACCTTCGTCCGGAGATACGGCCCTCGCGCTCGTCGTCTGAGGACATCGAGGCACTCAATCCTATTGTATTAGACACAACTGAACCCTACCAGACCACGATCATGCTCAGCCACGCAGACACTCGGCTACCAAGGAACGTTTCCTTCGAGAAAGCCCAGATACCTAGCTACGCTGAGGCCACTGCCATCGAGAACTTGCCGAGGACCAGCCCTCCTGCTGTTTCCTCCCAGCATACGATGTTTGCACATGACAGTTCGCCAGAAGCCACCGGCTCGACTACGTCTGGGAGTTCTGCTGTGGTATTTATGCCCAACCATGAGCTGCGTCCCATCTCATTTCAAGAAATGGCCCAAACGTCATCATGGCTGCCTCGCAGAGCATCCCGCTGCAGTTCAGTCCACCAGCGACGGTGGGACAAACACCAGCGTTTCCAGGTTACTCTGCGACCTTGCCGGAACAGTCAGGGCCGTCCACCTGAACTGCATTCTACGAGTTGTCAGGAAACGTTGCACCATGGTCGAGACCGACCACGACGATGTAGCCAACCTCGCCCACCTGAAGCACTGTCAACTGCTGCAGCTAGCCTTACCTACCAGAACATTGTCGTTTGGCCCAACGACAATGCTAGCAGTCATGGCCGAGTGTAATGACGAAAACCGAAACTGGAACTCTCTCTGGCACAGACTCGCATGCTAGAGAAGAAGACGAAGAGGAGAAGGCAGAATAAGAACAGCCGGCCTGCAGCAAAGGCGTTGTGTCTTATTTCTCGTCGCTACAATATATATATATATATATATATATATAGAGAGAGAGAGAGAGAGAGAGAGAGAGGTGTACGTTGAGAAAGCTTCAGACGCAGCTTGGCGAAAGGTGCTTTAAGAGGCAGGAATGGCTACCGGCGAGCGGCGTGCGCGAGCTACTATTACTGCCACCGATCATCATTGTCTTCTTCAGTAACAGCAGAGCGTCCGCCATTCAAATTCATTTGAATTACTCCCCGCAAAATAAGGAGCCATCCTGGCAAGATATGGACAAGTAAACACGGGAGGGTCGAAGCAGGGCTTAAGTCTCGACACGTGGACAGTTTCCGGCCACGACGTTGGTCAGAAGTTGGTTGCAGTGGCTCGATGGGGTAATTCACTAATGATGTTTTTCGTAGTATACGATATGGGCCGTGATACTTGGGGACCAACTTGGTAGAGAGACCAGGTATAGCAAAAGGGACATGCAGCCAGACGAGTGCACCTAGATCGTAGGAAGTAGTGTTAACTGATGCGCCATGGTGCTGCTTTTGGCGTCTTTGGTCATGGGTTGTGAATGATCTTGGAAGTTGGCAGCACTGTTCAGCGTGTGTAGTGGCTTGAGACAGAGTCATGGACTCGTAGGAGTCAGGTCTGTATGAAAAAATGGTGTCCATAATGCAAGAAGGTTCGCGTTCGTAAAGGAGAAAAAAAAGGAGAGAACCCAGTAGTGCTTTGAATGGCGGTGTTATAGGCGAACGTGATAAACGGGAGCACTCGGTCCTATTTGGAGTGGTCTGACGAGATGTACATTACTAGATTCACTAAATTAAGAGCGAAGATGCACTGATTTCAAATTGCACCACCTAAATCACGCCTTCTATATGTGCCCAATTTATTTTTATTAATTTATTTATTTTCAGTCATTTCACATTGGCTTCCATTATACGTTCACATATCACTAAGATTGTTCTCATGCTGCAATGCAATGTCATTACACCACTGCACTTCTACATTTCTTAACTACGTATAAGCATGGTATCACGTCACAGTACATGTAAGGGAATATTCAACCATGTCTTCAGTATGTGTGTACCCTTCTGGTTTTCCCATTTTTTGTCTTTTTGTCTTTTTTTCTTTTTCTGAAGCACATGACATTTTGACATGTGCATTGTAATGCTAACCAGCGCCGATGGCGCTGACCTGTTATTGAAAAGCGCCTTTAAAGCCATGTATGAACTCTTGTCACATTACTCTGACGAAAGCTGGTCCACCAGCTGAAAACGTTTAGTAAAGACGCTTCCCCCTGAAAGTTTCGTCGTCTCTTTCTTGCATACAACACGTCGGGTCCAGCGTGAATGACGTTCAAAGAATGTGATATATATATATATATATATATATATATATATGTATATAATTATTTTTGCACGTCTGAACAATCAAAAACAATTGCGAGCTTTCGTGGGCCTGGCGTCTTACTTCCGCCGCTTCATCCATCACTTTGCTGCCATTGCGGGGCCGTTACACAAGCTTCTGACGTCAGGAACGGCTTTCACGTGGACTGACGAGTGCGAGTGTGCTTTCCAAGCCCTTAAGTGTGCTCTGACATCAGACCCCGTCCTTCGTCACTTTGATGAGAGTGCACCCACTTTCCTGCACACAGATGCCAGTGGCCACGGAATCGGTGCTGTCCTCCTCCAGCGCGATGAAGCATCACGTGAGCGAGTGGTTGCGCATGTCAGCCGTGCACTAACACCTGCGGAGCAGAACTACTCGATAACAGAGCAGGAATGTCTCGCTGTCATTTGGGCCATCCAGAAATTTCGACCTTACCTGTATGGACGCCACTTCACTGTGATCACCGACCACCATGCCCTATACTGGTTGTCCTTGGTGAAGAATTTGTCTGGGCGCCTCAGTCGCTGGATACTGCGTTTGCAAGAGTACACTTTTGACGTTGTGTACAGGTCTGGCAAACAGCATCAGGATGCTGACGCTCTCTCTCGCTGCCCTCTGCCACTTTCATCTCGAACCACGAATCTTCAATGCTCCTCAGGTGATCAAGCGGCTTCCTCTTCACCCACGTTATCACCCCTGGCAGTTGCTGGGTGACTATCTTTAAACAGCAGCGCCCAGTTTGCCGCGTGCCAACGTGACGACCCCTACTGCAACCGCATCATCGGATACTTGAATGGCTCGTCTTTTTCACCTAATGCCAGACTAAGTCGTCAGCTACGGCAGTTCAAGCTAGAGAACAACGTTCTGCAGCGCTATACTTACAATGCGGATGGGCATCGGTGGGTGCCAGTACTTCCCGTTCGCTGGGAAAACAAGTTCTCGAAGCATTGCACGACGACCCATCAGCTGGACACTTAGGATTCCAAAAGACCTACAACCACGTTAGGAGCCGTTTCTTCTGGCCTGGTATTTCTACCTTTGTGTCTAATTATGTCGCTTCTTGCACACTTTATCAACGCGGAAACGACCAACTTCTGCTCCTGTTGGCCTATTACAACCCATTCGATGTCCAGATACACCTTTTGTCGTTGTTGGAATAGACCTTGTCGGGCCACTTCCCGTAACGCCAGCGGGCCACTGCTGGATCGTCACAGCTGTCGACCACCTTACACTATACGCGGAGACTGCTCTTATACGCACAAGCTCTGCATCAGACGTTGCCGCCTTCTTTTTAGAAGCCATTGTGTTGCGTCAAGGTGCCCCTCGTGCGTTGTTGAGTGACCGAGGCAAGGCCTTCCTGTCCACAATTCTCGATGAAATTCCAAAAACTTGTCGCACAGTTCATAAGACCACATACGCTTACCACCCGCAGACAAATGACCTGACAGAGGGATTCCACCAGACTCTAATCGACATGATATCCATGTACATCGAACCGAACCACGCTTTCTTCCTCGTCTATGGTCGTGCACCGACATTCACCATTGACGCCTCTTTCTTCAATGTAACGACAAAAACGTCCACGTCTACGCCAGAATATTTTGTTTCCAGGCTCGCTGAGTCACGGCAACGTGCTCAACTCAACACGGAGGCCAGTCAACAAGACCACAAGCAACGCTATGACAGCTTCCGTCGAGACGTCACTTTCCGTCCTGGAGATGAAGTATTGAAGTATGACTTTGGATGCCTGTTCGCACTCCAGGATTGTGTGAAAAGTTTCAGTCACGCTTTCTCGGACCTTACGTTATTTCTGAACAGACATCTCCTGTCAATTACCTTGTCACTCCCATCGAGGGTTCCTCGGACCGTCGTTACCGTGCCTCCAAGATAGTCCACGTTTCACGTCTTAAACCCTTTTCGCCGTACCTTTCCCGCCTAAGTCTCGGCCGGGCCGGCCGCTCAAGTGCGCGGGGAAAATATGTGTGAGCATTGTTTATGCGTTCCATCATTTCATCTGTACATACTCATCATCATTAGTCAAGCTTAGGTTGTGGCGAACATACTCGAGACAATAAAGAAGAGTCTTGAGGGTACTGGACGCCATCTTACAATATATATATATATATATATATATATATATATATATATATATATATATATAGGTATGGGATATGGCACAACGGAAGCGTTGTCAACAAGGATAAATATATTTATTTATTTATTTTCGAACAGTTTTGAGAGGGGTCCTCCCTTCATCAGGGGATGAGTTATACTGACATGAACTTCCAAACTTCGTTGCTGCCGCGTCCCTCTCGCCTTGGAAGATGTTTGCGGGAGTGAGAGGGAACTAAAAAAGGGAAAAAACAGAAAAAAGGGGAGAAAAAAGACGAAAAAGAAAAAAAGAAAGTAAAAAAGATCAAGAACCACTGTCAACACTGAAAACGAAACCAACTGTCCGTGTACGTCCACATATGGTTCATATCACGTGCTGTTCAGTTCTCGACGTGTGTCGGGCCGCCCAAGATTGTCGCCGCGGTGCCGGGAGGGTCCGTGACGGCGTGCGTAAAGAAAGGGTTTCCCCGTAATGAGTTGGTCGGCGTGCGGCATGCGTAAAGGAAGGGTTTTCTGTTAATGGGTCGGTCAGCTATTTACCTTTAATCTTCGTCCGTTTCCCTTCAAGGTCATCAAGCGGTAGGCGAACGTAAACACTCTGTAGTGCATGTGGAAAAAAGAAAAAAAGGAAGAAAAAAGGAAAAAAAGAAAACCAAAAAACAAGAAAGGACAGTGTACACGTACGAGTCAGTCGGAAAAAAGCATGGTCTCCAGCTATCAATCTTTGTCACCAATTTCCTCCTCGGCTTACTTCTCGGACGCAGTTGAGTTTTCCGGGGACCTCGTTGATGCCGGCTACTAATGTTCGAAATTTGAAAATAAAATATGCCTCACGCTGTTCGCGCTCGCGTCTGTTTGAGAAACCGGATTGCAAAAGAGTTACGCTGATATTTTCATAACTGTGGTTTGGCAGGCGCAGATGTCTAGAAAAAGGTAGCTTCGGTAGTGAAGTGGCGTGCTACCGGTGATTATTGAACCGCAGCCAAAATGGCGTGTCTGTTTGGCCGATATATTCTTGTCCGCAGATGTTGCAATGTAGCATGTATATTACGTTACTGGAGTCACAATTAAGGCTTTCAGTTATGCATAATTCGAAATCCGAGAAGTTCGCTTTGGATTCACGTGTTGTGACCATCTGTGGTCATACCTTGCATCAAGCTTTTCCGCAGGGATAGCACCCTGATTGAAATTTGGGGGTGTTTGTTTTTGCTCTGACAAGAATGTCCTTCAGATTTTTATCCCGGCGGTACACCAAGTGAGGTGGCTTCGCGAAAATAGAAGTTAGTCGTTTGCTTTGCCTGATTATGTTCAAATGGCGGGAAAGTATGTTGTTGATTCGTGGCGCTGATGAGGAGTAAGTTAGTACAAGGTTCGTTTGGGAAGTCGTTTTAGATACTCTGTTTGGTCCCTTAATTATATCATTCCTGTTCACGTTGCGAGCACGTAGTATGGCATTGTCAATAATGTCTTCCGGATAATTCTGTTTCAATAAGGAATGTTTTAGGTGTTCCGCGTGTCTGTCCAACTCCCGCATATTGGTGCATATTCTTCAGTACCGGTAGGCCTGAGATTATGGAATACCCGTTTTGCAATGCTTTGGGTGGCTGCTGTTGAAATGTAGGTACATTTGACGGTCTGTTGGCTTTTTGTAAAGGTTTGTTGACAAGCGGTCATTTTCGACCGTGACAGTGACGTCCAAAAAGTTAATGCTAGATTTGGAAATTTTGTGCGTGAACTTTATTGACGGGTGGCACTTGTTAAAATCCTCTATGAAGCGGAAAAGACTTCCCTCATCATTGCTCCATATCATAAAAATATCGTCTAAGTATCTTCTGTAGTAGAAAGGTTTCAAGGTGCGTCCCTCAAGGAATGGGATTTCAAGTGAAGCCATAAAGGTGCTCGCGAAATTTGGGGTCATTTTCGTGCTCATTGCAGTGCCACTGACCTGAAGGAAATGCTTGCCATTGAACTCAAATTGGTTATAATTTAGTACAAGTTCAAGAAGTGTAAACAGTACCTCGCCACTTACAGTAGTTGATGAGTCAGATTTTACATATTCAGAAACCATAGCCGCTATTCCGTCATTGTGGGGTATGTTGGTGTACAGTGAGCAGACGTCCATGGTCACCAGAAAACTGCCGCCTGGGATGTCGAGACTTGAAGTTTCGCAGATTAAGTGGTTTGTGTCCATTAGGTAATGGGGAAAATTTGGGGGGATGTTTTTTATTAAGGAATTGATGAATTCTGATCTATTTTCTGTTAATGTGCTGTTACTGGATACTATCGGACGTCCCGGATTACCTGCCTTGTCTATTTTGGAGAGCAAATAGAATCGACCCGGAACAGAATGGGTCGGTAACATTGCTTTTTACATTTTGCCGGTAATTTTCTAGTCCCGGCGGAGAATGTTCAGGGTTACTTTTATCTCCCTTTCAAATTCGGGAGTCGGGTCCGTTGGAAGTTCTTTGTAGAATTTTGTGTCTGATAGCTGTCGTTCCCCTTCCCTTAAGTAGTCCGACGTGTTTATAATAACTATGCAGCCCCCTTTATCAGCCGGTTTGATAGTAATTCCAGCGTTTTTTCGTAGTTCATCGAGTTCCCTTCGTTCTGACTTCCATATGCTGTTTCGAATTGACCGATTTTTTTCATACGCTCCGATGATATCTTTTTGAACTGCTGATATATACATATCGAGGTGTTTGTCCCTCTACTCACCCGGACACCATGATTTGTCACCACCAATCACTCTATTCTCGTCCGTAAAGTCTTTGTGATCATAAGGTATTCACGAAGGCGGAGATTACGCGCAAAGTTATCGAGGTCTTGGTACAGTTCAAATTCTTTGAATCTACCGGACGATGAACAAAAGGTTAAGCTTCTCGACAAAAGTTGAAGCTGAGCGGGTGTGAGTGTTGTGTTTGACAGATTGAGGACATTTTTCTTATAAGTTCTCGGCTGCTCTTGGCTATCACGTGGCACGAGAGCGTCAGCGTCATATTCGAGAGTAAGGATGTTTTGATTAGGATTGCACTGTAGTTTCAAGTTCCCATTTTTCTCCTCAAAGTTAGGTTGTGGTACGGGTGGTACCTGGCGTTCTTGTACGGCCTCATTCCTATTTTCCTGTTGCAGAGCAGTGGAGCTACTGCAGTCCCGCTTGAATTTTCTATCTTTTACTACTGAAATTTTGCCTCTCTTCTTTAGTTCATATCTTTCCAGTTCTCTTGCGTCATGCTCTCCGAGATTAGATATCAATTTCTGCGTGGCCTCTATGACACTGTATTCGGCGGCCTTACGCTCACTATGGTCCGCAATGATCCGAGTCAGTTGCAAGGACGCTTCTAGTAATATTTTTTCCCACTTCCCCCTTTCTGCTTCACTTAGTGTAGACATTGAGGGGTTGCAGGCTAGGCGAAGGCCTTTAGGTGCAGTTTCGTGAGATAAATATTTGGTTAGTTGTTCCACGTGTTTTTCGTATTGCACCCGCTTTTCAATGATTTTCCTTGCGTGTTTGAGACTGCCCGTACCTTTTGTTTCCCCGTGTCATTTGGAAGCCGCCGCCTTGGTCTTCGCCGCATTCGTCCGCCTGGTGTTGTAAGGCCTCGCTGGTGGGAGTGGCGACGTCGTCACTGCTGGGACCCTGGATGGCCCTTTGTGTCCCTCGGCTCCCTGTTGTTGAGTGGGTTTGGCACTGGAATTTGCCGTGGAAGCCGTTGCCGCCGATCTCTGACTCACTGGTGGGACTCGCTGGCTCGCTGGCCTCGCTGGTGGTAGTGGCGACATCGTCACTGCTGGTGCCCTGGATGGCTCTGTGTGCCCCGCCGCGGTGGTCTAGTGGCTAAGGTACTCGGCTGCTGACCCGCAGGTCGCGGGTTTGATTCCCGGCTGCGGCGGCTGCATTTCCGATGGAGGCGGAAATGTTGTAGGCCCGTGTGCTCAGATTTGGGTGCACGTTAAAGAACCCCAGGTGGTCGAAATTTCCGGAGCCCTCCACTACGGCGTCTCTCATAATCATATAGTGGTTTTGGGACGTTAAACCACACATATCAATCAATGGATGGCTCTGTGTGTCGCTCCGCTCCTTGTTGTTGAGGAGGCTTGCCACTGAAGTTGTCCGTGCAAGCGATTGCCGCCGATCTCCTTGCCGCCGACGTCCATCGCAGCTGCACCCTCGTGTGCTGTGCCAGCAGCGCGACTCTCTCGAAGCTTGCATGTAAGCCGTCAGCAGCCAGGAAGCGGCGCAGCGGGAGTGTTGAGAAACCATGTTCGACGTATTAGACGCCTGCTCCCAACAACCCGTAGTGGCAGAGACGGCGGGCGTCTCTGCTGAATCGCTGTACCTCCATATTAAACCGATTCATTTATCGCCAGTTCGAGTCCCGCCGTCGGCGATTGGGTGCGCGAGGTAGTGGCAGACTAAGATGCAGTGACTTGATGTTCGGGCGCATCTGCCTCATTCGCTTCAATGCCTCCCTCAACGAATCCAGTGATGTTGAAGAGCTCGTCTTCAAGATGTCCGTGGTGCCCACATGCCGAGGGACACAAAGAGCCATCCAGGGTCCCAGCAGTTACCACGTCGCCACTCCCACCAGCGAGGCCTTACAACACCAGGCGGACGAATGCGGCGAAGACCAAGGCGGCGGCTTCCAAATGACACAGGGAAACAAAGGGTACGGGCAGTCTCAAATACGCATGGTCCCACTCATTTCTATTGATTAGGAAATTCATTGAAAAGCGGGTGCAATACGAAAAACACGCGGAACAACTAACCAAATATCTATCTCACGAAATTGCACCTAAGGGCCTCCGCCTAGCCTGCAACCCCTCAATGTCTACACTAAGTGAAGCAGAAAGAAGAAGTGGGAAAAAATATTACTAGAAGCGTCCGTAGACACAAAATTCTACAAAGAACTTCCAACGGACCCGACTCCCGAATTTGAAAGGGAGATAAAAGTAACCCTAAACAATCTCCGCCAGGACGAGAAAATTACCGGCAAAATGTTAAAAGCAATGTTACCAGCCCATTCTGTTCCCGGTCGATTTTAGTTCCTCCCCGAAATACACAAGGCCGGTAACCCTTGCTACTGACTCGGGTCATTGCGGACCATAGTGAGCGTAAGGCCACCGAACACAGTGTCACGGAGGCCACGCAGAAATTGGTATCTAATCTCGGCGAGCATGAGGCCAGAGAACTGGTAAGATATCCACTAAAGAAGAGAGGCGAAATTTCAGTAGTAAAAGATAGAACATTCAAGCGGGACTGCAGTAGCTCCACTGCTCTGCAACAAGAAAATAGGAATGAGGCCGTACAAGAACGCCAGAGACCACCCGTACCACAACCTAACTTTGAGGAGAAAAATGGGAACTAGAAACTACAGTGCAATCTTAATCAAAACATCCTTACTCTCGAATATGACGCTGACACTCCCGTGACACGTGATAGCCAAGAGCAGCCGAAAACTTATCAGAAAAATGTCCCCAATCTGTCAAACACAACACTCACACCCGCTCAGCTTCAACTTTTGTCGAGAGGCTTAACCTTTTGTCCATCGTCTGGTAGATTCAATGAATTTGAACTGTACCAAGACCTCGATAACTTTGCGCGTAATTTCCGCCTCCGTGAATACTTTCATGATCGCAAGGACTGTACGGATGAGAATAGAGTGATTGGTGGTGACAAATCATGGTGTCCGGGTGAGCAGAGGGACTAACACCTCGATATGTATATATCAGCAGTTCAAAAAAATATCATCAGAGCGTATGAAAAAAATCTGCCATTTCGAAACAACATACCAAAGTCAGAACGAAGGGCACTCGATGAACTACGAAAAAACACTGGAATTACTATCAAACCGGCTGATAAAGGGGGCTGCATAGTAATTCTAAACACGTCGGACTACTTAAAGGAAGGGGAACGACAGATATTAGACACAAAATTCTACAAAGAACTTCCAACGGACCCGACTCCCGAATTTGAAAGGGAGATAAAAGTAACCCTAAACAATCTCCGCCGGGACGAGAAAATTACCGGCAAAATGTTAAAAGCAATGTTACCGGCCCATTCTGTTCCCGGTCGATTTTAGTTGCTCCCCGAAACACACAAGGCCGGTAACCCGGGACGTCCGATAGTATCCAGTAACAGCACATCAACAGAAAATATATCAGAATTCATCAATTACTTAATAAAAAACATCCCCCCAAATTTTCCCTATTACCTAAAGTACACAAACCACTTCATCTGCGAAACTTCAAGTCTCGACATCCCAGGCGGCAGTTTTCTGGTGACCTTGGACGTCTGCTCACTGTACACCAACATACCCCACCATGGCGGAATAGCGGCTATGGTTTCTGAATATGTAAAATCTGACTCATCAACTAGTGTAAGTGGCGAGGTACTGTTTACACTTCTTGAACTTGTACTAAATTATAACCATTTCGAGTTCAATGGCAAGAATTTCCTTCAGGTCAGTGGCACTGCAATGGGCACGAAAATGGCCCCAAATTTCGCGAGCACCTTTATGGCTTCACTTGAAATCCCATTCCTTGAGGGACGCACTTTGAAACCTTTCTACTACAGAAGATACTTAGACAATATTTTTATGATATGGAACCATGATGAGGGAAGTCTTTTCCGCTTCAAAGAGGATTTTAACAAGTGCCACCCGTCAATAAAATTCACGCACAAAATTTTCTAAACTAGCATTACCTTTTTAGACGTCACTGTCACGGTCGAAAATGACCGCTTGTCAACAAACCTTTACAAAAAGCCTACAGACCATCAAATGTACCTACATTTCAACAGCAGCCACCCAAAGCATTGCAAAACGGGTATTCCATATTCTCAGGCCTACCGGTACCGAAGAATATGCACCGATATGCGGGAATTTGACAGACACGCGGAACACCTAAACCATTCCTTATTGAAACAAAATTATCCGGAAGACATTATTGACGATGCCATACTACGTGCTCGCAACGTGAACAGGAATGATATAATTAAGGGACCAAACAGAGTATCTAAAACGACTTCCCGAACGAACTTTGTACTAACTTACTCCTCATCAGCGCCACGAATCAACAACATACTTTCCCGCCATTTCAACATAATCAGGCAAAGCAACGGACTAACTTCAATTTTCGCGAAGCCATCTCACGTGGTGTACCGCTGGGATAAAAATCTGAAGGACATTCTTGTCAGAGCAAAAACAAACACCCCCAAATTTCAATCAGGGTGCCATCCCTGCGGGAAAGCTCAATGCAAGGTACGCCCAAAGATGGTCACAACACGTGAAGCCAAAGCGAACTTCTCGGATTTCAAATTCTGCATAACTGAAAGCCTTAATTGTGACTCCAGTAACGTAATATACATGCTACATTGCAACATCTGCGGACAAGATTATATCGGCCAAACAGACACGCCATTTCGGCTGCGGTTCAATAATCACCGGTAGCACGCAACCACAGTTTTGAAAATATCAGCGTAACTCTTTTGCAGTCCGGTTTCTCAAACAGACGCGAGCGCGAACAGCGTGAGGCATATTTTATTTTCAAATTTCGAACATTAGTAGCCGGCATCAACGAGGACCCCGGAAAACTCCACTGCCTCCGAGAAGTAAGCCAGGAGGAAATTGGTGACAAAGATTGATAGCTGGAGACCATGCTTTTTTCCGACTGACTCGTACGTGTACACTGTCCTTTCTTGTTTTTTTGTTTTTCTTTTTTTTCCCTTTTTTTCTTCCTTTTTTTCTTTTTTTTTCAACATGCACTACAAAGTGTTTATGTCGCCTACCGCTTGATGACCATTGAAGGGAAACGGACGAAGACTAAAGGTAAATAGCCGACCGACCCATTAACGGAAAACCCTTCCTTTACGCACGCCGCACGCCGACCGACCCATTACGGGGAAACCCTTTCTTTACGCACGCCGTGACGGACGCTGCCGCCACCGCGGCGACAATCTTGGGTGGCCCAACACACGTCGAGAACTGAACAGCACGTGATATGAACCGTATGTGGACGTACAGGGACAGTTGGTTTCGTTCTCAGTGTTGACCGTGGTTCTTCCTCTTTTTTACTTTCTTTCTTTTTCTTTTTCGGCTTTTTCCCCATTTTTGTTTTTTTCCCTTTTTTAGTTCTCTCTCCCTCTCGCAAACATCTTTCAAGGCGAGAGGGACGCGGCAGCAAGGAAGTTCGGAAGTTCATGCCAGTATAACTCATCCCCTGAAGAAGGGAGGACCCCTCCCGAAACTGTTCGAAAATAAATAAATAAATATATTTATCCTAGTTGACAACGCTTCCTTTGTGCCATATCCCATACCTTCATGAAGACTAACTGGCCCATTGAAATATTACTCCCACTATATATATATATATATTTATATATATATATGCGTCAAGCGCACCTCGTGACATTGAGATAATGACATTGCGTACGTTCTTTATTTAGTTGTCTTCGAATACACCACTTTTTTTTTAGTGTGATCGCGCGTGCACGCATGGACAAGTCGCGGTCTCCCGCGACTATCCCTGTAGCGACCTAGCGCGCCTTTTTCAAATCAGCCAATGACTTATAGATGCCGTTCTATGAGAGACCTTTGAGCGGTCTCCGCCATTTGTCGAGAAAGAGAAAGCGATTTCTAGGTGACTTTGTTAATTTATTGTTAATTGCGGGCCACGTGCTGCGCTATATTATTTGGCTCGCGTGTTTTCTAGGGAGCCTACAGCTTTCTAAGATCATGGACAAAAATTGTTGCAGGGCCTATTAAGCAACAATTTACACTTAAGAAATCGCAAATTATGTCTGCGGCGCTTTCCATAGCTTCGTTATCTGTCGCTCTCACGTACGGAGTCATTGGGTACTTTTGTACGCCTAAAAGCAGACGCACAAGAAATATGGTATTGGTTTCGTGTGCGATGTCTAATTGCTATGCCGCGAATCACACTTATATGACGTCAGTACGAAGATTCGCGTACTTTCGAGGCGCGGTTAGCGCGGCTCCGTATACATACAACTGTCGAGGCGAAACTCGGCAAATAGACAGTTCAATCGGTTATCTTTTGTATTTTGGCTACCAACGCTGTTCTAACCACCGTGATATTTCGCTTTTAACACCCATTTTAGAGGCACGTACGGCGCTTTGTTTTCCAAAACTGCTACCGCTTGTGTCCGCCACGAGTGCGGCACACTGGTACATTACTGTTCTGTGTTACTATATAACTATCCACCCACGAAAAGACCGATACTTTCAAACTATCCTAAATACGCAAAGCTGCGGAAGAACTGGATAGTCAAACTCAGAGTGAAAAAGCGCTCCTACAACTTCATCGACTGAGTGCAGCAAGCACTAGGCTAGCAGTGACGTTCCTATACGCTTCACTTTTCACTAAGCTTGCAACCGTGTTTCAGTGGCTCGCCAGTAATTTAGCCATTTATTACACGAAGGCTACAGGGGTATGCCACTTCCACCAGGAAAGGTGCCTCCGATTCGCCTCGGGTAAGCACACCTTGTGGGCTCAGCTGGGTGGCGCAGGACATCTGAAAGTACAGCTTTCTTCGGTTGGTGTATGTACGTAGTTTACTTATCAAGACAAGCATGCGCCTAGCACACTGCTTCCCACAAATTCATAAGCGAAAGCTGCTTCGCTGTTTTGAGCACATTTACTAAAGGCTGTCACATGATCCTTCTGGTCTTGTGCCCGGTATACACAATCAGAGAGCTGTTTGTTATATATTCTTGTAAGTATCACTGTTATATATTCTTGAGTTGCAAGTATCACTGAGCAAGTCGTCAAATTGCTATCAGAAAGTGAACATGTTCATTGTTTGGCTGAAGGCATCGTCCTTTCGATTACACACATATTTTTCAAAAGGCTGTTCTTGCAAAAAATTGGTCCCTTTTAAAAAAGAATCCATTACCTTTAGTTGCACTCGTTAATAAAGGAGTCTACTTTGTATTACACAAGGTTCACTATTGATGTAAAGCAGAAAAGGCAAGTAATGTGAAAAACATGCCCGGAAGTTGAGGCAAGGGAAGGATCACGTCCGCAGGGCGCGGGTTCGAATTCCGGCTGCGGCGGCTGCATTTCCGATGGAGGCGGAAATGTTGTAGGCCCGTGTGCTCAGATTTGGGTGCACGTTAAAGAACCCCAGGTGGTCTAAATTTCCGGAGCCCCCCACTACGGCGTCTCTCATAATCATATAGTGGTTTTGGGACGTTAAACCCCACATATCATCATCATAGGATCACTTGTCCTCGGACTCCCTGAGCGCATGCATGCTTTTCTTTTGGCCAATCTTTTTCTTTGAAGTATTATCAACACACGCTGGTGACGGCGAGTCTCATAAAGTGTAGTTTCGAGAATGATCATAATTAAAGGGGTTACTTTTGTGAAATGCGCCGTCATGAGAAAGGAGATGTAGCAGTATATCTTTCACCGCTGATTTCAACATATTGGTATCGCATGAAGACATGAAAAACAACACCAATAAAAACAAGCATTACAGATCAAATAGTCTAACTGCTTGTATGCACCATGTCAGTATTTGTCACGAAAGTGGAAATCGGTGGCGCACTCAAATTCACAATGCATCGAAACCACCTTGCGTCAGCTAGAAAGAAAAGTATCTTGATGAACAGCTAAAACAGAATATTGGGCATACAATTTATAATAAAATATATTAAGATATTTTTTTCGGGTGACCACCCTGCCTTTCAGTTTCACATCTCTCTCACTTACTCTCTATCACTCATAGTAGGTAGTGCTTAGTAAAACACCACTACTTAACTCTCCATTACACTGCACAAAATTGTCAAAATGGGTGTCTCACGTTGAATAAAGAGATGCATTCGATATTTTTCGTGTATGAAAGCGAAGAATTGGGTTGCTACGGAGGAAATAAAATAGATATTTCGGTTCATCAAGATACTCTCCTTTCTAGCTGACGCAAGGTGGTTTCGATGCATCGTGAATTTGAGTGCGCCACAGATTTTAACTTTCGCGACAAGTACTGACATGGTGCATACTAAGCAGTTAGGCTTCGTCTTACGGAAACGAAGGGGACTGGCCCGTCTGAGGGGATGGCCCCAGAGAGCCATGTATCCCCTACTACATCGGCTAAAAACATAATGCCTATGCATCTTAACACAGAACTAGTCGTGCTGGGAGAAAAAGCTTTCCTCCGACGTTGGTCTACGCGATTTTTTATCGTAAAAAACAACAGAGTGTCCATGCCTTTCCTCCCTTATTGAGCAGGTGGGCTAGAGCTTGTACCACTGTGACATTACAGCGTGTATTTTTCTTTTCTTCATTAGAAACATGTATTTTTGTGCAATATTGTTCTTGAGCGCGAGAGCAAATTGTCCTCACAGGTGAATGCAAAATATCACGCTACACTGTGAATGACCTCACCTTGTTTGTTCATATAGCCTTACTGTTCATTTAAGTTTAGTCATCTCAATGTCATGAATGTCCTGTCGTTGTTGTACAATTTTTACATTGTACTTCACTGCATTCGCTATAGTTATTTCACTATATATAACAGCTTGCATTGTGCATACGCATTGTTCATCATTGTCCATTATGTGTGCACATAAGCTGTGTAAGATTTATCCGGGCTTGGTAGCTGTGACACAATGCAGTTCGCTTACCCGTTCCTCCCAACAATGCAGGTGTTCCTTGTATCTGTCGCTCGCCTGCTGATGCCCGGCGTGGCAATCACTTCGTTGGACCCATCATCAAACTGCACCTTCCTGCCTGGCAATGGCGAAGCAGGCACTGTCCCGCCCGCCTCCGCTACCGCTTCGACGCTGTTGCCAGCGCCGTGGATTGACTACTCCTCCCCCACTTCACCTTGGACAGCCCCATCGAAGTCAACATCACCACTCCGAGCACCTATATATCGCGAACAGTCACCGGCGTCAGCTTGTGGGCTTGGCAGCTGTGACAATGCAGTTCGCTTACCCGTTCCTCCCAACAATGCAGGTTAGTAAGCACAGCAGTCTTTATGCAAAAAAAATCAAGGAATTACTTTCTAGTCCTGCTGCTGGGCCCACAGTGTCTTGTCGCTATCATTGCCGAGTGTTTATATGCCATTTACTCCGTACTCTTGTTGTTATCTGGCGACGTTGAAACTAACCCTGGTCCCAATATGAACGAAATTTCCGCAGAACTCAGAAAGATTAGCGCTGGACAAAACAAACTAATATCCGATTTTGAAGAAGTAAAGTCGCAACTCCTCACAACCGACAAAACATTGTCGGACCTAGGAAAGCGTATGACCGAACTAGAACGCCATTACCAAAATATTTTGCCCATACGAGCTGACATTGCGGCAATTCAAGCCGACACTACCGCAACCACGCACTTAGTTTCCGAACTTGAAAAACGGCTGGATGACGCAGAAAACCGGTCACGCCGCAACAACTTAATCTTCTATAACCTTCCAGATAATAACGCCAAAGAAACAAATATTGAAACAGAAGAACTTATCATTAACCACTGTCTCGAACGCTTGAAAATAAAAATTGACCCGAAAGGAATTGACCGAGTGCATCGCCTCGGCCGCCACACCAATGATCGTTGCCGCGCGATAATTGTCAGGTTCACATTCTACAAAACCAAAGAAAACACCCTCTCAAATGCCAAAAAGTTGAAAGGAGCAGGTTTCAGCTATGGCGAAGATAATTCCCTCTCAGTTCGCACTTCCCGCCGTCATCTCGTTGCTTTCGCTAAGCAGAAATCAGGTAAATTTCCGATCCGTTTCAGAACTTTGTATATGGGTTCCAAACAGTACATTTTTGACCACGGATCACAATCGGTTATAGAAGTCGCATAGCGATCACCGCGCCCGCAGACTAAACCGCACCACCGCCAAATCCAAACACGTAATGAACCTTCTTTTTTTTGTTATCTTTACTAATATTCGTAGTCTCATGCCGAAGTGCCAACTCGTGTCAAACGTTCTGGCGTCTTCCAACAGTAATATTTTGGTACTAACAGAAACTTGGCTAACCGATGAAGTTACTGACACCGAAGTGCTTTCGGACTTACCCGATTATCAGTTATTCCGCACCGACCGCAAACGCGGCCGGGGCGGGGGTGTACTAATCGCTGTTGGTCCACAAATTTTCTGTTCTGCTGTTAACATAAAGTCTGCCTATGAAATTCTGTGGCTGGTTTGCCACGCTTCCCCTCAAACATTCTTATTCGGGGTGTGCTACTGGCCACCGAGCACCAATACAGGTTTTTCACGTGATTTAAACAATATAATGAGCACACTCACGACCACCTACACTAACGCTCACATTTTACTTTTGGAGACTTTAATTTCCCGAAAATTGATTGGCATAACCCTGCACCCTCGTCGGCATACGATGTTGAAACGAAAGATTTCATACAATTTTGCTTGACTTTTAACTTATCTCAACTTGTGTCAGAGCCCACGCGCATATCAGGCGGCTGTGCTAACATCTTAGACTTAATACTAACCGACCGCCCAGATTTTTCATCGTCCATTTCATACCTACCCGAAATTAGTGACCACAAAGTAATACATGCGGATTTTTCCTTCCCTCTTGAGCGGCGCGACAAACTCAAGAAAACAATTACCTTATACGATAAAGGTAATTATGAGGCCATCAACAAAGAACTCGAAAACTTCTTTCCAGACTTCGAACATAGCTTTCACACCCGATCTGTGAGCGATAAATGGGAGATTTTTAAAAATAAGATGAATAAGTTAATTAGCAAATTTATCCCCACACATCATTCCGTAGCACGCCGCAGAAATCCTGGTTTACAAACAAACTAAAGAAACTAGCAAATAGAAAAAAAGCGCGTTTTTTCGCGCAGCAGAAGCAAAAGAGACGCCTGAAGCTTGGGCGAAATAGAACGCAGCCGAAAAAGAATATACTACCGCTATTAGTAACGCAAAATATACGTTTTCGAACCAGGATTTACCAGGCATGCTAACCGATAACACACGTAAATTCTGGCAGATAGTGAACCCTCGGTCTCCCAGCACCATCCACCTTACTAATGATTCTGGTCACATGCTCTCAGATGATCAATGGCCCCACCGCGGTGGTCTAGTGGCTAAGGTACTCGGCTGCTGACCCGCATGGCGCGGGTTCGAATCCCGGCTGCGGCGGCTGCATTTCCGATGGAGGCGGAAATGTTGTAGGCCCGTGTGCTCAGCTTTGGGTGCACTTTAATGAACCCCAGGTGGTCGAAATTTCCGGAGCCCTCCACTACGGCGTCTCTCATAATCATGAAGTGGTTTTGGGACGTTAAACCCCACATATCAATCAATCAGATGATCAATGTGCTGATGCTTTTAACAGCGCATTTTCATCTGTGTTTACTAACGAATCTAGCATACCTTCCTCTCCTGCCCCGGTGCTGTTGACACCCTCTATGTGCTCAATTGTTTTTTGCGCAGGTGGTATTTCAAGTATTATTCAAAACTGTCCTCATCAGGTGGCGTCGACGATATTAACTCAAAAGTGTTAAAAAATATCCATGACACCATCGCCCCATTTCTGTGCTTGATGTATGCGCAGTCGCTCTCCACAGGCATTCTTCCAGATGACTGAAACATGGGCAAGGTCGTTCCCATCTACAAATCAGGTGGTAAGAACTGTTCATTGAACTACCGTCCCATTTCTTGAACAAGCGTCCCATGCAAAATCGTGGAACATGTCATCTACTCTCAGATTGTAAACTTTCTAGATTCCAACAACTTTTTTCACCCCAGCCAGCATAGTTTTAGGGAAGGATTTTCTTGCGAAACACAACTAGCAATATTTCTTCACGATCTGCATGCTAACCTTGACAACAACTTACAAACTGACGCAATCTTTCTAGATTACGCAAAGGCATTCGACACAGTACCCCACCAAAGACTAATGCGAAAACTATCCCAGTTAAACTTAGACCCAAGCGTACTAAATTGGATCAAAGCATTTCTAACTAACCGTTCTCAATTTGTGCATGTTAACAATAAATCTTCTGCTTACCTCAAAGTAACATCAGGCGTACCTCAAGGTTCAGTTCTTGGCCCCCTCCTGTTTCTTATATACATCAACCACTTACCCCTCAGCATATCCTGCAAAATCCGCATGTTTGCAGATGACTGTGTAATCTATCGGACGGTAACTAACACTCACGACCAAAATCTTCTTCAGAACGCGATCTTAACCACATTCAAGATTGGTGCGATATTTGGCTTTCGTCTCTCAACCCTAACAAATGCAAACGTGTTACGTTTACCCGCCGTAAGAATCCTTTCATTTTTTCATATCATATCGCCAACGTCCCTCTACAATCACAACCATCCTACAAGTATCTAGGTGTCACATTGTATTGCGATCTCACTTGGAATGCGCATATTACTAACGTCATTTCATCGACAAATAAAACTCTGGGCTTCTTGAAGCGTCACCTACGTCATGCACCAAAACATGTGAAGTTGCTGGCATATCAGTCCCTCATCAGAGCGAAACTCGAATATGCCTCCCCCATAGGGAACCCACCCCAAACATACCTCATTAACGACCTCGAATCTGTCCGAAATCGCGCCGTTCTATTCATTCACTCCCAGTACTCATACGACATCAGCATTTCATCCTTGAAAGCACAATCCGCTTTATGATCCCTCTCTGTTTGCCGCCATATCGCCACCCTTTCTCTCTTTCATAATTTTTTTCAATCTATTCTCAATGCAGCTCTTTACATCCTCCCTGCGACATACATTTCACACCGTACAAGTCATCCACTTCAAGTGTTCCGTTATCGCAACAAAACTGCCCCATTTTCAGCTTCTTTTTTTCCCCGCGCCGTCAAGGATTGGAACGACCTTCCCTGCTCCATTGCTTCAACCACCTGCCCATCATCCTTCGCGACAAATATTGCAAATCACCTGTGCTGCGAAAACTAACGTGTTCAAAAGTTCTCTTTTCCTGTGTATCCACCCCTTATGTAATACCCCCCAGTGGGGTCCTTAAGGAAATAAAAATGAATGAATAAATGAATCCGCAAATAAAATTCTCCTACACTAGACTATTTGCTCAGTCCTTTTTGTTTTTATTTGTGTCGTTTTTCACGTCTTCATACGATAGTATTAAGAGAAGGAAAAACGTGTCTGTTTGCGCACAAATCTGCTCACCGCGATGGCTGATTGAACACGACTACGCAGCGAAAACGTAAAAACTAAAAATAAATGATTCTGCAGGGGTGATGAGTTTTCATATCTTCTGAGAGCGTTGACATGTTATGCCAATGCTATTCTGCGCACGTAGCCTTTCCTATTTCTCCTGTGTGTGTATTTTAGATGAGAAAACGGACTATACAACATTGCCTCGATCGGCGTAGTTGTTTTATTTCCTATCGTTCAGTCGACAAAAGCTTGCAGGAAACACCGTGAAATATGCGCTCACCGAGTGCTCACGTGTCGAGGCCTTCAGCGCATTCTTCCGCACCACCGCCTAGGTTTCCTCTGCGTTCCTTGTTTCGACGCCTGAGTCATAGCAAAGCTTCAGACACGGCACTCGAAGATGGGGCGTGGTGAGAAAGAGTAGTGTAGATGAAGTTGATCTTACTTGCGCACATCCGTCAATGACGTCACGTGAACGTGGTGCGAGCTGTGCCACGCGAATGTATTTGTACCAACACGACAATAATGATTAACGGGAAAGTTAGGTACATTTAAAAATCCCAGCAACCCTATAAAAACCCACAACTACCGAAGAAAAGGACCAGCGCGCACTCGGAGAATTTACAATCGCATCCGTATTCGTGCCCATGAACGTCTAGCAGTCCTCTCAGCAGCCTGTTCGCGATACAAGGTACTCCAATCTCTACACAACCATACAAAACAATAGATGTCCACATTGCAAGTTGATACTGCCGGCACAAGTTACCTGCATAAAAATAGACTGCGGCAGTATTTTACGTTTCCACAAGAGCCGTCCAGATAGAACCGGAGATCAGATCTGCGCGGAGCAGAGTCATGAAAAGGCGCTCGCACCGTCTCGACAGAGAAGAGCCTAAACTCTCACGCCCAGTGGAGCATTTGTATTCTCTTTTTTTTCTCTTTTGGGGCGCGGCTCTTCCCTAATTAAGGGGCATTGCCGTTGGCGTTGTCGGTGTAACCGATAGAGCGAGAGAAGAAGACAGAGTGCGAACGCGAAGTTTGTCAGTATCATGACCTTCAGTAGAGCAACTTGTTGGGCGAGTTTGTTAATTCACACGGTATACTTAGCGCAAAATAAAGACGAGAGACGGACAAGCGCAAAATTATCAACTGATTTTATTAGAAAAGCACACACATACTTACGTAAACGAAGCCACAGGCATGACTCACAATTGCAAAAAGAAATTTGATTAGTGGCAGGCACTCAAGTACTCTATATCAGTGGCATGCAACGTGAGAGAGGACCTCGCTACGCATGTCTCGCCTGCTCTGTAAAAATAAAAATACGCTTCCCCAGTCTCTCGCACAACCTTCTCTTTTCATCTTAAGAGTACCTTAGCTCCTGACAGCAAGGGTGCGCAGCCACACTCCCTGCACTGTCAAAGAAGATTAGAACAAGGTGTGCCCCTCAATGAAGCCTTATGATCTATTCATCTCTTTTGTAAACAGCAACCCGTCTTCCCGACATAGCGTTCTTCACAAGATAATGGTATATAGTATACTACCTTTTAAATGCGGAGTATTTCTTAGTCGCACCATGTCACTCGTCGTGTTACCCCTTCCGAATAAAATCAGTTGGCGCTTGTTCGTCGCTCGTCTTTGTTTTGCGTTAATTCTGCTGTAAATATTATGACGTCTATTGTCGCTTTCTTTCTCCGTCACACGTGCTGGGCCCTTGGTCAGAGCTCATACGCATGCAGGACTGGCAGCCAGCTTCGCTACTTGTGACGGGGATGTTGGCGTCTCGCTGTGTTCGCTATGCGTGCTGTGCATACAGGGGTGTGTGTGGCACTTTGGTGTCGGCTAATTAATAATTGTTTGGGTTTAACGTCTGAAAACTACCATATGATTATGAGAGACGCCGTAGTGAAGGGCTCGGGAAATTTTGGCCACTTCGGGCTCTTGAACGTGCACCTGCTTCTAAGCACATGTGCCTCAAGCATTTTCGCCTTTTCGGGAATGAATTCCGCACCCTGCGGGTCAGCAGCGGAGTGTGTTAGCCACTAGAACATCGCTGCGGGTGCCGAGAACGGGCTGATGATGAATAAATATGTCTTAATGCTTTGCGATAGGCATGAAAGTTGGAAACAACTACTCGCGGCAATTCACAAGGTTTGATGGCTTGCGCTATTCTACGCTTTTGCCACGTAATGTTGCACACGTCAAAAAATTTGTTCGACTATGGCGCACTTATATGGTATTTTTTTTTCGATGAACTTCAAGCAGTATCGTTTCTCTTAGGTAGGATACTTTCTTGCCATGCAGAAGGCCTGGGTGTCATTCTCAATTGAACGGAACATTTTCGTACTTTATTTGAATCTGTGTCAATTTTCGGTCACGGAAAAAAGATGCACGCTACCAGCGACGCCAACGTGAACACGAGAAGTTTAGCAAAACGAGCTCTCTAACGCTAAAATATTCACTGGGTTCCTTGTATTCACCGTAGAGGAACTGTAAGGGATCTTATTCTTCTCAGTGAAGGTGAAAAGAACATGAGCTGTAGCTTCTTGTGCCAAGCGCCGTCGTCATTTCCTTCTCTCCAGGTTGCGCGCTCTCTGGTTTTGTTCCCCGACTAAAGAATGGCGCTGCTGCAGAATCGCGAGTTGGGTAAGTTGGTGGGTGTTCATCTTAGAATATTTTACAGCGCAGCGCATCAGATACTGACAGAGAAAGGAGAAACCACTTATCTGACAACTTAAATTCTTTCGGAAAAGGAAAGAACATATATAGGAATTGAATATATTTGAACACAGCACACGACTATTTGGACAAACGAGCAGAAGAGAGAAACCGCTGCGCTGCGAAACGAGCTCTCAGCGCTGCATTTTGTCTCTTCTTCTCTTGCGCTCACGTAGTCGTGCGCTGTGTTTAAATATGTTCAAGTAATATCACTACTTGGCGCAGCTTTCAGTCATTTTGCAGTATATATACGAAACATTGGATCATCAAAACTGTACGCATGTGCACAAGTGTTACAACATAACATTGATCATATTGTCGAACAGGTATAGTTGAATCCCTAGACTAAAAGAGTGATAAATAAATGGCGTATGCACTTGTTATTTGATTTATTGAAAAATGCTTCTGCTATTTCACGCGTGCGCTGATCAACATGTCTCTATTTGACAGCTGTTTTCTGTAGGTAGGGCACACACCCGCATGATCTACAATGAGCTGCCAAATGAAACGTTATTGCAGCACCTGATAGCAGGAGCTCAAGCTCTCGCAGGCGCACGTTTTCGTAATACCCCGTTTGGCCTACTCATTAACAACCGCAAGACAGTGCAATGGCATAAACCACTCCAGTAGCGCAAGGCGAATATGTGTGGACATGATTCAACAGACATTAGTTTCCCTTTCTTGGCCGCTGGCATAACGCTCTATCTACTAAAGCGCACAAATTACCCACTTTATTACGAGATGAGAACAACACGTTTCCACCATGACAATTGCTTTGATTAATATGTGGGGTTTAGCATCCCAAAACCACCATATGATTATGAGAGACGCGGTGGTGAAGGGCTTCGGATATTTTGACTACAAGGGGTTTCTTCAATGTGTACCCAAATCTGCGAAACACGGGCCTACATCATTTTTGCCTCCATCAAAAATGCAGCCACCGCCGGCGAGATTCGATCCCGCAACCAGCAGGTCAGCAGCCGAGTACGTTAGGCAGCAGACCAGAACGACGGGACCGCCATTACGAGCCCCAACGTTCTTTTTTTTCTTTCTTGGGGACCTTCGACGGAAAAATTTTGGTCTGTCTGTCTGTCTGTACATTTGTCTGTTTGTCCGCCCTAATGATACCTTGAACGGCACCAAACGGCCAACCCCATCCGCAGCACCCACCAATATTGCTCAAGGTTTAGCGTTCATAGTTGTGCGATTGTCAATTGAAAAAAAATCAAATATTGCGCCTATCTCAGGCGCCATAACAACACGTCTATGTTTTGTATGTCTGCCTTTATACTAGAAAAAGCGCACACAAGCAACTCTAAGGACTGTAGCATTTATCGCGCTGCGCTGACAGTGCGACGCGATGCTCAAGAAGGTGTTTCCAACGCTGTGCTACTATGACACGGTAGTGGCACCCGCCCGTCGCTTTGCATTCTACACCCTATCGCCTCCGAGACTGGTACGCATTTTTCTCCGCGTTCGCGCACGCCTTCGTTTTCGAAGATAACTGCCAGATGGCCCTCGTGTCTAACGTGCCCAGATGCACTTGTTCGCCTCCGCTACCCCCCAGGTGCGGCGGCTGCATTTCCGATGAAGGCGGAAATGTTGTAGGCCCGTGCTCAGATTTGGGTGCACGTTAAAAAACCCCAGGTGTTCAAAATTTCCGGAGCCCTCCACTACGGCGTCTCTCATAATCAAATGGTGGTTTTGGGACGTTAAACCCCACAAATCAATCAATCAGCCTCCGCTACACGCTCGAGGCACTCTAACGAAGTGCCTTCAGGATACCATTCACCGATTTTCTTGCGCACAACATCAAATAAACGTTTTGTTCACTCTCTTCATGCGCAAGACTATCATCTTTCGACGATATTTACAATGTAACACGTAAATTCGGGCCAATTTTTTACATTGTGCGTGGTTCTGTGTATGCATGAAATAACCGCATACTTCTGGGGCACTAGAAATAAGGTGATCAAAACTTTTTGAGCTTTGATGTAAGTTTTTTTGACACGGAGCAAAGTATGTCGCTCAAAAAGCCAGAATTTGCAAGACAAGCAACTTGCGCATCAAACGCATGCGCCATAAGGTGCTCGCATGACTTCTGAAGAGCGGCAGCCAGCATAGTACGTAATGCCTCTCTTCACGTTATTTGAGCGACCAGAGTTAAATTTTAAAATCGCCTATGTGGATCTAAGTTGGTAGATTGCCAAAAAAAACGTGACTCCTAAAGAAAACCGATCACTTGATTACAGCTTGATTGTTAGCAAATGTTCCCTATTGACTGTCCTCTGCATGCATGCCACGCATTACTCAGAGATCTGTGTAGTTTTGTTTCGATTTCTATACGTAAAGTTCTTTGTAACATCCTTTAGTATTGCCTAACTTATTGATACTTATTTCTAATTGTTTGTGTCATTACTACTGTTTGGTATCTTCATTCCATGTGTGCTTACTCTTCAGATCGTGTTAGGACAAATGTAAACTAATATGAGCGTGCCTAGTCCTCACGAAACAATATTTATGCTTACGATTCATTGAGAACAGCGATATAGAGCTTGTATTGTATTGTATTCTATTATAATGAAAGTTATAACAACGGATCTTATGTTACAAATGGGATTTGAGAAATATTGCCACCTGGTGTTCTGTGCCAGTGAACAGTGGGTCAGTTCTGTGCCGGTGAACGAGGTAGACGAAGACGAGCAACCCGTGCCAGCGGAGACGTCCTTCTTGGTCTCTGAGATTTTTGACAGTCGCGTCCTTTTATACGTTCCTTCGAGCTCTTAGCACGTGACAACTGGTGGAGGTGCGTGGTACCCTATGCACCGAACCTCTCCTAGTACAAAAAGCTCCAGCCCCATACCGGTGGTTACGCCTGTTCACCGTGCTAGCCGCAGGATCCGTGGACTGGACCCTGAGTTCGGACTTCTCTCAGAAGAGATGACGGCCCCAACTATTCCAGGCAGCGCCATCCCAAGCGGCTCCAACCAAGCCGGTATGGAAGGCGCAACGCCATCGCAATATACACTATTCAAACCAAAAACGCCGAATCCCTTTCATGGTTCTGTCCATGAGGATGTCGAAGATTGGCTACTCCACTATGACTTCGTTGCCGCTCATAACATGTGGGATGACACAGACAAGCTCCGACATGTCTACTTCAGTTTGAATGACGGGGCACGGGTTTGGTACGAAAACCGGGCAGGTGTGTTCACGTCATGGGTGGACTTCAAACGCCGGCTTCTTGAAACGTATGCAAGTCCCGATCGCCGAGAGCGAGCTGAACGTGAGCTCCAGTGCCGTATGCAAATGCCAAATGAAGGCGTAGCAATGTATGTTGATGATATGACACGTCTTTTTCGACGAGCCGACCCTCACATGCCGGAAGAGAAGAAGGTGCGTTACCTGATGCGTGGAGTGAAGGAGCAGTTGTTCGGTGGTCTTGTACGCAGCCCTCCCAAGACTACGTCAGAGTTTCTTGCTGAAGCCGTCCTGATTGAAAGCACGCTTCGGCAACGGACCCAAACGTACGAGCGACAAGTCAACTTTACTTCTGCTACGGACTACATGGGTGGTCTTGGGGCCCACGTCGACTTCTTCCGAGAGCTCATACGCTCCGTAATTCGCGAAGAACTGCAGAAGTTATCTACACCCTCAGCGCCCACTGTCAGTTCTTTGTCCGGCATCGTCCGAGATGAAGTTCAGCAGGCACTACGAGAAACCGTCCTGTCAGACAGAACCGCGGCCCCTAAATGACTTCCCTCGCATGTCGTATGCGCAAACTCTCCTCCAGCCAGCACCACCTTTGGCTCCGCTCCCCACCGCGGCCCCTGCTATGCTTCCGGCAGACCAAACTCTGCGCCAACCTGCACAACATTTCACTCCGCCTTATACCACAGCCCCAGCCATGCTTCAGGCAGTCCAAGCGGGCCCGTACCTCAGTGACCGCCGACCGATTCCGCGAAAATCAGACGTGTGGCGGGCCCCCGATCGACATCCGCTTTGCTATCACTGTGGTGAACCTGGGCACATCTACCGACAGTGCACTTATCGACAGCTGGGACTTCGTGGTTTTTCGGCCAACTCCCCACCTCCTAGGTTCGGCCAGCGGCCTCCGGAAATCGCTGACTACGTTGCTCAGCAGCGCGGATCGACATCTCGGCACCACTCACGCTCTCCATCACCGCGGCGGTTCTCGCCGAATCATCGCACCTATGTGGGCGTGGCGCAGGGCTGGTCACCTAGCCCACGTCGGGAAAACTAGCCTCAGCGACCTTCAGGGGCAAGGCCGCTCACACTGGTCATGCTCAATGCCCCCTATCGACGCGGACTGAAGATAACGACGATACATCGACAACGACACCACCGGCTGATTGCGGAAGAGTGTCCTTAGATATTCCTGTTTTGCTAGATGGTCGCGAAGTCAGTGCTTTAGTGGACACTGGTGCGGACTATTCCATAATTAGCGAAAAGCTGGCCGCCCTTCTCAAGAAAGTAACGACACCTTGGAATCGAACGCCAATTCGTACAGCTGGCGGGCATATCGTCACGCCACTCGGTATGTGCACGGCAAGACTGCAAGTCCGCGGTTGTACATTTGTTGCTAGTTTAAGCGTTCTACGGCAGTGTTCTCGAGACCTGATCATCGGCATGGATTTTCTCAGGGAGCATGGTGCTATAATTTACATTCGACGACGTCTAGTCACTTTCGCGACCACAAACTCCACAACAGCTTACGCCGACCCCAGCCACTCCCGAGTGTCTCTTCGCGTCGTCGACGACGCTGTCACGTTACCACCCCGTGCAACTGTTGTGGTTCAGGTGGCGTTGGACGGAGTGATGCACGGTGAAGCAGTCGTAGAAAGCAATCACTTGCTTTTGCTGTCTCAGGGTGTCTGCGTAGCGAGAAGCCTTGTTGACCTTCGTGATGATCACTGCAACGTTTTTGTCACAAACTTCAGCTACGAGCACCGGCACCTTTTTCCTGGAACTGTCATCGCCTACGCCGACCCAGTCGCCAATGTTACCGAGTGTTTTGCTTCCGAGGCCATCGGCACTGCTGAAACGCCTCTCCGCGGCGTCGATATCAATCCAACGCTTTCTGAAGCGAAGAAGCAGCGTTTGAGCGAGCTGTTGCTGGAGTTCCACACATGCTTTGCACGTTCTTCGAAGATACGTCAAACACCGATAACGAAACACCGTATTATCACCTACGACGACGCGCATCCCATATGGCAGCAGCCTTATCGTGTTTCGCCAACCGAACGGCACGCGATTCAAACGCAGGTTAAGGAAATGCTTCAGGATGGCGTGATACAGCCTTCAAGCAGCCCTTGGTCATCACCAGTCGTTCTTGTGAAAAAGAAAGATGGCACGCTTCGCTTTTGTGTCGACTACAGAAAGTTGAACAATGTCACAAAGAAATACGTATACCCGTTGCCCAGAGTCGATGATTCTCTGGACAAGCTGCGACGTGCGAAGTATTTTTCGTCCGTCGACTTGAAAAGCGGTTATTGGCAAATAGAGGTCGATGAACGTGACCGGGAAAAGACCGCTTTTGTAACGCCGGACGGACTTTATGAATTCAAAGTGCTCCCTTTCGGCCTCTGTTCCGCTCCAGCCACATTCCAGCGAATGATGGACACCGTCCTGGCAGACCTCAAGTGGAAAAGCTGTCTCGTCTACCTCGATGATGTCGTTGTGTTTTCAGAAACGTTTGACGAACATCTTCGTCGCCTTCGGAATGTGCTCGAAGCCATTAGATCGGCCGATCTCACACTCAAGCCTGAGAAATGTCATTTCGGCTACGAAGAATTGAAGTTTCTTGGTCACGTCGTGAGCGCCGTTGGTGTTCGGCCTGATCCTGACAAAACTGATGCCGTCACCGCTTTTCCACCTCCAACAGACAAGAAAAGTCTTCGACGGTTTCTGGGTCTGTGTGCGTATTACCGGCGCTTTATTGAAAATTTCTCTAACATAGCGGAGCCACTATTACGCCTCACGCGTGATGATACACCATTTGTCTGGGCTGACGACCAGCAGACTGCCTTTGCGGAACTACAGCACCGGCTCTCTTCCCCTCCCGTGCTCGGCCACTTCGATGAAGATGCTGACACTTAAGTACACACTGATGCCAGCAATATCGGCCTTGGAGCTGTTTTGGTACAAAGACAAGATGGCATTGAACGGGTAATAGCCTACGCAAGTCGCACACTGTCTCGCGCGGAATCCAACTATTCCACGTCAGAAAAAGAATGTCTCGCAGTCATTTGGGCAATAACAAAGTTTAGGCCATATCTCTATGGAAGACCATTTAAAGTGGTGACTGACCATCATGCTTTGTGCTGGTTGACCAATCTACGAGACCCTTCTGGAAGATTAGCACGATGGAGTCTGCGACTACAGGAATTTTATGTCACCATCGTGTACAAGTCAGGCAAAAAGCACGAAGACGCCGACACGCTATCACGAGCACCTCTTCAATCCGCCAGTACTAGCGCAGAAGAGGACGGCGCCTTCGTGGCAACTGTCAGCGGACCGGATCTGATGTCTCATCAACCAAATGACGCCGATCTAAGAGTGATTATAGATCACTTAGAAGGTGGCACCGCGAACATTTCTCGTCCAATGTCGCGAACGTTGCCATCATTTTGCCTACGAAATGGCGTCTTATACAAAAGGAACGCCGGTGCTGGTGACAGATCTCATCTTCTCGTCGTGCCCAAAGCCCTCCGCGATGACGTCTTATTAGCTTGCCACGACGAGCCCACATCCGGCCATCTGGGCTACTCGAGAACTATGGATCGGGTGCGACAACTGTACTACTGGCCTAAAATGTCTGCCTGTGTCAAACGCTACGTGAAGGGATGCCGTGAATGCCAGCGTCGCAAGACACCACATTTAAAGCCGGCAGGTCATCTACAACCGATCGATCCACCACGTACACCGTTTGAACAAGTGGTGATGGACCTCCTAGGCCCGTTTCTTTTGTCTTCTTCTGGCAACAAATGGATTATTGTCGCAACAGATTATTTGACGCATTACGCTGAGACGAAAGCGTTGCCACGAGGGACCGCATCTGAAGTTGCCAGTTTTTTTATGCATCAAATTGTGTTACGGCATGGCGCCCCGTCATATGTCATCACTGATCGAGGGACATCGTTCACAGCGAAACTTTTGGATGATATCTTCAAATTGAGTTACACAACCCATCGAAAGACCACTGCGTATCACCCTCAGACTAATGGTTTAACCGAAAGGCTAAACAAAACGCTAGCCGACATGATCTCTATGTACGTGGATGTGCAGCACAAAACGTGGGACGACATCCTGCCGTACGTAACATTTGCGTATAACACTGCAACGCAGGAAACCACACGCTTCACGCCATTCCGACTCGTTTATGGTCGAGATGTTAGAACTATGCTGGACGCCATGATTCCATATGAGGACATCGACAAGCTCGACCAATTAGCTCCGACATCAATGAGTACATTCAGCGCGCTGAGGAAGCACGTCAACTGGCCCGTGTGCACATCCGAACTCATCAGTGCGCAGATGCACGGCGGTACAACATCCACCATCGAGAAGTTAATTATCAACCTGGTGACCAAGTTTGGGTTTGGACACCCATTAGGCGGCGAGGTCTCAGTGAGAAACTCCTGAGGAAGTACTTTGGACCTTACAAAGTTCTCAGACGTGTGAGCGACGTGAACTACGAAGTGGTTCCAGACGGAGGCTCACCATCATCCCAGCGCCGGTTACCACGTCCAGAGACTGTACACGTAGTCCGCCTAAAACCATACTTTACGCGGTGATGCGAATTTTCTTCTTGTGCCAGTGAACTCTTCATGTGAACAGTGAATGCCGTTTATTTCCGATTGCCGGGCTCAGGACGCATTTTCTCTCGTGCACTAATTTGTTTAATGTTTTTTTGTATCACCTACTCCGACCCACGGCAGTGCACACGTTTGTTTGAGCATCGGGTCGATGCTCTCTTGGGAGGAGGAGTAATGCCACCTGGTGTTCTGTGCCAGTGAAGAGTGGGTCAGTTCTGTGCCGGTGAACGAGGTAGACGAAGACGAGCAACCCGTGCCAGCGGAGACGTCCTTCTTGGTCTCTGAGATTTTTGACAGTCGCGTCCTTTTATACGTTCCTTCGAGCTCTTAGCACGTGACAATATGATACCAAGCACTACGGCTTTCCGATTGGCATCCCCACGAACGTTTTGTTGCTGTTTTTTCTGGGCACTAAGTTTTCATTGTGTGACCCTAACACCTGAGTTGACAATAAATCATGCTCTATTGTTATAGTTCTAAGGTTGCCAATTGTATTGCGTTTTAAAAGCTTATCACCTAACTAGAACCAAATATTTACAGAGAAGTGCTTAACCTCAAAGAATTACAATCGTGGTTTGAGTGTTCGCGAATAGACATCAAATCATCGAAATCTACCATTCCCCACATTTCTAGAAAAAAAATGACAGATCCCACGTACAGTGGGAATCAATGATATGCGAAGCACGAATGAGGAAGGTTGATAGGCCTCTTAAAATCACCACGACATTACGAGGTGGACGTAAAATACGACGTACATGACTTCGCACTTCTGATAACCATGTTTAGACGTGTGATTGACCCTTGTCGTGTATTCACGTCACGTTATACCAAATTTGGTTTATGTGGCACTCGTGAAACGGCTGCACGTGCGCTATGAGCATAGCAAGTAGCCGTGTTTTACATGACGAACATGGCCAAGCTAATTATCATGTTTGGACGTGTCATTTACTTCTGTCACCTTTCTCATCCGTTCACGCCACGTGATACCAAATTTGGTATATTTGAAGCTAGTTAAACAGCTGCGAGCGCATCATGAGCGTGGTATACTGTCGTGTCCTTATATCACATGCATGCCATAATTTTCATTTTTGCACCAGTCATATACCTACGTCATGCAATCGTGTAACGTACGTAACACCAAATTTGGTTTATGTGAAGCTGGCGAAACGACCTCGAGTGCACTGAGCGTCACATGTAGTGATGTTGTCACATGACACGCATATGTCATGATTATCACGTTTGGACATGTCACTTATCTTTGTCGTCCATTCGCCTCTCGTAATACCAAATTTATATTATGTCAAGCTAGCGAAACAGCCATGACCACTTCATGAACGTGGCATGTAGTAATGTTCTTACAGCAAACGCATGCCATGATTATCATATTTGCACCACTCATATACCCTCGTCATGCATTCACGTCCCGTAATATCGAATTCGGTATATGTGAAGCTAGAAAAACAACCGCGAGCGCGTCATCAGCGTGACCTATAGTCATTAATCATTATTCACATGACATGCATGTCATAATTTTCCCGTTAGGTTTCGTCACTTGTGTTGGCCATGCACTAATCTCATACCATACCAGTTGGTTAACATGCCATGTGAACGAAACCACTGCAGAGCAGAGAGACCACGAAAAGTATATCATCACATACGTGTCATGATAATCATGTTATGACTAGGCAATTGTGCTCGTCATACAGCCATGCTATGCCATACCAAATTTGATATTGATACCAATAACGAAAAGGCCAGGAGAGTCAAAAGTCGTAGGTGGCTAGATGAATAGACAGATAGATAGATGGATAGATAGATAGATAGATAGTTAGATAGATATATAGATAGATAGATAGACGGACGGACGGACGGACGGACAGACGAACGAACGGACGGACGGACGGACGGACAGACAGACAGAGAGGCAGAGAGACAGACAGACAGACGGACGGACGGACGGACGGACGGACGGACGGACATATAGATAGATAGATAGATAGATAGATAGATAGATAGATAGATAGATAGATAGATAGATAGATAGATAGATAGATAGATACTCTGAAAGTCACCGCCGTTTGCCAAGAAATTGAAAAGCGAAAATTTTATTTGTATATTGTATGGGGAATCATACCTTGTTGAAATTTCTTGCATTTAGGTATCTAGGCCTAAAAACAACGCATGCACATATTGATAACGCTTGTTCCATAGGGCTTCAGAATTTCGGCAGTTTTAATTAATAAGAAGAAAATAGCAGGGTGCCAGTATGGACCTAAAACTACTTGCTTTTAGAACTTCTATACGGCCGATGCGGGAGTATACCAATATTGTCTGAAATTCCTGCCAGACACTGCTGGTAAATAAACTTGAACGAATAAAATGACCTGCAGCTTGTTTTATATGCTCAAGATATAAACAGGAAGACGCAGTCACAGAATTGCTACAACTCTGTAGTCTTGAGACGCTGCATAAACCCAGTCTTAAAATTAAATAACGTTTATTTTTCATATAATGGAAGGTGAGTTTAAAACTAATGGGAAATACTATGTACAACAACGTGAGTAACGAAGCGAGAGGGCCGACTACGCACGAGTTTACTTGTGATTTACTTTGAGGGAACGAAGATGTATTGTTATGCTTTCTTCCATGTTGTAATCGAAGAGTTGAATGAGTTGCGGTATAGTTTAATCAACGTGAGTGATAATAATGAATTGCTGTGCTCACTTGATTTCAGTTTATGTGACTTACTATAAAGATGAGTGCTATTGTTACCTATCATATTTCCAATTCAGGTGAGTGTTTTTGTTTCGATATTTCAGAGCTTATGAATTTGTATATTTGTATTCCTTATTTATCGTTATGAGATATGCAGTTATGTTCCCAGTTCAATTGTACAGTTTGTCGTACCTTCTTTGTTATGACACTCAATAGAGGGCTAACAGTATTAAATAAATAAATAAATAAAATCGACAATACATTTACCATCATGTGGCTCTCATAAAGGTATTTTTTATTGCGCTTAATTTATTAACTTAGGCAACGATGCAACATTATTGCGACTCGCTTTGAGGTCTATGCGATTCTTTACGTGTTCGAGTGCAATCTTGAACAACAAATCTGATTTGTCGTAGAGAGGTACATGCCACGTAGAGAGGTGCATGCCACGAAGAGGTTTTTACAGCTTTGAGAGAACCTGTGATAATCATGTTGACTTTCCGGCAGACGACTACATGGTTTAAGCCGGCCTCCTCCTACAAAAGGCATGTACATTACTGGGCCTATTTCCTTGAGCCCTCGTAAGGAATTCACAGCAAGTTCGAAAAGATTTTACACGTATTGTTGCCCATGATTTGAAGTATGCTATCGATTGGCAGCAGCGGTTGCGGTCGCAAACAAGTCGCTAATCTACTGCTACTTTCGTCACAGGTTGGACAGTATATGCGGAACTGTCTACGAGCCGAAGCAAGGAAAGGATATCACCTCTGCACGTGTATCGCCAGCGGACCGTTTCGTCACGACAGTGATTGGTGTGCTGCGTCTGCCCTCTACCGGCCAAGTTCCCGCATATAAGCAAGCATCGCTGGCGCCGAGTCACAATTGGCAGCAGCGGTTGCGGTCGCAAACAAGTCGCTAATCTACTGCTACTTTCGTCACAGGTTGGACAGTATATGCGGAACTGTCTACGAGCCGAAGCAAGGAAAGGATATCGCCTCTGCACGTGTATCGCCAGCGGACCGTTTCGTCACGACAGTGATTGGTGTGCTGCGTCTGCCCTCTACCGGCCAAGTTCCCGCATATAAGCAAGCATCGCTGGCGCCGAGTCACAATTGGCAGCAGCGGTTGCGGTCGCAAACAAGTCGCTAATCTACTGCTACTTTCGTCACAGGTTGGTCTTATTTCTCCACCCAACCATACTTCTTTTGTTCCGTGAATACCGTTGCCGCTGCTGCCCAATCGTGTGCTGTTGTACAGAATGCCGACGAACGCTGAGTTGGCAAAAGAAATTGAGTGTTTACGCACTGAGGTCGCGGCGATGCGTGACAGCCTTAGTATGTTCAACGAGCTTGTCGAGAGTGTTAAGAAGCAGAATTCCGACCTCGCTACTGAAAACAAGGCTTTGAAAGATGAAAATAAGCAACTGACACGAAGGGTTTCTGAACTTGAACAGTACTCCCGACTAAATAATGTAGAAATAAAAGGCGTCCCTGCAACAAAAGGTGAAAGCTGTCTGGCAGTTGTTCAGTCCATGGGTGATGCTGTAGGGTGTAAGATTGCACCTGAGGATCTTGATACTGTGCATCGTGTGCCAGCCAAAAAAGACACGAACATTATCGCGCGCTTCTGCTCCCGAGAAAAAAAGACTGAGTTCTTGAAAAAAGTACGCAAGGCCCGCTTGACGACTGCGGCCCTTGGGTTTTCCCAAAACAATCAGAAGCCCTTATATGCAAATGATCATCTTACACAAGAAAGGAAACGGCTGCTCGCACAGGCACTTGAACTGAAAAAAGCTAAAGGCTGGAAACATCTCTGAACTGATCACTGCATGATTAAGGCCAGAAGGACGGACGACAGCCGCGTCTACCGTATCTCTAGTGCGGGTGACCTTGCTGTGTTGGCCTAGCCTACCAGTATTGCTATTTACTGCTTCGTATTTTAAACCTACGCAACAATGTTTTCTTGTCAAGCTCTGAAAAAACATTTCAGTGATAAAAACCCAAAACTGTCACTGATACATTTGAATATTCGCAGCCTACGTAAAAACTACAACAGTCTCATTGCATTTCTTTCTTTAATTAATCACAATTTCTCATTTATTTGTTTGTCTGAGACGTGGTTGTCGCCGGACGACAGAAACTTGTATGCGCTATCAGGATACAATGCAGAGTACTGCTATCGTGCTACACCACGGGGCGGTGGATCCGCCGTTTTTATTAAATCGTCATTGTCATACAAACGCCGCAATGACCTTGCGTTTTCTAATACGTTCTGTGAATCTGTATGGATAGAATTTGACAAGAGTGTTTTCTCAGTCGATGGCCGGAACACAGTATTAGGGTGCATTTATCGTTCGCCAGCATCTTCACAGTCTGAGTTCTGTTTTCAGTTCGATAAGTTGTTGCACACTATTACGAACGAAAACAAAAATATCATCATCTGCGGAGACATCAACGTCAACATTATCGACCCTACTAATCAGTCATGTTCTGATTATCTCGGGTGTTTACATGGCTACGGTTTTGAATCTTTAATAACCACTCCCACCAGATGTGACATAGCAGGATCTAATACGTTAATTGACCACATATTAACCAATTTTGCTACAGACAATACAGAAGGAGTCATTGAGCACAGCATAACGGATCATTACCCTATATTCCTGACTTTGGGCACAGAAAATTACAAGTGTAAGGAAAACCAAGAGAGGATATCTTTTAATTCTCAAAAATTCGTATCTATGGTACAATCAATTGACTGGACCGTCATAATAAGTGAATCCTGCGCTGAAAAGGCTTATCAGCTATTTTTGACTACAGTTACACAATGCATTAACGAATGCACGACGGTACATATCACAGCTCGTCATTTTAGTAATCCCAGAAAACATTGGGTTACAAGGGCGCTACTTCGATGTATCTTGAAGAAAAACCAACTTCACAAAAGAGTGACTTGTGAGCCATTTAACTCTGAACTTAAAATTCGTTTCAAGAAATATTCCAACACGCTTGCAGCCGCACTTAAATGTGCAAAACGAGAATACTTTCAGAAAAAAATTTTGGATAATGGCAATGATACGAGGCGCAACTGGCAGGTCATAAACGAATTTTTAAATAATAAATGTCGTGAGCAGATAACAAAAATTAGAACTGAAGCAGAAACATACAGCCATCCAACTGATATCGCCAATGCGTTCAGTGAGTATTTTAGCAGTACCTGTGAATCTCTGAGAAATCCCCCATTACCAACATTACCTCGCCAGCCTTATTCTTTCTTCTTGCGACCAACGAGTGCAGAGGAAGTTCTTCGTGTTATAACTTCGCTCAGGTCCACGGGACCTGGTCTTGACTCTATTCATCCATCCCACATCAAGTTAGTCTCTAGTGAGCTATCTCCTGTCATTGCAGATATTGTTAACAAGATGTTTAAAGCAGGCATATTTCCCGATTCCCTAAAAGTTGGTAGAATAACACCTGTTCACAAAAAAGGTGATCGCGAACTTCTGAGTAATTATAGGCCCATTTGTATTCTTCCATTTTTCAGCAAAATAATCGAGCGTCTTATGCATACAAGATTAATATCCTACCTGACAAAGTTTAATCTGTTGACATCTAAACAGTACGGCTTTCGGCCTGGCTATTCCACTGAGCTAGCGCTTCTAACCCTCACCGATAAAATAAAAGGGGCAATCGACCAAGGCTTCGTAGTTGGTGGCGTATTCATAGATTTAACGAAAGCTTTTGACACAATTAATCACAAAATTCTTATACATAAACTTGAATCGTATGGCATAACTGGCCCTGCACTTCAATTTATATCTAGTTATCTCTGCAATCGCACTCAAGTTGTTCAGATTGACGGTAAAGTTTCAGCAGCTAAGAAAGTAAATCAAGGTGTTCCTCAGGGCTCGATCCTTGGCCCGCTGCTCTTTTTGCTATTTATTAATGATCTACCTAATGTTTTGACCGCTACAGATTGTATCTTATATGCAGATGACACGACCATTTTTACTTATGCTAACAATGTCGATGAGCTACAACGAAACATTAACGTGGATCTACATAATATAAGTTCCTGGTGTCGAATGAACATGTTAAGAATTAATCCATCAAAAACCGTTTTTATAGTTTTTCATTCCTTCCCGACTGTACTTTCAAAATCTATATCTGTGCGTCTGGACGATAATTTAATTCCCATGTCCGACAGTACAACGTTTCTCGGTGTAGTTCTTGACCGGCATATGAAATTCAATCTTCATGCGCAATCACTCATTCGCAAGATAACCTTTGGAATACGCGCCATAATCAAAACTCGTTCATATTTTCAGCCACACATAATCCACTCCCTTTATCACGCACATATTCACAGCCATTTATCTTATTGCATATCAGCCTGGGGTAACACATATTTGACCCACCTCAACCAACTACAATGCCTACAGAATCAAGCACTTCGACTCGTGACTTTCAGCCATTTCTTAACCAATGCAACGCCACTTTATCAGAATTTAAATATACATCCTCTTTATCACCTCTTTCAGCTGAAGTTATCAGTTGTGATGTATAGGCTTTTTCGCGGTAATGTGCATATAGATGGCATTGTCTTGGAAGGCCTTGTAAATAATAATATTACTAGGTTTTCTGAGCTTGATAACCGCCTTCTGCCTAAAGTTCGCACAAACTACGACAAGTTCACTACCACATTTACGGGAATCAAGCTGTGGAATTCCCTTCCTTACGTAATAAAATCATCAACCACAGAACATGCATTCAAAAACCAAGTAAAGAAATATTTTTTGCAACAGTTGTCTTCATCTTAGCTACTGCTTTTTAATGTAGTGATAACAATTGCTACATGTTATATTGTCCTTACGTTTTGTATTATAACTTGCGCTTGTTTGTTCTTCAGAGTTTTCTTTTTTGCCTTGCTAAACATATATGTATTTTCTACTTTCGTTTTTTCGCACTGTGCTTTTTTTTTTCTTCTTACTGAAGATACCGTAACAACTGAATGTTGTATATTTTGTTTCTTCTCCCGTTAACATCATGTATGGGAGCCCCCCTGACAGTTTCCAACTTTGGGGCTCCTTGTGTGTATTACCAATCCTGTACACACTTTTCTGTAAACTGACATCGTTGTTGAATAAACTTGAAACTTGTTGAATAAACTTGATTACACACAATGAAGGCATATGCAAAAGCTTCACTGAGACAAGCCACTTTCTTGTTTATTAATTACATTGTACTAATACACAATTTCTACTGCTCGAGTAACAATTTTTAATAAAATATATGCACAAAGTGTTCGAAGTACGCACTAGAGACAGCACATCGCTATTGTGTTCGACTCCTAGAAGCAAAACTCAAGGCTTCCTCATTTTTTATTGCAGGATTGCCTTGCTATTTATGTATCACTCTCCTTTTTTGAAAGCTTGAAGTCATTTTTCTCGTTACAAAAAAGCAGATAAGCTGGCTGGAAAATGCAATAGTGTGACAGGCAGCAATATCCTTCGATACTTTTTGCCACGTGCCATAAATATAGAAAGAAGCTTCTGGCTGCAGAAGTTCTCTCGAAGAGGAAATGGTAAAAACGTGCACGGTGAAAATGTTGCTAACGAACACGTTACGCAAGTTTATTGGTGTAATATGAAAAAAAAGACACTGCATACTTGTGTGTCCTCCTTGAACTGTGAGGAACGATCGCATTCACATTTTTCAGATGATGCATTGGGTCAAATATCGCTACCACGGCTGTTGCTGCTCTTCACCTGTAGAGTTAAGCGGTAGTGCGAAAATTTACGGAGAAGGTAAGGCTCTGCACGAATGTTTGTGCCATCTCGCCGAAGCTTCGAATTAAAGTTCTTGCTTTAGACGGCACTCCGATAGCTGGTGACCAACTAGAGCGGCGACACCCAAGAAATGCTGAAGTGTCTAGTGGACCAAAGCTAATAACTTGTTTTGTAAATAAACTAGCATACAATAAGCAAAATACCATAACTTTTGCGACTCAAACAGATATATTTAAATAAAATAAACGAAGTTCGTGCCTGTTTTAAGACATTTTCAAAGAACCACTTCTGTACATACATATTTGAAGCGTCTATATATTGATCCGTACTAAGAAATTTACTGGTGTCTTGAAGTATAATTACATAATATTGTAAAGTATCACATCGGATACATTCATTCAGGATTGACTGATTGATATAATTGATATGCGGGTATTAACGTTCCAAAACCACCATGTGATTATGGGAGACGCCCTACCAGAGGGGTCCGGAAATTTCGACCACCTGGGGTGTTTTATTGGCCATCCTGTCTGAGAACATGGGCCTACAACATTTCCGCCTCCATTGAAATTGCAGCCGCCGCAGCCAGAATTCGGTCCCGCGACCTGTGGGTCAGCAGCCCAGTACCTTAGCCACTAGAACACCGCGGCGGGGCACGCACATTCATTCAGGAAGTATCTTGTATCTGTGTCTCCGGTACTTCTTGCTCGAGTATCTTGTATCGTATCGCGACACAATTTCGAAGTATCTTTGTGTAGCTCTATTTGTCACATCACTCGTCGTCCCCGCTGCCACGTTATGGTTGCCGCTGACTGTCAGATTTGCCGTTTGATGATGCATCTAAGGCCTTCGCCCGAACAAAATAACGAAAGTTTTTGCGGTCGAGCTAGATTCGAACCGTTGAGCCAGATAATAATGCCTGCATAAAGTGTATTAGAACAATACAAACATGCACCCGTGGTGCGAAAGAAATATCAAGAGAGAAAACATTCTTTGATGTAGTGACATTCGCGGTGATGGATTAAAAGCCCTATGCAATACCGCGTCGAGCCAAGCTGGGGGACCGTGCATGTAAAGACCATTGCTCCTTTGCAAAAATTTCATGTCACACGTACGCTTTGCCATGTGCCTTTAAGGAGCTACCCAAACTGCTGCTCAACACGAAGTGGGTTCCACATAACGAAATAGGCTTCAGTAAAGATTTTGCACTTGAGACATTTCACAACCGAGCGTGTAACTTTTGGTGAAAAACCGCCGTGTGGCACAGATATGCACGTGTATACTTCAAATAAATCAAATCAAATGAATTTTTATTTCCACCCTGTACAAACTTACAGATGAAAGACTACGGAAAAAAAGCTGCCGAAAGGCGGCTTGACTAGTCCGCCGCCCAAAATACTATGTGGCATGTGGGGAGCAGCAAAGAAAAAAACAGTTTTCAAACGAAAACATAAAAACGTATGACTATTGCAGAATAAAGATATGCAATAGTCTGCAAAAAAGCACAGAAGAATACAACGCCAGGATCGATGAAGTTAGTTTTTTTTATGCAAACATATATTTTAGTGCAGCTGAAGAACAGCAAAACAAATGAAAATTGAATAACTGAAAATGGTTCAACAATGATAGTAAAGAATAACATAAACGCTCTATACGAGTAATAAAACAGGGCGTGACAACAGCTCAATGCTCTCTATGTCTCGTTTTATAATAGTGGTCATTTGTTTTCAAATGTGCTGGGGTGTATATATTATGTATGTTAAGTCTTACTTAAAATTTATATCTAGAATTGAGCCGATAATAGTATAATTTGTGACCGGTTATAATACCAGCTTTATGAAAGAAGTCAATGGTTGTTGCAATGTATCCAGAATCATGAACATTTCCTATTGTTTCTGCATGACATAAATTTTTGTAGACAAGGGAACGAAGTCTTACCCTAGACAAGTTGACGATAGTTAAGATTTGAATAGAAAAGAGAATTGTAAAATAGGATTTTAGGTTATAAAGAGAGAAGGTATTTAAGCCAACCGACTTTTCCCGTTATTCAAGGTAGTTTTGCTAGCACTGAGTTGACATCAGCTTCCCAAGACATGTGCGCACTAAATACAACACGAAGGCACTCAGAGTGCTCGCCAATATCAAGTGAGCGGGAATTGAAATTTATGTCCGCATGAAGAGGGATTGCCTTATTCTTGGCTCAAAATATAACCGCCTTGTTTTATTTTCATTGATTGTCACCGAGTTGAATAAAGAGCAATGTTGCAGTTTAAATAAGGTGTCATTGCAATTTGAGATGTGGTGGTCGATGCTGTCTCTAGAAAAATATATAGCTGTGTCGTTTGTATATGTGATAAACTTGGCATTATTATTAATGTTAACAATCTCATTATTGTAAAGGTTATAAAGCAAAGGCTCCCAGATTTCTGCCTTGTGGAACACAGCAAAGCAGTGGTGGAATTCGGGATCAAGAGTTATTTGTTTTGACAATTGGTCACCGAAGGCTTAGGTATGACCGAAACAAATTTAACTCACAAACACCAACACCATAAATATCTTACTTACTTAACAAGACTTCATGATTCACCAAGTCAAACGTCCAGGAAAAAATCAATAAATAAATCAATTACTATTTTCTAGTTTTCAAATTCCTGTAAATTTATTCTTTCTGGTGAAGCAATGCTAAATTTGTTGATCTGGTCTTCCGGAATCCAAACTGATGGGGTGTTAATATATTCAAAATCTTTAAAAAAAATTCGAGAGCCTCCAATGAATTAGTTTCTGAAGAGGTTTTGAAAAAATGGTAATATAGAAAGAAGGTGGTGATTTCTCAATTAATTTTGATTTCCCTTTTTGTAGAGCACTGTTAACCTTGGCTATTTGCATTTTCACTGGGAAAGTTGATGTAGCTATGCAGGTATTGAATATTTGCGCAAGACTGCCGCTATTATGTCTACAACTTTCGCAGGTCATACTTAGATTTCCTCTATCTCTGCTGCTGCTGTTTTTTATTAGTTTGTAACTGTTGAGATCGCTTCCTGAACTGTGATTGGTGGTATAAATAAAGTGTTATCGTTCCCCATGTTCATATATAGATATGCACTTGTGAAATTACCTGAGTAACTCATATTTTTTCAAAAGAATATTGAATAGGTTAGCCCTTTCCACGCCATTTAACTCTCTTCCTTCAATTGGTCATTGCCCCGGTGGTGTAGCACGTTTAATTGGTCCCAAAGCAGCTCGCTTGACGAAGTTTTCACATTGATGAAAGACAAGAAGTACTCTGTTCGTGCGATGCGCAGATTCTTAGTTTTTTTTGGGTATTTTATGGCATTGGTGAAATCATCAAGATTGCGAGATTCAATAAATTGTCTATAGAACCTATCCTTTGTTCTCATTTGTAGGTAGCGCTCCTGCGTATGCCATGGATAGTTTCCTATGTTTTCTTTCTTTCGCGTGTTTTGACGAAAATGGTAACTCTGTACACACTTTTAAATATATCTAAAAATGCATCGCATGCAAGGTCCGCATCATCTAAATTGTTTATAATGGACCAGCCAGCATGGAGGAGCTCTTTTATAAATGAGTTAACAGCCGTATCAGTTATTACTTGGTAGAAGCTTCCCAGAGGTAGGCTGTGTCTGGGTATACCAGCAATATTTGAACAAAAAATACACAGGAAGATGGTCACTAATAGAACATAACAAGGCACCGGCTTTACTCTGTGATAACAAAATAATCTTATGAATAGGTCAAACACTGACTGACATTGAGTTGTTATTCGTGTTGAACCATTATTAACATTTAAAATCCATATGATAATAATGTACTTCCTAAATTAGCACTATTCGCGGTAATCACTACCATATCAATGTTGTAATCACCTGAAGCAATCAACATGCGCCTGTTGTAAAGAACATACGATAGAAAACGTTCATAAAATTCAAAGAATGCAGGAATAAGTCCACATGGTGGTCGGTAACATAATGAGTAGGGTATTTTATCTGCAAAAATGCCACCATTTTGTAATTGGGTGACGTGATACTGAACGCATCTACTAGTTCACAGTCAATTTCTGCTTGAGTTAGTATTATTCCCAGGAACTTGGAGTGGCGCCGCCTAGCGGAATGCCTGAATGACGTCACAGAAAGTATGCTTCGACGCCTGCCGTGGCGCGCAAAACATATCATGCGCTCGCATCGTGTACGCTGTTCTACTCTTTGTGATCACTTTTTCACTTGACTCAAGCTTCAAATGAATGACGAAAATAACATCGATAATGCTCCTAGTAAAGCGACAAAAGACTTTTGTTCAGAACAATCATCAACGATCACCGCGCTTTGCCGTAGACTTTGATCAGGTTTGTGTGGTCGCGCTGCTTTACTCGAGGGTAAGTTCGATTCTCGGCCGCGGCAGCCGCATGCCGACGTGAATGAAGAGCAAGAACATGGTTGTGATTGCATACAAAGTTATTCTTCAGCGTGTCGCGTATTCAAGTCGTGGTTTTCAGACAAAGGACAGCACATTTACAATATTATGTTTTTTTCCAGTGCTGTTTTTTTTTCAGAGGTATGATGTTCTCACTTCCTAAAGCTTTATTTGTATCGAACAAATGCGACTTTCTGGTCCCTCATTGTTCCTGACTTTTGTTACCTTTTTTGCCTGCGTACCAAGCTCTACGCACAGTTTTGAAAGCCCATGCAGTATTCAGGCTCACAAAGCATCTTCAAAGCACCTGGCCGAAAGTACTACCGAGTTTGTTGTATTTGCTTTTCTTATGTACTGGCTTGGTACTCGGCTGCTGACCCACAGGTCGCGGGATCAAATCCCGGCTGTGGCGGCTGCATTTCCGATGAAAGCGGAAATGTTGTAGGCCCGGGTACTCAGATTTGGGTGCAGGTTAAAGAACCCCAGGTGGTGAAATTTCCGGAGCCCTCCACTACGGCGTCTCTCATAATCATATGCCGGTTTTGGGACGTTAAACCCCACAAATCAATCAATCAATTATGTACTGGCTCACTCGTAATGTAGTTTGACACTTTTCTCGCAGTAATTTTGTGGCTTCATTTCACCATAAAATGAGTTGAGGCTATTTGCGAAAACTTCATGCAGCATCGTAGCAACAACGCTGTCATCGCTACACTCGATCTTCATAAACTTTTATGTGGATATGACATGCAGGACCAGACACTGTTTCATTGAGGTGAACACGTACCATTTATTTTTACTTGGACCACGTCACTGAGAGCACCATCGAAACCATTCACAACGTTCGTTTCGAGTTTTAATTGCTTGGTAAAAGATTCTTATCAATAGTTCTCCCACGTTCATTAAACATTACTGCTTGTGACGCAGTGTTTCATCGGACCAGCAGTTCATGCAAATTGGAATATACGGCCACATCATTCTTGGTGACTAGCTGTTTAGAAGAAATGTTCGCGGAATTCAAGTACACTAATGTCTCAGCATTTCACTGCAGGTGGTGTGAGTGACCATATACATTTATTTATTAATTTATTTATTTACAAATACTGCAGGCCCTGTTCGGGCCCAAGCAAGAGTGGGTAACAAATGTCAGTGCCAAACAGAATGTAAATATATAAGAAAATAAAATACTAAGTACAAAATAAGGAAATTCTCAACATCAGGGAAAATATGAATAATACATAGCAATAATGACATTCATTCAAAATACGATAAATCTCAGCACTAATGAGGAACATAATTTGCTGCATATTAAAATTAAAGTGTTTGGTCATTGACGAGATGGGCGAACGATTGTGTCGCGTCCGCATTAACGACCTCCTGAAGTAACTTGTTCCATAATGAAAGAGCATGAGGGAATAATGAGTACTGATGAACGTTCAGATGACTGAATGGTTGTCTAACTGTTTTATTATGATGAATACGGTCAAAGCACACGGACGGGTTCGTTATGTAGCGATTGGGTGGAATTTCTAAGGGACCTTGGTACAGTTGGTAGATGAATTTTAAACGAGAGACTATTCTACGATGAGCAAGTGTTTTCAGATTTGCCTTCTCGCGAAGGGCAGAGACGCTTGAAAAACGAGAGTAGCTAGAATAAATGAACCTCAGAGCCAGGTTCGGGATCCTCTCTACTTTTTTAATTAAGTATTTTTGATACGGCGCCCAGACGAGGTTTGCATTTTCTAAGTTAGGCCTGATAAGCGCTTTGTAAGCTGTTAGTTTTATAGACGGTAAAGTGCGACGCAGTTGACGTTTTAAAAAGACTAACTTTTTTAGCGCATTGCCACAGATGTCATTCATATGAGTTTACCAATTTAAATTGCTTGTGAGTGTGACGTAGCCTTTTTAACATAAGCGTTGTTAATAGTATAATGGAATTCTAATGGGTTTTGTTTGTTCGTAACTGTGATGGATGCCGTTTTTGATGCGTTGAGCTTCAAGCCCCACTTACCGCACCAGGCGCAGATGGATTGCAATGCATCGTTGAGTCTGGCTTGATCAGAATGCTGAACAATGTAGGCATAAATAACACTCGTCCACAAAAAGTTGTATTTTGACAGGTGATTGAACTGAGAAATAAATATCATTTATGCACACTAAAAACAATAATGGTGCAAGCACGGATCTTTGCGGCACTCCTGAGTGTACATCTATTGAGTGAGAAACGCAGTCATTGGCCATCACATACTGTTTCCGTGGTGACAAATAGCATGCAACCCAACGGACAATGTTCTGATCAACACCAATAGCTGACAGTTTCGTAATTAAATCATGGTGTGGTGCTACATCAAACGCTTTAGAAAAATATAAAAACACTGCATCGAGCTGGCCCTTAAAGTTTAGTGAACTTGCAAAGTCATGAGTGATCTCGGCTAATCGAGTTGAAGTGAATAGGCCAGACCTAAATCCGTGTTGGTTGTCGTGAAGCAGTTTATTGTCTTCCAGATGTGTCATATTCACCTTAAATATTATGTGTTCTAGTAGCTTACAAGCTGTGGATGTAAGGGAAACTGGCGTATAGTTGTTTAATTCTAATGGTGAGCCAGATTGATGAATTGGGACTATTCTTCCAGAGGTCAGTCATTGGGTATCACACAAGTTTCTAATGAAGTTACATATATCTTATACAAATATTCTGAAACCCGGAATGCATATCTACTAAGAAAAACGTTTGATATATCATCAAGACCCGGAGATTTCTTTGTGTCTAATTTACGCAAGAGGCTAAAAATACCTTCTTTACTTAAATGTACTTTAGGCATATGTTTGACGAGCGTATAAGCTGGCAAGTACGCATGTGAGGCCGTCCGCGTAAATACAGACTGAAAAAAGGCATTGAAACTTTGAGCAGTGACAGCAGCATTATCAGTAGTTCCGTCAGATAATTTTATCTCTGTGATGCTTTTTTTATCTTTCGATAAGTAACGCCAGAATTTGTTGGGTCGGTCTGTGATAAAGGAAGAGAGAGTAGACGAATAAAATTGGTTTCTTGCTACATGTATCTTTTCAATAAAAATGTGTGCTAGACTTTGTAGCCGCTTCTTGTCACCACGTTTACGACAGCGTTTAATTTTGCGCTTCATACGAATGAAATCTCGGTTCAACCATGGGTATTCTCTGTTAATACGTTTTTTTAAGTGGCACATAGCTGCTTTCACAGTGTAATACTGTAGCTTTAAAACGTGACCACAATTCATTAACGTCAACCAAATTGCTGAAAGAAGGAAATGAGGATTCCTTGTAATTAAGTACGGCATTATTGAGCGCATGCTTGTAGTCTCTCACAAATGATTTGTAATGTTTGATAGTGGGTCGAAAGCCTGAAATGGGACACTCTATAAAGAGTAATTTGTGATCAGAGATACCTTCTTTCACAGTGACCGAACACTCTTCAAGTGAGCTGTTTGCAAACGCTAGGTCTAGTACAGAAGAACTATTATGGTAGCATCAGAAACCAATTGATTCAAAGAAAAAGTAAATGCAGTTAACAACAGTGATTCAGTATTTCGAGAGTCCTTGCCATCTTGTGAAAGATTGGGCCAATTAATGCATGGCAAGTTGAAATCCCCAGTTATAAAAATGTTTGAACATGAATTTTATTTTGTAGCAGGTATTTTTAGAGTGCTTCTAAGTATTCTGGGGGTGCATTTGGAGGCCGATAAACACCTCCCAAAATTACATTCTTAGGAAAAAAGTTCAGTTTGCACCACACGCTTTCCTGATTATCTATACCATCCAAACGAGTAAATTTAACATTGTTTTTAATTGCTACTGCAACGCCCCCTCCCCATGAAGCTCTGTACCGACGGATAAGGGTGTAAGATGATGGCACTATTTCAGAATCTTGCACTTCAGAATGCAGCCAGGTTTCTATAATCACCAAAACGTGTGGTTGGTAGGTGGAAATTGTATCTTCAAGAAGTGGTATTTCACTTAAGACACTTCGTGCATTGAGTGAAATAATCCAAAGCGTTTTATATTAATAATAATAATAATAATAATAATAATAATAATAATAATAATAATAATAATGACTTTATTTCGCATCAAGGATACATGATGCAGGAGACCTGCAGAAAAAGCTGGCGTGATGCCAGCTTGACAAGGCCGCAGGCCCCCCTTCCCCCTCCCCGAACACATCGCAGCAGCGGTAATACTTTCATAAAAACATTTGGTATCATACGCGTAAAATAAACAGGTCCATGACAAGAAAGAAATCATCACTGTACATGTGTGATAAAACGAAACGTCTAATGCTTAAACAACAACGACAAAAAATCTATTTCAAAAGTTGCAAAAAATGTTGGCGTATTTGCCTTAAAAAAAGGAAGCATTCGCGTAATACATCCGAGCGAAGCATACAAACACGTATACGACAAAAATGAGCAATAAACACTGTACAGGTGTAACATATTGGTACATATACTGCTATAAACAAATAATTTCGCAATGTGAAATACAGGCGCATTTGCCTTGCAAAACACAGAAAAAGCATCATAAAAGAAATATGCCTAATTTATTGCTTTGGCAACACCACAACTGCATACTCATTTCCTAAAACAGAAAAACAAACAAGACACCAAAAAACATATCGTGAAAAAAAAAACACAAAGCAGTATACAAAATACACGTCAACAAAAACAGAATACAAAAATACATTCTTTAGAAAATTACAAGTAACAGAAACGAGTGATCATGACATCTGGAGGAAATGATTCCGCAGTTGTTTAAAGGTGATTTTGTCTAAGTCAATTTCGTTATACCTAAGTTCATTTAGTAACCTTGGAAGTTTATTTCCCAACGATTGAAGACCGTATGTGGTTCTAAAGGTTCGAACAGTCCACACTTCATTTTCCTGGGTATTATACTTAGGCTGGTTGAGTATTAAATCTACCAACTGCTTTAGAAACGGGTTAGAGTTTTTTATGTCTTGCTTATATTTCTTGGACAGAAGGAAATCATACATTTTTATTACTGGCATTAGGTTGTATTTTTCAAATAAGGAACGAATATGATAAGTGCGTGGCACGTTCTCTACCGCCCGTACAAACCTTTTTTGCAACATATGAAGTTTGTTTATGTTTTCTTTAGAAGTTAGAGCCCAAACTAGATGGCAGTAATTGATTCTTCATAAAAATAAGGTATTGTAAATTAACAACAAAATATTTCGAGGAAGCAAGTGCTTGTTTCGGTACACAAGGCCGACTACCTGAGAGACCTTCGTAGCTAAGAAGTGTATGTGGTGATCCCATGATAATGTTTCTTGAAATATTACTCCTAATATTTTAAGAGAAGGGACTATCTCGACAGGGGTGGAATTTAAAAAGATCGTTTGTTTTACAATTACCACTTTATTTTTAGCAAGAAATACCATAGCCTTAGTCTTTGCAACATTTATTTTTAGACCGTTTTCTCTTGACCATTTTTCTAATCTAATCAGCAGTAGATTTGCATGTGTTATTAATTCGTTCACTGATTTTCCTGTTAAAAATATATTCGTATCATCTGCATATATTATAAATTTCACGTTAGAGGAGATGTTCACGATATCTATAATGTAAATATTGAAGAGGAAAGGTCCCAAAATGCTTCCCTGTGGAACTCCTGCAACGATTGACAAAGAATCGGAATTGCAACCACCCAGGCTAACAATCTGATTACGGTGTTGCAAATAAGACTGTAATAATGATCCCGCCGTTCCCCGAATACCGTACCGTTCCAGTTTTTTTATAAGTAATTTGTGGTTAATGTCGTCAAAAGCTTTCGTAAAATCTACGAACAACCCCAACACAACGTTTCCCTGTTCGAATTGCTGATAAATGTACTCTTTCTGTGCCATGAGAGCATATTCTGTACTGAAGCCTTTGCGGAAACCATACTGCGAGTCATGAAGCAACTGAAACTTCCTTTCAAAATTAGTCAGCCGTTTTAATATTAGTTTTTCTAATGCCTTCGATAGGACTGGCAGAATGGACACAGGCCGGTAATTCGACATGTTATTTCTATCGCCTTTCTTGAAGAGGACAGTAACGCGTGCAACTTGCATTTTAGTGGGAAAAACAGCCCGGCCAAGGCACAAATTGAATATATGCGTTATATAAGGAAGAAGGAATATAATGACATGCTTTATAGGTTGAACTTGTATCCCGTCAATATCAAGTGCTGTACTGTTTTTTCAAATTCAAAACTGATTCTTTCACTTCATTCTCACTTGTCGGATCAAGAAAAATGGTACTGTCGATAAATGGGACACTTCCAAGGTTACTACTCACATCACATTTTTCTGCGACATTTACAAAATGTTTATTGAAAGTGTCGGCCAAGGGTTTTCCTGATATGACCTCGCCGTTAAGATTCATGCTATGCACTGAACCCGTGGACACATTGCGATTTAAGAGAGAATTTAGCCTTTTCCACATTATATCTGAACACCCAGAAACTGAACTAAACATATTGTTATAATATTCTTGTTTTGCCTTTTTGAGATCTTTATTTAGGCGATTTCGTTTAACCTTGAATTCTTTAAACAATTTAGGGTCTTTCGTTTTAAGATAGCGGCTAAATAACATATTTTTTTCTTGTATTCTTTTCCGAAGTTCCGCTTTGATCCAGAGTTTACGAACTTTCCTGTTCTGCTCTGTTTTAACCAGAGGAAATGAAGCAGTATAAATTGGCTTTAGTATGTTCAAAAATTCTTCGTACGCCTTGTTTGGCTCATTCATTTTAAGTATATTCGTCCAAGGAGCCCTCAAAATTTTCTCCGAAAATATTTTCAGAGTTTGTTCGTTTATACGCTGGGTGAAAAGTGTGTTCGGTTTGTTTTTGCCACATAAGTGTTTCCTACAACAAATGTATATTTGCAAATGATCACTCAAATCTACAGTAATAACACCATCCTTGAGGTTTTCTGTCGGTATATTTGTTAAGAACAAATCAATCAAGGACGAAGACATTTGTGTGATTCTCGTAGGGACAGTGATCATATTTGAAAAGCAATGACATTTCAGCAAAATATCAAGTTTTTGTACTATAGCTTCCTGTTTGAGCATATTTATGTTCATGTCACCGACACACACAACGTCTAAGCGATTTGTGTTAGTGAACGCAAAAAACGTGTCCAGGTAATCCAGAAAGGATGCCGTTTCGCCATTTGGTGGTCTATAACAAACGGCAAGAACCACATTTTGTAGTTTAACTGATAAAAATTCAAAGTCATTGCAAGAGTGGGTGAAATTTTTAATTAGGTCACAGTCAAGGACCTTTTTCACTAGAATACATACGCCACCGCCACGACCAGAAATTCGATTAAGGTAGAACGTATTGTACGAAGGCAAGCGAAACACGCTGGCTTCATCTGTTGACCATGTTTCAGTTAACATTATGACGTCGAATACATGATTTAATTGTTCGAAAAAAAGGCTAAGGTCGGACTGTTTAATATTTACCGATTGCACATTCAAGTGAAAACATTTCAACGAGTTTAAATACAAATTTCCTAAACTCTGCGAAAACGTTTCCGGAAGCACATAAAAATCGTTTCCTACGCAAGCCATGTTGAGCCGATCATTTCTTCTTTCTTTAGCTTAGTTTGTTTAGATCACTAGCATTTGCGATGCGTATGGCTTTCTCCCCATCAGCTTTACGCACTAGAACTTTCCCGTTTGAGTGCCATGCATACTTGAAGTTCGCTTCTTTAGCCCAGTTCTTTGCCTCAAACAACAGCGCACGCGCTCTTTTGGTCAGGTTTTCCGTCAAGAAGTGCTCATTTAGGCTGCTCAGTTTCTTTCTGTTTTTTCACCAGAAATATCGGTCCGCTTGCTTCGCAAAACGACAGATAACGACCGGCGTCTTATCTTTTCGGGGCGGAAGCCGATGAATGGCGACCACATTGCTTTTTGCGAGTGGCGGGAACTGGTGTTTAATTGCCATTGCATTGATCGCTTCTAGCAAGTTTTCATCTTCCGTTTCCTGTATTCCATGGAATTCTAGGTTGAGTCTGCGGCTTCTCCACTCAAGATTATCTACTTCTGCCTGCACTTGAGCTACTTCTCGGTCGGTTTTGTTAGCTTCTCACTTATTATCGCGTTTACGACCTGTTGCCCGAGTGAAGCGAGAAGTCGACTTTTCGGGTTGCGCAGACGCATTAGATTGAGACAGCTCTGTCCTGCAATTTCCAAGTGCGTCCCACACATACAGTTTGCCATCGACTTTTAGTTTATCGAAAAGAAGCGAAACCTTAGAACCGGTCTTTCTTCAGCGCTGGAACACCATAAATTTGTGCGAGTATCGCGAATATTTTTAGAAAAATCTTCCAATATAGATATGTTGGTTCCTTTTAATTTGAAACCGGATGACAAAACCTTAGTTTTAATAACGTAGTTATACAGTTTTAAAATTACTGGACGAAGGCGCTGGGCGTTTCCTTGACCGATCCGATGCATTTGTTCTATGGAATCGATTTCAACACCAAGAATTTTTCTGATGATATCGCCATTTACTTTGTGTTCAAGTTCTTTTGATTGCTCCTCGTGGCTTTCTTCTACACGGTAAACTACAAGGTTATTACGACGACTCTTGTTTTCGAGATCATCGACTTTTGCCCTTAACTCAAGAATTATCTTGTGAGTACTCTGACATGTTTCGTCTACCTTCTCCAATTTTTGCTCACATTTCTCAGTTCGACCGAGCTCTTGCTCAAGATTGGTAATCCGAGTTTGAATGTCCGCCATCGATGACTCTACCTGTTTCAGGTTAGTAGTTAACGCGACAAGAGTTTTATTTGTTTTTGTTTGCTCTTTGAAGATTTTTTTAGTAATTAACTGTTTAAATGTGCCTCTGACTCTGAGTCAGAAGAGGGACCGGGGTTTAGTGTTATATCCCCAGAAGTTAGTAGCAGCAAACGTATTGCATCATAACAGTCACACAATAAACCGAGCAGACACTGTGGGCTTGGAAACACTGCCAGCGTGAGCGAGTCGTCTTTGATAGAGGAAACTAAATATTTGTCACCAACCTTGACAAAGAAAATCGGCGTAAGCAGTGTCTGCAAGCAGTGTCGCCAAGCCCACAGAAAGGATCCTCCAACGGGCCCCGGTATTTATGCTTGAAATTATCGGCACTGAATGATGTCACGGAGTTGATTCGATGATATGCCTGCCTTAAGTAGGGCGCAGGTTCGCGATGAAATCATGGTGGTAATTCAGTGGCGAAGTCCTTCTGCGCATGCTCCTTGTCCTCCGGCACGTGACAGTCAGATGAAGCCCGCACGAAGGCATGGCCAAGGGGTGCAGGTCACACGAAGACAAGGCCAGTCGATCCAACGGCGAGATGCGCCTGCCAAGCGATCTGGAATAAGAAAATCGGCGTAAGCATTCCTCTGCCAGCAGTGTCGCCAAGCTCACTGAAAGGATCCTTCAACTGGTCCCGGTATTTATGCTTGAAATTATCGACACTGTATGATGTCACGGAGTCGATTTGATGATATGCCTGGCTTAAGTAGCGTGCAGGTTCGTGATGAATTCATCGTGGTGCTGCGGTGGCGAAGTCCTTCTGCGCATGCTCCCTGTCCTCCGGCGCGTGACAGTCAGATGAAGCCCACACGAAGGCATGGCCAAGGGGTGCAGTTCGCACGAAGCCAAGGCCAGTTGATCCAACGGCGAGATGCGCCTGCCAGGCGGTCTGGACCAAGAAAGTCGGCGTAAGCATCCGTCTGCCAGCAGTGTCGCCAAGCCCACATTCTGGATACATTAAAATTTTTCTGGTAGATCATCTAACACTTCTTTCAGCGAAACGCGCACCTTTTCCAATTTACCCGAATAATGTGCAGAAAAACTGCAATGTATTAGTAAACGTGAAAACACCCTACTTTTACTATTTGTAGTTTTTTGGAATACATGTTATAATCACAGAGTGCACGCCAAGCTGTAATGAAGTTAGACTCATCAGCGTAAATACTTTTAGCGCCAATTTCTTGGCATAAGATGTGACAACAATGATTGACTTGCTTTACTGCACGACCATTTTCACAGTGAATCTCCCGTTTATGCGAGAGCTTTGCTCTTTAGATAATCGCAACTTTCTGCAGCTCACTCAATTTTAAATAGCAGTGTAAACAGCCGCCTTCTATTTTGGTAGATTTGCATCGCAACAATGAGCCTCGCAACAATGAGCCAGCAACAATCACACCCTCAACGCGTAAAGTGCTAACCACTGGCACGTGTATACATGCTCATGCCTACGCGCCAAAGCGTCAAGTGCGCATCTAGGCGTCGGCGTCGGAGGGGCAGACGCGACGAGGCGCGAGGGATCAAGCCGGACTTGATAATTTCGCCGTAGTCACCGCGCGTACGGCGGCGCCAACCAACCAGAGGCCCCGATGCCTCCACATGATGTGCCTAATAGCCGCTGCTTCGAAGGCACAGCCGAGTGCTGCACGGAAGCATGGAAACTACTCTAAACGTTTCTAATGACGGCTTCGTCCTCTAAAACGACATGACACGACGAACGAGTGCGAGTGCTACCAGCGTAACAGGGTTTTCGTGCCAAGTTCAAGCGACGCTGACAATACCAACGAATGCCGACCAGATGGGCTTGTGCCGGTCATAAGTGAGATAGTCGGCCATGTGAAAACATCGCGCAGATTACTGAAGCCTGTCGGTGTTCCTGTGTGTTGTTGTGGGATTTTAACTTAAGAACGAGTGTTAACAAGCTTGGGAGATTTGAAGCTTTAAGCGTGAGCACCAGCTAGCCTACCGCAATGTCAATTCAGAGCGGTGTTGTCTGGATTGAGCGTAGCCGTCTATCGTCGAGTTCGTATGAACCAGCCTATGTGGGGAACATTGCTTGAAAAAAATCGATGGTAGTTTCCGTCGTAGCGTAGGCACTATATACGACGCCTGGAACATCGCGTAATGCCGACGGAGTAGTTATTATCCTCTGTGTGTTTGTTTGCAGCGTCGGTATTCATCATCACTAAAAGCCAACCTCGCAGTAGCCAACACATTTTGGTGATGTGAAAACGCACGTACTTACGTAAGTGTATTTGCGGATCGTACGACGCTGAAACACTCGTTGGCTTCGGTGCAAGTCGTATGCGTGTTTGGTCAAGCTACCAACAGGCGTGCAATGGTTGGTAGCAGTGGGATGTGATTTTATGCCGGGTACCGGCGACGCTGACACATTCATCTGTCAGTGATCTCATCTCCATTCATGTATGTGATTCATGTATGTATTGAACATGCGTTTCTGTGGTAGCCGATGAAGAAAGTTGTATGAATAATTGTTGCTGGTGTTACTTGCTAATTGACTTAATTCTTGTTCTGCTTTTCTGCCATGCTCGGTAGCACATACGTTGTTTGGCAGCATTCTAACAGACACATTCTTTCAAGTTAAGTCTAATACTCATAGCTAGATAAAAACGATGCTTCTGCGCCGTTTTACAGTTTACAATAACATAACACGCGTTTTTGAACGATCAGTGAAAGATAACTGGTTAATTTTCGAAGATAAATTAACAAGCTAACAAACAAGTTTATTCCCAGTACTACCTTCTGGTCTCATCACCAATATCTATGGTTTTCTAAACTTTCAAAGTGACTTGAAAACTAAGAAAAAAAACTACTTTTTTTGTGCAGCTAAACGCGCAGCTACCGCCAGCGCTGGGTATAAATATAAAGAATATGAAACCTTTTATTATAACGTCATTCGAACCGCAAAAAGCACATTTTCTCATACTGATCTTCCGAATATTTTGGTAAATACCTCCAGAAAATTTTGGGAGGTAATTAACCCTTACAGAACTCCAGCTATTATTTTGAATAATCTTTCGGGCAGGGAAGTTAGTGATTCTTAATGCAGAGAGGTATTTAACTCAGCATTCGCTTCCGTGTTCACAAACGAAACTAACAGTGCCCTTCCGATTTTTCCGTCTAGCATCGGCTCTGTAATGCCCAGTATTGATTTTTATCGATTCCGGAATCATATCGTCAATAGACAAACTCAAACTCTCTTCTCCAGCGGGATCAGATGATATAACTTCGAAACTTCTGAAAAATACCAAGCACATGTCTGCCATATACTTATTACTGTTGGTTGTTCTGTCAGTCATTATCCACAGGTAACCTACCAATAAACTGGAAAATAGGAAAGGTCATTCTAGTCTTCAAATCAGGTGATAGATTATGTCCTCTCAATTATCACCCTATTTCCTTAACAAGCGTGCCTTGCAAGCTCATAGAGCACGTCATTTACACCGAAATCATGCACTTCTTGAACTCTAATAACTTTTTTCATTCCGCACAGCATGAATTTCAAAAATTTTTTTCCTGTGAAACCCAACTTCCTCTTTTCGTTGATGATCTGCACACAAACCTGAACAATAACATACAGACTGACGCTATCTTTCTTTACTTTGCAAAGGCATTCGAAAAAGTACCCCACAGCCGCCTGATGTTGAAACTTCCGAAATTAAACTTAGACCCAAAAATTTTAACTTGGATTCGAGAATTTTCGAAGCAATACTTTTTTGCAGACTAGTTGGTTCATACTTGAAAAATTGAATTGCTGCACAAACTTGAAGGGAGAACAAGGGAGACAGGAAAGAGCGCAGTTTTACCAACTGTTTATTGACGTTTCTTGAAGCCAATATATACGCATGCTACGTTGCACTTCCACGATGCGCACAAAGCCAAAGATGCCGTAAACAAAGCAAACAAGGGAGACAGGGCTGCGCCCTTTCCTATCTCTCTTGTTTTCCGTCAAGTTTGTGAAGCAATTCAATTTTTCAAGAATTTTCGACTAATCGTTACCGATTCGTTACCGTTAATGAACACAATTCTTACCCTATGGCAGTAACATCAGGTGTCCCGCAAGGATCTGCTCTTGGACACCAATTATTCCTAATATTCATTAAGGATCTACCTTTCCATGTATCCAGCAATATTCGTATGTTTGCAGAGGATTGCGTAATATACCGTATTATTTCTAACACATGCCCAAGTTGCATTGGAAGATGACATTAACGATGTGCCTAACTGGTGCCATCGTTGGCTAATGACACTAAACCCTAATAAGTGCAAGTTCCTCTCGTTTCGCTGTCGGCGCAGCCCCCTCACCTATTGTTATCAAATCGGTAAAGTTGCATCGGAAAATGTCATCATTTACAAGTACTTGGCGGTCACTTTGAGTAACGGTTTATCATGCCGCGTCCACATTACCACTATCATATCATGAGCTAACAGATCGCTTGGATCCTTAAAGCGGCACTTACGTCATGCTCCCCCTACTGTAAAACTACAAGCTTGTAAATCTTTGATTCGCACTCAACTTGAATTCGTGTCGCCTATCTGGAGCCCTCATCAAGCGTACTTAACCGAGGCACTAGAGTCACTCCAGAATCGAGGAGCTAGATTCATTCATTCGACGTATTCGTATAACGTGAATGTTTCATTTTTTATACAAGAATCTAATCTTTCAAACCTAAACATTCGTCGCCGAGTTGCCAGCCTCATTTTGTTCCACAAGCTCAATCACAGTCAGCTCGGCCACCCACCCTGTATCTTGCCTCCTGCCCGCACATCTCACCGCACCACTCATTCTTTTCATGTCGGCCGGCCACGTGCCCATACCACGACATTTTCCGCCTCCTTCTTTTTTCGTGCAGCTTCCAACTGGAATGGCCTTCTCACTAATCTCGCCACCATAATGTGCCACTCAACATTTACACAAAACGTCGGTCGTTTCTTTTCAATTTGAATATATTACATTCTTCCTTTTTGTCCCACTGGCTTTGCTTTGTGTTCTTTTTTAGAAAAGTGTTACGCCTGTTAATATGTATACTGATCCTGCACATGAATTACTTTGTTTCTGTATTGGTTACCGCTGTTCATACTTATACCCATCCTGCATATGTATTACATTTGTTGTATGTTTCCCACACCTTATGTAATACCCCCTCTAGGGGGTCTTTAAGGTAATAAATTGAAGTGAAGTTTGGTTTACAACTTCAGAGATAATTAGCTGAAAACCTAGAAAGTGGGAAGCATACTATTTGAAATCAGCTGCGCGATGGCACGATAGTAGGAACAGAAGAGCGTGTCGCCACATATATGTAGACAATGAATGAAAGTGCATTAGCACTGTGTTGCACTTTGTTTAGAAGAAATACGAACAGTACCACATCTCGCCTATCAGAGATTTTACAACTGTGCACGTATTTATCTGTTCCTGCAGACTGATTCGGCTGAAGAAATTGTTACATGTTTTTAACACTAAATTTTGTATGTGTTTGCAAGGACCGTTTCATTTCGTTTCAATTTTTTGTATATACCTAACTTAAGCATAATCAAAATATTGTTAAGTGAAAATGACACGAGGCGTGTCTATTTAGAATCTATATTGAAACTGATGCGTATAGCATCGACTAAGATGGAGGACAGCACGCACAACCGACCGACCAATTCCTCGTTGTCGACTTCTGACCCCTGATATGTGAGCTACGCAGCATTAAACCCCCCCCCCCCCCGGCGGTAAAAGCGCCATCTCGGTGCACATTAACTATGGTCTTCAGTAGGCATGTGGTAAGGTTTTAGCCTGCTGATGTGTACAACATCACTGGGTCTGGTTGCAGGCAGGCTTGTGGTCTCAGATGCAGGAATGATCTCATAGGTGACAACGGTTCCTTGGCAGATAATACGGTAAGGACACGTGTAGCGAGACAACAACTTCACTGATAAGTCAACTCGACGAACTGGGCACCACAGGAGAACGAGAGAACCGGGCGAGAAGCGAACGTCAACACGCCGGCTGTCGTAGATGGTTTCTGGGTGGCTTGCGAAGCCGAAAGTTTAGAGCGGGCGATCATACGTGCGTGGTCGGCATGAGAAATAGCATCGCGTGCATATTCGGTTGACGGCGTTGTAGTGGTTGGAAGTAGGGTGTCGAGTGGTAACGTCGGATCACGGCCATAAAGCAAATAAAAGGGTGAATAACCAGTGGTGTCGTGGCGCGAAGAATTGTACGCGAAGGTCACGTGAGGTAGCGCCAGGTGCCAGTCATGGTGGTTGGAGGACACATACATCGCGAGCATGTCCGCGAGAGTGCGATTTAGCCGTTCGGCAAGGCCATTTGTTTGGCTATGGTAGGAAGTGATCAGCTTGTGCTGTGTTGAGGAAGAGCGCAGAAGATCGTCGATTACAAGGGACAAAAATGCGTGGCCGCGATCCGTGAGTAATTGGCGAGAAGCGGCATGGTGTAGGATGACATCGTGGAGCAAAAAGTCTGCAACGTCAGTAGTGGTGCTGGTTGGGAGCGCTCGAGTGATGGCATACCTAGTTGTCTATAACAACGGCGACCCACTTGTTGCCCGATTTGGACTCGGGAAAAGGACCGAGACGATCTATACCAACACGGAAGAAAGGTTCGGTTGGGATGGAGATCGGTTGAAGAAGTCCAGCCAGGGGCGCAGTAGGTCGCTTCCTACGTTGTCATTTATCGCAGGAAGACACGTAACGGCAAACGAACCGGGCGAGACCGCTCCAAAAGAAGAGGCGACGCACGCGGTCGTACGTCCGAGATACACCCAGATGACCAGCAGTTGGTTCATCGTAAAGCTCGTGCAGCACGGTTGAACGCACATGTTTCGGCACGACTAGAAGGATCCCAGCGCCATCTGGCTGGAGGCAACGACGGTACAGCGTGCCATTCAGAAGGGCGTACTTGCGAAGCGACACGTCGTTCGGAGCAGATTCGAGTCGGTCAATAAGTTGTCGCAGAGAAGCATTACGACGTTGTTCATCACAAATCTGAATAAACTGGGACATTCACATGACGCTGAGGCTAGTCACGATGTCTGATTCGTCGGGATGGTCAACAGGGTAGCGGGATAAGCAATCGGCGTCCGGATTGAGACGTCCAGACTTATAAGCAACCGAGTAGGAATACTCCTGTAGGTGTAATTCCCAACGGCCAAGTCGTCCGGGTCCTTCAGAGAAGAAAGCCAACACAGCGCGTGATGATCTGTGATGACACGGAAAGGGTGGTCTTCAAGTAATGACGGAATTTTGAAACCTCCCAAACAAGGCCGAGACATTCCCGTTCTGTTGTAGAGTGATTGCGTTCAGACTTTGAAAGCAGACGGCTTGCATACGCAATTACATGGTCGTTTCCCCACTGAATTTGCACTAAAACTGCACCAATTCCGGGACCACTCGCGTCTGTTCGCACTTCTGTAGGAGCACCAGTGTCGAAATGTGCAAGAATAGGAGGTGCGTTAGAGCGGTGATTAGCTGAAGGAAGGCGTCAGCTTTAAGAGGGCCCCAACAAAATGGGACGTCTTGTTTGAGAAGGTCGGTGAGTGGCCGAGCGAAAGCCGCAAAGCTTTTCACGAACCGGCGAAAGTAGGAGCAGGGGCCCACGAAACTGCGAACATCATGGACAGAGCGTGGGACGGAGAAGTTTGTTACAGCGCGCATTTTCGCCGGGCCTGGTCGTACGACGGCAGCGTCAATAAGGTGGCCCAATACGGTGATCTGGCAAAGACCGAAGTAGCACTTTGAGGAATTGAGCTGCAGGCTGGCCCGCCGAAATATGAATAGAATGGTCGAAAGGAGTTCAAGGTGGGTTGCGAAAGTAGGTGAGAAAATTATCACGTCGTCCAGGTAACAAAAACATGTCGACCATTTATATCCTTGTAGGAGCATGTCCATCATTCTCTTGAAGGTTGCTGGGGCATTGCAGAGACCGATGGGCATGACCTTGAATTGGTAAAGACCATCAGGGGTAACGGAGGCGGTCTTTTCTCGGTCCATGTCATCTACAGCAATTTGACAGTAACCAGATCGGAGGTCGAGAGATGAAATGGTGGTGCCATGGAGGCAATCGAGAGCATCGTCACTGCGTGGTAGAGAGTACACGTCTTTTTTGGTAATTTTGTAGAGGTGGCGATAATCAACACAGAAACGCCATGAGCCACCTTCCTTTTTTTACTAATACCACGGGAGATGCCCAAGGGCTCCATGATGGTTCGATTACGTTTTTCGTAAGCATTTTGGACACTTCTTTCTGGAACACTTCTCGCTTGGACGCTAACACGTGGTATGGCCGACAATGAATAGGCGCAGAGTCACTAGTGTATATTCGGTGAGTGACGATTTTAGTCTCGCCCAAGGGCCGATCGTCGGTGTCGAAAATGTCACTGTATGAGGCCAAAGCCTGCCGGAGAGCGTCAGCCTGGTGAGACGAAAACTCCGATCCAATCATGTTCAGAAAAATAGCATCGTCTGAGCTGGGTGACCGCGAGACTGCGCTTTGATAAGGAGCAGAGACATCGACTACACTGACATTGTCCTCTGTTATGGCAGTTAGCTGGGCTAGAGACATCTGGCAGGGCAACACTTGAGGGGTGAAACCAAAGTTAAGGAGCGGAAGGAACACACAGTTATCCACTATGGTCACGATAGTATAGGGCACAATAACACTACGCGTCAGCCGAATGTCAGTAATCGGCGTAACGACATAATCACCGTCAGGAACGAGAGGGGCCGATGACAAAGACACGCACGTGACGGCTCGAGGTGGCAGGCGAACGAAAGTGGTTGGGCTTGAGTGGCTGGTGGGCTTTGCAGAGTAGTCGGCAAAGATTAGAATATCGAGGCTGAGGGTAACAGACGAACAATCAGTTAAGACCGAGTGTGCCGAAAGGAAATCAAGGCCAAGTATGAGGTCTTGAGTGCAGCAGGCTAGCACGGCATAAAGGACCACAGCGTGATGACCAGCAATGCTGACACGAGCCGTGCACATTCCGATGACTGGTACAATACCGCCATCGGCAACACGTATTGCCTGCGTCGTAGATGGCGTCATAATCTTTTGCAAGCGGCGGCGTAGAAACGTGCTCCTAAAAGACAGGTGCGCACCTGTGTGAAAGAGGGCGGTCACAGGAACATGGTTGACTTGTACTTCAAGTAGGCTGTGGTGCATGGGAAACATCATAGAGGATTTTCGGCCGTCATTGGTATTGCAACTTCACCTCTTCAAGCTACAATATCTAGTTTTCCTGCTGCGGTCGTCCAGCTCGGCGAGAAAAAGCGCCAAGGTGGCGGAAAGTGAGATTGGTGACGTAGCGGCGACCAGGCAAAGGGGCGTCAGTGGAAAACTCGTAAGACGACGACGAATAGAAATTGAAGGGTGCGTCGACTGAACGTCGAGGGGTCGTCGGGTGCATGTGCGCCGAGGTAGAGAAGGTCTGACATAGTTGGTTTGACCAATGGCGGCGGCAATAAAGAGAAACGTGCCCAGACTGGTGGCAGGAAAAACAAATAGGCTGGTCGTCAGGTGTTGGCGATTCCGAAGGGCTACGGAAGGGCATTGTGGGAGGTGAACGGCGAGCGTGTCCTGGCGAGTAAGATGGAACTCCAGGGCGAGTCAAGGGACATGCTGATGGAAGGCCGAGGTTCGCAAACTCCTGCCTCACCACAGCTTGTATTAATGCCACTGACGGCTGTTGTTGGCCAGAGGTTAGCGTTGCGAAAACGGGTGGCTGAAGAGGAGCTGGGCAGGCGACTTCGATTCCTCGTCGAATAATGCGCGTGGCATTGTCATACGTGGAGGACTGGCGGGCGGCTTCACAGGATGAGGTTGCGGCCGTGTTGCGCAACCGGGTGAACCCCTGAGTAATATGGCGGCTCTTGGCTTCGTCGAACCGCCGGCACTCTTTAATGATGGCGTCGACGGTGGCAACATTGTTGTATACTAGAAGAATAAAGGCATCGTCTGCTATGCCTTTCACCACATGAGCCACTTTCTCAGACTCACTCATGTGCTCGTCAATCTGGCGGTATAGGCCGATGACGTCGTGAATGAACGTGACGTACGACTCCGTCGACGTCTGTGGACGAGCCGCCAGTTGATGCCGCGCTGCGATCTGCCGCCCAACGGTGTCACCAAAAAGGTCACGGATGTTCTCTTTAAAGGAGTCCCAGCTTGTAATCTCCTCTTCGTACGTCTTGAACCACACCCGTGGTGGGACATTGAGGTACAAAAGCACATTGACAAGCATAAGAGTCGGGTCCCACCTATAGCTTGCGCTGACCTGTTCGTACCTGTTGATCCATTTGTCGACGTCAACGCCATCCTGACAGGGAAATACACCGGGATCTCGAGCAGGAGGTAGAACAACGTACGTAGGAGCCACAGAAGGGGCAGGTTGTAAAGGCGATGGTTGTTGAACCTGTGACGTGGTTGGACCTCTGATGATGCGGCCGTTGCGGAGCTTCGTGATGAAGACAGGGAAGTAGCCAGCACGTCCACCACAAAGATGTTACGTAAAAATGACACGAGGCGTGTCTATTAAGAATCTATATTGAAACTGATGCGTATAGCATCGACTAAGATGGAGGTCAGCACGCACAACCGACAGACCACTTCCTCGTTGTCGTCTTCTGACCCTTGATATGTCAGCTACGTAGCAATATCAATATATTCTGTTTAGCTATATTAGAAAACTTGCTGTAGACTTCTACACAGTGAGCTGGTGCAATCATATGACCGACATCTGTTGCACCTTAAACCTTTTGGCACGCTTTATTACGTTATTGGGTATTTCGATTACTGATGACATGTGAAAGCCTTCTAAGCAGTGCTTGGCTGCAATCTCAAAGCCAATATCTGTTGCATCAAAAAGTTTCAGCTCCATCTTGTAGATGTAAAGTATACTTAAACAACCATTAAAGTAACAGAATCGAAAGTTAGGGCACTTGGATATGCATGGTATAACTGTCAGTTCAAGCGCACGAATAAACACAAAGGAAGAGAGGACAAGCACTTTCTCGCAACGAAAAGCCTTCAACACAGCTCTGATCGGCAATCCCAATCTAACCTGAAGCAATTTTTGGCACTCTGTAGTACGTTTAAATAAAGTTATCAAAAACTGGAATAATCTAGCTGGTTTGGTTTGTGATACCAGTGTATCTGGCATTTTGGAGGCACTTGTACAATAATAATGTTTAATTTTTTTTTATTTTTTACCGCGCTCCACGCGGGAGGTAGCGGTATTTGTTTCTGTTGCTGCTTTTAATGCGATATTGCGTTTAAATGCTTTCATTGTGAATTTGTGTACTCCACTCCTTCAGTGGCTTCGCAGTTAGCTGCGGATTTTTAAAATACATAAATATAACATCCGAAATCCTTTCACGCAGTACTGGGATCCAATTTTATGACCTATGTCTGTCGCATCGTGAAGTAACGGGTGTGATTTATTGCCTTGGAGAACATTCTGGTTGAAGACAACATTCAAAAGACAAAGAATGGAAGCTTAAGCGAGTTGCCATGGTTTCATCTTGGCTAAACAGAGCACACGGGACGACGATGGAGGAACGCTTGTCTGTGTTCTTTTCCTCCTTCCTCGTCCCGTGTGCGCTGTTCAGCCTAGATGAACTCAAAAGACTTCCTCACAGGGTTCACTTGCAAGCTCATGACCGATATATGTGGCATTATGAAGTGTTCGTTGCGATTTGTCGCTTGAGAGAATACTTTGAATACAGACGACCTGCAGAAGTCTTCCATGCAGGATTCAGTTGCAGCCATACGAGCAATATCTGTCACATCAAGAAGTTTCAGGCACAGTTGCGTTAGAACGTATTTTGACAAGAGGCGATGTTTAAAAGCATTCTACGCAGTGCTTGGTTTTTATCTTATTATCAGTAGCTGTTGTGTCATAAAGAGCCAGGTGTGCTTTGTTGCATTAGAGGATATTTCTAACACACACATCATCATAAATCTTTCGAAACGGGGTTGAATTGCTTTCTTATGAGCTAAATCTGTCACATCATGAAGTCTCGGGTGCATTTTGTTGCATCAGAGAACATTTTGGCTGCAGACAACGTTCAAAAACCTTCCATACACGGTGCAGTTGTAATCTAATGACCAATATATGTGACTTCATAAAGATTTGTGCTTTGTTTGTTAGAAAACATTTTGACTACGGACAACATTCAGAAGTCTTCCCTACAGGATTCAGTTATAGCCTTCTGACCACTATCTGTCACATCATGAAGTGTCAAGCACAGTTACTTACATCAGAGCATATTTCGAATACAAAAAATGCCCAGGAGTGTTCTCCGCAGCACTTGGGTCGTCCTATCTTATGACCAATATCTGTTGCATCATTAAGAGCCAGGCGTGGTTAGTTGAATTGGAGGACATTTCTACTGCAGACATCATTCGAAAACCTTCTACACAATGCTCAATTGTAGTCGCATGACCGAAATCTGTTCCACCATAAAGTTTCAGGCATGATTATTAAGTTAATGAGTGCTGTGAGATATGAAGTGTAAATGCACCGAATGGACCACTATAATGGATATAATAATAATAGTGAATTTGCTAGTGTAGGTATAGGAACCTGGTGATTTATAAACATGATTAGGGTGGCGGCCGCTACCTTAGTCACCGAAGGGGGGGGGGCGCAATGTTAACTCCATGGAATAACATAATAGGGAGGGGGCGCTAAGTGCGCCCCTACATTGACATAACAGGGAGCGGGAACAGCAAAAAGGAGAATCGTGCGCACACCTACGATAGATGTACAGTATCCTAGACGTGAATTTTCGTTCGCGCGAGCGGCCCTCGGACTGATGTTGATTTTTAGTGCATACCGTTGTAGTTATTTTGGTCACTGTGATATCATTTACTTCTCAAAGAGTGATAACTCGGGCAAGTGAAGCACAATCAATAGTTCAACGCGTGCTCATATCTTCGAAAACATATGAATCCGCTCCAGTTGAGAACGCGTCGTTCTGTGCTGAACTTGGACAGATTTAAGGCAAAAGACCAAGCAACATGGACGCGTAGGCGTCGACGTGGTCGACGCGTGCCAGTGGTTGCGTGCCCTTTTCTTCGACCGGCACGACCAGACGCTTTTGACACGCAGGCGCGAGCATACGCGGGCAAGTGGTGGGCACTTAGGAGCGGGCACACGACGGGTGTAAGAAAGAGGCAATACTCGGCCGTGAAGAGATAGAGAGAAACGTCTTTATTCGCAAATGCATGGATAAGGAGGGCGTGGGCGGAACCCCTAGTCCGGGATCCATATAGGACAACTCAAGCGGCGAGTCGGGCCCGCAGTATCAGAGCTCGGAGAACCTCGGGAGGTCTATCGCGGAGAGCATCGTCTCCCAGCTTCTCGTTACGTAAAGATTGAAGGAACGCAGGTAAGGGAGGAAAGATGTTCGCAGTGCACTCGATCGAAATGTGGAAGGTCGTGGGCGAAGTTTCGCAGCCGGGGCAACGGTGTGCATGACCATGCAGGTAGAATTTATAAAGTGATACGAGATTGGGAATGTTTTAGTCTGTAGGTGGAGTAGCGCTACTGCCTCCTCTCGCGAGAAAGGTGGTGGTGGGGCGCTCTGAGTGCGACGGACGTTTCAATAATGACAAAGAATGCCTGTTGTAAGTGAGAAGAGGATCCCCCCATTCCAAAATGACCGCCTCGCATTGCCGGGCCGCCCGTAAGGAAATTTCGCGTGCGCGGAGCAAGCGAGTCCTTGCCGTGACGTCAATTCACCCCGACTGCCACGCCGCCAGTGTTCGTTCTCGAGGCTAATAGCAACCCCCCCCCCCCGACCAAAAGGTCGGTTTAAATAAAGTGTGTTATAGCCTTCCATGCTAAAAGCCTCAGAGTTATGTATGCTCTCTGTTTCACAGAACATCATAATCGAAAACTGAAAACGAAATTGACTGAAAAATGCTTCTAAAAGAATTTTTTTATTCCGTACAGACCTGGCATTTAGATGCACTGCAGCCCATGTGATCTAAAATCAAATACCAGACCATTCAAGTTGTCTGGCGAATAGAACTCGTGTCCATTCATGTTTACGATCTTTCACTAAGATAGCACTGGCCGAGCACATTATCTGGACTGAGGGCGATCATGGTCCTCATGGCACTTGATGTGAATTGCATGCGCCCCATCAGACCTTCGCAAAAGAACTTCTCCACGCGTATACCATGCATATTTAAAGCAATGGTAGATGCATTGGCCCATCTTTTTTGTTGATTGAACTATCTCCCAGTTAGGGCGAATCAGGTTCTTTTGGATAAACAAGCTCGGATCCTCAACGGGTGAACAAGCTCGGATACTTGTTAGTTCAAACCTCTAAAATTGTTCTAAGAAGGCCACATACGCGAGTTCGGCCTTATTTTTTTACGAAGTAGAAATTGTCCTAAGAAGGCCACCAGTACGCGAGTTCGGCCTTATTTTTTTACGAAGTAGAAATTTTATTTATGCGTACAATCATTCATGTCGGCTCTACATCGTGTCTCCCTGTGGCATTTGATGCTCTACTACAACGTTTATTGACGCGCCATGAATGAAACACGTTCGGATGGTTTAAGTATACAGCTTTTCGCATTAATCAAGCATGGTTGTGGAGCACACCTGTCAGAAAATTTGACTTCCGAGCGTAAAGGCATGGGGTAAAATCCCAGCATCTGAAAAAGGTCATTGCTGTTTTTATTTAGTTCCTAATACTTTCCGAAGACACCCTGGGCGTGGCAAACCGCTCATGGCATTGACAGCAGGGCACTAGCTCGACCGCCTGGCCCAACAGTAGCGTCTGCCCTTTACGTAAGTATAATTTTTTATATGTGGCGCCCAAAAACGGTGGTCAGGGTGAAATCACAACCTAGGTAGCAGAGAAGTACGCTTGCGCATCGCTTCGAGAAATCTGAAAGGGGGTTTGGCGCCCGTCAGCTGCTCTTATCGTCTACGTCCACATGCAGGGTATGCAAGGGCACGCACAGTTGTCTTTTTTTTCAGCAGAGTGACTTGATGGGCGAGTTCGTTCATTCCTACAGTAGCTTATGGCGAGAAAAAAACAATAGAGAAGGACAAGCGCAACTTTTTTTCTCTTGTTGAAAAACGGCGCCTCGTGGTGCTGCCAGTGTCGCCTTGGAGTTCGTCACGTTCAACTAATGCGAAATCAGGTCTTGGCTTTGTGCTGGTGTCCTGACGCTGTTTGTGGGCAGCCTTATGGCTTAAGCAATGCATTATTCCTTAGCGCAGTAAGGAACCCTTCAGTGCGGTAAGGCCACCTTAAATCAATTTGAAGTTTTATTTGCCTAGAGCCTGTTTTTTTGTTTATTGACGGCATCAAGGGTTGCGTTATCAATACCGATGTAGACGACGCTCCCGCCCGGGGAAGAAAGCTTACCTGACTGCTGGTCAGGTTGGTTGGCGCACTTTTTCACCAATTTGTGACAGAACGCCTGCTGAAGTGACAGAATGTGACCCATGGAAACACGCTTATAGTTCTTACGTCGTGGACTGTGACATTGTCGTGACTTGTAGCGATGAGAAGTAAGAAGAAACGCCATTTCTGCGGGCCAGCTGTTCGTATTCTGCCCTTCATCATCCACTTCCCAACCAGCTTGCCTATCGCCCTGAGGCGCTATCTACTTTACCATATATATATATATATATATATATATATGAGAAGGCTCTCGCCATATATATATATCAGGCGAGAATCTTCTGCTGAATCAGTGTAATATTAGTAACAAATGACACTCTCAAATGTTGATACAGTACAAGGTTGGCGGAACCATCTACTTAACAAACCTGGAAACGCCTCTTTCCGTGAGCAGTATATTGCATAAATGGTGACCGCATCTTTCCTAAAACTACTTAACATATACATCACACAATTTTCGCCCGTTTGTAATACGTGAACATGCTTGGTTATGCTTATACTGCGAGATTTCGAGCGTTTAAAATTGCTCTATTGAGCTCTTTTCTAAAGTATTGTAATCATCACACTGTGGTCTTTATAGCTGTTTCGGTCCCGCTTTCGCACTAGAGCTTGTACATTATGTCTAAGGGAGCGAGCTCAACCGCGTGATATAGAGGGTGCCATCAAATGAGACGAGAGTTCAGCTGCTCATCTAGTGGGTGTGGCGAGTAGTAACGTGGCTGCAACGTTACTGTGGGAGACAAGCCTCGGGCCTAAGGATCTTCACCCCTGAAACACATGAGATCATGAAGTGTTGTCAACAGCAGCACCAACAGCGTTTACAACGGCGCTGGCACTTAGGCATGTTGCCTTTCGGTCGCATATTGATTAGGTGGCCAAGTCGCAAAATGCAAGTCTACACTCTTAAAAAAGTTAGTAAAAAGGTAGCAACTGCAAGCAAACAGGTAGTAAATGCCGCGCTTACTACCTTTCTCGAAACATTACTACCATTTTCAACCTGTTTAATACCTACGTTAGTAAACAATTACTAGCTGCAGCCGTTACTAACTTTTTGTGACCTGTTTACTACCTATGTTAGTAAACAGTTAGTAAGTGGAATGAAAAAGGTAGTAACTGCAGCGGTTACCACCTTTCTTGCTCCATTACTACCTTTTTGCTACCCGGCTGTTGACTATTTATTCCAAAATATTGTGTGATTCCGATTCTGATTATTTATGAGAGGAATCGTCTCGACGTATTATCAATAAATAAAAAAATGGCGCACAGGATAGCTATAGATCAAGAAAATACATTTTGTTTTAAATTACGCACCTGAGATATGTAAACGTGATTCTTATGTTGTCGAAACGGAGAAGTACAAGTTAACCAACCATATGCAAGTGTACACGCGTTGCAATAGACAATTACAACAAACTTAGTAAATTACAACACATATTAACAAGACCAGCGGATCAAAATAACAAGACGGTCACAATTAATCTGGAGGACGGTCACAATTATTGTTGTTTTGGCACGTCAAACCCCAAGAACGATTATTACCTTTTAACCACTGATATACTATCTGTGTGAAGCATTCAAATGCACTGAGACTATGTTAATAAGTACGGTACCTTGTTGCGGTCCGCTGTAAATAATGCCTTTTTGTAGCCCTTTTAAAATAAATAAATACGACATATATTTTTTTTCTTTTGCTAGTAAAGCTCATTTAAAGTCTTGTGCTACGTCCACAAACACATGAAGTCAGGTAGCATGATATAGTGCTCCATATTCAGATTTGCTATAATTCACCCAGAAAGAGAAGTGCTTCCCTGTGCCAGGCATGCATCTGCAAAGTAGGGGCTATATATAGCCCAAGTGTACTTCACACGGTAGCGTAAAAAGATAGTGAACTCTTTAGGTTTATGTATTCTTCGCTCTCATTACCCAAAATAGTTTAATAATGAGACATTGATTGACCAACATTAGCAATGAAGAGAAACTGCCAAAATAAATGAACAGGGTAGTATCAAGATTGTGAACTTCTTAGGTTTATGTATTCTTCGCACTCATTACCCAAAATAGTGTAGTAATGAGACGTTGATTGATTAACATGAGTAATGAAGAAAAACTATGACAAAATAAATGAACAGGGTAGTATCGGTTGCTAACTTTTTAAACGTTTAAAGTTACTACCCATGGATGGTAACGGCTAGGGTAGTAGTAGTAGTTACTAAATGCTGGTAGTAACAGCAAAGTTGGTAACGGTTACCACTTTCACTGTTACTAACTCTGCTTACAACTAGGGTTGTAACATTGTCTTGTATTTGTGACTCAGTGCACTATGCAAATTTAACTTGTATTAGATAAATAAACCTCCAATGAGTGCTCCTCGAAATCATCGTGTCGACTTGTCATCACTCGCCTGTGCGGAATCGCTCCCACACTTTTTCGTCTTGATGGTCTTCAAATGTGTCTAGCTCAGACACCCCAAAACTTCGCTACAATATTCCGAGAATCACAGATTGTGTATGTTGTTGTTCAACGGAAATGTTCTGTTCACTTCTTTTTTTCCACGTTCCTTCCAGAAGTAAACAAAGTGCTGAAGTGGCACCTGAAGACCTACAAATATCACAAGAGGGTTAATGGCGTTTGTTTATTTTGTTCAAAATAAATGAAGCCATGTTTTCTTTATTGGGTCACCATTATGAATTTGCCCTGCACCAGCAGGAGTGGTGTATGTCTAATACATGCAGACAACATTCTTGCGAGTTGAAACAACAATATCAAATGTACAAACACAGATGCGATACGGAACATCATCAATTCCTAGTATGTACATTGAATATTATGAAACGCCCTGATTTCAAAGCATAAGCAGCCCTGCCTTTCCCATAAACTATCAGCTCTCTCACTGTACTGGTGTCTCACGCCTGCCCAGAATCGAAAGAAAAGCTTTCATTAGTTTTCTCATATTCAGTTACCGCCAAAACTAAGTGTACCTCATGGTCCGTGGAACAGTAACCTTTCCATCAGGGGAAGGATAAAAATTCAGAACTGTTCAATCAAGTACGGTTACGCCCATTGAACGAAATCACTTGTTCTTTACTCTAGGAAACGACGAAAACGGAAAATGTAAAGAGAAATAGAAAATCTGCAGTAGTCCTCAAAGAACATGTTGCTGGGTGATGGTGATGATATCTTTTTCTCAGTCAGAAAAAAATGGAGGGGACCAGTACAGAGACTGCTTGCACTATTTCAGAGGAGGTCGGCGGTGATTCCTTCGGATACCGCTGCCTCCACCGCGGGCTGGATGAGCCGGCGATGGTCTTCTGGATAGAAGGCACGCGAGAGGGACTCCCATGACACTAACGTGTTTGTGTTGGCTGTGTTTTAGGACTCTCCTGACTCTAACGTGTTTGTGTTGGCTGTGTTGTAGGGCGTGCACGTTCATACCGTATGTATTAGTGTCGCAGCATATGACCAATGTTTGTACTTTAGCGGTATCTGTTGCGGAAAATTCTGCTATATAGGATCCTGATTGCGGCTGGGATAGTTGGCACAAAACTTATAGGAAAACGCCAGACTCTTAAGCACCAGCGAAAATTGCAAAAAAAAGCGTCATATGTTGCTATTTTCCGGCGCTTCAGTTTGAGTCTCATTTTTCCGATAAGTTGAGAGGAGTTTTAAAAGCCTCTCTTTTCATTCAATAACAAAGTAATTTATGGGCAGGCCGTTTTACAGTAACCCCTGTTTTTTTCCAAGTAATGAAAGTTCTGTAATCCGAGTTACAGGCTCATGCTGTGTTAACGATAAGAGAGTTGCCGTGCTTAGGAAGAAACAGACGACGTGCACGTGCGTGCTGTGTGTGGTGGTACAGAAGATAAGAGTCCCAGTGAAACGGAGCGTGCTGTTCCTTAATTACAGAAATCCTCTGGCACTGATTTACCAGAAACGTCTGTTGTGAACTGAGGCATTTTTTAAGAGTGATTGCTTGTCATAAGTGGCCACTTATACAAGTTGAGCGCCAACTGTAGGCTCCTCGCCTTCTGTCTAAATTATACATCGCAGTGCTGGTTCAGAACTCACGAGAAAATGTATTATACAGGAAACAATCAACAGTTATGCTAACAACTCAATCTTCACGGCCACCACTTATACCACTAAGCCTTAAGCCCTCGCCGGCCGTTCAACATACGCCTGCACACACCATGCCAGTTCGTTGCTACTAACTTCCCTAGCACTTCCTCAGCTGGTGCTTTTGTAGTGAGTCTGTAGGACGCGCGCACCCATATATTGAGCAGCACGTATGGTCACCAGATGGTGATGCGCGCTATATATACTGCCACACTGTGTAAGTACTCAGACAAATGAGGCATCGTTGGGAATGCCAAAGAGAATCGGTTTACTCAAGTGTTACCTCACAATTCTTCTATTTTGGGACCATCTTGCACACTTGTATTCTTAAGGGGATATATATCGCTACAGAATTAAGAGTGCACGTGCTCTATGTACATGCATTTGCATTCTAGCAGCTTGTATTTTCCTATAGGTCACCTGTTCCCGCAAGGAATTATATGGAGCCGATATATTCTTTCAACGATGCCGTCCACACTCCTAATGAAGAAGAAGCCAATCGCCGGCAGTACAAACGCATGACGAAAGAGATCAGGAGTAAGAAAAAAAGGCTATCAAGAGCATCGCTCCAGTAGGCACGTGTGTCACTATCGAAACCAAAGAGGAACAGACGTGACCATTCATCTCAAAGCTACATATGATGGCACCTCTTAGAGAGACAAAAATAATAAAAACAGCTGTCTCGTCGCATGGACCGTGTAAAGGCAGCCGCCAGTAGTCGATGGCGCCTGCGGTAGGCAGGAACGACCTTTGCGGTCGTGCATGAGACGATGATTTGTCAGCCTAATGGACCTCGAGGGACTTGCTGACTCGGCTCGCTGCTTTCGCTCATCGACTTTGGTGGCGCCAAAGCTGTTTTCTACGGAGTGTCCCCACCAAACGCCTGTCTGGCGCTGACAGTGAGAGACCTGCAGCTAACAAAGGGTGGTAACGAATGCGTGGTTTGAAAGCCTACTGTAATAGTGTCATGGCTATTGATCGACGCTTTGAGATAAGTGTTGTACAAAATCACTAAATACATCTAGTTTTTTTCGATGGACATAAGAGACCTCTGGCAATCCTTTTTTAGGCGCTTCGAGTTCGTGGAACTGTAAATACAACTTTCCGCGTCAATGTTTATTTGAATTATTTATAATGAGTGGATACGCACTACAAGAGAGCTTTAACAGCGCCTTTGACTAAGGTATCACAAAGCCTTAGATACCTCTAGTTTGAGAAAACTAGGGATATTATGCAGAGATTTGTGAATTCCTGTTCACTGATTAGCCCGAATATAGAAGCTCTCCTTCTTGAGAGACCACAGAGCTGTGTATTGCTCACTGTATTCGCCACACACCAAAAGTACTGAAAAAATTAAAATGATTCTCTTCTATTTCAGTGCAGATACCACCATAAAAAACACATGCTTAAACACTTTATTGCTGTTTTCCAATGCAGCTGTTCTTTATAATAAAACTGTTGCTATGTCACTGCTCTGCATGAGATCTTCATTCCTACCTCCAAATAAAATGGTGCTTGCTTTACGCGTGACACAAAATAACAAACAAGAGAAACAAACTACTCACAATAAAAAAATATAGTGTTCAGGAAAACGTCGAGGCCTAATGCCTATTTAGTCTAGAAAAAGTTATAACTTTTAATACAAGGGTCTTACGTTCCAAACGCACGATATGAATATGAGAGACACTGTAGTTGAGGGTTTCAGAAATCTTGATTATCTGGTGTTATTCAGCGTGCACTGATATCGCACAGCACACGCGTCTCAATCATTTCGCCTCCACCGAAATGCTACCACTGTGGCCGGGATCTAACGCGCAACCTTTGGGTCAGCAGCAGAGCACCGAAGCAACTGATCTGCTCCGGCGGACGCTGAATGATAGGCACTACAAAGGCCATTCAAATTAGAAACCAGTGCATCAACTGCATTCTCCACAGTAATATGAGCCTTGGTCCTGCAAATGGTGCGGCGATGGCGTAGTGGTTAGAGCATCCTCCTCGCATGCAAAAGGTCCGTGGCCCAAATCCCGGTGCCGCGCAGTTCCCAACCGGATAAAAAAAATCCGCGTGGTGATTGAAATGAATTAAGAGGCCTGGGGTGTGGCCTCACCGGTAACCACCGTCGGGAACGCACTCCCTCAACAGAGAAGGATTGGCCACCCTGGTGCAGTATCGGCCTAATACCTCTCACATGCATACGTCAAATAACTCACGGCCCTCAGTCCCCAGCAGCTGCGAAGCAACTGACCACGGCGGCGGTCAGATCTGCAACGCAGCAGAGGGTTGTAAGAATCTCTGGATCCGGACAGGCCGCCATTGGAACCTGAACATGGCAACGTTTAACACTAGAACCTTATCTTGTGAGGGAAGTCTAGCTGTAATATTCGAGGAGCTAGAGGGTGTTATATGAGATATAATAGGGCTCAGTGAGGTTAGGAGGACAGATGAAGCCTATACGGTGCTACAGAATGGACACGTCCTTTGCTATCGGGGCTTGGCAGACAGAAAAGAACTAGGAGTGGGGTTCCTAATTCACAGAAACATAGCTGGCAACATAGAGGAATACTATAGCATTAATGAAAGGGTGGAAAATATCGTAATTAAACTGAATAAAAGATACAAGATGAAGGTGGTACAGGCTTACGCGCCTACATCCAGCCATGATGACGCTCCAGTTGAAAGCTCCTATGAAGATATGGAATCGGCAATGAGTAAGGTAAAAACACAGTACACTATAGTGATGGGAGACTTTAATGCAAAAGTAGGGAAGAAGCAGGCTGGAGACCAGGCAGTAGGAGATTATGGCATCGGTACTAGAAACGCCAGAGGATAGCTGCTAGTAGATTTCGCAGAGCGCAATAATTTACAGATTTCGAATACTTTCTACCGAAAACGAGGAAACCGCAAGTGGACATGGAGAAGCACTATAGGCGAAAATAAGAACGAAATAGACTTTATGATCAATGCACACCCATTTATCGTGCAGGATGTGGAAGTGGTTGGCAAGGTACGATGCAATGACCATAGAATTGTACGGTCTCGAATTCGCCTAGACTTGAAGAAGGAACGACAGAAACTTATGTGCAAGAAGCCAATCAATGAGCTAGCACTGAGAGGGAAAGAACAGGAATTTAGAGTGTCACTTCAGAACAGGTACTCGACTCTTAGCTGAGGAAACCAACCTTAGCGTAGATACAATGAATGATAATCTGACGAGTATCTTTACGGAATGTGCAGTGGAAGTTGGAGGCAGGGTAGTTAGACAGGACACTGGCAAGTTTTCCCAGGAGAAGAAGAATCTCATTAAGAAGCGTCAAAGCATGAAAGTCTCAACTACAGCAGACAAAATAGAACTGGCAGAGCTTTCGAAGTTGATTAATAGGCGTAAGGTATGCGATGTAAGAAGGTATAACAACGAGAGAATGAACATGATCTGAAAAACGGAGGAAGCGTCAAAGCAGTGAAAAGGAAACTTAGGATAGGCAAAAACGGAATGTATGCACTATAGGACAAAGAAGGCTAAATAACTACAAATATTGATAGGATAGTTAAAATAGCCGAGGAGTTTTCCAGAGATCTGTACAGTAGCCAGGACAACCCCAACCTTAATACTATTAGAACTAGCACCAACCCAGATGACACCCCACCAGTAATAATAGAAGTCAGAAAAGCTTTGGAGAGCATGCAAAGAGGCAAAGCTGCTGGTGAGCATCAGGTAACATCAGATCTGCTGAAAGATGAAGTACAGACTGTGTTAGAAAAACTAGCCACCCTGTTTACGAGGTGTCCTGACGGGGGGAGTACCAGAATCTTGGAAGAACGCTAACATCATCTTAATACATAAGAAAGGAGATGTCAAGGACTCGAAGAATTACAGACCGATCAGCTTGCTCTCTGTAGAATACAAGTTATTTACAAAGATAATTGCTAACAGAGTAAAGAAAACATTAGAATTCAATCAACCAAAGGAACAAGCAGGATTTCGAACAGGCTACTCAACAATCGACCACATTCATACTATCAATCAGGTAATAGAGAAATGCTCAGAATATAACCAACCACTATACATAGCCTTCATAGATTACGAGAAGGCGTTTGATTCAGTAGAAAGATCAGTCGTCATGCAGACACTGCGGAATCAGGGCGTCCTTGAAGTATATATAAACATTCTGGAAGAAATTTACAGGGGATCAACCGCTACCATAGTGCTTCATAAAGAAAGCAACAGAATACAAATCAAGAAAGGTGTAAGGCAGGGGGACATAATCTCCCCAATGCTATTTACCGCGTGCTTACAGGAGGTTTTCAGAAGCCTATAATGGGAACAGTTAGGGATAAGGGTTAATGGAGAGTGCCTTAGTAACCTGCGCTTCGCCGATGACAATGCATTGCTGAGTAACTCAGGGGACGAATTGCAACTCATGATTACGAAGTTAGACAAGGAGAGCAGAAAGGTGGGTCTTAAAATTAATCTGCAGAAAACGAAAGTAATGTACAACAGCCTCAGAAAAGAGCAGCGCTTCGAGATAGGTAATAATACTCTTCAAGTTGTAAAAGACTACGTCTACCTAGGGCAGGTAATAACCGTGGAGCCGAACCATGAGATTGAAGTAACTAGAAGAATAAGAATTGGGTGAAGCACATTTGGCAAGCACTCTCCAATTATGACAGGTAGATTGCCACTATCCCTCAAGAGGAAGGTATATAACAGCTGTAACTTGCCGGTACTTAGCTACCGAGCAGAAACCTGGGGACTTACAAAAAGGGTTCAGGTTAAATTGAGGACGACGCAGCGAGCAATGGAAAGAAAATGGTAGGTGTATCCTTAAGAGACAAGAAGACAGCAGAGTGCATTAGGGAACAGACGAGGGTTAAGGATATCATAGTTGAAATCAAGAAGAGGAAATGGACATGGGTCGGGCATGTAGCGCGTAGACAGGATAACCGCTGGTTATAAGGGGAAACTAACTGGTTTACCAGAGAAGGCAAGCAGGTTAGGGGGAGACAGAAGGTTAGGGGGGCAGATGAGAATGAAGTTTGCGGGTATAAATTGGCAGCAGCAAGCACAGGACCGGGTTAACTGGCGGAACATGGGAGAGGCCTTCGTCCTTCAGTGGACGCAGTCAGCCTGATGATGATGATGGTGTTGCAAACCTGTAGTGGTTGATATTCCGAAAAGATAAGCTTGTCAGTGTCTAACCAAATGTATAAACGATAGCTTACTGTCCAAACAGGAAACGACTCCAATGTTCAGTCAAATCACTTTCATTTGCTCGAACGAGTTACAGCTAAAAACAACAATGCTTGAAGTGCAAACGATGTAACACACCTTTCAAGCTAGCTCTATAAGAAAAAAACATCGAAGAAGGCACAATAAAGAGGCTAACTTGCAAAATTTAGCCTAGACATGAAAGTACGAGCACGTATTTTTTTAAGGTAACGTCAGAAGAGAGACAATATATTTTAGCATTATTTTTTCGTTGTTCCAACTGTCACAAAGCACTTCAAAAATTATGTCTGGGGTTTGACGAGCCGCAACAGAAATGTGGTAATGAAGTGCGCCATGATGAATGGCTCTGGAAACATTGAACTTTTAGTTTTTAGAGGTGTAGCTTCATCGCACAGTGCACGGACGTCTAGTCTTTCGCCTTTACTGAAATGCAATAATGTGACAACAACCTCCGAGATTGAAACCATGACGTTCGTGCAAGCAGCGGAGCATTGTAACCATTGCTCCACCCCACCAGACGTGTCAATAGACATTTGGCGTCATCCTGACGACTTCAAAACTGCGTAGGTGGTTCTTTGCTTTTAATCTGGAGCATTTCGTTAACAGTCGCCATCCAATTTGATTTACATCTACTTTCTCGAAACTACATGAACACTTCACTGGCAGCCACGCTATGTATTGCTTTGTGTCCAACAGATTTTGTTGATGAAACCAACATGTCCCACATAAAACAGATCCTGTACCATCCAAGTGCTTGGGCTAGTAAACAGTTTAAACAGCTGCATTAGTACTTCATGTATAGTCAATGCAATTTTAGACTTCTCTAAAGCTCTGACCATGTTCCTCACCAACATTCTCTAAAAAAACGCTGTATTATGCAGCTAGATGACAAACATTTAGATTAAGCACCTCTTTTAATTAAGAGCTTCTTTTAGCGAAAGACTTCGGCGTTGCAAGTTTAAGCACTCAACACCTTGCCTCACTAAAGTCAAGTCGGATGTGCCAAAGAAATCATTGTAGTGACAGCAGTTACTTTCATTCACAGACGTGGTTGCCGCTTTCAGCTTTGATTAGCTGGTGATTACTAGCAGCAAATAAAAATAAATTTTGATGCCTAAGAAAGAGTGCAAGCATAACGTTATATCTAAGTAAAATGAGAAGCTTATTCCATGTCATGAAATCACACTGAATAACTCTAAAACATTATATAAGTGGTGCCTTTAGTAGATATTGCAATGAGGCATGATATACCGTACACGATTTTGTTAGGACAGGAAAACAGAAATTTCAGTGCCCATAGAAAATGGCCTAAAACGGCTCTTCCGGACGCTCATGGCAAAAACGAAGGATTTGGTGCCGCAAATATTCTCCTGATAACTCACTAATATGTTTAGGCTGGCATGTGAAAATTTGCATAATAATAATGGGAACCTATTGTAGGTAAGTACTATCAGTGCTTCAGCATGTCCTTATTTATTAATTCTTAGCATTTCTTTAACATAAAAGTTAACTTTTGTGCAACGTAAGTATGAAACTGCAGTCGAAGTGACGCTGACAGTGACAAGTGTAAATAAAGCCGGAAAATCGTTTGAGCAGGAATTCGCAAAGGACTCATTTGAGTAAATTTGGCTTTCACGTGTACCTTTCCGATTGCAATGTGCATTATAGTGGTGTCTTTGTTCATATTAGTTCCTGCTTGCAATGTCTCTCGTATTAACCCCAACTGACTGTCTCGAGTAGGTTCGGTGCAATATCCAATTGAAAACAAGTAGTTTCTGAAATATGGTCGTTTTACCCATCCTCTTCTTACGTACACATCGCCTGAGTACTTCAGATCCCTTTTTCGGTTTCATATTGCAGCATGCAGTGATTATCTTATACGTGTTGATTTCAATACGGTTGATGTGAGGTTGGTCGACAATCAACTTGTCCATAGTAATTCACCTGCCCTGTTTAAGGCATTTTGTTAGTAAATTGCTTTGAATTATGTTTATCTGTTTGTTACTCTAATCAATAGGGGTGGCCATTGCTAGGTGTAGCAAGTTGCTATGTGTGGTCTTCTGTATTGTATCTGCCTTTTTTCTAGTCAGCCATCGGCTGTACCTAATAACATCATTATTTCTAGTATTAGTGACCATGACTGTATTGTGGCCCTTCCTCAGATCGTTCCCGTCTCATGTGCACATGATCAGCGAAAGAAGATTCACTTTTCAAAGGAAATTATGCGTTGTTATCTAAAGAGCTTGCCATATTTCTGCAAGAATTGAGTCATTCAGCACAGTCTGCAGATTGCAACACCCTCTGTGATATATTTTGCCATACACTAAAGCAGTAGGTTTGAAGTAAACAGTTTGAAGTAAACAAGTTTCAAGTAAACATGTCTGAAGTAAACAGTTGTCAGCCAAAAAAAAACGTGGTGATAAGCATTCGGTGATTGCAAATCAAGCGAACCACTAAGAAGAGGCGTCGTCTCCTTAATTCTTGTGGAAACCCTGCCGCATTGTGGTGCTAAAATCACTTTAAAATGACATAAATATGAAAAAAGACTGCCAAAAATATAATTTCTAGCATTAGGCCCTCTGTGACTTGGAACCGGCAAAATAAAACCCTGTCTATTATCTTCAGCAAGTTTTCTTGTAGCGCACGTGAAGGACAGAAAAAAAATGATGGCACATATAGACAAACATAAATCTAACTTCCAACATAGCTTTTTTTTTCTGAAATCAGGGAACATTTATGCCCTTGTCTGGTGAGTCACAGTCATGTGAGCACGTCTAATAATGCAGCAACATTCTTCTACCAAGCTCATTTAGACTCTAATTCCCCAAAACATTGCTGAGCTGAACTCACTCAACTGACACTCATGGCTCGATGTACGGCTGGGTCATTTCAAGTTAGTCGACTCATGAGCGAGTTTACCGACCTATGGCACTCACACAACTTCGTGAGGGAATAATTAAGGTATGCCATGGCTAAACTGTTTTTTACAACCTGCAATGTTTCAAAGACAAGCCTAACAGGGTTTTCGGCAATCTCGGCGAATATTTCCAGCAAACGAAGTTCCTCTGAAACGCTGGAGAAATGTCCAGAAATTGTATTTCACTATTCTGATTGCGTCAGATTTTTAGCTCTCTTCGAAACAATTTAGCATAATTTCGCACATGAGGTAACCATGGAATTATTACCCACCGCGGTGGTTTACTAGTTACAATTCTCGGCTGCTGACCCACAGGCTCCAGGATCGAATCACGGCTGCATTGCCCGCCGTTACGATTGAGGAGAAGATGCATGAGGCACGTGTGCTTACGTTTAAGTGTGTGAGAACCTGAGGTGATCCAAATTTCTGGAGACCTGAACAACAGCTTTTCTCATAGTCATATGATGGTTTCTGGACTTATTATTATTGTGACCATGGATTTATTATCTTCATCATAAAAAGTCATCATCAACATAACAAAAAATAAAAAATAGAGTTACCTAAGGTGTTTTGAAGTGTCTTTGGGTCACTCTTTTCTTTTCGTGTGTTCGTGGTCGTGTGTGAACGCTGTTTTCCTAATAAGCTCCACCAATTGGCCCAAATTGCTACTTTGCTCATGTTTCACCCAGAGCCGCCGAGTGTGCAGGAAATAATGGGTTCACTTATTTCCCGGACATTAGATGATCACCTTTTCTGCCTTCTTTCTTTTACGCCAATAAGCGCCTTTCCAGTTGTTAGACGGCGTTTGTGATGCACTCTCGTGTCCATGTTTTCAGTCTTTGACTGTGATTGCAAACAACTTGCTGATCTCTCTGTTATTATGACCTCGTATGAAATACTACACAGAACAGGAATTACGAAAATGGACACTTTTACTTCTGAAGCTATATATGTTCATTGTGGAGTGCCGCAAAATGTGTTCTAGCTCCTCAATATGTAAGTGATATATTTAGTATGAACCCTGAAGCAAACTTTCCTAAAATGTTTTATGGTGTCATTTACGCAGACAACGGCAGTTTTTTTCACCAATAATAATTTTCATACGCTGTAAGAAAAATTTAGCAATACAATGAAAAACCTGGAGGAATAGTCGAGAATAATAGGTATAAAAGTACAAACAGAAGAAAAGCAGCCACATTCAAACTAAACAACAAGCGCTTACCAAAGCGTCTTTCCTGTCAAGTGCTTTTCCTTCTACCTTGTGCGCTCATATATTTTCACATTTCTAAGGAACGGCCGGCCATCGATGCTCTTAAGCGAACCAAAAGATTCTGACGCATAATACAACCGAGCTAAGATCCTTGCAACAGCTTAGCTGATACTTCAGGCTACACCAACTCTGACAACAGATGCTGTGAAATTCTTAACGAAGTGTTTTCAAATAATTTATTTTCTAGTAGAAAGACAGCAGTGCCAACATGGCATAAATGCAACTACACAACCGTCCTTCCGGCAGACATAAACTTCGACGGTGGGATAAACATTGTTAATTCTTCTACATTCGGACGGATGATGGACAACGTCCTTTGTGCTACAAGTGGAACACTTGCTTTTGCTACCTGGACGACATCGTAGTCTATTCTAGGATTTTTCCAACTCACCTTGTCCAACTGCGGAAAATTCTCACGTGCCTAAGCTCAGCTGGAAGTCAACATAAAGAAGTGTGCCAGTTGACGATACTGGGTCATGTCGTTTGCAAAAAAGGCGCTTTGCCGGACCCAGCGAAACTCCGTGCCATCGCCGAATTCCCCAATCATCGGCATGGCGAGTAGTAAGCTGCAAGCTGGATATTGGTTCGAGTGCTATGGGGGCTTTGCGTGCAATCGAGATCTACCGACGCATCTCGTCGAAACTCGGTCACATGAACATCAGTACAGTGGGGGTGGGGTGTGGGGGCTCCTTGCAAGTAGCATTGGGAAAGCGTCGTCCTCGATTTCCTTGAGGGTGTGCCTAATTTTCTCCTCTTCGGCCATGGTGGAGTTGACATGGTTGCAGAGGTTTAGCACTTCTTCAAAGTAGCTTGTGTAGTTCTTAGCAGGGAGCTGTGCCCGTGGACGCTAGCGCTGCTGTTCCCGAATTTAGCGAGCCCATGTCCAACTGAAGATGCTCGTAATGGAAGTCTTCAAGACTGACCAAGTGGGAAGGTTGCTCTTGTGGTTGTTGTACCAGAAGCGAGCGATGTCCGGAAGATAAAACGTGTTGTACCGAAGCTTCATTTGGTCATTCCACTCGTTACTGGCACTGGTACGCTCCTACTTCGATAACCAATCATTCACATCAGAGTCCCCGGAGCCCGTGAAGACAAGCGGCTCTCGCTGGCGATACATGGCTCTGCAGGTGACGTTGAAGGCTGCGGGTCGAGGCTGCAGACGGGTCCATTGGCCATGGTGATAATGGGGTCATGAAGCAGGGGGAGCTTCCGGGAGCGAAGACCCTGGTTGGTACAGGGAATCCACGCACCTCCACCAAATGCGATGTGCACTATTGACGCTGTAAGTCAGGGAAGCTCGACAAGCGTTGGACGTGAAGCGTCGAGGAGCGGCGGACGTCAAGCAGCCGAAATCCGTGCAAGCGCGAGTTCGAGTGTGGTGCTGGTATTGACGCTGGTGCTTGATTGCTCGTGTCTTTCGTCGTCGTCTTTCCCTTATGAAATGTAATTAAAATCATCTTCAGCGCCTGAATCTGACCAAATTGAAGCAAAGTTTTGAAAAAAGCACAAGGATCTATTCATCTGTCCTCGTAACAATAATATTTCGTCAGACTCTTCACACTGATTTTTTTTTCCATCAAACTGGGAAACAGGAAGGTAATTCCGTTCTACTAATCGGGTAACATGCATTCCCCTATTAACTACCAGCCAATCTCTCTTACTAGCATACGATGAATAATTCTTGAACATATCCTGTTCTCAGATATCATAAACTTCCTTGAATGCCCTTAGTTCTTTTCTTCTTCACAACACGGCTTCCGCAAAAACTACTCCTGCGAAACACAACGTCTTTTATGTACAAATTATATGTCATTCTAGAGAACTCTTCTTTTGCAGACGGCCTTTTTCTTGATTTTTCGAAAGCATTGCACAACAAAGTTTGCCATAAATTTCTTTTATACAAGCTTATTCTACCTAACATTGACTCTATACTTTTGACCTGGATTGAGTGTTTTCTTCTTAACTGGTCTCAATTCGTTTCGTCAAGTAACACTAATTCAGGACTCATCTCTGTAAAATCTGGTGTTGCACAGGCTTCTGTGCTTGGTGCTCTTCGTTTTCTGATTTATATACACAATTTACTTTCTCGTGTTTCCTCAATTATTCACCTTTTTGCAGGAAATTGCGTAATCTGTAGAAAAATAATGTGCGACAATGATATAACTTTTCTCAATCTCACCTAAACGCAATCTCTTCACGGTGCAAGGACTCGCAAATGGAAATAAACAAGCCTAAAGTAAATTTATGCGAGAAACCCGATCGAAAACAATTCAACCTGTTTACAGACTCATTAGTAAACCATTAAAGCTTTGTCATCGTACAAATATTATGGTGGGCATAAAACGCCGAACCTAACCAGGGATGGTAATATCACACACATTATGATTTAAGCAAATACTATGCTCGGTTACATTCGTCAAAATTTTTCAAAAACACCTAATTAAATATATACACTAGTGAGATCTAAAATTAAACATGCTAACACAGTATGAGATCTTTTTCATGAAAATTTTTCACACGCACTAGAAATGATTCAGAACAATTATATTCGCTTTATTTGCTCTGCTAACAATCGCACTTCAAGCATAACAGAAAAAAGGAATGATCTTATTCACCGGCTCTCGCATCTTGTCATAAAACACATTGTCTAGTTTATTTAATAAGCTTCACTATGATCCACACTTGCATAACGAATTAATCAGTCCTTTGCAGTACATATCTAATAAACTAGACCATATACATGAATTCGGAATTCCACCATGTAAAACTCACGCATTTTTGAATTCATTATTATCGTGTACATAAAAAATGAAGTTGACTACCTGCACTGACGGTAAAAATTAAGGGCTGTGATTTATTCAAGCGGGCTTTACCACTGGCATCATACTTCTCTTGTCACACTGAGTCTACGTGGTGTACATGTCATGTGTCATTTTACATGACGTATGGCCATATTTCCCTCATCACTGCTTCAATACGTTATTATTATTTATTTTCTTTGTTTTTCTCCGCCCATTGCCAACGTATATTGTTTTTGGCTTACTTTTGCGTTATTTACACTAATAATATTTACATACTGTGCAAATTTATTCTAATATTTTATAACGGGAGCACTTATTTTGTAAATATAACCACTCCCCTCTGTAATGCCTACTGACTCTGAGGGTAAATAAATAAATAATAAATAAATAAATAAAAATATACAGAGGCGCGACGCACACTTGTCTCAAATCTGTTTATTTATTACAGAATGAATATTCCAAAATGCTTCCTACGCATTTTTGACAATTACTTTCTTTATCGTAGCGGTGTTATTCTTGCTCGTAGTGAACACAGGTACCGTTTGTATAATGCACATGGGCAGCAAAGTGTACTCGGCTGCTGACTCCAAGGTTGCGGGTTCGATCCCACTCACGTGATCGCAATGCGATGGAGATGAAATGGTAGATGTCGGTGTACTGTGGGGTCCCAGTGCACGTTAAATAATACCAGATTGCCAAAATTAGCCAAGCTGTCACTACATCAACCCTCATAATCATATCATGGTTTTGGGATGTGAAACCACAGATGTTATTATGAACCTGAAATAGGTAAATCGAAATATTTAAAACCTGTGCTACCTCACCCAAAATAAAATTGCTCCATGTTACGGTACAAGACACTCAGAAAATTGGTCAGTACCAACACTCCGTTGAAACTATGTAGAAAAATAACTTCACTGCATATTACCAACGCGAACAATTATTTTTCGGTACCGTTTAGCCTTTTTACTACCCCTCCGAAAAACTACAACAAATGTGAGTGGTTTTGAGAGCATCTCGCTGCAATATTACCATGTTTGATTTTTTTTTTCACTTTACGGCGAAAGTGTGAGTGGAAACATGTTTATGCGTAAGTACGCTGCTTTATTTGTTAGGTATCCGTGTACATTTATAAATATGCATAAGTGTGTAAATGCATTTTTGAACAGGTAATGTAAAAGAACTTGTTGATCTAGTCGGTACAACATTTCAAAAAATTATTTCGAATGCCACACACACCACAAGCCACACGCGTGCGTGCGTGTGTGTGTGTGCGTGTGTGTGTGTGTGTGTGTGTTGTGTGTGTGTTTGCACTCGAATAATTTTTTTTGAAGTGCATACATGTGATACTGCTACCTACCATATCAAAAGATTGTAGTCTGATTAAGCTTTAGACGACAGTTTTTATTCTACAATCAACCCGTCCGTATTTCTTAACTGTACAGAATGGCGAAAATCAATAATTTCAGTATTGAATATTATAAGGAAGTGTTTTAGACACAGCCGTAGCCATTTTATGTTGTTTTCTGTTGGTAAAAAAGTATTTATTATCGGTCCTTAACGGGTAAACTGATGATAATGCATGCTTAATTCTTAATACTGCAATTGTTTAACAAAATGTTTCTCTCTCATGCTAAATATTGTAGTTTAGTATGGAGTGTAACGTCACAGAAATATAATAAGACATTACTTATGCTACAAAAACGCATTGTGCATCTTGCGTGTGTTCTTTATGATAGCGATATCAGTCCAGTATTAGCCCAATTCAATGTTCTCCCATTTTGTTGCACTTATAAGTTTAACCTTGCGATGAACTATACAGAATGCGTAAAATGAGGCCACGCTAGATTTATTCATCGTTGGGACTTAAACAAACCACATCATCCCAGTTATGACATTAAAGAGCAAAATGTGGGCTGTGCCTTTTTTGCGAACCGATCATTGAAAAGACTGGCTGCCATACCGTATATAACTGTTGCCTAATGATCTTGAGGGGGAAAACATTAATCTAAATATCACTTCGCGTCGAATGCTAAAGCAGTATTTTCATAGCTGTGAGGTTATTTGTGAGTAATTGTATGCCGTACATGTGTTTACTTGTTCTTGCTTGTTTCTTAGGTACGGTACATCTTCTATTCTAGATGTGTGTGAAAGTTTTCTTTCCTGCTCCTATGTACCTGGAAAATGTGTATGGTTTGATCATGCTACATGTTTTTTTTTACGGTTGTGTTCGAAGAAGTTGTGTGCTGTTTCCAAAAAAAGCATGTCATTTATTTGAAATTGAAATATAAGTGATACCTCGCATGTGTTGAATACAAATACAGAAGGAGGTCTCAAAGTCACAATAGTGTGAGCAAAACCTCCAATAAAATCCTTCATTAGAGATACAATGCAATAGCAAACAGCGGTAGAATACAAAATTAAAGATATGTAAATGTACAGATAAGTGCGTAACAGCGAATATGAGATATACGAAATGTGTAGATAAGTACAAAAACTAATACAAAAATGCAATAGCAATTACTCAGTGTAACACCAAGCGTTATCATGGTAGTAAAAATAAATTTAGATACGTAAAATACAGATAAGCACGATTCGTAGAAAAATGCAGACACAAAAGAACAAAAAATTCAGTAACGTACTCTGTGTAATATTAAGCACGACAAGTTTATAAGGTGCGAACGCAAGGTTTATTTAAACATTACAAAGAATCTACTTTTTATCTCCAAAGGTAAAGAATTCCACAAAAGTACAGACGAAAACTTTGCGGTAATTTGCCATAGTTTGTCTTTGCTTTAGGTAAAACAAAGTTATTACTTTTTGCAAAACGAGTAGATGACCCCTGAGAATACTGACTTGTGTTTAGTAAAAGAATGCTAAGTTTTTTTATTCAGACATTTGTAGAGAAAAATGCCGAGAAAATATTTGGCCAGCTTCTGAACTGATAAAATTTTAGGTGAACAGAGTAAGAATGATGCATTGGAGGTGAAGCTACTGAAGGTTAGTATTCTCAATGCTTGCTTTTGAAAATTCTGGGAGGGTGATAAATGAGTGACATACGTATATTTCCCCAAGATGAAACGCAATAGCCTATGCTGCTGTTAAAGAAAGCGTAGTGAAGTAACAACAATATATCGAAAAGAAAGAAGGGGCGAACGTTTCGCAAGATTCGTCAGCAGCAGAAAACATATCGAGACCAGCGCTTGTATTCCTAATACTGTTGATAACGGTGAACGCTTCTTCGGGTGAAGTCGGATAAAGAAAAAAAATAAATGTGGTAATCGTGAACAAGTGTGTTCTAGGAAGGCCTTCGACTGGGGAATATAAGTGCCAAATGAGTCATCAAAAGGGTTCGTAATATCAGATGGGTTCTCGATCACACGATTATCTGAGTGAATCAAAGGTATATCTGAATGAACCGTGGTCCTGCAAGAAGCAGATTTACAGTTTTTACAGTTTTTGACTCCTGTTTACGGTCAGTTCCGGCTCGCTTTTTTTATCTTCGAAGTTATTTAATTTTGCGGCCTTAAGTAACTTAACTATTGTGTTTGAGTATTTCTTATAACGCTCTTGAAGGCTAAAGTTTAAAGGGGACTTTTTCGTCTTTTTGTTGAAATTATTCTTTTTCCGCAGACATTTTAGTGGGTTAGGTGTCAACCACCGATTAGGTTAGACCAGGTACTTTTTTGCGCTTGCTACTAATGTTTAAGCGGCAATGACTTCATTTGAATTGATAGAGAAAAAATCTAAAAATCTCAAAAAATATTTTAAAAAGAAGAATAATATTTTGTTATGTTGTAAATTTCCAAAACACATTTCAGTGTTCCTTTTATTCTTTTTTTTCTTTCTTTGATAGACAAACTGTCTACCGATGCGCTGCAGTTTTTTGTGTGTGTTTGTGTGTTGAAGCTTGTGATGGATAATCTGTATACCGATGTATTGAATTTTTTTGTGTGGTCGTGTTTGCTGCCAAATTTCGTAGGGGCAGTGGCCTTTCTCAAGCCGCTATTATAGCGGCTATTTTGTTCTTATTCTGGTACTTGTTTCAAATGAATGCTGAAATAAAGAATCAGAATCTGAATCTCAATCACACCAATTTAGTAGCCCCCTCCCTCCTTGTTTGGTAATTCCGTAGGTTTTTACTTTTTCTGATCGATACAGAACCAGCTTTCTATTTTACTTGGGTAGGTTTGGTTTTCCTACAGAGGGATTTCTTACTTTCTTTTTAATTGCGTCCGACCTTCAGCTAGTCGGAGCTATAAGTGGCGATAGAACTAACAGTGGCGGTGTAGTGCGGCTTAGTGCGGCTGCGCAGTATGTCTGAAAAGTGTCGGGTCTGCACCAATTCTCTCGTTGAAGTAAAACAAAATGTGTGGCCACCATTTGTTTTCGCCAGCAAAATTAGAAAAAACAGTTTAGTTTTATGTCCCATCTTTTACTCCACGTGTCAACAAAATCAGTGCTAGCAGCATTGTTGCTGCTGTTTGCCTGTCCGCGGTGACCCACTATCACATTAGCCGTACTTCATTTACGAACTCCACAGTCACCTATTTGCTCCTACCGGTAGGTGCCACTTATTGAAGTTCTTGTGATGAGTTGGCAACCCGATAGCTGCTCGGCAAGCAGGGCAGCGACTCCCATCAAATACTAAAATGTCAAGCAAAAGGAACCATCAGGGAGGCGTATGAATAGGTCTCATGCTAGCCATCGAAAGCAACCCCAAGAAGTTGTTTCCGGATGAAAGCAATATGCTTCACGAATGAAAGACAAAGTTTTGAATTATGAGCAGGCATTTTATTGAGTCGCAGCAGAGGCCGTAGCCGTTACAAAATGTCCAAGCAGACTTTTTTCTGCATATGCATTCACTGGTGTATTGTTCAGACATACAAAATAAACCATTCGCAGTGTATCGAAGTACGTTAAAATACAATAGGAAAGTGTTGTTTAGGCTAAGTTATTGCTGTAGCATATTACATTTGTACGTAGAAGGCTTGCTGGACGAGTATCTTGTACCGTATGACGTTGAAAATTGATTGATTTGTGGGGTTTAACGTCCCAAAACCACTATATGATTATGAGAGACGCCGTAGTGGAGGGCTCCGGAAATTTAGACCACCTGGGGTTCTTTAACGTGCACCCAAATCTGAGCACACGGGCCTACAACATTTCCGCCTCTATCGGAAATGCAGCCGCTGCAGGCGGGATTCGAACCCGCGCCCTGCGGGTCAGCAGCCGAGTACCTTAGCCACTAGACCACCGCGGCGAGGCTATGACGTTGAAAATTAAAAGTGTTATGGGCCAGTCTCCCTAGAATATATTGAAAATAAAGCCACTATATTTCATCTTGTTTTTTAAACATGAATATCAAAGCCTGTTAACAAAAACAGATGACAATAGCGCGAATAAAGCGTTCATAAATGAAGGCTTCTGATTGTATTTATTCGGGTAAGACTCCATTTACTTCCGGGTTCATTCACTCAGGACACCTCATCTCTACCCGTACAGACCATGTTCACAATTCACCGGTACGCTTCTGCCCCGCCGCGGTGGTCTAGTGGCTAAGGTACTCGGCTGCTGGCCCGCAGGGCGCGGGTTCGAATCCCGGCTGCGGCGGCTGCATTTCCGATGGAGGCGGAAATGTTGTAGGCCCGTGTGCTCAGATTTGGGTGCACGTTAAAGAACCCCAGGTAGTCTAAATTTCCGGAGCCCTCCACTACGGCGTCTCTCATAATCATATAGTGGTTTTGGGACGTTAAACCCCACATATCAATCAATCACCGGTACGCTTCTCTGTACGGCATATTTTAAATAGTAAAGGCCACACATATACAGTTCCAAGCGGAAGCACAAACGTGGTTAAACGCGCTCGAGCTTGTCTACTATGAATGTTTATATCAGGAGAACCGACTCAATATTTTACATGCTGTTGCATAAGTGCGCTGCATTTGGACAGGTTATGCGCAGGAAGTGACTAGTCGCCATTAGCTCTTCAAACTACATAGCAGGGAAGCTAACTACAAAATTTTGAAAACGGTCTGTCCGCCCCATTTTTTTTGGTATAAAATGTTTACCCTCACATCTTCTTTTATTATTCAATTTTTGAAACGTCCTCCACCCACAATGGCGATATTAAAAAATGAACGTGTTTTCAAACGACTCTATATACTGACGTACTTGCGTGACCAATTCAGGTGTACTCACTGATATATAATATATAACAGTGATATTTCAACATTTCTTTACGTTCTGCAGGCACTTTGAGTATCTATCTATCTATGAATGATCTCTGAATGAAGTATCTTTGAGTATCTATCTATCTATCTATCTATCTATCTATCTATCTATCTATCTATCTATCTATCTATCTATCATTCTATCATTCTTTCTATCAGTCTATTTATCTATTTGCCGGCGTCTGGGTGCTATCGTGACCACCCCCCTAACTTGCGGTAAACCAAAAATAGTATGGGAGGGTAAGGTGGTTTGACGAATGACTCGCTGGTGAGAAGCAAGCCACGTATGTCGTCCAACCTTTTCCACCGGACTTGTGGCACATACCCGCCCATGGGTATGTGCCACACGTCTGACATAAATAGTCAGACATGAATAATTTTAACGCATGAGTAGGGTTAAAAAGTGACAGATTCCTTTTTTATGAATTACTAAAATACGAAATTGAAACGCATCTGCACAGTAGTGACGCAACGTTTATTGTACATTCTGCCGCCGCAAAGACGACGGAATAAATGCTACAGCAACAAACTACTATATGACGCGCCGAACAGCAAGCAGTTCAAAACTTGCAGCATGCACCTCGAGAAGAAAGCACGCATAATGTGGGCATACACAGGACGAGCGCGGGCTGACATTTGTAACAGCACGATATTTAAAGCGCGCAGTCCAAACAGGAAGAAAGAAGTACAAAACGAGCGCATTAGCACACAAGATAAGGACGAACTGTCACAATGAACCTTTTTCACGGGAGCCTTCTGCGCACGCGCGCCGGAAGTGCCACGACGGCGCCACTAGCGGACAGTGCTCCAAATACTTTTGGTGACTCGGCCACCGAGAACGGACGTGTGGGCAAGTGCATTGTGCGTGCGGGCTCTCCGCATTATCAGTTGCTGTTCGTGTAGAGTGCGTCTGTTTTGTTTTCTTTTTCTCACAATGCCGCAGCGATGTGCTGCCCTGGGTTGCAGCAATCGAAGCGGAAAGCCTGCAAACGTGAGATTTTTTAGATTTCCTGCCTCGACGCGTCAGGCGACAAGACGCAAGAAATGTGTGCGAGCAATCCGCCGTGTCAACGCCGACGGATCACCTTGGAAACCGACAGATAACACTCGCGTCTGCAGCAACCACTTCGTATCAGGTAAAGAAGCAGTGATTTCATGTACTTTATTTCTAGATGAACAGGTTGTTTAATTTTAGATCATGAATTCACGTGTTTCCGAACAGGGCAACACTAGAGCGGCAATCTTGCATTTGTTTACGCGCAGTGTTGGATCACTTGGCGTCACCGAACCGTGACACTAACAGAATTGTTTCAACGTCACATTTCTTCGCAGGAGTCCCATCACGCTTCATGACGCATCCGGATTACGTACCGTCAATTTTCAAGCACATGGTAGGGGGATGCACGGGATCCACTGGCACGGCGCGATCCACCGCTCGCTTCGAGAGATTAATGCGACGGCGAGGTATATATTCTGTTCTTGAAGATCTTTTGAATTTCGGCGCTGCAAACAGCCATAGGCTTGCGTTTATACGTCATTTTATACCTCTAACGATCATTTACACTTCCAACAATTTTATATAAAACGATTACGCAGCACTCTAACCTACATCATTCTGCTGCCTCCATAAATCATTTGTTTATTAAAAGTAGAAAGTATTTCCATATTGTAAGTAGAACTCACTTATATTTTCATTAGAAACCGTAATACTGAATAAAGTAAACATATGTCTTCTAAATTTCATTCATCAGCCTCAAGCCAGACCGGTGCAAGCAGCCAAGCTACGCCAGCTGTTGCACAGAGGACCACACCGAGCATAGCAGCAAGCTCGAGTGCAACAATCCCACAACACCAATATGGACAGGGCATATCTGGACATTTTGTTGGTCAGGGGACACCGCAAAACAAAGGGGAAAGCCAAAGTGATTTACAAGATTGCGAACCACTTGTCGGGCCATCTACACCACCTGCGGCTCAAGGACCACCATCACGTGGAGCGGAAAACTCAATGCAGTCTGGTTCTATGATCTGCAAGGACACTACAACAGTATCTACCATGCCAATGGATCATGAAAAAAGCTGCCAGTCTGATGATTTCTCTTTAAAGCGCATCATGCTGCTTCAAAGACAGTTAAACGCAGAAAAGAAAAAAGTGCAAAAGTTGGAAGGGCAGCTAAAAGCTACTGAGGATAAAAGAAATCAATGGCAGGCACATTACTACGAGTTGAAGGCGACAACGCTGTGCCTCAAAAACATGAAAGGTACCGAGGACATGTTATACTACATAGGACTGCCTTCTCTGAAAGTGTATAATTCCATACTTGATGTAGTTATGGAAAAGGACATGTTATACCATATAGGACTGCCTTCTCTGAAAGTGTTTAATTCCATACTTGATGTAGTTATGGAAAGTGACCCTCAGTTCGCAGAACATGTAAACAGCAGGACAATCAGTGCTTCCGAGCAGATGTTTGCCGTTCTGGTGCGCTTGAGAACAAGTATGGCAACGAGAGAGGTTGCTCGTAACTTTTCCATTTCAATGGCATCAGTCAGTCGTATATTTTCAAAATGAGTACTGAAATTGCAAGAGGTGCTGACTAAATTAACTAGCTTCCCTACACTTGCTGAAGTGCAACAGCAAATGCCACCTCATTTTAGACGGTACCCGAACACACGCATACTACTTGAGACGACAGAAATCCGCATACAAAAGCCATCAAGCTTAACTGCCCAGAGAAGAACTTTTTCTCATTACAAGTTAGCGAATGCAATAAAATGACTCATGGGCACTACACCGGACTGTTATGTAAGCTTTATGTCACCATTATATGGGGGAGGAACAAGTGACAAAGCTATTGTACAACAGTCTGCAGTGCTGGACTTGTTTCAATGTGGAGATGGCATAATGGTTGACAAGGGGTTCAAAATAGACGACCTTCTGCCACCCGGCGTTTCCCTTCATATGCCCCCGTTTCGCATTACTGGTGAAGCACAGATGAGTGCTAAAGATGTTGAAGCAACAAAACACGTTGCAAGTTCACGAGTTCTTATCGAAAGGGTCATAAGAAGGATAAAGGAGTTTCATATATTGGACACACCCACGCCTGTAAACATGCTAGATATCGCAAATGCAATTTTCACTTCATGCGCTTATCTGTCAAACTTCAGACTACCGCTACTAAATAATCGCAGACACCACGCAGACACCACGTAAGAGGATGAGAAAGGGGACAGTACATTTAGTCAGTGCACTGAAAAGGAATCTTGGCGGTCGCTACGGACTGTTAAAGTTACTTTAAAGAGCAAAATGTTTTTTTTTCGTTGTGGCAAAGAACACTAGCGCAAAACAGTGATAGTGTGGGGTTTTCTTTTCTTTTGTTAGTAATTCCTGTGCGTGCTGCATTTTACATATGTTGATGATGTATATATTGGCTCAAAGTGCCTTTTTATTGGGACATGCATGCATTTATAGCTTTCTTATTTTCAACTTCAGCTTATTCTTGTCAAAGTTATCAATGACGTAAAAGCCTAAAAGCCTTGAGCGTGCTTGCGGTATGAAATATACCCTGCGCCTGTCGTATGCAAAAATCTAAGGCGTCTAATACGCCGTGTTAGCAGCTCTGGAATTACTGCTGCCTTGTACACATAAATCAGTCCTTTGAGTATGCTTTCCACACTGCGAGATTGAGGCACATGCGCTCAACTGATATGGTGTGCTCGTTTTCAGAATGATTCGTCTAAGTGACAAAGTCACACCAGGGTTTTTGCGTCACGCCTGGTTGTCCCTGGATCGGGTAGTAGTAGACATGATCACGTTTCAAGGTCACTTCATCATCTAATAATTCACTGCCGAATGCCCTATCATTACAAGCGTCGATGATTCTCACACCGGCTTTCGAAGCAAGGCATTTAACTTCGAGTAGTCCAGTCTCGCTCCATTCAATAACTAGACGGTCAGGTGATGACGCTACGAAGCAATGCTGTTTGTGCACATGGACACCTGTCTCGACAACTTGAATTACTTTTTCATACAGCTTCATCAAATGCACGTAAGCATCTACTGTCGTCGCCTCATTCTGTACCCCATACAACCTTGGGTCACCCTGGCGCAATACTTCCTTCTGGGGATACAAAATCTCTTTCACCAGCCCTTCAGGCTTCCGGCAGTGAAGAGCTCGACGAAAGTTTGATGCAGTCAGCCTGCCTGTTCTTTCAGCTCAACATGTGGGATTCCGGCTTTGTCCGAGTGCCTTCAGGCGCAATTCCTCCTTCTCAGCGGCTGTTAGGGGCACCAGCTTCCTGAATAACTCGTCGATAAGCTGGAGAAATTTCGGCGAGCGCAGGTCTTCTGTGTTGCTTATGGAGTTAGTGTTTCTCAGTGGTGCTGGTTTTCCAGTCGTGTAACGGTTCCAGATGACCTCAGGTGCGTGTGCAACCATCTGTTCTCGAGATCTTCTGAGACACTGGGGTCCAATCCTCATGACGTTTGGTTGAAGTTTGCGTTTTGGTTTCTCGTGCACAGTTTTGTTAATAACGTGCTTCTTGAAGGTTATCTATGCCCATGGTTCAAGAGTCAGCTGGAACTGACCTGAAAATAAATAAGTTGCTGTACTTGTAAAAAGCTTCACAACTGCTCATATTGCATGGTTTTTAGCTGCTCTGACACATGGTTGTATTGTTATGTTTTTACATAAGAAATACACATTAAAGAGCATGTTGTGGCTCAGGCGAGTTGGTTATTTACGAAGTTAGCTTGTATTAGTGCGGTACATATGAAAACAAAAGGTGGAAAGACGTCTCTGTCATCTTCCCCGTTTCGCTTTTCATATGTGCCACACTAATAGAAGCTAACTTCAATAAAAAGCAGTTTACGTAAGTTCACAAGTGTTTCAGCAGAGCTGTAAAACAACTGCGGATGGCACATTAATGTTTATTCTTTGTTCATTCATCACATTTACCCACAACATTTGTAGTGTTTTGTGGCCTACTTCATAAATAAGGCTGTACTGAGTTCTAAATAAAGTCATTGGCTCACCTTGTGTTGGTGCCATCTATCTACATGGAGTGCTTGTGCAGGACGGCGTCTGCATGCCACAGATAGCAAACAGTAGAGAAGCAACGTGCTGGCATTTCTGGCTCAGGCTGCAGTATATGCAATAAACAAACAAAATATATTACTATGATGCTTGGAGAAACCTATCTGAGTTTTTTATTCACAGATCAGACCGTTCACAACTTCAAGTTGTCTAAAGCAGCAGCTTCATGTCAGTGAATGGGTTAATATTTGATGTAATAGGAAGCGCTTTTCACACGGTAAATAGTCTTATACCATTGCCGCACGAACCCCTACTGATCGTTATTTAGCGTAAACTAGCCGTTCACGAACGATGAATTTGATACAGAATATACTCAATCTACGTGTGAAACCAACATTATCCGTTCGTTACATTATACATGACTTGTGAAGGACTGCAACCGATTTTTATAGGCAAAATATTCTGCAGCACTAGTCTTTCACGCGCTTTACCATGTGAAATCGCACGAATCTTTTACATCCGTGGCCCACTGGCACTTTCGGTCGTTCCTCCCTCTTGTGATCGCGCACAAATTATATCTCGATAGCGACCGTAACACGTAGCTTGCCCCCTGAAGCTCAGCACAAAAGGGTCATGTAACAGCAACTTGTCTAAGCGAGATCGTTCTTAGCTTCGCCATCGCCCTTGTACGTCTGCTAAGGAAGGTGCAAAAATAAGCGTATTAGATCATCAAAGGCAAACATACCCCGCAACGCAGGCGCAATGTGCCTGGAGAACAGATGTGGTACCATCGTGATGAAGCACTGCAACTTGTTTGTGGTGCCCCGCTTTCATAGAGCATAAGCATGTGCTACGCAGCACGACGAGGCTGAGGCCGGTAGGTTGGCGCTGTGTCGTACACTCAATGCGGCGGACATACCGTTCTCCTTGAACATCCACCTTTTTAGTAGCTGGCGATGCGACTCACCAAAATGATGGTCTAACACGTCACTCATCACCTGCAGCACGGACGACAAATCGCTGATTCACTGACCAGCGCAGTGGTGGAGCTTCTTCATGTGCGCCGCCGTAAACATGATCCGAACCATGGGCGGGAACACGTTGAATGTTCGCGAAAGTCAAGAAGCCCTACCGTATGGTGGCAAAAGTATGCCGAAAGGCAGACACGTGAGACACAGTGAGCAAAGAGAAGGCGATACAAGCCACCGCTGTGCTAGGGTGGCTATACTGGGTGCTGTTCACGAGAAAGAGACAGAGAGAGAGGAGAGAACCGCTGCCAGATGGGCCCCGGAAGCCACCAGTTGAGCTTTCGCCTCTCGCCGCTAGGGTAGCAGTTGGCGCTCGTCCAACGTGAAAAAGTCCCATTTTCACTTTGTTTGTCCGCCGCGTGCTTCTTTAGTTAACGCAGCCACGGCAGCGAGTGAAATTACCTTCCTGCTCTCCCGAGTCAAGCATCTGATAAGAGCACGCAGGAGAGCACATGCTCCGTGAAGGTCGTGCTTCCCGAAACGCGAGAAGCGATGACATTAGAGAGTTTTAGAATAGCGCACAGCGAGTCCTTCCGGCGTGGTCGCTGCCAGTGCGCATGCGTCGCACGCCAGTCAGCGATCGCGTGTGCGGACTGCACGCAAAAGATCCGAAATTGCGTGCGGTAATGGTGGCCCGCATGTGGCCCGCAAGCGCTGGTTTCGAGGCTACGGTTGGTGATGGCGGTCCGTATGCACGACCTTCTGTATTTTACTGACCTGCCCAGTGAGCAAAGCGCCAGCACATGCTTTCTGGTATTGGTGCCTGCTGCTATGCGCCCTGTGGCGCTGCAACTTACCTCATCCGCACCGGTTGCTTGCGGCCAAAACATGCGTCGCCGCGCTTTTTTTTTTTCGTCTGCTCGCGTGGCGCTTAGAGAAAAGCAGCACTGTTTACTAGTGAATGCACTCTGAACGATTAAAATTAATAAAAACCTCTTATTGAATAAACTTAAAGTTATAATGACGATCTTTCGCTAGCATCTGCTCGTGCCGAGCTGCGACAAAAGCGTGCAGGTCGGTGCAGTGTGTACACCAGCGAAGCGAGGTTTCTTGGTGCAAATTAACCATCACTATGGTGGTGTGCTACGTCTATTTCTGCGAATCAAAGCAAGGGAAGACTCCTGATGTTACTTTTTATGAGTATCCTGTGACAGAGGTCCATGAAAAAGGGATCGAGGTGATTTCTGTGTTGTAAAACACTACGCATCGCTAAAGGAGTGAGTTACTGAGCTGGTTGGTGGTGCATGACAGACTGAGACGCATATTAGCGCAAAAAATAATAATAAACTGAAAACCTCAAGAAAGTAAACAACGACGCACTATACTCAGAGCTGTTTATTAGCCAAAAAACTAGGAAAGACAACATGAACAAACCATGTCACTACAATTGGTTATGCAACTAGCTTTTGAAACACACCCATTGTGTGAAGAATTAGCGTTGAAAAAGTGATTTTAGGTGCTGTTTTGTTTCAAAACAGTTTCAGAGTGTCTTTCATTGATTATTCATCTACCTGGGATCTACATTTGCCACTTGAGACGAAGGTATTTATGCGCAAACTTATCTGTGTTGGGTTGTTTTTTATGCGTGCCGGATGCCTCGGACACTTCAAGTGTCATAGTCCTTTCTCTTTCTCGCCCAGACAGTAAATGCAAGCCAGCTGAGTGTAATACAATGGCAAGAAGTCTACCATTGTATACACATATAGGTGGTATTAACATTTGGCGGCCAGCGCTTTTTACAACCTGTCTAAGTCGTCATTCTTTCTTGTTTTGCACGCTGATCATGTACCTGATTTGGGATTATATTTGAAAAATAATGCACTGAAACGTCAACTAAAGGCAAAAGAAGATTCTCAAAGTCATATGAAACAATATGATTTAAGATAGCCGCCACATTTACTCAATGCGTGATGAAACTTTTCTCTAACCGGCGGCAACCCATGCATTCTCATGCATTCACCGGCGTTCAGCTGGGGAGGTCAGGAGTAAAGTAGGTCGTGCTCGCAAGTTGCCCGCAAGCGGTGGTTTCGAGGCCACGAAGTCGCTGCGATCGTGTGTTGCGGATCGCACTAGGGCAAACGCTATTCGAAGACTCATATGGCGACCGCCATGTCCGCAACGCCCGCAGCGCTTGCAAACGGTATTCTAAAACTCCCTCTTTAGACTGCACCCAACGCAATCCAAAGGGGCTTTACCCAACGCTAAAGTCCCTCATATTTTAAGGAAAGTACTGCCATTCTTTTAACCAAGCCGCCACGCTGCCCATACTCTTCTCGCCTCTCAGGCCGCGACGAGGATCGCACGTGTTATAAGCATAACATAGCATTCTTGACAGGAAACTGGCACGAGCCGGGTTATAGAATCAGCGCCCGCATGGCGTCCGTTCAGGAGAGGATATAGATTAGGTTTGGACACTTGGGAGAGAAGACTGGGACACTGTCGAGATTATATGGAGGAGAGTGTCGCTACTTCTTTATATAAAGGGGCTTTTCCCAACGCTAAAGTCCCTTAATAGAGAAAGTAGTGACACTCTCCTCCATATCCTCTCCAAAGTGTCAACCCTCTTCTCCGAAGCGTCCAACCCTCCTCTCTCAAGTGTCAAAACCTTATTTATATCCTATTCCAAACAGCCACCTTGTGGGCGCCGGCCCTATAACCCATTCTGCGCCACTTTGCTATCAAGAATGTCATGTCACGCTGATGACGTGCGCACTGTCTATCCATCGCCACACATTTATTCGTCGTGCCCCTCCTTTCACAATCACTGGGCGTTCAGTATAATTCTAAGTCACGCACAACACGTTCGTTATCAATGCGACATGGCATTCGTGATAGTGTAGTGGGGAGAGCCGGGTATGGTGAAAAAAGGAAACATAAAAAAAGAAAGATTTTCGCGTGTATTTCCCGGGCGACGGCCTGTGTAGCGCAGAGATGAAAGGTGGGAGAGGAGGGTGCTCAGTGTGGCGGCTCCACTTAAAAGAAAGATGGTACTTTGCCAAGAACATTCATGTATTTTACCCAACGCGAGCCCCCAGGTGGTCAAAATTTCCGGAGCCCTCCACTACGGCGTCTCTCATAATCATATGGTGGTTTTGGGACGTTAAACCCCACATATCAATCAAACCCAACGCGAGCTCATCGTGCCATCTCACTACCGATAAAAAAAAAACGCGCTGATGTTTGAGAGCCCTGAAAACTGCCAGAAATGTGTCGTATATAAATAGCTTGCCGTTATTTCTTCTGACAACGTTTGCTACGTGATCTAGTGGCCGGCGTCGCATGCTAAAGAATGCGAGACCACCGGTTCGACTAGGCGTGGGAGAGATCTTCCGTGTTGTTCTTTTTTTTTTGAAATTTATTAGCATATGTTTTACAACGTCGTATCTGTGACCAAATCACGTCGGCAGCGTTGTAAGGGATCCCAGCGTAAAACCATTTGGTGTTAAAAAGCTGACAACGACAGCGTTCACTCGACGAATGCAAGGAATAAATGCCAGGATCCTAGCAGCAATCGAACCCCAGCCACTCCGAAATTCTGCGTGGCTATCACGTTTTCTACCACAGAGCCACGCTAGGTCACAGAATACTTTTTAAAGAGACCATAATATTCGTGAATTGTCTACTGTGGTTGCAGTGCTGGCTACCGAAATATATAAACATTACATATGCACTCTTATGATACAGCCATCACGTAGGGTTAATGTAAGTTGTTGTTAGGCGACATCCGCTGAAGTTTATTCATGTGGAAGTGTCCACGCAACGCCTCCTTCATTTCTACCAATGCCAGTGCAAACGCGCGCTTATCGATAGGAGCTGTCTGTCCCCCTTAGTTCAGGGAATGGTCGTGCTGCACCGCTGCATGAGGGGTCATGCTGGTCACGCTGCTTGCATCACACGTGCTTCCGAGCGTTTTTGCCTGGAGATGCAATAGACATGTTTCCAACTATACCGTTCGTCAGTCAGGTGCTCCTTTTTTTTGTGTGCGGCTCGAAGCAACGCTGCTACCACATCATGGCACAGCGCATGCAGTAGCGTTGCAATGACGCTTCCCCGTTGGTTGCCCGCATAGCGCCACAAATGGCGACACGTAACTTAAAAACACTATATATTTAGGAAGTTTTAGAATACCATTTGCAAGCGCTGCGGGCTTTGCGGGTGTAGCAGGCGCCATATGAGTCTTCGAATAGCGTTTGCGCTAGTGCGATCCGCAACACACGATCGCAGCGACTTCGTGGCCTCGAAACCACCGCTTGCGGGCAACTTGCGAGCACGACCTACTTTACTCCTGACCTCCCCAGCTGAACGCCGGTGAATGCATGAGAATGCATGGGTTGCCGCCGGTTAGAGAAAAGTTTCATCACGCATTGAGTAAATGTGGCGGCTATCTTAAATCATATTGTTTCATATGACTTTGAGAATCTTCTTTTGCCTTTAGTTGACGTTTCAGTGCATTATTTTTCAAATATAATCCCAAATCAGGTACATGATCAGCGTGCAAAACAAGAAAGAATGACGACTTAGACAGGTTGTAAAAAGCGCTGGCCGCCAAATGTTTAACTCTTGATACCACCTATATGTGTATATAATGGTAGACTTGTTGCCGTTGTATTACACTCAGCTGGCTTGCATTTACTGTCTGGGCAAGAAAGAGAAAGGACTATGACACTTGAAGTGTCCGAGGCATCCGGCACGCATAAAAAACAACCCAATACAGATAATTTAGCGCATAAATATTTTCGTCTCAAATGGCAAATGTAAATCGCATGTACATGATTAATCAATGATAGACACTCTGCAACTGTTTTGAAACGAAACAGCACCTAAAATACCTTATTCAACGCTACTTCTTTACACAATAGGTGTGTTTAAAAACCTCGTTGCATAACCACATATAGTGACATGCTTTCCATATGTGCACTCATGTTGTCTTTCCTTCTTTTTTTTTTGGCTAATAAACAGTTGTGAGTATAGCACCTCGTTGTTTACTTTCTTGAGGTTGTCGGTTTGTTATTAATTTTTTGTGCTAATATGCGTCTCAGTCTGTCAAGCACCACCAACCAGCCCAGCAACTCACTCCTTTAGAGACGCGTCGTCTTTTACAACACAGAAATTACCTCGATCTATTTTTCGTGGACCTCGGTCACTGCAAACTCATGAAAAGTAACATCAAGAGTCTTCCCTTGCCTTGATTCGCAGAAAGTCACGTAGCACCCCACCATCGTGATGGTTAATTAGCACCAAGAAACCTCTCTTCACTGGTGTACAAAGTGCACCGACCTGCACGCTTCTGTCACAGCTCGGCACGAGCAGACGCTAGCAAAAGATCGTCAATATAAATTTAAGTTTATTCAAAAAGAGCTTTTTATTCATTTTAATTCTCCAGAGTGTATCCACGCGTAAACATCGCTGCTTTTCTCTCAGCGTCACGCAAGCAGATGAAAATTAAAGCGCGGCGACCCATGTTTTGGCCGCCAGCAACCGGTGCGGATGGATGGATGGATATGGCTGTACCCTTTAGATCTGGCGGTGGCTAGCGCCACCAAGCCGTAATACTAAATGAACCAAAAACTATATATTTTTTTCTTAAAAAGTGAGTTTGAGGATTCGTACTTTGCAGTGAAGAGTTTAATTTTCACTCGTGCCTTGACTTCAGCCACCATCACATAACCTCCTTCTAGTTAAGTCTACCCGCTTAAAGTCTATTTTACCCTCCCGGTCCCTAAACCCCAGTGCTTTGAAAAACTCTGCGCCATCATCCTGAACTATAGGGTGAAGCCTTTTACAGAACAATATGAAAAGTTCGGCAGTTTCTTATTCCTCTCCACACGCACTGCATACTGTGTCTACTCCTTCGTATTTGGCCCGATATGTCTTGGTTCGCAGTACTCCCGTCCTAGCCTCAAACAGTAGAGAACTACCCCGAGTATTATCATAGATCCTTTCCTTGGCAATTTTCTGCTTAAAAGTTTGATAAATCTCTAGTGCAGACTTCTTAATCATGCCAATTCTCCACATGTCAGTCTTCGTTTCCTTCACTTTCTTCTTAACCGATAGTTCTTTTCGGTTTGGCCACCTGCTGTTTTCTAAGTATTTACCAGTCAACTTCCTGGTTCACTTCCTCCATTTTGTATCGACATTCTTCATGTACAAGTAGCTGATTACCTTCTTAGCCCAACGCTCCTCCCCCATTTCTCTCAATCGCTTCTCAAATTTTATCTTGCTGCTAACTTCCCTGCCCTCAAATGATGTCCATCCCATATCACCTTGTACTCCCTGATTTGGTGTATTCCCGTGAGCTCCTAAAGCAAGCCTACCTATTCCACGTTGCTTAATTTCTAATCTTGCTTGAACTTCTGATCTCATGCACAAGACCGCAATGCCGAACGTCAGCCCAGGAACCATGACCCCTTTCCATATTCCTCTCACAACATCATACCTATTGTAATTCCACAGTGGCCTATTTTTCATCACTGCTGCATTCCTGTTACCTTTAGTCGTCACTTATATTTCGTGTTCCCTCAAGTACTCGGTCCCATTGCTTATCCATACACCCAGATATTTGTATTTATCTGTTATCTCTAGCGTGACCTCCTGTATTCTAAGCTCACTACCTTCGTTGTCATTAAAAATCATGACTGCTGATTTTTTCTTACTGAATCTAAAATCTAACCTATCTCCCTCATTACCGCAGATGTCCATCAATCTCTGCAAATCTTCTTGTTGTTGGCCATTAGCACTATATCATCTGCGTACATTAAAGCTGGTAGTGCCTGATCAATAAGTTTTTTGTTTGACTAAATAGAGGTTGAAGCCCAGTCCACTTCCCTCTAATTTTGCCTCTAATCCTTGTAGGTACATCATGAATAATAAGGTTGACAGGAGACACCCCTGCCTACGCCCCCGTTTTACCTCTGCAGGCTTGGATACCTGTTTTTACCACTTTATAACTACCTTGTTACATTTATAGATGCCCTTTAAAACATTAGTGACCTCATGTTCCACGCCTAGTGTGTCCAGTATTCCGCACAATTCCTCTTGAACCACGCTATCGTACGCTCCCTTGATAACCAAAATTGCTAGCCACAGGGGCCTGTGTTCCTTTTCTGCTATTTCGATGCACTGCGTCAGTGAGAACAGATTGTCTTCCAACCTCCTGTGTTTTCGAAACCCATTCTGCAGTTCCCCTAGCATTCCCTCATCCTCTATCTATGCCTGCAGTCTTTCCTTTATAATCTGCATCACCAGCCTGTGGACCACTGATGTCACTGTTATAGGACGGTAGTTGTTTATGTCAGCTTTGTCCCCCTTTCCTTTATATATCATGCTCATCCTACTAAGTTTCCATTCATCGGGAACTTCACCATCGATTATTATTTTGCTCACTGCCTCTCTCAAAGCCTGCTTAGACTTCGGACCTAATGTCTTTATCAGCCTAATTGGAATGCCATCTGGGCCTGTTAATGTACTACTAGGAACCCTTTTCTCAGCCCTTTCCCACTCTCGTTGTGAAAATAGAGCCATTGCACGACTTGATTCGTCCTTGTCTATTGTGGGGCATAAAGTACTTCTTTGTTGAAATTTTTCTGTCACGCTTGTTCTTCTATATTCAATAGCTTCGTCCCCTTCTAGCCTAGCACCTTGGGCTGTAGTTATAAAACTCTGCTCTAGACTCGTCTCATTTCTTAGGGAGTTTAGATGGTTCCAAAATTTCGCAGCTGCCTTTCTATCTTTTTGATGTACTTCTGCCAGCCACTGAGCTCCCTTTCTTCTAATCTTTTCATTCATCAGAAGGGATAAATCCCTTCTACAGCTTAGAAAGGTTTCCCCTTTTCTTTTTCTTTCAACATCATCTGTCGGTTCACCCTGCTGCTTAGCATGTCTGTGTTCCCTAGAGGCTTCCTGACGTTTTGCTATGGCTCTCTTAACTTCCTCATCGCACCAACTTTTGGGTTTGTGTCTTCTTTTCCGGGGTGACTTGTCACGCGTCTTAGCAAGCTCTAGCTCAAAGAGTCGAATTAGATTCGTGTATGTCCACGCTGTCTTCTTATCCTCCGTGATTACTTTCTTATATTGTTTAGTGGCTGTTTCAGTTTGCATTTCTGGATAAAAATTTTTCTTTAGCTGCTTATCGTGTCTCCTTCCCGCTTTGACTGCTCTTCCGAAACTTAGCTTGATACGTTTTGTGATTACTACCCAGACTTCTGGAGCCACCTTCATCTATGTGCATTCCCCTGAGCATACCATACATCCTATGTGACATCAGTGCATAATCTATAGTCGACTGTAGCCTTCCTACCTCCCATGTTATTTGCCCTTCACACTTCTCGGTACTGTTGCAAATGATCAAATCAAGCCTTTCACACATATCCATGATCATTTTGCCTGTCGGGTCGGTATACCCATCTATATCTTCTATATGCGCATTCATGTCTCCTAGTATAATTATCTCGCACTCTCTTCCTAACTCCTGAATGTCCTTTGATATACACTCTACCATTGCCTGGTTTTCCCCTCTGGCCTTTGCTCCCGTCCACAAGTACACGAAACCAAGGAGTGTCATTTGACCTGCCACTTTCCCTTTTAGCCATAAATGTTCCTTGCACTCCTGCTTGACCCTTTGCCAGTCTGTACTTTTATGAATGAATGCCCCAATACCACCCCCCTTTCTGCTGCCTTCTGTTCTATTACAATATTCCCACGTGTAGTCCGGATTGTTCGGAGGTTGTTTCATGTCCCTGAGATGTGTTTCTACAAAACCGTATACCATCGGCCTCTCTTCCCTTAGCTGTTCTTCTATTTCTTCCCACTTCAGCCTGTTCCTACCACCCTGCATGTTAATATACCCTATGTCTGAATTGGCTTGACGCTCGTGGCTACGTCTATTGATGCCCCGGACTCTAGCTATCTTGGATATTCGGGCCACTTTGGAATCGTATCTGTCCATACCACCTGTCGAAGAGTCTCCCTGGTTGTTTTCCTCGTTACTAGCTGTCCTGCACCCTGAAGGGCCCGCTTTCCCCCCAAAAAAGCTACTGCGCGTCCTGCAAGTCACCAACCCACATCATGACTTAGCCGCCCATTGAAGTGAATTCTGTCTCGTCGAAAACCACCCCACCTATTCACCTCTCTGTTTATTTACACCACCTCGAAGCCTTTCTCTCGACTCATCCGCCATATCTCTTGGTTTGCGTTGACAACCGCTCTTTGCAGGTTGCTATCACGCACCGGTACCTCCGGTATCGTGGTTATCACTACCTTTACCTTAGGAGAGGTGGCGCGCATGTCATCGACACCTTTCGCCAGTGTGGCTGCTAGTCCTGCTGTATCTTCATTTAAAGCATTGTTTAAACAGCCTGAAATTATCACGAGTTTTCGTCTATCAGCTGTAGTTTTGAGTTTTGCGCTCGCTTGCCTCATGACTGCTTCAAGCTTGCGTCCTGTGAACGCCCCTACTGCAACCCTCTTGTCCCCTCTTACCCTCTCTTTGATGGCTGCTGTGCATCGATTTAAAATCGAGTCCCCGGCGATTATCACATGCTGTGACTTTTCAGCGAGAGCGTCCTGCACCTGGGGGCTGCTTGCACCTATGACGCCGGCTGATTTGTCCCCTCCCAGCCCCACCACTACCTCGCTGAAGCTGGGCCTTGCGACAGTTGAACCGGCTAAACCTGTTTTTTCCAAACTTGCTTGCTTTTCCTTCTCCGCCGTTCTGGTTGCCGGTTCCCTACTGTTCTCTCCGTAGGCCGCTTCTTTGTTCAGCTTCGCTAGTGCTTCCTCGGCGGACTTCAGTCTTTCTCCCATTGCCCTCGATTTCTCTTGCTCTGTCGCCAACTTAGTCTCGAGCTCGGCGATTCTCATCAGCAGTTCACTCTGGGCAACCATCATTTTCTCTATTTTTTCCTCGACCTCACATTGCCTACACTTCGCGTCAGCCTCTTCTCCATCCGCTTCTACGCTTGGGTCCACTTTGAAACTCACTCCACATTCTGAACACTTTACAGTCTTTTTAACCATGTCTTTCTGACACCAATTGTCCCTATACTCAATAATTTCTAATCTCGAGCCCTGCACTACGAAAAAAAAGAAAGTCTAAGCTCTACTACAAAATTTGCGTGTTCAATGTACGTGCACCTCCCCCACGGGGTGGCAAAAGAAAAAAACAACAACAAAAAATTCAAACACACACCCGCACTAACTAATAAATACCTGTTGACTGACCCCCGAAAAAGCCGTACCATAAAATAAATGCTACGAAAATTTCAACCGCTGCCTTATAATTATAAAGACAAGCTCAAAACATGCAAAAACACTTATTTGCGCCGTCGATCCGGAGCGCTCAAAGAACACGTCCATCCACCGTGACAGCCCGAACAGGAAGCGGATGAGGTAAGTTGCAGCGCCACAGGGCGCATAGCGGCAGGCACCAATACCAGAAAGGGCGTGCTGGCGCTTTGCTCGCTAGGCAGGTCAGCAAAATACAGAAGGTCGTGTATGCGGGCCGCCATTACCACCCGTAGCCTCAAAACTAGTGATTGCGGGCCACCTGCGGGCCGCCATTACCGCAGCAATTTCGGATTTTTTGCGTGCGGTTCGCGAACGCGAACGCCGACTTGCGTACGACGCATGCGCAGAGGCAGTGACCGCACCACAAGGGCTCGTGGTGTGCTATTATAAAGCTCCTTTTTACCGAGCCAGCGTGGCCGCAACTCAGTCAACAAAAAGTATGCAAGATGCGGCCCTACGGATGTGTACACAACTGAAGAAAAAATGACTTCGTATGATTTCCGTCGTGAGGCACTGCTTGAGCGAGCACCCTCTCCCACATGACAGCAATGCACACGCGAAGACTAGGTGTTTGGCGAAAGCAGGAAATGGCTAGAAGAGAGGGTGGTGAACGGCTGGTTAGGGCGCATTTGGCTGGCATTGATAAAATATAGAAGGCGTTAGTCCAGGGGCTACTATCATAGCAAACACCGTCTCTTTATGTTAGCTTACCGCTTCTGGTCTTGCTAACATTCGCGTTGGTGTTGGCATCGTTACTCAACAGTAAAGAATTGATCATATAAAACCTATGCTGCTGTTTAGCGTATGTATATGCGAGCATTTGCGCCTAGTTTCAGTTCCACTTCGTGACATTTCACTCAATAGAAAATTAAAACACAGCCACTTTCCATCCACATGCATCGTGTAACATCGATTTCGAAGGTACGTTAGATGTGTCAAATTTTTCGTGTGATCTGGCTGATCGCACTACGATGACACTCTATGGTGATGTCATCTATTCAGAATGACGTTTTTAGGGGTGAAGCTTCTTAAGCCGTGGGTCATGCGGCCGCGATGTAGTAGTAGTAGTAGTAGTAGTAGTAGTAGTAGTAGTAGTAGTAGTAGTAGTAGTAGTAGTAGTAGTAGTAGTAGTAGTAGTAGCACGTCGTAGTAGTACGTAGACATTTCCACAGCTGCACCAGAGGAGCGGCACGCGCGCACTCATTTGGATTGAGGAGGAAACCCACGCACGATAATCATCATAATGAGATAGTTGTTTGTGAATAAATGACTTACAAACACCAGAATCAGTGACTTAATCTGCAATGCAATTTGCCTTGAATTCGATGCTTACATAAAAAACATCTACAATCAGAAGGAAATACTTTAAGCTCTATCTGGTTGCCACGTACGTTGAGCTAGCTGGGCGGTCACGTAACCTCCCTAGTTTTAGCAAGGTTTAGGAAGTATTGGGCTGCAGTTACATGAAGTATATAGAGGCGGCGACAGGTGGGAACTAGACACTAAGCACAGGTCGTAAGAAAGTGCGCGCGTGCCGCTCTTCTACTCCGGCCATGCCACCTCTCATTTAGTCCATGGAATATCTGCCGGATAGCGGTACTTCTCTATGATGAATATACAATTGAAATATGCGACATGGCCGTACTTGGAGTGTTCACTAGATGGACGGACGTATTGACATACGCACGATTGAAGAGACAGACAGATGCACGGACGGACTGATAGATAGATGGACGCACAGACGGACGGACGCTAGAACGGATGGACGGATGGATGGACGGTCGCACAGATGGACGTACGGACAGACGCAAGCAAAAATGAACAGACGGACGGCTGCGCAGACGGACTGACGCGTGCTTCGCCCCCGCTCATGATCATGCACTATGTGGATATGCTCTGATTTTTTTTTTAGTAACTCATGCTGTTGCCGAAGCCACGGCCACTGGCGTTGCGAACGCCGTCAACCATTCTTATAATATGAATGTTGGCAGAATTCCTGCTCTCTCGCCAATACTGCCACCAAGCAGTCTGGATGAAGCTAAAGGCCGCGACATCATTAAAAATGTCTCCCAGAACCACCCAGTTTTAGCAGGTTATCGCGCAATCAAACTTGCGCTGTATTAACAAGAAGCGCGTGAACGCCCATACGCAAAGCGAGCTGGGTGAGTTAGAAACAATGCGTTTTGTAAAAAATCAGCGTCAACAAGACGGAGTACAAAAAGCACACCTTTCGGGTCATTGCAGAACATATGGGTGCAAACCTTCTTTTCAGTAACATTGTCATTAGGCTAAAACACGTCAACTGGCTGAAGCGTTCTTTATTAAAAAGAAGGGCAATGAATGTTTATCTCAGCCGTCTGTTTTTTACTAGATTGCTAGGTACGCCGGCTCAGCCACTCCTTTGACGTCGACTAAGTTTTCGGCTCACACATGTATTGGGTATTGTTGAGTTCATTTTTTCTTTATTAAACTTCAGTTGTTACACTGCACTCGCACTGTTTGTCTCTTGTGCTCCGTCTTCTTCTCGTTGTTTTTGTTTTACAACATGCCTATGCCCTCGGACCTTCGTCTCTTGAGTTTTGTCAATGCCCTGACACTTGGTCTTGGCAATCGTACAGCGGTGAGCACTGTTAGGGTGAACACGCGAGCACGTGGCCGACGGCACTGTTAGCGCCCCGTTACGGTCATCACTAAAAACATTGCACATGCGCATTACGCCTTCCGCGAAATGATTGTTCCACCGCGCGCAATACGTCATGAATGCACCTGTTCGTCGTCTGCTAGCCACATTTTTGTTTTCTAAGCCCATGCATCCTGCATTTTAAGATTTCTTTAAACATCTGTGCTTCAACAGAACAAGACAAAAAAACTTGTATATCTATGGGTGCGTGTCTATTCGTTCCGTTCAAAGTTGTTGTGCATGCAACGCCGTATATAAAACAACTAAACATCTTTTGCAGCCGTGCATTCAGTCGCCAGATCGTATTATGGCTAGGGTTCCTGATGATGAACGGCGCTCAATTGTCGATCTTTCCTTGAAAGGTCAGCGGTATATTGGTGCTTTAGTTATTAGGCCCCTGAAGACCGTGAACAGGATAATTCAAGCCTACAAGTATGAAGGTCGCATTCAGGATGCACCCCACGCGCCCGGCCCTAAAGCTACCACAAACGATGAACCCGCCCTCAGCGTTGCAGCTGCTGTTCGTAACCATTTCTTGCCAGCCCCAGCAATACGCGAAGATTTGGATTTTGATGTTTCGTACACCACTGTTCGACGTCGTCTGCGTACTGCGGGCCTTCGTAGTCACGTCACAGCGCAGAAGCCACTATTAACGGCGGCACACAAGGACGCACGATGGCAGTTCGCTACGTTTCACGAAGCATGGACATCAGAAAAGTGGGGTCGCGTCATCTTTTCGGATGAGTCGGCTTTGACAAGACGAAATATTGCGTGTTTAGAGACTAACAAGCCCACGGTGAGGCAAACTTCCTGCTTTGAAAAGCAATTGTTTTAGTTAACGTCAAAATGCCACGCAGGAATGACCCAGACAACGTGCAAGGCGTTTCTGCCATTGGGAGATCGAGTGTGAGCGTGTGGGGTGCTGTTTAAAGATATGGTTTAGGGCCCCTGCAACGTATAAGTGGACACTTATCGTCGAAACAATACTGCAACATTTTGAACTATGTGCTGTTGCCATATGCGAGCAGTTTATTCCCAGACGGTGACCGGTCACCGTTACACACGGCGCGGGCTGTCAAGGAGTTCCAGGCGGAGCAGCACGTGCAGCTACTGGAATGGCCTCTGAAAGGAGCGGACTGAATGTGATAGAAAACGTGTGGGGCCGTCTGAAAGCTTTTTTGGCAAGGAAGCCTCTTTATTCCGCGATTTTGGACCAGTTGTGGGCACAAGTCAGCAACGAGTGGGAAAGGCTGAAATCCCATCGGGAATATGTTCGATAACTTTACGAGTCGTTACCGTCCAGAATAGCTGCAGTCGTTGCTGTAAGTGGTCACATGAGTCGCTATTAGATTTGTTCATGTTTTGATATATGTTCTCAAAGTCTTCTTTAACTTGAGTTGCAAAAGTGCAATTTTCTTGAATAAAAAGCTTAATAATTATCCCTCTTACACTCACTTCTTTCCTTCACGCACCAATCTGCAATCCACATGGACCTTGAAATGCAGAAGGTATCAGCTCAGCGAACAAAAAATGCGGCTAGCAGACGACGAACAAGCGTATCGATGATGTGATGCGCGTGGTGGAAAGAGTGTTTCGCAAAGCACAAGCTGCGTATGTGCAATGTTTTCAACGATGGCTGTTACGTGGCGCTGATAGTGCCGTCGGCCACGTGCTCGCGTGTTCACCCTATAGAACAGTGCTCACCACTTTAGGTTGCTACTAACGCCTATACGTATGTGTGGCGTCTTTCGCACAAATTTTGTTAGAACTACGCTGTTCTAATCGAAGTTGCTTTAGCGTGGTGCTTTCTTACGAAGTCCGAAAATAATGCGTGAATGACACGGCTGCCACAACAGCTCAACCATTTGACGTCCTTGAACTGCGAGTTCCCACCCCTGCCCTTTACCATCGTCGGCTACTGGACAGTGCGAGTGTTCTTCCGGTGCTTTTAGGATGATGTTTTTGGTGACTTAAATCAAGTCGCTTTGCATGTACCACTCCCATCTAGAAATTCAAACTGGTTGATTGCTATCGACTGCCTTCACAGTGCCGCGATAACATGGCATGTCTATGAAGGCAACTATCCTGCCCTGAATAGTGCGCGAAGTTGATAAGTATTTTTCACTCACTTTTTAAAGTCTGCTACCCCTCCATGCCGACATATAGCCCCTACCACGGATAAAAGCTGTACGGCACACCACATCCATGGTGCAGCTTGGGTGTCCGCCAATGTACCTTCCCTGTGAGATTGAGCTCACGAGACGCAGCGCCCTTTTGACCACGTGCCTTTGACACAGCTGTGCCCAGTAAATCCTTACTGACACCAAAATTTCGGCATCGCATTTCGTTGCTGCAATGTGCTTATCGGAACCTGTCAGTCGTACCACGGCATAACGTTTGCTGTTTTCGTCTGTTCTTTTCTCCTGTGTCGAATAGTTTTGTGCGCTACGTGATAAGTTATGCATTACAAGCACGGCCAACTTCATACTCTTTTTTTCTGCGACAGGTAATACACTTCTAATTACCAACCAGTATCAGTTTCAGAAAGCTCCACAAATGACAGGCCGCCGGCTGCAACTATCACCACCTAGCGTGAGCAACGCTCGACCATGCCCCGCCACGGTAGTCTAGTGGCTAAGGTACTCGGCTGCTGACCCGCAGGTCGCGGGATCCAATCCCGGCTGTAACGGCTGCATTTCCGATGGAGGCGGAAATGTTGTAGGCCCGTGTACTCAGATTTGGGTGCCCGTAAAAGAACCCCAGGTGGTCAAAATTTCCGGAGCCCTCCACTACGGCGTCTCTCATAATCAAATAGTGGTTTTGGGACGTTAAACCCCACAAATCAATCAAATCAGCGCTCGACCATGTCAGCACACAGAAATGTGACGCAGTTCCAGGAGGTATAAATCAAGCAGCCTGCAGGAACAGCAAACTGGACAGCAGTGTCACCGAACACAAAATTTTGTCGCATGCACCACGGCTACAAATTCGCGAGCAGCCACCGCGAAGTAGTGTTCGTAATGTGCTGATAAAAACGCTCCAACAACAACAACAACAACAACAAACAATGGCATTGACGTCATCATAACTTGTCATATTGACCGCAGCGGGGTAATGTGTGAGAAATAGGGGGGTCACCAAGGGTCACTTCGCTCGATCACGTGCGTAAGCTTCGAAATTCATGTCATAAACCTTAAAAGCTTTGTTCGCTGTTATATTTTGTAGGTGATATACGCATGTACAAGATAATTGATCCCCGGGCTTTGCGCCAGTACAGCTTTAATTTCTTACTTGTTTCTACAGACTTGTTTCTACGTGCAGTTTCACCAACTTGTCAGCACAATTTTTGCTAGACTATTCACATAGGTGCAGCAAATATATCGGTACAGCTAATACCACTATTTTATAGTCATTTCAAGCATAATGTACGTGTTAGTCTTCCAAATGCTTTTATCGATTCGTGGTATCACGTGTACAACGAGAAGAAAAAGACAGACACATTAATGAGATGACAATGGTGAGAAATCTAATTAGTAAGTATTCTTATAGCACTGAAGCGCGAAGAGAAAAACTAAGTAGTAGAACAATACGCTCAGGAAAGCGAAATTACTGGCAAAATAAGATATACCTTCTATTATAAGCGTAGATACCCAGATAAAACAACGCAAACGCTACTTGTGTCGTCTCAATCTCTTCTCCTTGATGTTTTATACAAAGCTGTGTGAACAAAAAGTTGTGATTTGGTTTATTCTACTGGAACTTGCAAACCCTTTAGGAAACTTGCATGCATTATTGCTCTAACTCACCTTTCAGGCGGCGACTGGTTCTCTCGTGTCAGCATGGCGGTGCCACAGATCGGCGACTCTGCAATCAGTAGACGGGATTTAGGTAGGCGACATCACGCTACTGTTTGCTTTCGGCTTTCCTCAGTCGCATGATGCCATCACGCCTAATGAACCGAGCACGGGAATCTCAGAAAGGAAAGAACGGTTGGGGCGGTCGACCATCAAAAATACATACAATTCATAAAAAAACAGAAGACCACTTGCAGGAAGTGAGCCATTTCTACTTGTTTGAAAACGATTAATTCTGTGTTTCTGTGCCATCTGCCTGCTCATCGAGAAACGATAAAAGGGCGCATAAAAATATCTTGCATTTATTTGGATAAGAAATTGTAATAAGGACAAGAGAAACAGGAACACATTACAAATATGCCACAGTGTGAAAAATGTCGCATGAATTTTTGTATTAACTCTGACTAGTCTACCTTGTTGAACTGAAGGCAGACCTCGCCACCTGGTCTCCAAATGAAACTGGCGGGGACCTAACTCATAGTCTCACAGGTTCATCAATTTGTTGCATTGAATTATAACTTTACAAAGTCTTTGTGGCAGTTTAGTTTTCTTAGGTCACAAAAAGTGATATTTACGGGCAAACTATGAGTCTACGAGTATAGTTCATGAGGCGCTAAGCGATGAAAACAATGCCAGAAGTTACATTGAGTACTTTATAAATGAGGCACAACGCTTATCTGCGCGTCCTTTCTGCTCGATGTAAATGGCCTTTTTTCCCAGTTAAATACCACTTGGTGATTGTTATGGCGTGTGTACGGCCTCGACGTCTGTACACACCCAAGAGAGGTCCACGGTAACAAGGCATATTTATTATTCGAATCACAGAAGATAGATTAACTTCACCACCTGGCTTCTGAAGACAATGCGGCTCTTCCGCAGATGCTTGGAGCATGAATGACGAGGTACCCGTAAACTTGACTTTGTGTTGTCCACTAAAATTAGGTGGAAAAGCAAACAGTCTGTGTGTGCACAATAATTAAAAGTCATTTGTGATGGGCGAAGGTGGCGCAGCGTTTCAGATACTCTGTACTCTACACTTTATGCACTCTCATTTCTGCTTGCGTTGAATCAGGATGGAACTGCACTTAAAAACGCTGTTATACATTACATATATGCTACTAGAAAAGTGCGAAACAAATTTACCATTTGGCGAGCCTTTATTGCAAGGTACGATTGAAACAATAAAACATGTAATGAAAACCACTCCTAATATTCTGAAGAGAGTTTGTATAGCTATCTGAGAGCTTCTCCTAAACAGGAATTTCGCTGCTAGAAAAATACGGTAAACCATATAAAAGATTATTCTTGTTTTTGGTTACACGAATTCTCCCCATCGGCTGAAGTGAATGGGATACTTTGTGTGTGTGATATTTGTGGCAAAAGCATGTCATTAAGCAAGTACCAACTAGGCCAACGATCAGTATTGTTTGAATGGGATAAGGTTGTTCTAAACTTTTCACTTACAATTGCTATGTCTTTTCAATGTATGAATGTTTAAAGGGTACTCCCACCAAAACTTCAGTTTCACGTTTTTATGTTGCAATATTTTCCTGGGGGCCTGTTAGTCATAACACGAAGCATCGCTTTCTGCAGTGTGTCACAAATGATTACTTACCAGCTCGTTATTACCGACCAGTGTCAGCTTCGGTTTCAAAAACGACAAGCCACCAGGTGCAACTGTTCCCACCTAGCGCGTGCAACGGTCGACTTTGTCAGCACACAGAACTGTGACGCACTTCTACGCAATTTGCATTAAGACGTTGTTTCGAACACAAAACGGGAGAGCAATCTTATAAAAGACGAAATTTTCAACTCGCGTGCGGTGGCCAAGGACTCACGAACAGCTTCCGAGTAATTGCTTGCTGGAGAAAACACGACAAAAAAAATGGCAGCTATGACATCATCATGGCATGCTGCGGCAGAGCCACTTGAGGGAAGTGTAGGGCGTCCCCAAAGGTTCCATTTGAAAATGTGAGGATGTCGCTAGCGCGATGGAATCGATTGCTCGCGCTAACACCAAATTTATTTTAAATACTATATTCGCTGCTGATATTTTAGAGTTTGGTTTCCAAACAGGCAGCTCGACCTTTTTAGCTTTGAATGCATTACCCAACTTTATCAGAAGGTCTATTGACAAAGGCAAGCTTATTGGTTCAGCGTTTTTACATTTTACTTATGCTTTGGATACCATTAGCCACACTATATACCTGCTAAACTTGAATCCTTAGGTGTAACTGGCTGAGCCCTTACTTCCAAAAAAACAATATTCACATAATCGAGAACAGTTCATGTTCGTTGTGAAAACTTTTTAATCAAGGCGTACCGCAGGGTCCCTGGTTGGTTCGAATACATATAAACGAGTGACTTGATTATATCAATCTCTTTACCACTGTTGTATATGGCAATGACACTGCCATTTTTATGTCTGATACGTCCATAACTTTCTTAGTCTTTAAGCTAAACAATGAACTAGAAAGACCCGCTGAGTGGTGCAAGGAAGATCCTCTCATTTTAAGCCCCTTCAAAGCTAGGTTCATGTTTTTTTTAATCTAATCACATGTTGTTGTCATGTGAACCTGAAATGACTATCAACAATCAATCAATGTCTTCGACCGACAGTGCATAATCTCCTGGAATAAAATTAGTTTCAAGCTTAAAGTTTATTCGCCACATTGCATTTATTGAGCACAAAACTGCTTTTGGCACAATAGCATTATTCAAAGCACGAAAAAAGTCACAACTTCACCGCACAGGCGAAGCAATGAACGCGATAGCAACCAATTGGAAGGTCACGCGCCCAATGGCAAGCAGATCAAAACGCGCCCCACATTTCTCACGCACAAATGACACACGAAACGTACTGACAGGTACAGATGACCACGAATAAGCGTCTCAGTTGTTACTTCGCTGTGTCTTAAAAGCACGCCCATTTCGCAAACTGAGGCTGAACAACAATCGCATTGACCTTTGTGTGCCCCGTCACTTCAACAGAATCAGTATAGTGCAAGCCCGACGCCAGCCACGACGTATGATCTTCCCCACTGGGATATCGTCCACTCCCATCTTCTCGGTGGGTCAAAGTACGCGTGGGAGATGAGAGCAGCGGCACGCTGATTGCGCAACCTTGCTGATCATGCTGGAACACGGTATTCACCCCCCCCCCCCCGAGATGCCCGACAACAGTGGTAAGCAGTAGATATAGCTTGCCGTTTGACCGTTCAAGGAGGTACCCCTCGGTGGCTCAGTGCAAAGTGCGATGCCACGGGAACACATTAAGAAGGCCTACAAAAAGCCCTGCTCAACGCACCATGTCACCGTTTCGTGATTGGGTGTTTTGAGAAAAAGCACGCGATAGGCTAAACCACAGCCATGCTCCCGCTGGCGCAGAGCTGGTAGATTTGATGACAAAGCACCGTTTCTGCTCCTGAACATGCTAGTGGCTGTTTTCAAACATTATCTTGGTCTCAGAAGAACCATATGATGAAAGGTGAAGCAGTCTTTCACCTGTGCAGTCGGACGCAATACCTTCTGAAGAAGGAAATGTATCTTATGAGCGGAAACAGCTGCCCGGTGTATCACGTGGAAAAGTTCGAAGTGTCGCCCACTTCCTCGAATATCTTCAGAAGTCAAGAACAAATAAATATAAACATGTTAGTAGGAAGCGCTCAACAAAGCGTCTTCACAAAGTGCATTGAAGGCAAAAAAAAGCAGGGACCCCGAGAAGCCGAGTTATTTTTTGTATTTACTGTTACCACGCTGGCTCACTCCTGCTAGCCCAGTTCTATTATTCCTCCGAGGCTGGCTTTGCCGGAGAGTTTATTAAACGCGGTCGTGGTCTGGCGCACTACTTCTGGAAAACGAATGGTGGCATGGGGACTCCTGAACTGTTCTCGGCCTTATTTCCGCTGCCCAGATTGTTTTCTTTGATTCGAGTGCATACGCTCGACTCCATGTCTTTGACCTCTATCTTTCTGTTTCACGCACCGGGCCTTCTTGATAGTGTTCTTTGTTCGTGTCTACACTCCTTGGAAAAACTTAAGGCAATGAGCTCACTTATTTCAAGCTTCTCATTTTTATGAAGCACGTTTCATCCGTACTCGTGAAATTACTTGTTTGCTTTTGCTTGGAAGTTTCCATTGAGATACGTCAAGGAGAGCGAACATTGAAAGCAAGCCAGCCCAGAATTTCATGACTTTGGTATGTATGCTTTAGTAAAGACTTACAGTGAGATTGTATGGCACCAGTGGTCGACAAAGCAGGTGTGACGGTTGGCGGTGTGTGGCCCTGTTTGTCCAAGTTCGATGAGCAGAGAAATTTGTCCAGATCTTTGAGCCTGCGGACCTGTTCATCACCTTTCGTTCTTCCAATGAGATGCACGACGTCGATACTTGTCCTATTTATCGACTGAAAGTGCATGAAAAGGCGATTGCCCGCGCCTACCCTTAAAACTTTACCGTTCTCCCTCGTTCTCAATCTATGTTGTTCTCAAAGTTTAAACAGTTGACGCGGCTTACAAGGGTTCATTCCCTTAAGAACACATTGCTTTAGAATTCGGAACTGAAAACGACGGGGCCAATGGACCATTTCTACTGAGTCCTTTTGAATTAAGAGGAGCTGCAGAGTTTGTTAATCAGGTTGACGGCAATGCATTGAGTTGAAAGTTCGATATTCAGCATAGGAAAAAATTATAAACATGAGAGCAAGTGAAAACGAAGAGATATATACAGTTGATGAACAAACGCAATTACGCGTTGATAATAGCTGCAAGCAATGTGTTTCTGCCAGCATGAAAATTCTTATAATTTTTTATCATAAAATAGCATACAGACTATAAAAAAATGGCAGCATATCCACGGAGTGACTGATGGAGAGTGAGGCGAAGCATTCGTCCGTCCATGCGTCCGTCTGTGTGATCGTCCATGCGTCTGTTTGTGCGCCCGTCCCTGCGTTCTTTCATGCATCCGCCCCTGCACCCGTTCATGCGTCCATCCATGCATCTGTTTGTGTGTCCGTTCGTTCATCTATTCAACACTCCAAGTCCCACCATCTCGCATCTTTTTATCATATATTCCCCATATAGAAGCACCGCCATCCAGCGGACATTCCAAGGACTAAACGAGAGGTGGCACACGCACACTTTCTTACGGCCTGCGCTTTGGGTCCACTTCCCACCTTTAACCACCTCGAGTTCATGGTATATTCTAGTTCACTGTATTCATGGCACTACGACCAAACGCTCGCTAAACCTTTCGAAAACCAAGGAGGTTACGCCCAGCGAGTATAACGTAGCAACCTTTCCCTGTCAGATAGGGCTCAATTTACATGCCAATGGCTGCTAATGAGAAATGAGAGACAGGAGAATTCGGCTTTTACTTTCTTACGGCTTGCGCTTCGTATTTACTTCTCATTTTTAACCACCTTGAGTTCATTCATGGTATATACAAGTTCATTGTATTCATGGCACTGCGGCTCAACGCTCGCTAAACCTTTCTAAAGCTAAGGAGGTTACACACAGCGAGTATAATGTAGCATCCCTTTCTTGTCCGATAGTGCTCAATGTACATGCCAATGGCTGCTAATGGGGATCGCAGCGTGCGCGTTGACTAAAAGCCGAATGCTCATGTCTCTCATTCCCCATTAGCAGCCATTGGCATGTACATTGAGCTCTATTTTTTATTGTTAAACAACGCACAGAAGAAATCTCTCACTGGCACCACCTTGGAGGTCAAGTGTTATACCTATTCCGGGTATGTGCCACTGGTGGTTACATACGAGGGACGCCCAAGCCACGCCATAAGGAGCTTCGCCCCTAAAATAAAATTCGAGCATGAAGTAAACAAGTTACAGCGGAACTCGGTCAAACACAAGTTAGAAAACAATTACACTTGCACTTCATAGTTTACCATTTCAAACTGGTAGTAAGTTAAGAAGACGACTTCACTTAACAATGCCTTGTTACGACTATCATCAATATTGAAGTTTTTAGACCTTTGTCAATGGACGAAAATATTTCGACGCATTCCAAGCAAGGGTGTGCCGTCAAGACGGGTTGATTTCCTCTCAGCAAAAACCTGAATGAGGTTTTCGGGACTGGTTCGCGCGAAAAAAAAGGCACGAGCCAAGATAGGCTATTGTGAGTCGACTAAAAAAAGGCCATTGTGTTTGCCGCGAGCAAAGCTTTTGAGGCAGACAAGGAGGCAGCTGGGCCATTTTCGAGGTCACAGAGGATCTGGAAATCTCGGAACCAGCATAGTATTTGCAGTTCAGGCTTAAAGCTAAAGCGAAACTAATTGTGGCTGCATCTTGTGAGGAGAATCGGAGCCCCGGATATGCGCTGCTAAGCCAGAGCTTCTAGCAAACAACCAGGTTGGAATGTGGGGTTGAAGGAAAGGAAAGGGCACTATCTGCTGTAGCCCTTGCGGGAGCCTGCCTCGACGACGAAGAATTAGTCGACCACTTCTCCTTCCCCCTTTCTCCATAAGATAGACTAAATGGGGTGGCATATTTTGACGATATGCTGGCACATCACTACATTGACCTACCCAAACAGTCAGGCAAGTTTGACACGTGTACTGGCAGCCGGTTTTTTTAACCTCACCCAACTGCCAGAAGAATCTTGGAAACCAATATCATCGGACGTGCGCGAATCTAGGTGATGTGTGCGAAAACGTCCATGCAGTGCGTTTGTGACCATATTTGGGCATCGTGTAAGACTGTGCCCTCTCCGCGTGCATTGTGTGGTTTCTTTCCTCTCCTTCGTGGGTGGAGCACCTAGACCATGGAGCGCACTATTGGCGGAAGCCGCGGACAATGCGCCCAGGGTTGGCAACAAGGCACTATATAAGCCAAAGACTTTTGTGTATTTGAAGTTTTATAGTTCAACAAATGTCTTGTACAGTTCTTGACTTCTCGTTCTCCTTCTCAGTTACTAACCATGTAAATAAATTGTTGTTTTTACGAGCGCCTGATCTCACTTGTTCGACGACGGGTCCTAGAACGGGGGCCCTCTACCAAACTGAGACCCGTGGGACCCGGAGTTGCAACAACTGGATGGCAGCGGTGGGATTGCGTCAACCCAGATCGCAACCACTGAATTCAGCGGAGAGACGGTGCCAACCTAGGTAGCAACGACTCGACGACAGCCGTCAGATGCTACGACCCCATCGACTTCGAGAGGCGAATGGACGACAACGGTCGGATGATCCTAGCTCATCGATTTGAGAGCCAGCCGAACGACAGTTCTTGGATGACACGAGGTCATCGACTGCGAGTGGCAACCGGAAGGCACTGCTGAGATGCACGACGCTGGAGGTATGACTGCGAGCCGAGTGATTGCCGACTTTCTCTGTTAAACTTTACCAGGCATTTACTAATGTGTGAGTAAACGCTGGTAGGGAGAATAGCTTATTATGTAGCTGGCGTCACGCAGATTGTGAGATAGCTTGTTTAGGCTATTGTTTGTGGGTGACGGCAAGGTTAACAGTTACAGAGCTATTTTAGTCATCAGGTTAACAAATAACTTGCGTCAGGCAGATAATTGTGAGATAGCTTGTTTAAGCTTTGGTGTGTGGGTGACGGCAAGGTTAACAGTGACAGAACAGGATTCCGTGTAAGAGCTTAAGGAAGCTTTTGCAGACTAAGTTAACAGGTAATTTGAGACAAGGCAGAAAACCGGGGCTGTCGTTTTTGTCAGGGTTGATTAGCTGCAAGACAGGAATCATTTGTGGAACGAAGAACGGTACTGTAAGCAGTCATGAATCTGAAAGCCCTGCAAAAACCTGTGTTGCCAGCGATCGCAAGGGAGATGAACCTAGATGTGTCAGACTCCCCAACAAGAACAGGACTGATCGAGTGGATCACCCGGACAGGGTTGAACGATGAGGAACTCTCAGGCTATGTCATGGACATTGAGAAAGCACAGGTAGATGCCCAGAGAAAAGAGGCAGAAGCCCAGGGAGAAGAGGAAGAAGAAGCTGTAAGAATACGTATACACAAGGCTACAATGCGAGCATTAGACGAAGACACTGGAAGGATGAATCGTAAAACTAGGGCACAGCATCGGAAGCGTTTTTGGTAGTGGATATGTGTAGTATGTGTAGAGCCTGAAAGGGGCGGTGAAGTGGCGAGTATGGTGCACAGTGAATTCGCCGAGAAAGCCGCTGTTTGCGAGGTACCACCCGAAAAAGGTACGCGTCTCTATCAGTGCGACATGCAAAGTAGCATTTCAGCGGAGGGAAAAGAGCAACAGGTCGTTGTTAGTGAAAATGCGCCTAGGTAAGTTACGCGAGTCTCTGATGGTGCGAAGGTAGTGCATGTAGAAAGCGGGATGGGGGATGATAGTATGCATACTGTAGCAAGTCCAAAAGGTGCTCCGTGTGAGACCGAGGCTGGTTCCAGTCAGCCTAGTGGGGTCATTGAACAGATTGATGAGCTGGAGACCACGCTCGAGCCTCAGCAAGGAAATGACCTTTTGTATGTTGAAATAGAGGACGACGAAGGTAGTCCTAAATGTAGCGAAGACATAACGCTACTGAAACTCGACAGTACTAGCAGCGAGGGTGAGCTACTGTTTAAAGCATTTCCTACAGATAGCGTGGAAAATGCCACAGAGGGTGAGTACACTGCGAGGCTGTTGTTGGTGTACCAACAGGTGCAAGTTCGGTAGAGGACTGCTTTAGGGACAAGTCCAGCAGCATGAACAGAGCTTGTTTGGGGTTAGAGACATGCCTCGTGCAGCGGCACGTAAACGATTGGCCGGACGGTAAAAACTACCCGAAAGTCGAGCAGGACGCTAATTTCTAAGAGTTCAGATCTGTGGAGGGCCCAGAGTCTGGTTTTGTGAGGGGTAGCGCAGATAAATTAGCCCGACTGAGCAATGGAGCGGGGGAATCGAGGGGCAAAGGTTGCAGAAATGGTGGTGCATAGGCACACCTGAACTGTAGGTTTGCCAATGACGCAACCTGGGAAGTTTGTAACAACCAAAGAAAGATTGTACGTAAGTGTCACCAGAAAAGAAGAAAGTGGGGACGAGAAGCACCACAAAAGGTGGAGGCGGAAGGTACGCCGCAGCAGACACGAAAGGGTTGGCCATCGGGCAATTCTACAAACCGTAGTCTGGGAAGTGTGGCAGCTTGGGCAAGTTGGATTGCATGTGTCTGTGTCTTTGTTTTTTTCTCGCGCTATAACTATCGTCGTACTCTGAGATGTACGGTCAGGAGAAGTTTGCGAGAGAGGAGTAGTGGAAAAAACGCGCGTCCCCAAGAAGGAAGCCACGGTCAGGTTTGCATCGCCAACTGTGTCGACAGGTTCCTAAAAGAAAGGTCCTCAACTCAGGGTGAAACCAAACACCAAAGACAATGGCGAATCGTTCCACCACACTTCAGGAATCTTCAATGTCGGAAAGAAAGGCGGCCAGAATCAGGGATGAGGCGAGATAGCAAAGTTTAGCAAGGAGCTCACGCTCATGTGACCTGTGGCGATCGCGAAAACGGCAGCGAACACAACCGCCACGTGCCAGACTAAAAGCGCGAAGGTCAGCTGGAAGCTTTTCTCAGAATGCGACCCAGAGTTGTCGAAGGCAGTTTTTTGAATATTTCTCCAGTTTTGAACCTTTGAGGCAATGTTTTCTTTTGCTCTTCTGGTTTGAGCAGAAAACATAGACTGCTTTCAAAGGGTTCGTACCAAACGCGCTATGTTGTTTTCGTAAACATTTACAATTAAACACGCATTTAGAAAATTTTCAGATGGTACGGAAGCGTGCTTTGGTCGGGATATGTTACAGCGCTCTAAGTGCGAATAAAGCCAACGCACCTGAAGGAACCCACCGCGTTCTTTGTCCAAGGGGCTGGCATGATAAAGTAACATTAACCAAACAAGACTATTACACAAGGTTTAGTACCGTCACTTTACTTTTGATAGAATGCTTGGGTATCGTGCGATAGTTTAGGCGGAGCGTTACGCGTTAACGAAAGTCGAGGTTAGAGCGACATTTCGGACCGTTATAGGATGCATATGAATCTAATCTGAAAGATTTGAGTCTGTCGACGTGTGTCCTACTAGACACGTGATTAACGGTAACGTTTGAGCTTGGGTTATAGCGTCCGCAGAGACCTCATGAGAAGACTTAAGTTCTCAGTTGTGCATAAATGGAACTCATGCGAGAATTCTTTGTTTTTAGCTTTTCGTTGTTTTGCAAGTCTCCTGTTTCGGTGGTGGAAAAGCCTAGTGAAGGCAGCTCGGAAAACTAGCTCACTAGATTACCAAGTGAGTTTTATCGAGGTGGAGCATTGTCCTCCCTCGGAGCTACTGCGTTTGTCCTCTAAGAATAGCCGCATGCTGCGGTGAAACCTCGTTTTGCAACAGTATACGTTTGACATACGTTTCGAAGGGAGGGATACCCCATGGCAACGCTGAGTGTTTAAGTCGCTGTCCCTGACGTGAACGGCATTCTCGAGAGTTCTCAAATATTTATTCCTGACCTAGACGCGGACAATTTATTAGGTTTTGTTGTTGTTTTGTTGCGTTTTAGAGCTCGTTGAACTCATGGTGAGTACATTGAAGACACCACTATTCGAGGTTTCAGGTTGGGTGTGCTTTCAATACTGTTATTCTGTTTCACTGAAACGTAGAAGAGGAATGTATAATTACTAGCGTACTTCTTTTAAGTAGTTGTAAAAGGGTAAATATGCTTGGTGGGCTTCGAGGGAATTGTCTGGCGCTCACTAAGTGAGTGGTCGTATTTCATATGCGTATGTGACGTCTGTTGAGCTAAAATGAAGCAGGTGGTCACTGTTTCATAAAAGAACGTCTTCACCAGACCAGACGTTAGCGCTGATCTCTCCGAACTGTGGCTGCAAACCTCAGCCCATCGAGATCTTCACCCCACCGCGCAAGAGACTGATATGACCGTCATAATTATTGAAGTTTTTCGGCCTTTGTGAACGGGACGAAAATATTTCGACGCATTCCAAACAAGGATGTGCCGTCAAGGCGGGTTGATTTCCTCTCGGCAAACCTGAACGAGGTGTTCGGGACTGGTTCGCGCAAAAAAAATGCACGAGCCAAGAGGGGTCATTGTGAGCTCGACTCAAGCAAGGCCATTGTGTTTGCTGGGAGCAAGGCTTTTGAGGCAGACAAGAAGGCAGCTGGGCCATTTTCGAGGTCACCGAGGATCTCAAAATCTCGGAACCAGCATAGTATTTGCTGTTCAGGCTGAAAGCTAAAGCCAAACTGGTTGTGGCTCCATCTTGTGAGGAGAAGCGGAGCCCTGGATAGGGATATGCTCTGCTAAGCCACAGCTTCTATCAAACTACCAAGATTGGAATGTGGGGTTGAAGCAAAGGAAAGGACACTATGTGCTGTAGCCCTTGCGGGAGCCTGCCTCGACGACGAAGAATTAGTCGACCACTTCTCCTTCCCCATTTCTCCATAAGATCGGCTGAATTGGGTGGCATATTTTGACGACATGCTGGCACACCACTACATTGTCCTACCTAAACAGTCAGGCAAGTTTGACACGTGTACTGGCAGCCGGTTTTTTGAACCTCACCCAACTGCCAGAAGAATCTTGGAAACCAGTATCATCCGACGTGCGCGAAACTTGGTGACGTGTGCGAAAACGTCGGTGCAGTACATTTGTGACAATATTTCGGCATCGTGTAGACTGTGCCCTCTCCGCATGCATTATGTGGTGTCTTTCCTCTCCTTCGTGAGTGGAGCACCTAGACCATGGAGCGCCCTATTGGCGGAAGCCGTGGACAATGCGCCCAGGTTTGGCAACGAGGCGCTATATAAGCCAAAGACTTTCGTGTATTTGAAGTTCTACAGTTCAACAGTTCTCATGTATGTGAAGTTCTTGACTTCTCGCTCTCCTTCTCAGCTACTAACCATGTAAATAAATTGTAGTTTTTACGAGCATCTTATCTGACTTGTTCGACGAGGGGTCCTAGGACGGGGCCCGCTACCAAACTGAGACCTGCGGAACCCGGAGTTGCAACAGCCTCCTCAAGTGATTCGGCATCATTATGCAGTATATTAGCTTTCGTCATCTTGTTCCACTTATCAGCAGGCGATACAATAAATAATATTTTAAAAGAGTTTGTGTTAGGGCTAGAAGGCGAAAATCGTTATGTGCATGTCATGCTTTGTCCACGAATGTAATGCGTCTAGGATAGAAGTTTTAACGCGAGAACGTCAAGAGATTGTTTCGCAGAAATTGCGCCGTTGGCGTTGGTGTCGTTGGTTATGAGCGCGAAATTGTTATCTCATGCGTGATTAAAATTGAGAACAATGCAAGCATAATAAATAATAAAAAATACCTTGGCAAGAGGGGGGTAGAACCTGGGTCGTTGGCGAGCCAAGTGGATGTTATACCACACACGCACAAGTCTGCCTGTGAATACAGCGAAAATATCTTCCTTTGCTTGGAAATGAAGTGACAGTAACTTGTGCTTTGCAAACACACTCGTCTTGTATACATGCTTCACAATACAGCATGAAATATTGCAGTAATAATGCCCTGCACGAGCGAACATTGCCATCGGTCGTCAGGACATATGAATTTTGATTTTTATCATAGTTTAAAGCCACTCACCTTCTACCAAAGGCACACGCGTTACTGCGCCTCCATGTAGTGAGCGCATAGCAAGTGCGACAAGATTTCATGCACTAAGATTTGGAGTACGCATTGGGAACAGGATATCGCTAACGCGTTCAACTCTTAAATGCCAAGCATAAAAGTTTTCTCTTTCAGAAATTTCGCTGCATGTTTTGAAGCAGTGACATTCTCTTTAGGTGCATTCTTTCCTGCATCGTAAGAATAACAGATCTGAGACTTCTTGCAGACTGCGTTCTACATTATGAATCGAGAGTACAAATTATTACCCTATCTTAAGCCCGGTAACGTTCTGTCATGTTATTTGGTGTCTATACCTTCCGCATTTGGGATGCGTATTCTATTGATGAATAGTTGATGGATTGACTGAGTTTCGTTTTTACGGCTTTGCATGGCTTTTTGAATTGAAATTATGATTACTCTGGACGCAAATTTGACGTATGTCTGCAAAGTGAATCAGAAGAGCTAACTTCTATGCAATAAACAGCAATTCAGCCAAGTGTCTAGACAGTTTCTGGATTGATTTTTCACACCAAAGCATAAATACCAACTGGAACATGTTTAAAACAAAAGCTCATGAACTAATTACACAGTATACTAAACCACGCCATTAGGATACTAAGGTTTCATGGTGTAGTGATTGACTTCGAAGATTTTCCAACCTAAAGAGAGCGTATATTGTACGGCTAAAATACCTCTTTCAGAAGACCGTTGGAAGACATTGGAACCGTTGGAACTTGTTGGAAGTCCGTTGGACTAGACAGCTCGGCAAGTTGCTGAGCAAAGCGAGCAAGTTCCTAAAGCGAAGGAACTGATTTCGTTGATATGTGGGGTTTAACGTTCAAAACCACCATATGATTATGAGAGACGCCGTAGTGAAGGTCTCTGAAATTCCGATCACCTGTGGTTCTTTAACGTACACCCAAATCTGTGCACATGGGCCAACAACATTTCCGCCTCTATTCAAGCGAAGGAAAGGAGTGACCCAACCGGTATAGCTCGAAGTAGGTGTGGCATCTCTGCATTACGTGCGAGCACCGCCGCGGTAGTCTAGTGGCTAAGGTACTCGGCTGCTGACCCGCAGGGCGCGGGTTCGAATCCCGGCTGCGGCGGCTGCATTTCCGATGGAGGCGGAAATGTTGTAGGCCCGTGTACTCAGATTTGGGTGCACGTTAAAGAACCCCAGGTGGTCTAAATTTCCGGAGCCCGCCACTACGGCGTCTCTCATAATCATATGGTGGTTTTGGGACGTTAAACCCCACAAATCCATCAATCATTACGTGCGAGACCTTAGCGGCCTCAGGTGCAGTATGGTCCGCCCAACGGAAGAGCTTCTGCATGGCCCAAACATGCAGAAACTCGCAGTCCCTCTTCTGGATGTAGCGTTCGGGTGCCGAGCTTACGCCTGATACGGTATTCGTAAGCGACCGGTAGGAACTCTTCCCGGAATGCCGCTACAAACTGGTTCCAGAACTCGAAGGGAGATTGAAGACGCCGCCATCGTTCTGCGGCACCGCGCAGGACAACTGGTAGGACCCGCCGGAGCACGTCAAACTCCGAGAAGCCGCTAACGGCTGAGTACACGAAAATATTCTTAATGAAGTCGAGGAACGATTCCCTCGCGTCTCGACCGAAAAAAGTGGGCACGGTAAGCGGCATCGCCAGGCCCATTGTCGCGGACTGCCGGGAACCTTGGTGTCCGTGGACCAGGGGCTGAATGCTCCCCATTGGGCGCCAATAAATGTAGGGGGTTTTCTAGGCTGCTCGTCCCAGAACCCCGCAGGGAAGACGTGGACCCAGACCAGGAACCTTCTTTATTGACAGGAACCCGGGCCACAACATCCCGCTGCCAGCCTTGTTGTTGTTGTTGTTGTTGTTCCTGCTGTTGTTGTTGTTGTTGTTCTTGTTGTTGTTGTTGTTGTTGTTTTCCTCTGCAGATGACTCGTACCGAAAGAAGGGGATTGGCCGATTATAAGGTGAATTCGCCCGATACTTTCTGGATTGCTTCACGAAAAAAATCTTTATTTTTTTCTCCAAATTCGCAATTCGCACTTCAAATCATAAAACAATAAAGAAAAATAAAATTTAGTGAGACCACAATTTAGCAAAAAAAAAGCGTTTAGTCGCAGTGATGTATTCCTGAATGGCGAATGAAACACCCATGTGGATAAAACCCAATGTTAAGGCTTCAAATGAAAGGAGGGCAGGTTCTGATAATTGCAAGCCCTCTTTTTGAAGAGAGAGAGATAAAGATGCAAGGAAAGGCAGGGAGGTTAACCAGGCGCATATCCGGTTTGCTACCCTGCACTGGGGAAGGGATAAAGGGGAGAAAAGAGGTTGCAGAAAGATGAGAAGGTACACACAATCACGAGCACACTCGGGGAGCACACACAGTCTACAGGTGGTCGCTCAGGTTTGTTGACTTGAGGTAAAGTATCAGTGCTTTTGTTGCTTTCTGCGCAGCTGAGGCAGATGCCCAAGGTCCTAGTATCTTCTGCACACAAAGTGGTCCGGTGTCAAGTCGATTCAAAACCATCCGGAGCTGGCATCGCTGTGTGTCGTAGCAAGCGCAACAGCACAGGACGTGTTCGATGGTCTCTTCAGCTCCGCCGTAGTAGCATGTAGGAGTGTCTGCCATACCAATGCGAAAGGAGTACACCTTTGTAAATGCAACACCCAACCAAAGGCGGCATAACAGTGTCGCATCGGAGCGGGAAAGTTGTGATGGTAGCTTTAGCTTGAGCGAAGGATCCAGTTCATAAAATTGACACCTTTGGAAGCTGGTAGACGACCAGAACGTGCGTGTGAGATCTCGAGCCAGCAGGTAAAGTTGTCTTGCCTGCATCATTCCTTGATAGAGGAATCGGGACTACACGGGTTTCTTCATGGGCTGAGCGGGCTGCATCATCGGCTAATTGATTTCCGGTAATACCGATATGTCCAGGCAGCCATTGATATATAATATCATGCCCTCGCGCAAGAGCTTCATGATGGCAATGTCTTATTTCTTGTACCAGTTGGTCACGACTCCTCCTACGCATGGCAGACTGCAAACTCTGAAGCGCTGCCTTCGAATCACAGAATATGACCCATTTTCCTGGACGTTCTTGAACGAGATATTGTAAAGCAGCCCTTATAGCAGCAAGCTCTGATGCCGTAGATGTAGTCATATGCGACAACTTAAACTTTATCGTCATTTCTGCAGCCGGAATTACAGCAGCACCTGATGAGCTGCTGGATGAGACGGACCCATCAGTGTATATCTGCGTTCGGTCTAAGTACAACTCATGTAATAATAGCAGTGTTGCTTGCTTCAATGCTACTCTGGAGTGACTGCTTTTCTTTTTGATTCCCGGAATTTCTAGACGTACTTGCGGCTGGTCGAGGCACCACAAAGGACAAGCCGTTCTCGCAGCTGGCGTATATCCTGATGGAATGCTGTTTAGGTGCTTGGCTATGACGTCTGAAAACGTAGCACGTGGTCTTCCGGAAGGTACAAGGGCCAAGTGGAGGTCGGCTAGCATGTCGAATGTGCGCTCTGAGGCAATCCACAACTATATATGTCCTGACCGGATGGTCTTTGGCAAGCATGATTGTGGCATAAGTAGAAGCGCATCGGGGCAGTCCTAGGCAAATACGCAGTGCCTGACCCTGCAAACTCTCCAATGAATGAGTATTCGATTTGCAAGTGTTAGTCAGTACCGGCAAGCTGTAGCGCAATAGACCCAGAAATAGGCCCCTGTACAGCTGTAGCATGGAGGCCACAGAAGTTCCCCATGCTTTACCGCACAAGAATTTCATGATATGCACAATAGATAGCAGTCTCTTCTTCAAGTACGCACAATGTGTGCTTCACGAAAGACTTCTGTCGATTATTATGCCCAGAAAACGGTGCGTCCGTGCATATTTGACACTCTGCCCATTGATGTAAACAGGGTATGGCGTCATTGGTTTGCGTGTAAATGCCATCAACGCGCACTTCACAGTTGATATAGTTAGGCCTTGTTTCTGAAGGTAGGCTGTTGCGAGGGTTGCTGCCCGCTGTATTCGTGCACGCACCTGAGGGCGAGTAACTGCAGCACTCCAGAGGCAAATATCATCGGCGTATATGGATAGGCACACCGACTTTGGCAGAACCTTCACCAGACCAATGAGGGCCACATTGAACAATGTGGGGCTTAAAACACCTCCCTGAGGTACTCCGCAGTAGGTGTAATGTTGGGCAGTTGTACCCTCATCTGTTTGTACAAAGAAACCCCTGCCAGTCATATAATCTTTTATCCATTGAAACATTCGTCCACCAATGCCCATTGCTGCGAGAGAAGTGAGGATGGCATCGTGAGCTACATTATAATATGCACCCTTCACGCCAAGAAAGAGTGCTACTGATATGCGCTTGCGACTTTTTTCTTGTTGAACAAATGTCGATAAGTCAAGGACATAGTCAATGGAGGAGCGGCCCCGACGAAAGCCTGCCATGCAAGAAGGGTATTTGGTGTATCGTTCCAAGTACCACTCGAGATGAAATAGAACCATTCTTTCCATCACTTTTCCGAGGCAGCTTGCGAGGGCAATAGGGCGATACGCTGTCAAGTCCAATGGTGATTTTCCCGATTTCAAAAGTGGCATTAATCGAATTATTTTCTATTCTCGAGGAACACTGCCGCTGAGGCAGGAGTTGTTGAAACATGTTAAAAGTTCTTTTCTGGCTTTTTGTCCAAGGTGTCCCAACGCACTATAAGTAATACCATCAGGACCTGGCGATGACATGCGCTTAGAAGTCACTAACGCACCTTCCAGTTCTTCCATGGTGAACGGAATGTCCATTTCTGGTAATCGCGTCTCAGGAACGATCACGGCGTCGATGCTATCGTTCATAATATTCCCGGCAACTCTCGTGCAAAATTCTTCAGCCACCTCGAGTTCTGTTTTTCCATGATGGAGTGCCAAAGCTTTAAAAGGGTGCCGTTGTTGTGGAGAGGAGCGAAGACCACGAACTGTTCTCCAGATATATGACAGAGGTTTATGAGGGTCTAGAGATTCGCAGAATGCTTTCCAGCGTTTGCTCTCCAGTTTGTAAATTCGTCGTTGAATTTTTTTCTGGAGCCGCCTTGCTTCCCTCAGATCGTAAATTGATCTTGTGCGTCTGTATCGTCATTCAGCACGCCTTCGTATAGCTCGTAATTTTTCCAGTTCGATGTCAAACTGTGTTACTTTAGACGAAAATGGTAATTTACCTTTGAACGCTTGCATAGCTTCCGCTATGGTATTTTCCAGGCTGCAGGCGAGGCCTTCTTGGCAAGCGTTCTCAACACGCGATGCAAACATCGACCAGTCAGTGCCAATTGCAACACCGGAAGAGAAATTTTCTATGATACCATCGATCGTCACGTAGGTGGGTATGTGATCACTCCCATGAGTCTCAATATTGCAAAACAACTTAACTTTGTGAGAGAAGCACCGTGACACCAATGTCAGGTCAAAGCAACTGCCATACGTGAGACCCCGCAGATATGTGGGGGTACCATCGTTTATGATGGAAAGGTCGTAATCGGAAGCAAATGTCACAATAATCCGGCCCCTGGCATTCATCCTAGTGCTCCCCCAAAGCATGTGATGGGCGTTGAAGTCACCGGTGATGATCCAAGGCCCATCGGTTCTCATTAGGATGTCTTTTAATCTGTCGCAGTCAAATCGCGATGACGGAGATATATATCCACCAATAAGCGTGAACGAAACTGCATTCTTCTTCACACGAAGACACACGTACTGATTGTCGTCATTTGAACTTATTGGGTGCGAAAGATAAGTCAAGTCTGTGCGAATGTAAACAATTACTTTGCTTCGTTCTTCGCAAGCGGCTGAACAAAAAGCTTCATAACCGGACAATCTATAAGGCGTTGATACGTTTGGTTCACATATGACAAATATAGGGAATTGATTGGCCCGAACAAATTGGCGAAAGTCCGAGATACGGGACTTCATGCCTCTGGCATTCCGCTGAAAAATCGACGCACTTTTAACTTCAGTGCGGAAGATGAGATTTTGTTGAGCCATTGTGCTTATACGAAGTTAGCAAGAACTGGATTCAGTGCATCCAGTATTTGCAGTGCACTCTTAGCAGACGGAGATTGTATGCTGCTCAGTAGCATGCGAATCATGGAAATTAATGATTGCACGATTGCAGCCACTTGCCTGTCTTGGTTGGAAAGATCTCGAACCGGGAGTGCGGACTGGCCGTCATGAAGCTCCTTCGGTTCGCTTGATGCTGCTTCCCTTTGAAGGGCAGGCCACTCTGTCGCAGTTAGAGTATGCTCACTGGCTTTGTCCTTTACAGCCCTTCCCACGGCATGTGGTCTGGGAGGCAAAGGAGGTTGTACTGATGAGGGATCACGCAAACGTGTCGAGGAGGTAGCGGGCGTCCTCGAAGACCTACGTCGACGTGAACGACGCCTTCTGACTTTAGCTGCGGCTTCTCGATGAGATGAGTGATCGCGCACCATCTCCTTCAAGATGGCAATTTCCTTCTGAATCCGCGGGCAGTCCTTTGATGTGGCTTCATGGGATCCATTGCAATTAGAGGATTTCTTGACAGTTGCGACGCACTTATCCGCTTCATGGTGCTCGGCGCAGCGGTGGAATACCACCGAATTCTCGCAGACGCTGCTCACATGTCCAAGTTTCATGCAATTACGGCACTGGAGAGGCTTTGGAATGAAAGGCCGCACAGCATGTCTGAAGTACCCCACCTTCACATGAGAGGGGAGTGATGTGCTCTTAAACGCAATCTTCACACAGCGAGACTTGCCTAGCCGGGTGACATCAACAATTCGAGTATCAGTTGTTGACTTGACAAGAAGTTGTAAGTCCTTATTGGAAATAGCGACATCAATGTCGTAGATCACGCCGGTTACTACATCACATCCCAAGGGAACATGAGAGCGCACCTGGTTGCCGTACAAGTCAGTTACACTGCGCAGAACGCCCAACGCACTTGCGTGCAAAACGTCCACAGCCAGTATATTCTTTCTGGCGTTCACTCTTATGTCCGTGATCTCATTTGGCACGGCGTTTCCAGAGACCTCGACACAGACTGTCTGTTAAAGAGTTTCATGCTGACGGTAGGAAGTGCAGGCAGAAACAGGATGGTATAAGTGTTCGATTTTGGCGCTTCACTTACAGTTTGAATAGTTGAGGATGAGGATGTCCTCATGTTCCTTCTCTTCGCCTTGCGGCTCAGCACAGGTTGGAAACCGTCATCTGAGAAGTCCTCACTGCTGAGATAGTAAGCATGAGTATCTTCACTGTCGCTGTCGCTCGCTTGTCCCATCCGCTTCCTGGAGGCGGCCGCCGCTGACGCCGCTGGTGCCGGCAGGCGCCCGGGGTGGTCCACATCCATCCCCTCCAAGGGAGCAGCGAAAACTGATCAACAGACTTAAATTACAACTGAAATACGCCGGAGTTAGCAGAAGTAGCTCCTATTGTTGTTGTTGTTGTTGCCCCTTCGCATTGGCACATACCCACTATGGGGGATTGGCCATGAAATCTAGAAGTAGCCTATATGAGATATACTAAAAGGTTTATCCTAAATGAAAAACTAATGATATAATAGAAAAGAATAATTAACTAGAAAAAGAATATTAAACTAAACAAATAATTGAAGATTGAATCAAGAAGAGAAAAGGTGAGGTAATACTACAGTGTAAGACAGAAATTTTGAGTAGACCAGACAATCGAGCTTATCTCACCCGGTCACAATCAAATGAATATGCAAATTTCATTCAAAATTAGACAAGTGTCGTCAGAAATATATTTAAGCAGGCATTATTATGACATGCGCTTTGATTCTCGAATGAAATTGCATACAGCATCGAATACGCTCCTGTGGCAATGTCCCAAGCTAAAGGCACCGAAACTTAGAACATTATCTGCAGTTAAATTTAATCCTACTGCGTGAAACGGAACAATTAAAAGTCTTTTCCTAATTAATGAATAGTTTTTACATGTTATAAAGTAATGCTCTATTGTTTCCGTTTCTTCACAGAATGGACACAGGGGGGATATCGCCAGACCAGCTCTGTGCAAGTAAAAGTTTAATGGAGGGACACGACATCGAAATTTGGTTAAAATAACTTCTAACTTTTTAGATTGACTCCACTGAGGTTTCCAGGGATATGTAAGGTGCTGATAGTCCGTATATTTAGTAATATTTTCCATCATATCCGTATAAATAGCCAATTTTCTATATCTGATCGACACTATGTGTTCCTATTCAAAACACACTTCTTCGTCTTCTCTTTTTGAAGAGGTGGTGCTAGTATTCTTTGCCTGAAAAATGGAAACGGCGACAATATACTAAAAAATGACTAATCGTTTCCTCTTGAGAACAGCAAATGCACATAGGAGAATTCAATAAACCTGATCTATGCAAGTAAAATTTGAGGCAAATAACGAAGCATTAAAATTTTGTGATGACAACTTTCATAATCCGTGAATTAGACAGTTAACTGCGTTAGGGAAAAAAACAAGTGGTTGTACTCCGGAGGAGCCATCAACGCAGTGTCTGATAAATTTTGCCTGATTTTAGGTGTGCTAAATCGCACCAACATAATGTGTACTGTAGGAGGGAAAATAGGAATGATGGGTGTCGAAAGCGATGCCTTCGCAAGAGAATCAGCTATTTCGTTTAACAACAAACCTTTGTGCCGTCGTGCCGAAATTCAATGAATACTTCGGAGATGACAGGGAGCCAATGATTCAAAAAGTTTCTGTATGGGTGAACGACCGAATGTGCACAGAGGAGAGCACGCTGATAATGAATCAGTTAAGATTGCTACGACTGGAATCGAAGTATTTACCTTTCACAAAAGCTGATATTTTTGCCATAAATTCAGAGAGAAAGACAGGAAGACAATCTGGTAAGCGAAGTGAAAATGGCCAATCAAGTACAGGGCAATATATTCCCGCGCCTGGTTTTTCATCTGATTGTGCTGTGTCCGTTGCAATAATGACATTTGTTGACAGAGTACTTAAAAGTTCTTGCAATAAACCATTTGAAGTGCCTTGTCTTGTCACCTAGAAGACCTTGGCCCATATCCAGAAAGGGGATCAGCAGCACTGTACCTTTAATGTACTTTTTTATACAACGCTTGCTAAAGAGAGAGAAATTACATAGTAAAAATAATAACGTTCTTTAAAAAGGTGAAAAGGGCAGAAGAATTCGATAAACCAGAATATATAAAACAAATGAGTAAAAATGAAGAAGGAGGACATAGCATGGGATATATCTGGCAGTACCACTAGCAGCGCAAATTGCCCTCAAGCGAATCATCAGCAGTAATCATTACAGAATCATTATCAGTATGGAATGCACTTTCTGCGGCAGCACATTCAGAGCTGCTGAATCAATTTCATCATTTATTACCGAAAAACGCAAAAAAACGGAATTCGCTATGGGTACCAGGCCGCCGCGGATTATATATAAACGAAATGGTGGACTCTTGAGCAGCAGTATTTTTGAGTGAGTGCACCACCCCAGTTCTGCCAGATACGGCTTACTTGACAGCGCTAAGGTCTGAAATGCTTGTTTACAATGGGGAATAGGTAATTTGGATAAATTAAATGATTTCGTGCATTTAGGGTATTGCTGGAATAAACAGTGGTGTGTATCTCACCAGTTAGAAGTCACTTATACCAGATTGCGCTGTACAGTTCCACAAATAAATTGTTACCATAACAAAGCTCGACTCAAAGCGTCACCGCTGTGCACTTTTTGCGATGTAATTGAAACAATTGAACACTTCTTTTTTTTGGTTGTCTTTACTCTTATGAGAAACAAATATTTTAAGAAGTCCCATTACAGAAGTTAAGAATACATGTAACTGTACCAGTACCTTTATCACTTGGTGGCACTTCATTTGGTTACTGCCACAGGGATATATGCTCCACTGTGTATGGCCACATCAATGGAGCTAAAATATTACCGTGCTAGTAAACCCTTAGCTTTTCAGGTCTTAAGTTTATAATTCGTAGCAATGTCTGTCAGGAACAAGAGATGGTTTGACCGCTTGCTCAGCAAACATTTTGTTTATTGGCAGTTTTATCTCTAAAGTAATTTTGCAGATTGGCTTTAATTTCATTTTAGTTTCATTTAGGTATCCTGCCACCCGGTTCTTTGCCCATCCCCCTCTGTGGGTGAGCGCTATCTATCTGTGGTCATCAGCGTCAGCATAAGCACTAGCAGAGTATCCTTCTGGTTGCCCGAATGAATGACTCATTGCATACAAACTCATTGTAAGACCCACCCTGGAATACGGAAGCATTGTTTGGGATCCCCATACTATCACTAATAAAGAAAAGCTTGAAAAAATTCAGAGATTGGCAGCTCGCTTTATTTATAAACGTTTTAGACGTCGCGACTCCCCTTCAGCTATGTTGGAGCTCGCACACCTAGAGCCGTTGGCCAACCGACGTAAAAGTGCCCGTCTAAAGTTTCTACACCAGCTATATTTTAATAAATTGGGAATCCAGTCACAAGATTACATAGCTAATAACCCTAGTCGAGCGTCTCGTCACAAACATAGCCGAAGTATTACACCGTTCTTTGCCCGTACAGACCAATACAAATATTCATTTTTTCCCAGAACTGTTTCCGATTGGAATGTTTTGCCAGAGTGTTCACCCTTGCTGTCATCCAATGTATAATGATTGTATACTTACCTGTTGATTATGTACCCTCACATTCATGTGTCGATCTTGCATTCATACGCATGTCTTCTGGATGTGTACATCCCTCTCCTGCTTGGACCTTTCAAGGTTCGCAGTATTGTCCAAATAAAAATAAAATAAATAAATAAATAAATAAATGTATGTAGCGCTGATAGAATAGCACTGAGGCCCGTACCCAACTGACTGGTTCCAAATGATAAAAGGGTGGATGTATTAACTGCCAAACCAAGCATACCAATCGGTCTCTGAAGAATTATTCTGCGCAGCGAGGCGAAGCGGCGGCATGTGAGAAGAAAGTGATCTATGGTTTCCGGTTCATTGCAAACTGCACATAGGCAAGTTATTAAAAATCCAGATTTGTGGAGATAATATTTTAACCAAGGAACTCTGCAGCGAATGCTTGTGAGGGTCACCTCTAATTGACGAGAAAGACATTTTGCGGTGTTATATGTGAATTGCAAGTGCCTAAATTTGCCAGATTGTAGAAAGATAAGACAGATGCTTGGGCTAGTTGGTGATGGGGAATCAACATATTTGCACGGCGCAAAACTACGAGCAGTTACGACGTAACTACTGGTCGTCTTGCGCTGTGCAAATATGTAGATTGTAGGAACGATGTTTCGTCGATTTTTAAAACTAACAGATGTTTGAATGGTTTGGCAGTAATAAAAGAAAATTCTAGAGCTATTAGTGTCACCGGGAAATTTAATGATGCCAAAGCGAGTGAGTCAGAAGTTTCATTGAGTGCAATTGCGGAATGCCCGGGGACCCAAGGATACCGAACATCTGATAGGCTACGCGGTTTTAGAGACCAAAATATCCCAAGAAGAGGAGACTGCTTTGCGGACGTTAAATGTTTACAAACAGACAAAGCATCCGAAATAATAATAGCTTTTGAGTGCTGAGAACTTAGTTTTCGAAGAGCTATAGTAGTAGCCAGAAATTCTGCTAGATAAACTGGCGTGAGGTCAGGCAAGCGGAGTGCAAAGGACCAATTTAGCTGATGAGAAGAAATAGCTACTCCAGCCTTCCGAAGATTTTGCGCAGCATCCCTCGAAATTGCTACGTAATCAGGAAAATGACTAAGATGGTCTTGAAGGGGCCTTTCAGAACATGCTTTGGAAGTAACTTAGCATTTGTTGGAAAAATGTCATCGAAAACTGAATACTACCATCGAGCATAGTGTTCGGGGAGTTGAAAGCTGGAAAGAAACGTGATGAATTTATTACAGAGACTCGACGAAGATGACTTGGGGACTTTAATAACGACACCCCGGGTGCTTAAAGAAGGAAACCGGAGATTTGACTAAAACTGTCTATGAACGGGAGAGGGGCGCATCGTAAAGTTTTAAAAATGTTTGCACGGTAAGCTGCCGAAATCTTGCATCAAGTGGAATGATTCGAGCTTCCAAATAAAGCACGCTGTTAACAACACACCTAAGTAGCCGAGACACCGTCGCAGAGCTTGCCTTTTTAGCAATAGAAGAGGTCTTAATTTGTACTCAGCACTTCCGGGGTTGTTACGCAGCCGTGTGCCACCCCGCGCACACTCGATCATTGTCCTTCCCTCCTCTTTCGTTCATTGGCACACTCGCGGCCGCCGCTCCAGCAAGTTTCAATCATTTCGTGTCATACCGATCACTGTTGCCACAGATTCGTTCCACGCACATCACAGATTTGAAACCGCCTTCCTGGGAGCATCGCCGCAATTTAAAACCATCAAATACTGGGAATAACATTAGTTAACAATATATATATAAGAGCCGAAGACTTTACTTTTACTTAAGTTTTGCTGCATTCCTTTGCGTTTAGTTTTGTTTGTCTTTTTTTCTTACTCAGTCCCCTTCTTTGGGCTTGATGGTACTAAAAAAACGAAGGAGAGATAGGAACAAAGCGAAAGAAACTTCTATCAGGTAGCGAGGCAGTGAGTGAAATGAAAAATCACAGCATATCCACGGAGTGAATGATGATTGGTGGGGTGAAGCGTTCGTCAGTCCATCCGTGCATTCGTCCACCCATTCGTTCTTGCTTCCATGCGCCCTTCCGTGTGTTCGTTTGTGTGTCCGTCAATCCGTGTGACCGTCAATGCATCCGTCCTTCTGTGCGTCCACCCATGCGTCCATCCGTACGTCCGTTCTTCAGCCTGTCCATCGGTCCGTCCGTGTGTCTGTTCGTGTGGCCGTACCCCTGTCTGGCTGTCCATCCGTCTGTCCATCCGCGCGTCTGCCTCTATGTCTATCTGTCTGTCTGTCTGTGCGTCTGTCAGTTTGTCCGTCTATCTCTATGTCCGTCCATGTAGTGAAAACTCCAAGTACAGCTATCTCACATCTTTTCATCATGTATTCTTCATATACAAGTGCCACCATTTACCGGACATTCTGAGAACCACTCTGTCGGGTATGTGCCACCGGTGGCTACGTACACCATCGGAGGATGAACAGACCCACACTCTAAAGAGCTTCGCCCCAAAAAATCAAATGATTACGGGAAGCCAGTTGCTCAAGTACACAGTGTCTAAGTGCAAGTCACCACTAGCATAAACGGTTAGTGCTTGTAGGCATGTTACACTGCTCGTTCACAATTGTATTGTGATTGATATCAGTCATTTCTTAAACATCTCGTTGTGGTTCGCATATGTCACCCAAGTGTGGCTCAATATAATGCAAATTGAGGTACACAAAGTGACATAAAGAGTCGACGACAAAGTTAGGCCACAAGAACTATGGAGTCTTCGTCGAAGTCGTTGAAATATTTCTGCTTCTTTTATATTGCTCCCTCACAATTATGATCACCAATAGGCTGCTGCTAAACTTTCAATTGCGTCTCACATGCGTTTAGACTAAACCGTATGCTACCCGAGCGTTGCCTCATACAGAGTAGCCGTGACGATGGACACTGGACAACCTCATGAAGGGTGCTTACCAGCGCAAACGACAGGACAACAGGGGACAGAAGAGACGAGACCTGTCCCCACCTGCCCTGTCGTTTGCGCTGGTAAGCACCCTTTATGATGTTATACAACCACGCCAATACCACTGTCGCTTGACTGGACAACCGTCGGCCTGAAGGCCCTTCACCAATACTAATTTACTTTAAGGTAGGTAACCACCTTCGATAAGAATTTCGCAGTTATGGTTTGAAAGTTACAACAGCACTTTTGTTTTGTAAAGCTCATTTATTTTGAATGTTTAAAAGTAGAAAAGTGCAGAAAATGAAAATTCTTTTTTTTATAAAATCAAACTGTATCGTAGAATTATGCGTGTTGCGTCAGCCGTCATAAGTTCAAAATGGTAGATGCGATTCAAATGTGACTAAGCAGCTAAGTAGTGAGGACAACAGCCTGTGCATCTAAGCACCACCATCACTTTCTCTCAAAGCCGAGGTGCGTTATCACCAAAACACCAATAAAAACTATATCCGGTAGGTTTTTTTTTTACGCACTTGGACAGAGCATAAGAAGTTATTGCTCGTTTTTATTAATTATGCTTGAATGCACTGCTCTAGATATAAGAAAACAGCACACAAATATTTATGGGAAAATTTTATTACATGGTGAGTTATCACTGTTCGCGCAACTGTACAAAGTAAAAAGATGTTTGAAAAAAAGGATTTAAAGATTTCAATGGAATGTTTGCGCAAGAAAAAACATCAGTGCCCAAAATACACCAGGATCATAGCTTGAACCCTCCTTGGAAGCGGCATGGTCTCCTTTTCAACGAGCTGATGCACTGATTTTTTTTTGCCTGCTTTGCGTCTCCGCCTGAGTTGTGCGTGGCCTTCCTCACACGGCAGCTGTCACTCGTAGCCCTCGAGAAGAATTCTTGAATGAACTAAAAGAACATGCCTCAGAAGGCTCAAGAAAGCTTGAGAGTTAATTCAAGCGTGCTAAATTGACATAATATGTATTCTGAGAGGTATTTATGGCGAGGTAGCAGACGCCGTGGTATGAGAAACCTTCAGTTTCGGTTTCGGACGCATCGAGGAGGGGTTGGGAAAACCGCCAGAACTTTTTACCACTTAGGCTATCACAATTATTTTTGTGCTAAATATTCTAGAATGAAGAGTAAATCTAACAATATCAATTTTAAAAAATTGCTTTTTTTGAAAAATTATTTTCGAAAGTGGTGACCTAACTTAAGTAACAAAGTTACAATGTGTGAGTGTATGATGCCTGTGCACTAACACCTATTGCCCTAACGCGTTTAGACATATGTGATCACTCAGAAATTGAACGAAGAGATCTGGTAGGACCGATATAGCCTCCTCCTCCATTCTGTTGCTTAGCAGAATTCATTATCATATTGGTGCGGTATATATATTTAGAAATGAAATGAAGCAAAATAGTGTTATTGTTAGTCAGTGCTTTTGTTTTATTATTTAGGGGGAAATAAAACTTTATGCGAACCTTATTTTGAATACCTGGCGTTTCACAAGCGCTTTCTTGACGTACGTGCGCAGTCTGCAACCAAGCCTTGACAGTTCATGGAGGGCAGTACACCCGTAGTTTGGTTGATATTTCTTGGCGTCTTATATATATGCCAATTTTACAAGCCAAAGTTACTTTCTTAACGAGGATCACATCATCAGCCGTAATTACCCGAGGGCCAAACCGCTCACCGTGATCTTCCACTGCCACACCTTTATGTTGAGTTGACGAAGATGATTCGCTCTTTGTCGAATTTTGTCAAGAAAGTTTTCATTACTTCAACGTACGAAGTAAATCAGTCACTGCTCGTAATCTTTAGCACCACTCCCTGCGCCTTTAAATGCGAAGCATTGCTTCGCATACTGAACGTAATTTTATTGTCAATTTACATGTAGAATGAAGGTGTCTTTGTGGGTAGAGTGAAGCAAAACAAAGGTTTTGGGCACGGCAAACCTGCTACGATGAAGCCTCCTAAACTGCCTGCACTGTATTTTCAAATTTTGCAGTGCTGTGCAGCTGAATCTACGGTTACCCAGAACACAAGCCCAGCCATCAATACAACTGACCATAGTCGCTTAGAACATGCTGCGCGGCTTTCTACGAACGCCATCTACCATGCTGCAGCGCATGCGTATAGAACGGCGACCGCCACCACCCGCACAATGAAAACGGATCGCACAAGCTACTTAAGGGCAGTCGGCGCTGAGGACCTTCGTGGACATGGCAAATCTGTTACAATGAAGCCTACTAAACTTCCTGTACTGTATTTTCCTAAACTAAACTTCCTGTACTGTATTAGTAGGTCTGTAAAATGCTTCAAAAGCGACAATAGGTTTATTGTTGTTGTGCCACGCCCAAAAACGTGTATTGATCTGGCCTGCACCTGCTTGTCAATGTTACTGCTGCTCTGTGGTGATATACAACAAAATGCAGGTCGTAACGTAGAGGATATGCTACAAACACTTTTGAAAGAGCAGAAAGAAATCAGTGAAGACATAAAGGTAATTAAGGCTGACCTTTTCTGAACTAAACAAATTGACTCACAAAATGTCTGAAGTCGAGAAGACAATGAAGGTCGTAGTAAGGCATGACGAAAAATTCACTCGCTTCGAGACAACCTTGAAGGATATAGCGAACACCATAGAGGCACAACAAGAAAAAATGGCTGATCTGGAAGAGCGCAGTCGTAGAAACAATCTTATAGTGTTTGGTATCGCGGAAACTGATAATGAAACTATTGAAGGAAATAAAAAAAAGTGCTAACTGATGTATTTCGAGAAAAATTTAAGGTTAACGTAACGTCAGCGGAACGTATACATAGGCTTGGCAGAAAGCAGGAAGGAAAAACACGCCCAGTTATTTTAAGGGTCTTCGAGTACAACAAAAAAGTAGCGGTGTTCAAAAACTGCAAAAAGTTGAAAGGAACCGGCATTTCAGTCTCGGACTACTTTTGTGGAACCACGTTACAGAAGCGGAAAAAGTTATGGAAAAGCTCAAAAGCTGAAAGAGACCGTGGTTTGAAGGTTCGGCTCATGCATGATAAGATTGTCACTGATAACCAGCTATACGCATAGAACAATGCGCACGGAGTCCTGTAGAAATAAAATTGGGAAGAAAAGTACAACTGCGCGCGAGTCTGATTGACAGTATATAAATCAAACTCGATATTTCACGCTGATAAACTTTAATGTTCGCAGCCTAGTCAACAAAACCACTGAGTTTGAGCACCTTCTCCTGTATAACCCGGACATTGTTCTTGTGACTGAAGCCTGGTTACGTCAGGACATAGCTGACAGCGAAATAATACCACTCTCCTGTCAAATTATTCGTAAAGATCGTGATTCTCATGGGGGTGGAGTAGCAATTGTCTAGAAAAATTATTAAGCTAGTGGCATTACCCGAATGTCCTGATAACGAAAGTATTTGGTGTAGATCAATGCTGCATGGCTGTCCTTGCTTAATTGGAGCTATTTATGACCGCGCAATGATCCTTTTGCTTTTTTAAAATCGATTCAGGACTTTTTGGTTGCAATGTGCCAGAGAACACGAGCCTAATTATAGCAGCTGATTTTAACTTACCGGATATTCGTTGAGATATACGGCAGTCTGGCTCAGCGGACCACAAATGCTGTGACACCTTACTTGACATGGTATTCAGCGAAGATCTAACGCAGATTGTTAACAAATCAACTAGAATTAATGCCACCACTCATTCGATCTTTTACCTTGCCGTCATGGATAGCAGAATTACTGATTATACTGTTTCTGTTAACGAAGTACTATCAGACAACAAGCTTGTTCAAGTGTGCATAAAAAATGTACTGCCAGCCAAGTCTCCCAGAGAAACAATACATGTAAGAAATTTCGCGGCTGCAGATGATGTCAGCATCTTAGGTTACCTCGAGACGCAATTATGGAGACGTTTGATGGAGAAAGTGATGTCAATACGTAATGGGATAAATTGAAAGATATTGTTGATTTTTGTCTGCATAAATACATCTCGATAAAAGCAAAGAAACGTGAAAAGATGATATCCTTGGGTGACTCAAGAAATCATACAGTTAAAAAGGAAGTTAAAACGTAGAAAGAAAAGAAAAAAAACAATATTGCAATGGAATTCATAATTATTCAATTACTCTTAAGGGAAAGCTATTTATTGTAAAAGAATATTACCATTGCCACGCTTTGTCAAAGTTTATGAAAAAGTCGTCACAGCGATTTTGGCATCACCTTGCTCCATCTTGGGAGAATGTGACCTATATTACAAATAATGGATGTATAATTACTGAACCCACCCGAATTGCTGATATATACAATGAAGTTTTAACTCTGTTTTCGACCCTTTCACACCTTTGCCTACAGCGATAAGAGCTAAAATGGATAAAGCGCATTCAGACAAGCTAGACGTTATGTTATCTGAGGAAGGCGTACTTTCTCTCCTGTTAAACCTTGATACCAAAAAGTCACCTGGCCCGGGTGGCATTCCTAATGAATTCCTGAGAAGATATTCGGAATAGATTGCTAAAAAATTTACTGATCATTTTGAATGCGTCTCTTGTGCAGCATAAATTACCAATTGATTGGCAAATATTGCGAGTCGTACCAGTACACAAAACAGGTGATAAACATAAAGTACAAAATTACAGACCAATATCCATTACATGCGTTTGCTGTAAAATGTTCAAGCATATATTATCAGAAAGCTTGTTTAGTTTTCTCGAAAGCTTAACGAGATTCAACCCTAACCAGCATAGATTTAGGAGACGCTTATTCACAATCACCCAACTTTATTGTCGGTCTCGCTCCAAAGGAATAATGCCTCTGCACATCTCTTTCGCGAACGTCGGCGTGCAGTTGGGGTCAAGAAATAGTGCAGAACTCACCTCAAAATATTTATTCTTACTGCTAGCAGTTGCTCTTTAGAAAATGGGGATTCTATAGCTGGTACATTATCGCCACAAATGTACACTGGTTGTCTTTGTCGTGGTTCACTGTTACAAATTCATGCTGGAAATGAGAACTGTACTTATTATTCGGAAGAGTGAGCAAATGTCGGTTACATGCGCTATCCTGCTGACTTTGATTGATTGATTGATTGATTGATATGTGGGGTTTAACGTCCAAAAACCACCATATGATTATAAGAGATGTCGTAGTAGAGGGCGCTGGAAATTTCGACCACTTGGGGTTCTTTAACGTGAACCCATACCTGAGAACCCAGGCCTACAACATTTCCGTTTTCATCGGAAATGCAGCCGCCGCAGCCGGGATTCGAACCCGTGACCTGCGGGTCTGCAGCCGAGAACCTTAGCCACCAGACCACCGCGGCGGGGCTCTCCTGCTGACATCTGCACCTGACTTCTTACTCCTGTACTTGATGTTCATCATCAAACTACGCAACCACTAATCAAAGATTGACCAATAGATTTTCAATTTTCATGTTTTTCTGTCTCGCGGCCGTCAGCTTGTTTTTTTGCCATGCTTTCCTAAAATCATCAGTTCAACTTGTTTGGTAGAACATGAGCATCAGCATACATAGGGCAGTGTTTCAGAGAACTGTCCCGCATGCACTAGTACTCTGTTATTTATTACAATACACAGTGTCATACCTCGACAAATGATGAACAGAAAGTTGTTTGTACTCTTTTATTGAAGTCAAAAGAGTAACAATGGGACTGCACATCCAAGTGTATGCCCAAAAGCAGAGAGATGTATGATATCTTGAATAATGTGTGCCATATTGCATTCGAAAATGTTTCCGTCTCAGAGCATTTTGTAGAAAAACGACCATCACAAGACAGCGGGCCGAAACGGCGACGCACAAATGCCACGGCATGCAAGCGATGGTGGACGTTACGGCGGCGCCGAGCACCCAGCTTGAGTGGCGACGGCAGGGAGGGGGGAGGGGGCGTTTCTTTCTCTCTTTTTTTTTATCGCGCTCACGCATGTGGCGGAACGGTTCTGCATAAGTTGATGCCGGCTCCTGGCGCCAGGCTGGTGCGATGGAGACGGCGGCTTGCGCCTTTTTTTTCTTTTTTTTTCCTTCTTGCGCCTGCTCTTACCGGCTGTATGCGTGTACACCATGCCGCGCGGACGTCACGGCTATTTTTTATTGCTGGGCTTCCTATAGGCAAGATTATGGTCAGTACACAGGAGCGCGCCGCCTATGTGCCATTCGTCATCCAGGACGTGACTTAGAGTGCACACTAAAGAATTGGTCAGATCTGACCACAACCCCTTTTTTTAATATACATGTCGACAGAACTTGAGCACTGTCTTGCAAGCAAACACTCTCAAAATAAATTGATGGCACATGATATGAATGTCTGCAAATGCCGGATGCCGGTTCACATATATGACACACTTGTTATTGTTTTCGCTTTTTCAGTATACTTGTGTTTGTAAGCTTAGGCCTGTTTTATCTCTGCTACATTAATAGGTTTTGGCTTGAAATACGTACTAGCTTGTAGTGTGGCTACGGATAAGTCAAGATCACGTGCGTTTTCACTACCTCATCGATTTCCTAGATTTTTTTTTCAATGACAGTAGTGCACAGATATTCACTTCACTGTGTTATACACTACAGCTATGACAAGTTCATTTAAGCAAAAGTAGACACGCTCAAGCAAATGTGAGGCGTTTCTCTGCTATATATACACAAAAACACTACCCCATCCAACGAACACAATCTAGCTCATCATGACAATGTTCACGCACTTGGTGAAGCTGTGCTGCAAGTGCTCATTAGCTTTAAAATTTATTTCTTATTTGCAGGATCCCAGTGAACATACGTGTGAAGGCTAATGCCAATAAGTGCTGCCTTGTGGGTTTTGGCACATCTTTTTGTAAAACATTATGACGTAAACCAAATTTTTCCATACAAACGGTTCCTAATATATAACAGCCACAACTAAACGTAGGAGAGCCTTTTAATGCCCCTCAGTGCTGTGCTGTTCCATTTGTAATGCAAATAATAACTTCTGACGACTCACAAGCGAACCATGTTTATGATTATGAGTCATGCAGCAGTGAACGAATTCAAATTTATTCTAGCTTCCAGGGATTGAATTGAATGGCATTGAAGCCTCACACAAAACAAGATTGCTTGTCGAAACATCTGTTCTGAGACCTTTTCTTCACAGATTTTTCTCATATTTTATATCTTCAGTCTTTTCCGGTTGCGTTTGATCCACCTGCACAATGGGAACCAGTTGACGGTTGTGCACAAGAAGTTGAAAAATTGGGCAGCACGAGTTCAGCGGGGCAGGCACAGTGCGACATCAAAAGCAAATGACAAGGTGTCGACAATGTGGAAGTCTTATTTCTTTAATAAGACTCAAGCATCTTGGCAAAGCACATCACCTTAGTAGAGGCGGGTACGCCACCTACGATTAAATGCTGCATCGTCTGCTCAGCTGTGTGTGCGCCAACACTAAACCAGCGCAGTCAGTGTAAGACGTGCAGGAAAGTCGTGAACTGGTGCTGCACGTCTCCTGCACCTTTTGAAATAAATGGCATGGTTCAGAGGTAGCCATTGCTGCACCACTGAAACGATGGCAAGGCGCAGCACCTTGTAAAATGAATCATGTGGTGCAGGCGAATCGAACCAACCCTTAAGCACACGAGCATCCTTGCACTTTGCCGCCATCGAAATGTGGTCATTGAGGCTGGAATCAAACCTGGGTCGTTGAGCTCAGCAGGGCCACCTAATGTCACTAGTAAACAGACATATTGTTTTAGTTTCGAGGTTATTAAGGTGTAGATTCCATAACGCGGTACACAAACAATGTTTGTGGCCGATCAAAAGCACTTCTCCACAAGATACGTTGTAAAACAATCACAAATGCAGCATTGCAAGTTTGAGTTACGAGATGACCTTTTTTAGTGACCGTCGTTTTAGCGGATGTTTCAACGTACTTTCAGAGTGGACATTCGGAGAAAGTCATCCTGTCATTCCACGGTAGTCTGAAAAAAGAAGGAACATTATCAGATATTGATATGCATAATCAATGCATATAAAATTTTCAAAGTAAACAAATAAACCCGATGAACTAGTAAAAAATAGTATGATATATATATATATATATATATATATATATATATGTGTGTGTGTGTGTGTGTGTGTGTGTGTTTGGGTGTGTTTGGGTGTGTGTGTTTGTGTGCGTGTGTGTGTTTGTGTGTGCATTGGTACCTTATAACGTATTTTGTATTACTCGAAGTTGCTTCTTCACAAGACAGGTATGTAGCACCTACCTTGCACCTACATTGTTCACAGCTGCTTCCATGTAAGAAACGCCAGCAGGCTTGGGCAGAAAAAAAGTATTTCTGATTTCAGTGATGGTTTCTTTGTCAAACTGAAGCGGATGTACACTCGTAAATATGTGATGCTTCTCAAGTGCGACTGTGGTCAACTATTACTTCGTAGGTTTTTTGCGCTATATGTATGGGATAGCTTGGAAGACGCATATGACGTGACATTAGTGTGCTTGCCTTCTTTCAGCTTAAGGTTTTTGCTTGTGTTATCTGTGGATAAAATTTCAGAATTCACTATTGATTCAGCGACGCCTCCCCACGTAGAACCACGCCGCAGGTAACGCACGTGTTCTCGGTGACATTATGACAAGTTAACAAATTTATTACTGCAATGTGGCGCCGCCATGTGACGCCTACGCAAATTCGTTGGCGAGAAAATCCCATATGTTCAAATGAACCAACTAGCCCAGCTAGAAACCACCCTTAAAAACTGAAGTGTTTTTTCTACTTACCGGTCCGTTTTCTCAGGCTTGAAACGAGTCTTCACACGATGAAAGCTTCCATGTTCGCTTCGTTCACCCGAAGTGAGCTCAATGCTCTTCGCAAAAGCATTCGAACTAGTTAAAATAAGCAGAACGAAAGAGAGTATGTTGGCCGGCAGTCCATTGCTCGAGATGTTGACAGCGAAACGAAATATAGTGGAACCCATCTGAATGCACCGCGAGCCGTTACCTGCCGCCGCTACCGTTGGCCGCCGAATATTTTAAAATAAGAATAATGATCTCAATAGGCTGCTGACAACTACGAGTTAGAAAAAGCAAGAACTGTTTTACCTAAAACTTGTGACGCCGCACATGGTAAGGCAAAACTATTTAGTATAGAAGCAAATTGCTTTTTTTCAGGAGTAGCGTTGCGAAAAGATGTAGTATTCGATCATTTTAGAATTGAAATTCGGCCTTGACGAGAGCCCCTTCACAGGGAAGTGCAATTGTGCGAATGGCGGCAACCATGTGATCATAACGCAAAAGTCAGTAGATCCATAGAGAAAAAAGAGAAGAAAGAGTGGGAGGTCACGCGGGGAGCCTCGGCAAGCCGTGCCGTTTTGATGCCAGCATTGTCTGTCTAACACGTGACCTTTGTGAAAAATCACGCCAGCAACAAAACTTGCCGATATTTCAGAGTGCGGCAACTGGCAGCTATTAAACGAAATGCGCTGGTTAGGTGCAGACCGACCGGCTCACGCAGGTGCATGGTTCAAAGACGAAACAGCATCGAAAGTACTAAAACCTACCGCAAGCTCTGACGCTTAGATTACATGTTTGCCTGACAAGGTGGGCTTCATTCGTTGTGACGTGATGCCCCCTTCTTTTTCTCCCTCCATAGGTAGATCTACTCCGGGTGTTTGAAGCCGGAGTATGACACGGTTGACTTTTCGCCTTCTACGGTGATCTCTGTTGCTTGATAGTTTCAGGGGCTGGCCGCCTTCCGACTGTTTTTTTTTACCGCACAATCAGACCACTACATCTCCAATTATACGCCATATGAGTCCTACGTACTCTTTACCTGAACGCCATCACGCTCTGGGGTAAAGAAGATGCGACACGCAAGTTTGAGCTTACCTACGAGACAGCCAATAACGTTGTCGTCCAACACGGAAGCGAGTCGGGTTTCTATTGTTCACAGAACAACTCAGAAACTCTCATACCCTACCACCGGACCACTGCAGAATTGAGAAAACACTACTGAGCATCACCGCGTTGGTCAACAGCACACCCACCCTCGCGTATAGCTCATCAGGTGACCACTGTAACAAGTGAACGAAATAGACCGTCTCACCTTATTGGCGACTGAGAAAGCACGTTCGAAACACTGGGTGAGTGCATGCAGGCAGGACATATGAGGAATGAGTGGCTGCAAATTGTTCATGCTTTTGTCGTACCACCATTTCAACCACGACATGACTACGGGAGAAGCCGTAGGGAAGGATTTGGAAATGTTTGCCTACGTGGTTTTTTTTTTAACATGTACCTAAATCTAATCACACGGGCCTGAATAATTTTGTCTCCACCGAAAATGTGGCCGCCACGTTCGGGATTCGATTCAGTGACCTGCGGGTCCGCAGCTGTGTGCCTTAGCCAGTAGACCACTGGGGGGGGGGGGGGTCGTTCACACGGAACAGGACCGACTCAACCGATGTAACGCAAAACGCATGTGACGGTCGTAGTGCTCCCCATGCTACGTTGGGGTAACACAACACCGTGGATGAGCTCCCGAAAACGCAAGGCCCATCGCGAGTACACAAACTACCATGAAGCCGAATAGGTCGTTAAATCTCGAACAGATTTGGGCACAGTATGTACCTAGGGCTCCACATTCTCGGACTTTTCTTTTCTGAAGATTCAGGAGGTGTTCTGCGGACTTTATTTTTCATGACAAATTTCGGGGTTTATCGCACTTTACTTCTGGCAAATCTCTGATCCTTTCGAATTTATGTTGCATTAAAGTAGTGACAATGTAATCTCATTATTTTATTTTCAATGAATATGCATCACATTGTTGCTGATAATTCTCTTATTTCATCCTTTCATTTTGCATCACTTCCTCTTCATTTACACCGTTAATAAAGCTGTTGAAGTGCAATGCTGTAAACTCACCAAAGTGTACTTCTAAAAGAAGCAGGAGCAAGTCAAGCTGCCTCTCAGACTTCTCTCCAAGCGTTCCCATCGTCTTGATGAAAAAATGCATTAATTACTTTATTTTCAATACTCTGAAATTTGATATGAAGTGATATCTGAAGATAAAACACGTGATCAGACTACATGTATTTTAGATATCTGGAAGGTTTGAACACGCCAAGCTTGTTGTAATACACGCAAGAGTATTTTACGAGGTTGCCTGTGGCTGGTGAAAGTGTGTTCGTAGGGATTGATGTTTGTCAGCTTTGAAAGTGCCCTTTGACTTGCTAAAGGCGCCTTTGAAAATTCGAGCTTAACGAATAAATCTACATTGTCAAAACGTTTACCGACGATTATTCAACAGATTTTCTCAAATTTGTCTGAAAACACGAAGCCCTATGTAATTCCACTCACAACGATCTTGCCACAACCTCCCTAGATAGAAGAAGAAATTCTTCATCAAGGAATTGCTTAATATCATGCAACTCGGCTATCATGACAAAAGAAGTGCTGCAATGAAGGCACTACACAAGTCCTATTTGTCATGCTCGGAACCAGCGTACGAGCATATATAGATGCCACCCAGTATCCAACCCACAGTGACCACCATGAAATCAGCTTTGTCACTTTTCTGAAGAACCGAGACGTAGGGTCCTGTCTAGGAATAACATGCTCACTGAGAGCACAAAACTCACATGAAGCCGGACAGGTCACCACCGTACTTACAGCACGGTAGCCTTCTTCAAAATCCTCAGCGAGTCGAAGAATGCAAATATTAGCACTACCCCTGGCATTTAAGCTTTCAAACTGCTGCGACTGCTTCACCCTCTTCTCTCCTGTCCCTCCCAAGAGTGAGAGTGAGGAGGACTACGACTACGACGACTTCATATCTTGAACTTACATGGTTCCCGGGTCACTTGTCAAATCAGAAAAATGAGGTCACCCACCACCATGCTCAAGCATTGGTCAAGCAAGTGGTATAGTTAAAACCTCCAATCTTGAGAACCCAATCTGAAACAATTGTATGTATGATCTATAATCTAAAATCAGGAGGCAAAGGAGACCACCTCCCCACCCCTCCTCCACTCGAAGCTGACCAAGTGGAAGATCACCTCGTGCCAACTCCAGACACAGTCCTTCCCCTTGCTGTATGGCTACTCCCGCTTCTACCCTGACCTCAGCCGATATATGCGGGAAAATAGCTATCGTCTTATATGATCTGCGGTTTGTCTTGAAAGACAAACCTTCGCCTGGTCAATGCAACACCTGTGGGGCGGGAAAAATACTGTGACTCAAAGAATCGGGGCCCAGCATTTCGCCATAAGTAGAGCCGCGGAGATGGATGTCAGGCATGAGCTACCATACCACCTTCTCTTAAAGGACTCTAGTGTTGCAAATGAGTTCTGCGGAACTCGCAATGTGGCCAAAAGGTTAAGAAAGGAAACAGGACAACGATGCAGCTGTTTGTAGCAGGTAGCCACAAAAAAACCTGTACGAAGTTTTCAGAAAAATAAGCATCCTGGTTGAAACGCTTTTTAGGATCTAACAGGGCACCTTGATTGGGCACAACGCCTCCAGGGTTTAACCTGCACCGTGGTGGACAAGTTCGGCTGTACACGCGCACCAAGACGCCGACTGCCTCTCTCGGTACCCAATTTACGCTTCAGATCTCGTAAGAAACGACACAACCATCTGTATTTCCTCGCTTAGCGTTATAGGCAAGATGGGAGGTGAGCAACAGCGTGACGCATCCCTACGAGATCTAATCCACCACCTGATTACTGGCTCAATGAACAGTTCTCTTCAAATATTTGTCGTCAGAGCCTGTATCTTTTACTGCCAGAACATTCGCCGTGTTGGACAGGAACTACACACTCATCTGCACTCGACCATATTTCAGCAACTACATGATGTGTCAACAGCCGGCCACCTTAGCGTTCTGAGAACGTACAATCGTGTTCCCCCGACACTTTTACAATAAAAGCTGTTTTAAGATCACACCGAAAATCCTGTGTTGCGCCGTAGTTGTCTACCACTGCTGCTGCCGCCACCTGTGTCCGTAACCCCTTTCGCACAAAATAAGAAAAAGAACACTCAGTAACTTACTAACACTAACGCCGCAATAGGGTTCGAGCCCTCGTTCTCTGCGTACCACTCATTATTCTACCACAGAGTCACGCTGGTGCCTGAGACGCCTTTGCGAACTTTCATTAGGCATGCAGGCTTGATTTCGGGAAAGGAATCACTTGTGTAAGAGTAATAAGGAGTTTAGAACAGCAAAGGAACCAGGTATCACTCAATGTGAATTGCGCTGCGAGTAGCTCTTCGAATGGCCCAACAAATTGCTCAAGGTCGATAATGTTAGCCTGTGGAGCATACCCACTGTGGCGGCTTGTTTCAGTACTAAAAAACTTCGGACACAATTATTCATCGTTGTCAGCCACAGCATAAAAATTGAACAAAATTTTCTTGCGAGTGTAGAGCGGGTACCATAAATTTCCAAAGAATGATGAATGGTGGCAAAGTGAATGCCTGCCTACTACACAATAATTTATGCCGTACTGGGTGCGCTGAAAATGTGCTTGCAGCAGCTACCCACAGATTGTTAAAGAAGAAGTCACATATTATGTGGTTCCCAACGCACACGTGCCCCCCCACACGCCCTCCCCATTCATACCCAACCTCAATTGGGAGGTCCATCGCGCAGGGCGAGGTATCACGTTCCGCGGCCGCGTAGGAAGGTCCTCTTCAGGGGATGGGCATGCTGTGGAGGGATTGACAGAGAGGGACAGAATGACCCAATATTGCAAAATTGCAAACCTTTGTAAAGAATATAGGCGTATTTATTCACCACCAAGCCCCGTACTCGGCAGATCCGAAGCGGTCGATTGGAGGCAATCGCAAACCTAGTTCTTCCACAACCCCATTCATTTTAGGACGTTGTAAGGTCTGGCGTCGCAGGCCAGGGGAGCGAGTCTTCTCGGTCACAAAAGGGCGCGCTTCCCAAAAAGCCGATTCTCGGGAGACAATAATGTCGGCGTAAGCGCGCCCATTCTGGCAAGAATACTGTGGTCAGTGGCTGCTTCTAGCAACCAGCTAAATGGTCCCCGGCCAGCGGATTGCCGTCGGGTGACGTGAGGACAGTGTATAGCCACGCATCCGTCAGGATTACAGTCCATGGGATGGCTGTCATGCTGGACAGCGCAGTCATTTCGTGGTAAAGCAGGAGGCCCGCAGCCGAACGGCGCCACCATTGTGTGCGTTCGCACAGTTCGCGGAACGTGTGCAGGCCGGTCCTTTCATCTCTCTCTCTCTACGACTGAGTGGTCGAGTGCTTGAATAGGAGAGCGAGAGGAGAGGACGGCAACAAATGTTTAGTCAGTCCAATAAACCGACTGGATTGCTTTGGTTGGGCGTGAGGAGAATCGGGAAGAGCAACCGAAGGATTAAAACCTGGCTTCCGAGTCCTCGCGGTGGTTCTTGTCGCAGCAAAGAGTGCTCTGCACTATCGGCCCTGCTGAGGCAACATGCGGCGGTTCCAACGGTGAAGTCCAACGATGAGTGATTGTTATTTAAGTGTGTTATGTAGTAAGTATGTTACAAGATTTGTACAGTCAGCCAGATTCAATGTAACATGATATGTTTTGGCAGCTATCTTTTATCTGTTGCTTTTTTGTTCATGAAGGACTGATGCCGCGAAAGCTGTTTTTTTATTTTTTGATGTACGAACTGTGTACAAGGGTGTTGGGTCCTTTGTCAGGCTATATGCCTTTAGCCCCAACATCCTTTTGTTTCTTGTGTCTTGTACAAGAAAACAATAAAACAAATTTTGAAATTGAATAGAAAAATTTTGTAATTATGTAAATAAGTACTGCCAGAGTACTCTGGTACTGTATATAAAGTTGAGGTATTTTAACGTTCGAAATGTACAGGCCTCCATCCCTGAACAAGCAGCAGCAGCCACGACAAGACAAGACGGACACCGAGAAGCAAACAACCTTCCACTCCCTTCTGTAGCAACAGCCGCTACGCAGCTGGGAGAACTCTGCTCAGGGGAACAGAGGGAGTGGGTAGAAAGTTGAGTTTTACTGGCGCAGTCTGACAGGGTCCAGATGACGACGACAAGGAGCACTCTGCGCAACAAAGAGATCGTCGTGTTGCGGAGAACACGCAAGACCAAAAGCCAAGACGTCGGCTGCTCCAACGAAGAGCTAAGCCACCGAGATGAGGAGGTGGCGGTGCGGCAGCCATCGACCAGAGGAAACCAGCGGTCCAGCTATGGTCATCTCAATTCATCAGTCCGGCGTCAACCCCGGCGACATCGAGCAATGTCGAGCGTCTGACGGCGGGAATGACAAGAGACCTGCGAGCAGCAACTTCAAAAGTGGTGAGTCCTCTGGTGTTCTTACATCTCAGGTGTGCCGTTGCCTTTTTTTGTGTTTTAAGGTGTCCACTGGACATGAGGTTTGCCCACTTAAACCAGGACAGGCGAGTGCAGGTCGAGCCGGGAGTCGGGAGACGAGAGCGACGTGGGAAACCCGGGAGAGGTTAGTGCGCGGGAGAGCCAGAAATATGACCGTTTATAAAATCTCACGCCGGAGCGTAGACTGCAGGAATTGCAGTTGGAGATGGAGAGGCTGTCGCAAATGATGGGCGCAAGCTCTCGGTGGAGTGGACCCGAGTTCGGCAGGCGGGATTCGTGTAGCGAACTGAGACGCTACTCAAAAGTCCTCACAGGGGTGTTACCCAAATTTCCAGCCGAGGCTGAAGTACCGGTGTGGTTTCAGTCCGTGGAAAGTGCCCTAGAAGCATACGAGGTACCAGGGGAGTTTCGGGGACGTTTCGTTTTCCCGTTGATGGCGAGAGAGTCCCATTTTTGTCCACGTGGCTAAGCCAAACAGAGCACAAAGTTTACCAGGTTCTCAAGCAAACGGTGCTTGACGAGCTCAACCTTTTAGCCGAAAATTATCTAAAAAGACTTTTGGGGTCAGGCAAGCATGCGAACTAGAGGTGGAAACCTTTTTCGACACGTTTACAGAGCTTACCTCCACTTTTGCCTTGAGGCAAGAGGGGTGTCGACATTCGAGGGCCTGGTCAAGCTTTTGGTGGCCGATTAATTAAAGAAAGATTTGTCGGAGGAGGCCTTGCGATATGTGACACTCCTAAAAGGTAGAACCTGGATGAGCGCCCCAGAGATATCCGTGTTGCTGCGAACGTTTGAAGAAGCACAGGGGACGAACGGCGTCGCGAGGCAGGCGAAACAAAAGCGTGGCGGAGTCGAAAAGCGCGAGCAGGGCTAGATCCGACGAAGAGACATTGAAGGACCGTGGGGCTGGGAAAGACCGTATCGTGGAGGGGAAACCAAAGCCCAGAACCTGGTACAGTTGCAGCAGTACAGGGCGCCAGAAATGGAGTTGCCCGCAGCGTCAGAAACAGCCGACGGAAGTGCTTCCGAACAGTAAAGAAGACAGCTTAGCGGCGCGTGTTTCGATAGAAGGTCCTCCAGCCGCACACCATGATTTAATCCCAGTATCGCTCGACTGCAAAGACAAACATATAGGAGCAGTGTTGGACACAGGTGCGGAAATTACAGTAGTCCGTTAGAGCGTGGTCCCGCCAGAGTTGGTGCAACCGCATGGGATGGTCAACCTGACTTCTGCGTTCGGGGAGAAAGTACAGGACAAGCTCGCAGTTATTTCACTGACTCTGTCGCGCAAGCGTGGAGTTTTTTCCGACGTTAGGGAACGAGTCTTAGCGTTGTGCGCGTTAACGGACCATCTAACGGCACGAACAGGTTGCCTACTTTCCGAAGAAGCATGGAAACTACTGCACGAGGAGGGCACCCTCGAAGAGGTAGTGGAGGGTACCTCAGAAGTGGGCGGCACTCGGCCAGAGTTCGAAAGCGAGCCTGAGCACGCCGAGGCCATATGGCGTCAGGACGACGTGGGCACTCGAATAAATTCGTAGAGCGACACACTACGGAGGAGGTGTTGATCAGCGAGGTAGCTGTAGCAAGCCACGATGAAGGGGATCAGCGGGATGACAGCGTGTTGCCTAACGAAGCCCCGAGCGTCGGCATGAAGGAGAGGTCCGCGTCAGACAAATTTCGCGAGAAACAGCGGGGAAACCCGACTTTGCAGGAAGCGTGGAGAAGAGCGGTGACAGGAGAAGGCCGCATGCTAGTAATCGACGGGTTACTTTATCATAAAGATAAGGTGTTGGGGCACTCGATAACGCAGCTGGTACTGCTGGAAGGCCGCAGAGGAAAGTTTTGCAACTGACGCAGTCAAGCTGGGCCGGGCATTTTGGTTGCCGTAAAACGTGCTCTAGGATCAAGTACAGTTTTTATTGGCCAGGCGTAGGAGACGATGTACGACTTCACTGCAACAGTTGTCATGGTTGCCAGGCAAGGGCAAACTGGCGTCGCGGGGACAGCGTCCCGATCGAACCCCTTACGAGACACAGATATCCGTTTCAGCAGGTTAACGTGGACGTTATTGGGCCGCTGGAGCCAGAATCAGGCCGGGGCCATAAGTACTGTTTATGCGTCATCGACTTATGCACGCGCTGGCCCGAGGTGGTGTGTTTGCGTTCATTAAGCGCTAGGGCAACCTGCGATGCACTGCTGGCGGTATTTAGCAGAACAGGCATACCCGAGGTTATAGCGTCCGACTGCGGCACTAACTTTACAGCGGCTCTGACAAGAAAGTTTTTGTCGAAATTTGGTTGTTCCCCTCGATTTTCCACGCCGAGGCACCCGGTGAGCGACGGGGCGGTCGAGCGTTGAAACAGGACCTTTAAGAACATGCTATACCACATAATGGAGAAGGAGGGTAGGAATTGGGATCAATTTGTGCCTTTCTTGCTGTGGGGGTACAGGGAAGTCCCACACGATACGACGGGAGTAGCGCCTTTTGAGATGCTGTACGGGAGGCAATCAGCGGGTCCGTTAAGCATCCTTAAGAGGGCTTGGATGGGGAAAACTGCAGTGCTGGGAGAGTTGGGGGCGTCGCCAGCAGCGTACATGGATGAATTACGAGGGCGCCTGAGGCGCGCGGCGCAGGTTGCGGAAAGGGTCAGCTCGAAATCGCAAAACACCTACGCTGCGCAACTCAACAAAAGGGTGAAGGCAAAAGAGTTTAACGTTGGTGGTTTGGTACTAGTGTTCGATGATCAACGACCAGGGAAAATGTTTCTAAATGGGAAGGGTCAGGCAGTGTCACGGAGAGGTACCGCGAGCATTCATACTTTGTGCAGATGCCAGCAGGTAAACTGAAACTGGTGCACGCGAATAAGCTGCGCCCGTATCAGTACAGGGTTATGTGGGTAGGAGTAATGTTCGAGGAGGACGGTGATTTCGGTGACGTAGAGTGCGCCCCACAGCCAGTGGCAATGCGTAGTGAAGAAGTTTTTCCATCGCGCGATATGGTAGCCCAATTAGTAGAATGGGAACGCGGGGTGATCTGCGAAGTGTTCGAGAGGCATGTGGAGCAGTTTGGCGGAGGGCCGACGGTAGCGGTAGTAAGGCCACACGAGATAAGTTTGCAAAACGGGTTCGTCCGCAGAAGCCCACATCCGTACAGGGTACCCAAAAGCTTAGAGGTTGAGGTGGGGAGGCAGGTAGACGAGCTGCTCGAATTGGGGTTGATCTTTCCGTGCGAGAGACCGTATGCCCATCTGCTGGTATGCATTCCGAAGAAAGGCGGCAGCATGCGACTCTGTGTCGACTTTCGGGCATTAAACCTGGGGACGGTGGCGGACGCATACCCAATGGCCCTTCAGCAAGAACTCATAATGAGCGTAGGAAAAACGAAGTACATAACGCTGCTCGACCTGCGAAGAGGTTACTGGCAGGTACCACTCGAGTCTTCTTCGCGCCTGCTGACAGCGTTTGCATGTCGTCGCGGACAGTTTACCTGGAAGGTAATACCCTTCGGCCTTGAAAATGCTCCTCAAACATTACAGGGAGAAATGAACGAACTGTTAAGGCTGCACAGTGGATACTGCTGTGTATACCTGCTTGATATAGCCGTTTTTAGCGAAACCCTCGAGGAGCACGCGGAACACCTTGAGCGGGTGTTTGAGACCTTTAAGCGGGTTACCTGAAGGTCAAGAGGGATACGTACCAGATATCTCGTCCATTGATCCGGTATTTGGGACATGTGGTAGGCTCAGGACGGCACGCACCTGACCCTGAGAAGCTTGCAGCGATTGAAGCTTTAAAGGCGCCGGAGACTAAAAGAGAACTACGCAGCGTACTGAGCCTGTGTGGCTACTACCGAAGCTATGTGAAATTACGCTGAGGTAGCGAGGCCCCTGACAGAGCTAACGGGGAAGCGAATCCCGAACCGAATTCCGTGGTCCGCGGAAGCTGAAAGGCCGTTTCAGCGGCTTAAGATCGCACTGTGTGAGGCAGCAGCATTATAGACCCCAGATCCAGAGAGGCTGTATAGGCTGTTTACAGACGCGTCTGTGATCGAGGCTGGAGTCTGCCTGTCGCAACGTGCGGAGGATGGTACCGAGATGCCGATCGCATTTGCGTGCCACAAGTTCGCTCCAACTGAAACGCGCTGGTGGACTATTGAGCGAGAGGCCTTTGCAGTCATCTGGGATAAAAAAAGGTTTGATTTTTGGCTCTTCGGCGCACAGGTTACCGTGGTATCAGACCACAACCCACTAGCTTTTCTCACACAGGGCACTCTTCCTGGGGCTAAGCTTACCTGTTGGGCCTTGGCGCTTCAGCGGTATCATGTAGTCGTGCAACACAGGAAAGGCGTCGAGCATGGCAACGCAGACGCGCTTTCGAGGGTGCCTGATGAGTGCTGGGGAGTCGGCAGCGGTGCTCCGGGGGTCAAGACACTAGAGGACTAGGCGCGTGGTGGACGCTCAAGAATGACGTGTGCGAACCTGGGGACAATTGAACAGCACCATGCATTGAAATGTCTAAGTGTCTCAGCGAAATGTATCGTTTCTCTTGTGCATGTGTGTAGCATGCAGGCGTTTTTGTTATTTTGGTTCAACTTGAACAGCACTTGTGTGGAAGGGGGTGTGTGTTTCAGTGAAGTGTTTTTTTTTCTACATGTACGGCTGTAAGCATGCAAAAGTTTGTTGTTGTTTGACTTGCCTGCTTTATAGATGGTACTTGTGTACACAGTGTCCTCGTGTCGGTTTTTTTTTGCTATGTGGTGGCGTCCGTTTGATGGGGCCGCAAGGGTTAAGCAGAGAAAATATTGCACGCGTTGCAGGAACGCCTCTGGCGTTCAAGGAACTGCGAAGTAAGGCTGCAGGGTTGGGGACGGTCAGCGCCATACCTTTATGCTGTTATTCGCGTTGCTGCATTTGAGCGCTTGCGCGAACTTTGGAAGGGGCGTGTAAGGTCTGGCTTCGCAGGCCAGGTGAGCGATTCTTCTCGGTCGCAAAAGGGCACGCTTCCCAAAAATCCGATTCTCGGGAGACAATAATCTCGGTCTAAGTGCGCCCGTTCTGGCAAGAATACCGCGGTCAGTCGCCGCTTCTAACAACCAGCTAAATGGTCCCCGGCCAGCGGACTGCCGGCTGGTGACGTGAGGACAGTGTATAGCCTCGCATCCGTCAGGATTAGAGTCCTGTGGGATGGCTGTCATGCTGGACAGCGTAGTCATCTCGCGGTAAAGCAGGAGGCCCGCAGCTGAACGGTGCCACCATTGTATGCGTTCGCGCAGTTCGCGGAACGTGTGCAGGCCGATCCTTTTGTCTCTCTCTCTTTACGACCGAGCGGTCGAGTGCTTGAATAGGTGAGCGAGAGGAGAGGACCGGAACAAATGTTTAGTAAGTCCAATAAACGGACTGGATTGCTTTGGTTGGGCGTGAGGAGAATCGAGAGGAGCAACAGAGGAATTAAAACTTGGCTACTGAGTCCTCGCGGTAGTTCAGGTCGCAGCAAAGAGTGCTCTGCACTATCGGCCCTGCCGAGGCAACATGCGACGGTTCCAACGGAAAAGTCTTGTAAATATGTACATAAGTTTCTGTATATAAAGGCGAGTTATTGTAACGTTCGAAATGTACTGGCCTCCATCCCCGAACAAAGAGCAGCAGCCACGACAAGACAAGACGGACACCAAGAAGCAACCAACCTTACACTCCATTCTGTAGCAACAGCCGCTACGCAACTGGGAGAGTTCCACCCACTCCCTCTGCTCAAGGGAACAGATGGAGTGGGTGGAAAGTTGAGTTTTACTGAGGGTATATCCAGATGTCTCTTAAGGAGATACTTGAAAATTGTGCGGCTAGACTCACGCATCACTTTGGCGCACTTTCAGGGATTGTATAATTTCAGCAGAATAAAGTGCAGTCTCCCAGATGAGGCTGCGGCGTGTTGCATGGCTGCGCTACGTAGCTCCTGCCTTAAAGATCAACTATGGGTCATTCAGCAAGCCCGCGAGGCGGCGAGGAGGCAGGGTCTCTGGTCCTCCTCGGGGGAACCCTAGGCTCTGGCCATGAATTTGCCGGAGTTAATAAAGTTGTTACCACCACCAGCTTTACTGCAAAGGCGAAGCAATGAACGCAATAGCAACAAGTTATTATTATTATTATTATTATTATTATTATTATGGCTGTTGTTGTTGTGGAGATAAACAGCATTCGCGAGTGCAAACGTGGGATTGTTTCAGCTTGGACGAGCTGTGATTGCAGTCCCCGTAAGGGACAACCATAGACTGCCCTTTCTATCAACTAAATCAAAATTGCAGTCATCATAGCTGACTCTTCACTGGCGTGCCGCAGCTTTGCTGCCTGGAGAATTTCAACAAACACGCTAAAAACGACCAGCCCGAAACCGCCAGCCTCGATTAGGTGGGCGGAAGCTCATAAAAGCATTCTTGCCAGTAACAAAACCACGAGCTCTATAAACCAGCCGTAGTAGCTTAGCCGGTGAAGTACTGCGCTTAAGAGCCTCAGGGCACTCGTTAGATTCCCGTACACGGCAGTTTAAATGCAAGATTCACCGGCTCTTTCAATGGAGCTCATGCTTTACAACGCCAGGTGGCCGAAATTTATTCGGAGCACACTACGTTCCGAATCACGTAAGTCTTTTCGTCTCGCAAAACCCATTTTAAGTTCCATTATATCGCAAGCACCGTAACCAGAGATTGAACAACTCAGTCGACCCCGGGAAGAGTCAGCTGCACCACATGCGTCACCTAAGTCTGGTATCAAGACATCACACAACATTGCAAGTTATCCCGCAGAAGCCACCCTGATAGAAGTGGCTGATATAGAGAAGGATGTATTACTGCAAAACCCCAAAGTCAACGCCTTCGGTCACCAAATCAGAAATCATCTGACCACCCTCACGTAGTTGTTTTCAAAAAGTCGTACTTTTGATGAACCTGTGTTCTTTCGACAAAAAAGTAGCAGGCTGAAGCAAATTGCTCTCATCATTTTCCAATCAAACAGCTTTTAGGAAGAGCCGCCGTAAGCTCATCTATGCGAGGGCCTCCTAAGGCTCATTGCAAGGGGGCAGGATTCGATCAAGACATCCTAAATTAGGAAGGCTTTGGAAAATAAAATTCTGAAAAACATTTAACTTTTTCTGTCACTCCATCTCTATCTCGTAGCGAAATAACGCTGTTGGTAGTGCAACAGCTTATCATTCAACTGTTATGCTCATGTCTGATTGCGCGCCCGTAGTTTTCAAGCTGACGAGAATTACTAAATTGAACATGAAGAAACATTGACCTGTGGTAATTTAAGATATCAATATCAAATGTCTACTCCAACTGCCTGCAAGACGTTTAGGCAGGTGATTTATGCCCTTTGGAGTGCCTACTTTTTGCGATTGAATAAAAAAGAATGCGAACCAATCTTTTGCGATGAATTTATGAACAATTATTGGTAACTTGAAGAAACGTATATCCGTAAAGGACTCATATAACACAGCCTACGCTCCCAACTGCGGCAGTAAAAATAATACTTCGTTGCTCCCCTGACAGTATGGCAGAACGCAAGTCAGGGGGAGTAAATAATGAGCTCCGCTACCGCATGCATACGGCTGCAGGAAACCGAGATGGGGTTTCATCCCTTTTGACCACGATTGGTGTCTGCATGCTGAGATACGTCACATTGAGGCGTATAGCTTAGGAATAAAAATGAAGGAAGAAACTTGTAGCATTTATTTGCTCCGGCGACCTTTATGATACATGTGAATAGCGCACGCCTAGTCTATGAAAAATTTCTCCCAGCCGAATCAGTCAAGTTTGGCTTTAATAGAAATATTTTAGAAACGCCTAAGCTTACGTTTGGTACCGTCGTGAATACTAACAATTTATAAAGAGTGCTTGAAAAGCTTTGTGTGTTTTACACGCTCTCCTTTCTTTAGCACTAAATTTTTTTTGTAAATACAGAAAGCACTAAGACAATGATTTTTCAGTGCACTGAGTAACATCTACACGAATCAACTACTGAAAACATGGCGATGCCGAAAAATTTTACTGCTTTTATGTTGTTATACGTACGCTACACGGCAAATTGTAAAATACTGTTTGATATAGCCTTCATATACGGCTCATTGGACCGTGTATCCAACTCGTAATCAGGAGCTTAGTGAGATATTATAAACAAACAAACAAACAAACAAACAATAATACCAGTGCAAGCATTAGTGCTCACAGATTGCCTTTTTTTTACGGGAGAGTGCAATAAAACTCTGTCTCAGAAGTTGGGCTACCCCAGATCCGGAAACTGCTCAAAATTCATTACAAGATTATATTTAGATAAATGAGACAAAATAGGCTTAGAAGTCTTGAGGGCACACGATGGTTAAATGGCTCCCCAAAAGAGAAATGAGCACCAGCGAAGCAGTCGAGCATGTCACCCTCGTGGACGGGACCACTCCATCGTACCGAAATAGAAGCACGCCGCGTCATCAGACATCGGCTAGGACAAGGCAGAGAGAACATTACCGTAAGCGATTTCTCGTGTAAGCTTTCCTTTGCGGAGTGTGTAGAAAAGTGTTCATGCTATCAGCACCAGAATTTTCGTTTTCCCTTCTAGTGTGTGCAAATCCGGCTTAAAGTTTCGCAAGGCAAAGAAACGACATTTTTCTGTAATTACCGCTGATTGAAGAAGAAAAGATTTTTTGAAGGTCTTGAGAAGCAGAGCTTATCTTGTTCACAGTGGTGGTTGATGCCGTTAACTTTGTTTGGGGCGTTTCCTGCGTTGCGTATTTTCTTGTAATTATGTTCAATGGTTGAAAGCCTCATAACGCGTTTTGATATATCTCGTCAAGTAGTGCTGTAAGGTAGTTTTGTTGGCTTAGGGAGCAAGTGCCATGCACTCTTTTACGACAGCGATGAATGTGCCTGGCATCCCACCAATGAAATGGCTTTAAATTCAAACACAGCGTTAATTGTTCTGCAAAATGCGAAGCATTTCTCAGCAAACCAAATGTAATTTAATAACCAAATGTAACCAAATGTAATCTATCTATCTATCTATCTGTCTTTCTGTCTGTCTGTCTGTCTGTCTGTCTGTCTGTCTGTCTGTCTGTCTGTCTATCTATCTATCTATCTATCTATCTATCTATCTATCTATCTATCTATCTATCTATCTATCTATCTATCTATCTATCTATCTATCTATTTACATAGCCACCTACTCGTGCTTGTCATGGTCATCACCCTAAAGGGGTACTAACACGCGTATTCGAAGGCGAGTTTATTCCCTAATGCAATTCTCCTGTACGCAGAGACGGCTCTCGGAAAGTACAAAGGTCAGCAAATTCTGATAGGATATTTTACGTTCATACTAAAGTCTACTTCTCAATGACGCACCTAGCGACATCAGCAGTAGCTTGACGTCAGGCTAGAGTATTGATTCTGGTGACTTCACGCTGCAGCGTGGCTAGTAGAGATAATGTGGGGCACCTAAACCTCCCAGATGGCCGCTTTGGCGTCATCAAAACCTTCAAATTGGCTGCTTGTGCATCAATGACTAAGCTGCAGTGTAGAGCGATCTCAGGAACTTCACTATAACATGCGCGAACTCGTGACGCGAAGCTCCTACCTGTTTGGGCGTCAGCGTGCCGTAGGAACCTAAACTAGCTTTGACTGTAATTACTTTCTCAGGGCACACTCGCTCTTCGCTCTACAATTTCGAGGCTCTTGAAAGCTTGGCTTTTCATTTGACGCAAAAAGACAACTGAAAATTTTCATGTTTGTAGCCCTTTGATTGGTATTCACAATCACCACAAACTACAGATGGCAAGCTATGATATTCAATATGGCGCCCACAGGGGAGTCTACCAGTTCGTTAGCATAGAAACAGATAGACCGCGCGGCTCTATGGCCCGTACCACTTTGACTAGATGAAGTTGTGTACTGCACTGAATTGGATATCGGAGCTGAATACCAGCCAAAACCGCGAAAAGTGTGAAATGGTCGCTACCTAATTATATAGACTGGTGTCAGAAGTTTCGACTCCATTACCATGGATCAATGGGGTTTTCCAAAATCCTGTGCGCGCTCTAGAAAACATATGAACTGAAGGGCAATCCAAGTATACGTACTGTGCCTCCCTGTCAGATTCGCCGCAGTGACTGGCTGCTAGCGAAGAACGTCATCGTTGCTGCACAGGGCCGAATGTTTAGCGTGACCATTGTTTCTAAACATGTTGCACTATCATAACCTAACGTGTGTGGTGAAGAACGCAGAGTGATGAGTCGACTTCCCTTGAATGTTACAGGTTTGATGAGCACCTCGAAACGAATGTCCACGGATGCTTCCCGCAACTTCACAGGATTTCTGAACTGTGATACCGTTCGGGGGGTAATGGTCAAGAGAGAGAATTCATTCATAGAGAGAACTAGAGGTTGGCCTGAGCTACAGTTTGCTCTGGCCTGCACTCTAAAAAAATAAGGAGGGCCGAAAGAAGACGCTGACATGCTCATTCTTTTCGGGCACTCATTTGAGCCGTTTTGGAAGGTATGCCCTGAAAAACAGTTGTCATTTATAAGAAGTCATAGAACTCGTGAAGCGCGCTTCGATTGCCTTCTGTGTCAAAGGCGCCATTGTATACACCGTACCATAGCCTCCTATATGCTATAGAGGAAGCTATGGCCATACATACCACGCATTTGCCTTTCGGAGCTGTCTTGGCGGGTTCCCCACTCACGCTGTCTAGGGTTACGCCTCGATAGCCGAGGTGTCGCGCGTCGCGAGCAGTACGTTCAAGCTGCGGCGCCTCCGCCAGTGCCTCTATTGCCCAGTCTCATCCGTAGTTGGAATGCATTTCGTTGGCCGTGGTCTTTGGTAGCTCTAAGTTCAAGCGAATATGCGCATCTTCGGTGGCAGTCACGCATCGCTTCGTGCTCGAAGTCACACTCGGATTAAGAAATATTTATGGAGCTTCCGTCACGAAAACGTGCGCCTTTTAACGGTGAGTGTACTGCTTTCATAGGCAGTAATTACACAGCGCTAACTTGGAGTCTGCAGCAGCTCCGAAAATGTGAACGGCCAGCCATTTCCAGCAGTAGCATGCGTTCACGGGGTTCTTGCAGATGTCCAAGTAAAAATGTCACTTGACCAGTTAACACTGTCTTGTGCGTAGTTCTTCAGGAGATTGAATCACTCATACAATGAGTGATGCGATCACTTATCATGGGCAATTAGCTGTTCAATGCACATTCTCTCTGAACAGCTCAAACGATTTGATATCGTTTCAACATGCCTTCAAGTCTACGTCATTATAAAATTTCTATCGATACTCGTGTGTGGAGCTTGCTTCTTCATGCAAAAACTTAAAAAAAGAGGGGGGGCGACACGGTTATGTGCAGAGATGCACTGTATAAAACCCCTTTTCTTAGCGTAAATAGTGCTGATATAGTGCACTGCAGCCAGCGCGTACGCGCCATTCTTTAGAAATGTTTAGGACACGTCTCGGGTTTAACGAAAAGAGCTCTAGACTTTCGACGGCACTCGTTGTTGTGGCCGCCGCCGTTTGCTTTTTTATCTCGTTCATGCTTGTCGTTTTTGTGCTTTGCTTACGTTTTCGATGACGTTTGGTGTTATAACACAATTGGGTGAGTATACGTTACTGTGGGAGCTTTGTGCGGTAGCGCTGGCATAAGCCATGGCAAGAGTGTCAACGTAGAGGGCGTCCGCGCTCGTTGATGTTGTTCTAGCACTCATACTCGCATCTGTTGAAACGAATAGTTTGTAATGATACATGTTTGTGAATTCTGTGGTCAATAACCACTCACGGCGTGCCTCTGACTGCCAAAGGATGGGCTTGGTTGTTAGAATAAGCGAGAGGCTCCTACTGAAAGCAAACTTTGAAGCGATTTATCAAAAAAGAAATTGCTTTCGCGAGTGCTAGCCAGTTTTTATTACGGCCACGTAGCTAGAAATTGTTTTCGTGAAGGGGGGGGGGGAGCACTTGTTGAAGGCCTTGAAAAACCCATATTTTTAAAAACACCTGGTTTTATTTGAAGGTGCTGGTTTACTGCGCCGGTTTGTACTTGTTGTGAGCCTGCTTTACTTTTGCGTAAATCACTTATTGAGCAGCTTTTCTCTATTCTTTTACGATTCTCTTCATTATCTTGACATCACATTTCTATTTTCAGGTTCTTTTTTTTCATGGCTGCATTCACGCCGAACAGGAGCGACAACAAAGGAAGCCACAAGTTTGACTCCTCCAGCCGTCTTAATGTTTGGGGGGCGAACCTCTCTATACCGTAAGTCGGGCGTCCGCAACGTATGTAGTAGTCGTCTTAGTAGTAGGTAGGCACCTCCACGGCCGGACTAGAGAAGCGGCACGCGCGTACCCTTCTCAATTGAAGAGAAAACCCGCGCACGTTAGTCATAAAGAGATAGTTGTTTCTGATGAAATAACTTACAGAGAGGAGTAATAGTGACTTAATCTTCAATAAAATGTGCCTGGAATTTCATGCTTACTGGAAAAGCTAGTATCAGAAGGACGCACTTAGAGCACTATCTCACCTGAAAGGGTTGTCTCGTTAAATTCGCTGGGCGTAACCTCCTTGGTTTTAGCAAGATATAGAGAGGGTTGGCCGTAGTGTCATGAATGCTGTGAAATAGTATGCAGGCATGAACTAGAGGCGGTGAAAGGTGGGAAGTAGACACGAAACGCAGACCCTAAAAAATTGGGCGAGTGCCATGTTTCGTTTAGTCCTTGGAATATCCGCTAGGTGGTGGTACATCTATAAGCCGAATATATGATAAAAAGATGCGAGATGGCGGTACCTAAGGTGTTCACTAGGCGGACGGACTCATGGACGAACGGACAGACGCACGAATGGGTGGATGGATGGATGGACACATGCATAGAAGGACTCACGGATGGACGCAGGGACGGACGGATGGACGGTTGTAGAACGAACGGAATCAAGAATGATTGGATGGACGGACACTTCGCCCCACTCATGATCACGCACTCCGTGGATATGCTGTGATGTTTTTATTTATTCATAATCATAACGAATGAATGTGGAAACATAATGCTGACTTCTGCACTGTTCTTTGCACAACTTGACACTATGTACGTCACACATATTCTGTTTCGCTATAGTCACAGAAGGATGTAAATGAGAATGACCTTATTACAATTCACGGATGACCTTATCGCGCTTTTTGTATTGCTCTGCTGTAAATTGTTGTCTACAGTGGTGTTAATAAAATAATGCTAAACTTGAACTACAACTTTTTTTTAAGTTTCTGGGCACTATTGTAGTTGCTTAAAAGAAATACTTCAAACTTTCCAGGAATAGGCGCGCAAAAGTAGAGCATGGGTCAATTGAGAAGCTTAGAATAGCCGCAGAGTTCCCTGACCCACGTAGGAGCGTAACCGGCAAGGTCACCTGACACCCTCAGAAGTATTAGTGTGATCTTTCGCAAAAAAGCGCTTTCACTCTTTCTAAGAGAGTCAATGGACTCTCCTAGTGTGCGCTGACCATAGGAAAATATACTTACATAAAGAGCAGACATTCCCATAGGGCCCTGTGACTGATCTACTGCGCTGCTTTCAGCGCCACGAGTGGCTGGTCAGACCCAATATTGTGTTCAGCCTAAATAAAATTAAAATTTATTCTTTCTAATGATGAGATTTGAACCAGTACCCTTATGCTCCGCAAGCGAGTGTCTTTACCACGAGGCTACACACCCATGCTTCCACGCGCAAAATACATGTACAGCACACCTAAACAATATGTATGTGCGCTCTTTGTACAGAAAAATGTGCAGAAAGACAACACCTTTTTGTCACGCTTTCCTGATACTTGTGTGAAGCTTTAAACGTCCTCAGTGGTACACAATGCAGAATGAATACGGTAAATTGCACAAATAAATACAATTTCTTCTTTACAGCAGTTTAGTACCAAACTTGGTTTTTGATTGTCTTCCTGAGGTGGCTATTACGTGTCTCTATAAAGGAGTAGAAGCGAAAATGGGCACGCCATCTTGCGATTGGTCAGACCTTTCTTGTTCAGCTGCGAAAAGGCTCGAGTGGTTCCTCATATTTCTCTATGCACTGCATATTTCTCTATGCGCTGACTCTGAACCACCAGAAGAATCACATCGTCTCTCTTAAGAGAGTCGTATACGTGCGAATTCAGAACCATCCGGAAAGAGTCAGCTATACTATTTTTTTAGATTGTTCTGCTCTACACATAATGGTCAAGCTCACTTGTCAACTCAGCGACGTGGCTTGTGGACGTCATCCCTTATCTCACTATTTGCGCCACTGCCAACAAGCTGAACGAGCTTGTCAACGAGTCCATGTTTATAGTGTGACGACGTCTATAAGTAACGCCACTGGTTGGCAAAGTCAAACTATGGAGCGGCTGTTGCTTTGCTTTGTCTGCTAACCCTCCCCCTGACATCCGTCTTTTGACGTGACAATTGAAGGACCCCACCTTCGTTCAGGGGGTTAGTGGGCAGTACTTCGCATGACACGAGCCAGCAACGATGTGAACAAGAAGCACTTTCAATCAACGACTCGAAAGAGCCTCCGCAAGCCTTCCAGACCGCCACAGCACGGCACAAAAGCATACAGGAGGACCGAAATCCCAGAACGAACAATGCCTGCAGACTGAAAGTCAATGAGTCAAGAGATCAGAAACATAACAGCAGAAAAACAGGCGAATGCACACGCTACTCGCAGCAGAAGGCAAGTCAACGACTCGCCATAACGGTCGCTTGAACTCGGCGTGACCGCTGCTCTGCAGCACTCACAAAGAAAATACGGCATGGCCGCATCTAGTTCCGCTGCCATCCCAAAAAGCTCAGGGGCTCACCTCACCCCCCTCCATATTGGCTAGCCATTTTTTTGCCCCCTGTGACTTTTCTGGCCGCTGACACTCGTCACTAGCATCGGCACTGAGCTTGTGTTCTTCTCAGCCTTCTTTCACATGCGTGCTGCTGATAAGGGCCCATCAGGCCGATACAGTCTATGGACGTTGCGAATGTACTAAAGTTTCTTAGAAGGCAAGATTGCATCGCGAAGACGATTCACAAGTTATTGCATGAACTATATAAAGCACTCTCAGGAACATGCACAAAACAAAAGAACATCATGTGGTCGAAATTTCCCGAGCCCTCCAATAGAGCGTCTCTCATTATCATATAGTGGGTTTCGGATGTTAAACCACACAAATCAACCAATTAACATGTAGAGAACACGGTCGGAACCTCCGAAATCGTCTCCCAAAACAAAATGCTCTGCAGGCTTCAGAGTGGAATATTATAATGATTGGTCCATTTCTTGAAAGGCAAGTATGGTTGCGTGTGAGCGGATGGCTGTAATTCTCAGATGAAGCCGAAAATTGAAGATATTGCTGTGTGAAAAAGCAAAAGTAGTTAAACATAATGTTTATTGTCTTATCTTTATGGACTCACAAGTAGTGTCTTTACAAGAGATTGCCATAGCCGAAAAGGGTTGTCACAGCCGTCTTCAACATACTCTTGCTGAACTTCAAAAGAATGGTACGATGCCTCCAGAGAGATGAAATGCTAGCAAATTAGTATGTTCTCAGTGCTACCAATACTTCTGAACGAGTACGTAGTGGTCTGAAAAACTTTTACTCTACCTCACTAGTAGAATAATTAAATTTTCTTATTTATTTATTTAATAATAATATTATTCATAATATATTTATTATAATATAATAATAATATATTTATTATTAATAATAAGCTAGCTTCGCCAAAAGGCAATATTTTACTTCAACGCTTCCGTGTTACATAAAAAACAACCCTCAACGATTCTGGAAACATTTTCGCCCTGCCGCTGAAACAAAGACGTGTTTAAGCGATAGCGATAAAACAATCCAGGCCAATATCTTCAACGATTATTTTCAATCTGTCTTTACTGATGACAATGGCACCACTCCTGCGGCCTTGCCTACAGCCCGAATTCCCATTGAACCATTAGTTATAAGTGACCCCGGAATTCTTAACCTACTTTTGAATCTAGACACGAAGAAAGCCAGTGGCCACGATGATATTGCAAATGAATTTCTTTTTCGATACGCAGAACTGTGTAGTAAATACCTGGGCATAATTTATCGCAAATCTTTAGAAACAGCAAAACTGTCATCTGAATGGAAAGTAGCAAAGGTGATACCCATACACAAAACCGGAGATACCGCTGTTCCTTCTAATTTTAGACCTATATTCCTCACCAGTACGTCATGTAAGATACTAGAGCAGACAATCGCTAAGCATTTAACTATTTTTCTAGAAAACAACAATCTTCTGTCCCCCCATCAACATGGCTTCCGGAAAGGTTTATCAACAATCACGCAGCTCACCGAGGTTGTCCACGACCTTGCACTCAGTATAAACAACCGTGGCCAAACTGACGTAATTCGACTTGATTTAGCAAAAGCGTTCGATTGAGTGTGCCATACTAAACTGGTTTCGAAATTGCAGAACATCATTGGGGATGGGGAAATTACGAACAGGGTAAGAGACTTTCTTATAAACCGGTCACAGTTCGTGGTTTTCGAAGGAGTATCGTCGTGGACGGCCCCAGTTGAGTCAGGTGTTCCCCAAGGCTCCGTCCTAGGGCCATTATTATTTCTAATTTGCATAAATGACATCACTGATAACATAGACTGCAAAATTAAACTTTTCGCAGACGACTGCATTATTTATAGAGCAATTACCAGTTCGGATGACCATTTATCTTTAAATAATTCATTGAGTTAGATTGCTCACTGGTGTGAGCAGTGGCAAATGTTAATTAACCTAACAAAAACAGTTTGCATGACGGTAACCAGGAAAAAAGAACCCTCCGACTTTACCTATACAATTAACAGAGTACTTTTACAAAGAGTTACGCAGCAGAAGTATCTTGGCGTCACCGTAACCTCCGAATTGAGATGGGATGCGCACATTAACAATGTTACAGCATCGGCTTTGCGTAAACTGTTTTTTCTACGAAGGCGTTTACCCTTCGCGCCGACAGATACTAGGCTCCTAACTTACACCACATTCGTGCGACCAATCTTGGAGTACGCTAACACTGTGTGGTTCCCGCAAGGTGTTACTAATATAGCAAAAGTTGAACGGGTTCAAAGGAAGGCCATTAGGTTTATACATAATAAGTACAAACGCACCGACTCGCACACAAACCTTTTAGAAACCTCCGGTCTACCCACGCTTGCATCAAGAGCAAAAATCGCGCGTCTCAAATTTTTACACCACATTTTGCATAACCACAGCCGGATCAATGCATCCAGGTACATATCTTTGGCAGAATCACGAACACTACGACATAAACATGCATACACTATCAAAGAATACTCTTCCAACAACGACTGTTTCAAGCAATCCTTTTTCCCCCTGTCAATCAGCGAATGGAATAGGTTAGATCCCTCCATTACTAACGCACCATCACTGGCAGAATTCACTTCAAAAATTGAGACTATACTTTGAGACAGCGGCTTTCTTCAACCATGACCTCCATTATTGTTTTCCAGTAGTATTTATTTGGATGTATAAGTATACACAATGCCTTCTCTGTATAAAACTGTATTGATTCTTTTTATGCAGCAAAGACTCAGTTCGCTGCTTCCGAAGTGTGAATATTTGGAGTGCATAAATACCTATGCCTAATGTTTCTATGTAACTAGGATTATTATTACCAATTTTAAAATAACTACAGTTCTGTATGCGTCCTGTAAGAAAGTACTTAGCATTCATTGTATTCTGATACTCATGCCCTCCTGCTTTGCATGGTCTCGTAAGAGACTGGCAGTATTGTAAATAAATAAATAAATAAATAATATTACCTAACAAGCCCCGGAAAAGGCATAAGGTGAAGAGAGGTATACATTGCAATAAGATTCCTTAAAATATGCGCATTACCAGAAATTCGCGACATAACAGAAAATATTGTGCGGGAGCAAAAACAGATTGCAGTTACAGTACACACGTACAGCCAGTATAGAATTTTGTCATTATACACGTACCATGTATTGAAAAGTGAACAAAGCTCTTGCGAATGTTATTAAAAGACGAACATAATCAGAATATATGTATATATATATATATATATATATATATATATATATATATATATATATATATATATATATGTATACATATATTTATTATGAAGTCTGGGTAGTCTTGGCTGCGTCAGCGTTTATTTGAGGAAAGACCTCGCAAAACGAACGGGCAGAGCCAGTACACAGACGATGACGATGATGATGACCCAGAGTGGCAATGAGGACAAAGAGACAAGTGGATGATGGTGATTGTGATCATGCAGGGATGAGGACGATGTAAGTAACAAATGCCCACACTGATTCCCTCCACTTGGAAACGGACACCCTGGCCGCCGTAAGTCTAAGTGACGGGGGACGTCGTGTGAAAGGTTTCATGCAACAAACGTGGACAATCTCTGTGCTGCGGTAGCGGCGGTCTGTTGGGGCGACGAGTGGTGTCACATGATAAGTAACCGGCGAAGTCTGTTTTAAAACAGTGTATGGCCCAATGAAGCGTCATTGGAATTTGTCACAGAGACCAGAAGTGTAAATAGGTGTCAAAAGCAGCACCTCGTCACCAAGTTGGAAAGACACAACGCGGTGGGATTCGTCATAGATGACCTTCCGCTCGTGCTGTCTCGCTTCAGTATTGATGTGAGCCTGATGGTGAGACTGGGCCAGGCGGGAAATGCATTCTTCGCTAGAATACTGACATGAATTCCCATGGCTGTTAAAGAAGGAGACGTCAAGAAAGATAGTCTGGGTGCGTCCGTACACGAGGTAAAACGGTGAGTAGCAAGTTGTTCGTTATACGGCGGTGTTGTAAGCGAATGTCAGGAATGGTAAAAGAGTAGCCCAGACTTTGTGGTCGTGTTGGACGTAAACGGCTATCATGTCAGCAAGGGTTTGGTGAAATCTTTCTGTGAGGCCATTTTTCTGAGGGTGGCAGCTTGAAGCTGTCTTGTGAGTAGTTCCAGAAGCGCGCAGTACTTCATTCACCATTTGTGACAGGAACACTTTGCCGCGGTCACTAAGAAGTACACGATGAGCCCCATGACGCAGGATTATGGCGTGAAGAATAAAGTCAGCAACTTCCACAGCTGAGCCTGTAATAACAAAGGAAGTCTCAGCGTAGCGTGTCAGGTGGTCCACGGTGGTCACTATCCAACGTTTGCCTGCAGATGTGACGGAGAGAGGCCCGTAAATGTCAACACCTACAGCCTCCAACTGCATTGAAGGGAACGGAAGTGGCTGTAGAGTTCCGGCAGGTGCAGACGTCGGGAGTTTACGACGCTGGCATGGGTAGCACGAATCGACGTACCACGCTACACTAAGAGAAATGCCAGGCCAGTAATAACGACATCAAATGCGGTGAGAGTTTTTTTTTAAACCAAGATGACCAGCAGTCAAGTCGTCGTGGAAGGCTTCGAGTAGCTGAAGTCGAAGAGAGCGTGGCAATACAGGAACCCAACGCTGACCGCCAGGGTGATAGACGTGGCGGTAGAGAACCCTATTGTCCAGCGCAAAGTGCAGGAGTTGACGACAGAGTCGCGCGTTTGCGGGATGAGAAACTCCCGACAGGTGTTCCATCATGCGTCTGCAGTATGAATCGGACCGCTGGTGGGAGATAAATGTTGGCTCGTCTTCCGAAAAGGGTTGCCTTATTGATGCGAGCGTAAGAACTTTGGTAGATGTGGCGGTTGAGTTCACACCAACGCTGATATGGGTAGTTGGAAGCGGGCAACGAGATAAAGCGTCGGCGTCTTGAATTTTTCTGCCTTACTTGTAAATTATGTCAAAGTCGTACTCCTGCAAGTGGAGTATTCACCGACCCAAGCGTCCTGACAAGTTCTGCAGTGTGGAAAGCCAGCATAAGACATGGTGGTCGGTAACGATTGTGAATTGATGGCCATGGAGATAAGGACAGAACTTCTGGACCGACCAAACCACAGCCAAACACTCTTGTTCAGTTATCGTGTGGTTCTTTTCGGCAGGGGTGAGTACGCGACTGGTATATGCAACAACTTTCTCTAGGGAAGACTTGTCGCGTTGTAGAAGAACGGCTCCTATACCAAGGCTGCTAGCGTCGGTATGGAGGATAGTCGGTGCGGCTTCGTCAAAGTGGCAGAGCAGAGGTTCCGACGTGAGTGCCCGCTTCAACAGATCGAATGCCGTTTGACATTCTTGAGACCACAAAAAGGGGACGTTGGAGCAAGTAGTTGGTGTAATGGAGCAGCAATAGAAGCAAAGTGCTGGATAAACCAGCGAAAATAGGAGGCGAGGCCAAAAAAACTGCGAAGCTCCTCTGGTTTTTCTGGACGCGGAAAGTGAGGGACTGCCGAAATCTGGTCAGGGTAGGGCCAGATGCCATCTTTGATAACGACATGTCCTAAGAGCTTGATAGATTTGCTAACGAAAGAGCATTTCTTAGTGTTTATTTGAAGCCCGGTGCCGGCCAGGCACGTCAGAACTTGGTCCAATCGGTTTAGGTGCTCAGGAAACGTTTACGAAAAGATAACAATGTCGTTCAGGTAGCAAAGGACTTTTTCATTTCAGGCCGCGCAGCCCGGTATCTATCATGCGCTAAAAAGTCGCGTGTGCGTTGCAGAGCCCGAAAGGCATCACGTTGAATTAATATAGCCCGTCGAGGGTTGCGAACGTCGTTTTCTCCTTATCGTCTTCATGCAAGGGGATCTGCCAGTACCCAGAACGCAAGTGGATGCTTGAAAAGAATTCCGTGCCTTGTAGGGAATCAAGGGCGCCGTCAATGCGTGGCATAGGGTACACGTCCTTGTGTGTGATCTTATTGAGCGCCTGGTAGTCCATGCAAAAACGCACAGAGCCATCCTTTTTACGGACCAAAACAATAGGAGAGGACCAAGGGCTAGATGAGTGACGGATGACTTCCCGTTTAAGCATGTCTGCAACGTTTTCTTCTATAATTTTTCTTTCAGCTAGGGACGCGTGGTAGGGTCGGCGGTGTACGATAGATGTCCCAACAGTTTGAATTTGATGTGCTGTAGTACTAGTGCAGCCCAGATTATACCAGCAAATATCGAAAGAATTAGCATGTTTCTGTAACAATGCGAGCAGCTGCTGCCTCTGTGAATATGTCAATTCGCTGCTGATGGCCGTGGTAAAGGCGGAGGAAGAAACATGGTCACCGAGAGAAGGTTCTTTGGATGCGATGGCCTAAAGTGGCGTGACAAATACAGACCCGAAGTCGGGAACACGGGCCACAGTAGTGCCACGTGGCAGTAAGATCTTCTCCGGTGTAGAGTTGACAGCGGTGACAAGTGCCGAGCCATTGCAAAAACGAACGACACCGGACGGAAGAACTATACCTTTACGAACGCAAAGTGGTGACGGTGAGACCAATACAACACCGTGATAGACGTCATTCGAGGTAATGCTGATAATTTGCTCTTGTAGTGGCGGCAGTTCGACGTCTTTCGCAGCGACCAGACGAAGTGGCTTCTGATTGTCGTCGCCAAGCATGTAGTCGGTGTCAGCGAGGTGAACCATGCATTGTCCACAACAAATCGCCGCGGAAGCAGGTGACAAAAAATTCCACCCTGAATTGAGTGAGAGCAGCGAGACAGGACAGCAAACTGGACATGATGACGGATGCCGTCGATGAAAACACGCACAGTACAAAACGCGGAAGGGCGAATGACGTTCCCCTAGGCAGCAACTAACGTAGGGCCATTGTAAGGCGTCATTACTTCCCTTAAATGTTCACACAAATCAGCACGTATCACAGATAATGTCGCACCTGTGTCCAACAAAGCATCGACTCTCACTCCTTCCACTTCCACGGAAATTATGTCACACGGGCCTGATGGAGGTATTTCAGTTCTAAATCCGAATGCAGTTTTTCCTCCACAAACCGCATCACTTAGTTTTCCGAATGAATATCAGAGGTGAATGAGGCGGGCCGAAGTGGAGAAGTGGAACGGCGGAAGGGCGAAGGCGAGCGGCGTCTCGTGTTTCGGCTGTTTCGTGGAGCAGTCGATGCAGGAGGAGATGGAGAACGGTTCGGGGGAGACGAATAACGCCGACCTTGATAAGACGCCCGCCCCGCCGCGGTGGTCTAGTGGCTAAGGCACTCGGCTGCTGACCCGCAGGTCGCGGGTTCGAATCCCGGCTGCGGCGGCTGCATTTCCGATGGAGGCGGAAATGTTGTAGGCCCGTGTGCTCAGATTTGGCTGCACGTTAAAGAACCCCAGGTGGTCAAAATTTCCGGAGCCCTCCACTACGGCGTCTCTCATAATCATGTAGTGGTTTTGGGACGTTAAACCCCACATATCAATCAATTGATAAGGCGCCCCGGCGTACCGACGCTCATCTTGCTGGCGCTTTCGGCAGAAACGAGATATGTGGCCACGATAGCCACAGTAGTAGCAGACAGGGCGAGACGAGCGCCACGGTGGGGAATAGAAGGCATTAGGCGCACCCGGAGATAGCGCGGTCAGGTGGGCCGAAGGGTCAGGGGGCAAGGAATGGTAGTTCACCGTGGGAGTGGCAGCAACTGGCGCGTAGGATGGACGCGGCAATGTCGCGTGGGCGTCGCTGGGAGGCACGGCAGCAACTTGAGGGTACGTGGATATAGGGCGTGAAGCAGGTGGCTGTATGGTGTTGTGCCACAGACATGTTCCTCGTTTGGGAGCACGTCTCACAAGATCGAGCCCTGTTTCGACGAACTGTCTCCCCCCTCCCAGCGCCGCCTTCCGTGCAGAAGAACCGTGCAGTTCCGGGGATAACGTCGCTTCCTCCGCCGAACCACTTTGCAGTTCCGGGTATGGCTACGTCTCCCCCTCCGAGCCCGAAAACTGGTCTGAGAGAATGGACCGAAGACGCTATTTAAGGCCGAGCCGGCCCCATGTTAGAGGATTTTGCTCAGCCGACGTTGTCGTGCTGGCCGGCTCTGTACAAACGACAGCCTGCTACAGTAAACGCTACTTTTGTTGCTGTTTTCAAAACGGATTGCCTCCCTGTTCCGCCTTCGGGCTAAGGCTTCAGCGAAGTCCGCTCGACGGCTCTCCGCTCTTCGCCACCGCTACCATCGCGACAGAGCAATTCCTAACAGTGGTTGGCAGCTACGGGATACGATATCCTACGTTTGGCAAGTCTGATCGGATCTCTGAGCACCAGGACGACCGCCGTGATAGCGTTTGGCTACGCTGTAATACGCTACCCCGATCTCAACGGCTGAAAAGTTGGATCGGATCTCCGAGCACGAGGACGACCGCCGTGATAGCGTTTGGCTACGCTGCGATACGCTACCCTGTTCTCATCGTTCGGCATCATTCGGCAAGCTGGGACAAGCAACCCCGGATCTCAACATTGGCAAGTTGGACCGGATCCCTAAAGGCCTGATACTGTTCGACGGCAGCCACGAGTTGGACCATCGTCGGCTACTTTGGTTGGGTGAGTGCCTAACGTTTAGTGTTCATTTCGCCAGACCTCTCTAGCACAGATGTTAGGAGAGTGTTTTGTTTTGTTTTGTTTGGGTGGTTATAATTTAATATTCACCTACTTTAAACCACGAGATTAGTTTTAGGATACGGTGAATATCAGTAGTAGAGCATCACGAGGGACGAGATCGCGATGGAGCAGTACCTTGTGGAGGACCTCCTCGAATTTCGTGGAGCCATGGGGATTTCCGCCGGGTCCGCTAAAACAAGGGAAGCGATTCTCGAGGTGATGCGGGCAGAGAATGTGACGGCCGAGGAAGCTGACGAGTTTTGGGAGCTTATTTGTGAGCAAAAGCAAAAGGCCGAAGAGAGTCGCAAAAGAACAGAGCATACTCTCAAAATGAGAGAGCTTGATCTTAAAATTCAAGCATTTAAGAGGGAGCGAGCGAAACAGCAGCTCCACAACTTTCAGACAGGCGAAAACATCGCGCATTTTCTGGATGATTTTGAAGTTGTTTGCAGTAATGTGGGTGTTAGCCGCGACCTTTGGGTGGAGAAGCTCGCCACGTTGTTGCCGCGCATGATTGCGCATGTTTTGAATTGCTTACGCTTCGAGGAAGCAGGAGACTTCAGTCATGCTAGATATGCCTTAATAAGATATTTTTTTTTCTGTCGAGTCCTGCTAACTGGGAAAGTTGGAGCGATAGAGACAGCGCTGAAGCGCGTCGATGGGCGCTAAAGGTAGACGCCTGCCGAAAAAAGCGTGAGGATGAGGCGCGCCGTGAAGCAATGGAGGCTGAGGCCCGCGACGTGGCGCTTGATGATGTCGCTCACTGGAAAGTATTAGATGATAAGGACAGAAGCAAAGCGCAAGACGCCGAGGCTCGTTGCTATGCGCAAGCCACTGAAGTGCGTCAGAGAAAGCGGGGCACTGAGGAAAGTCGAAAGGTATCTGACGTTGAGGTCCGTCACAAGGTGCAGGACGCCGAAGTGCGCCTGACAGAGCCAGACGTTGAGGTGCAGCGCGAGGAGTTAGGGGCCAAGGCCCATCGCATAGCTAAGGACGCCGAGGTACATCGGAAATAACTGGAGATGGAGCCGCTTCGCAGCGCACGCGATCAGGATAAATCGCGTCAAAGACAACATGAGGCCGATTTCGAAGGCCAGAGAATTAGGGCTATCCACGACAGCGATAGACCCTCACAGATCAAAAGCTCTCTAGGTGTGTTTGTTGGCTTTGATGCCATCGGGAATCCCATTCTGTCGCAAGCAGAGACAGCTAGCAACGGGCCCGAAGAAAGGCTAGCTAACCAGTCTAGAGTCTTGGCAGTGCCTGTCAAAGGCAGCGCACTTGAATTTAGGTGTGTCGAAGCAGCCCGCATTCCTAGCCTTTCCGTCAAAAGGAGGCATCGGCGAAAGCATAACACCAAAAAGACGACAGGCGCCAAGTGCGCTAGAGCCGCTGTTAAGCGCCGTGACGTCTTCATTCGAGACGCCAGGTTCAAGGCTAGGCGCACGAAAGGGCCCCCCCATGAAATGTTTGAAGCGCAGATTTTCACGCAGATCAAGATTTGGCGGACAGCGTGTTCAGAAAAACCGGCTTTCGGAAAAATTCGGACGCCGAGATCTTCGTCGGGCCTTACAAATTTTGAAGCCGCGTAGAGGCAACCACGAGAGGAAACATCGCGTACCTCTGAGTTGTAACAAAGGCTGTAGTTCGCCATCGTGGCGAGAGGGTTACTGGTCGAACGGGTGGCGTAAACGATGCAGTGCAGATGCAGTTCAGAGGCTGCGGGTCAAAAGTCGCTGCTACTGAGTTCGGCGAACAGGTTGATGCGTCGTCCTTTTGTCCAGAACGCAACCCTCAGAAGCTGTGGAGTGCGCGACTCCCCAGAGTTCGCTTGAGAGAAAGCCGCCTCGCTAATACGAAGAGTGTATTTTTTGTATTTAATTTTGAGAATAACTTTTTCTAGTTTTGTCTTCTGCCGATGAGCAAGGAATGGATCTAAATTTTTGTATGTTTTACTTTTCTTGTCGTCGCAGAAGCAGATATTATTGATATTGCTACGTTCCAGTGCATGGAGCTGAAGAAGACAAAGCAGATAGACTGGCACGAGCTAATCTGTGTGGCTGGCGCTGCTCGCCTAACCGGCTGTAAATACATCGGTGATCGGTGACTACCCCTCTGAGTCAGTCTCCTTCCCGTAACATATTTGGTGGAGTTGTGCGATCCCCGTCCTCGCCACGGGACTCCGAAGCGGACGCTCCCTCACGGCTAACAACATGACCACTCACGACTCGGCTACATCCTCTCCGGTCTTTCCCCCTTCTGCCCGACCTGTCAACCCAGCGCCCGCAACAACTTTCGTAACGCTTCCCGCGCTCAAAGACCCCGGCGTGTTCTCGGGCAGCGAGGGTTCCGACGTCGACCAGTGGCTACGCCTCTACGAACGCGTCAGCGCCACTTACAGGTGCGATCCCACCCTTAAATGATGGCGTCCAAATGTCACTTTGGACGCCATCAAATCACAGTGCTTGGCCATTTCGTAGACGCCAACGGTGTACAACCAGACCCGGCAAAAATCAGCGCCGTCAAAAACTTTCCTGTACCACGATCTGCGAAGGATGTACGCAGCTTTATCGGATTATGCTCCTACTTACGACGCTTCGTGAAAAATTTCGCGCACATAGCGAGGCCGCTTACGCAGCTCCTCAAGAAAGAAGTCCCGTTTTCTTGGGGCTCCGAAGAGGCTTCTGCGTTCTCGACTTTCGTCGCACTTCTCACTGCCCCTCCGATTCTGGCACACTTCAACCCTTTTGCCCCTACGGAAATCCGTACAGATGCAAGTGGGCATGGCATTGGTGCAGTGCTGGCTCAGAAACAACATGGCCATGATTGCGTTATTGCATATGCCAGCCGTCTCCTATCCGCCCCTGAACGTAACTATTCGATAACAGAGCGTGAGTGCTTGGCTCTTGTATGGGCGGTGGCGAAATTTCGACCTTATCTATACGGACGCCCATTTTCGGTAGTTACCGACCACCACGCACTCTGCTGGCTGAACTCTCTGAAAGATCCATCAGGCCGCCTTGGTCGCTGGGCTTTGCGCCTGCAAGAGTTTTCCTATTCGGTGGTCTACAAATCTGGCCACCTACACCGTGATGCTGATTGCCTCTCCCGGTACCCTGTCGACGATCCCGAGGACACTGACGAGCCCACGGAGAACTCCATCTTGTCAGTGTCCGACTTCCTTAATATTGCGGAAGAACAGAAGCGTGATCCAGAGCTGCTTGACATCATCAGCCGTATAGAATCCTCCACAAATGATGCTTCCGTCCGCTACTTTGTCATTCAAAAGGGTGTGCTATACCGTCGCAATTTCCGACCAGACGGGCCCGACCTTCTCATTGTTGTGCCTAAGCATTTGCGCCGCTGTGTTCTCACCAAACATCACGACGCTCCCACAGCTGGACACCTTGGCGTATCCCGCACGTACGAACGCGTCCCGCGCCGTTTTTTTCTGGCCAGGCCTTGCTCGTTCGGTACGCCGATACGTCGCCACATGTGACCTATGCCAACGTCGTAAGACACCGTCGCTGCTACCCGCTGGCCATCTTCAACCAATTGACATACCCGCGGAACCATTTTACCGTGTTGGGTTAGACCTGCTTGGTCCTTTTCCCACATCAACATTGGGAAACAAATGGATAGCCGTTATGACAGACTACGCTACACGCTACGCTATTACGCGAGCTCTACCGACCAGCTGTGCAACCGACGTCGCTGACTTCTTGTTACGGGACGTTATATTGATTCACGGTGCCCCGAGACAGCTTCTCACAGACCGTGGCCGTACATTTCTATCCCAAGTCATCGCCGACATTCTGCGTTCTTGTTCCACGCAGCACACACTGACAACCGCTTACCACCCTCAAACAAACGGCCTCACGGAACGATTTAACCGCACTTTAACAAATATGCTCGCTATGTACCTGTCGCCCGACCACCGAGACTGGGACCTTGCCTTACCCTACGCAACTTTCGCGTATAATTCATCCCGCCACGACACAGCGGGCTTTTCGCCATTCTACTTATTGTACGGAAGAGACCCGACTTTACCACTGGACACTGTCATCTCAGCTCACACCTCGTCCACCAGCGAGTATGCCCGCGACGCGATTGCGCGAGACGATCATGCCTAACAATGGGCGCAGAGCCAGTCAGGGATGTAAGTTCCTCCCTGATGATCTCACGTAAGGGCACTCCCGAAGGCTGTGTAGGACGCGGTGTAGGAGGTGTGAAGCCCATAGAGCGCAATTCTTCGCGTTTAATGTCCCGAATGAGGTCAGGCAAATGGCCATGTGACGTGTGGTGGTGGTCGCCAATGTCTGGTTTGAGGCGAACGGAGTCCAGCGAAGTAAGGCACTGGCATGTCATCACGACAACAGCGATGATACTTGGGTTTTGCACAGCGAGGGCATTAAAGGCAACAGGTCCAATGCCTTTCAATATATGGCGCACTTTGGCCGATTTCGGCATGGATTGATTGACACGCCGGCATAGTGCGAGGACATCTTCGATGTATGAAGTGTACGATTCACCGGGATGTTGTCCGCGAGTATCGGGTGTCCTCTTCGCGACGGCGGATCGAATGTCCGGTGTCCTAAAGACTTGTCGCAGCTGCTGCTGGAAGGTATTGCAGTCGGGTAATTCAATGACGTGGCTAAAATACCATGTTTTCGTGACTCCGATCAGATAAAAAGGCACGTAATGCAGTTTGGTGGCCTCGTCCGACCTATTAGCGGCAATTCGTCGGTCGTAGCCATCGGTCGTAGCCATCGAGTCAGTCTTCTACGTCTTCTCCCCGAAGACCAGCGAAGAGCGGTGGTTCCCGCTGATGTCCGTGTAGGAGGGGCAGCTTGCGGTGGTGCGTGGTTGATGACATCAGCGCCGTCAGGCTCGGTCTGGGACATGCTGCCTCACCGTGGGCGCAACCAACGGCCTGAACGAAGCTCCAGGGGGTATTGTGGGCTGCGGGAGGTCAGAGGACCGAAAATCCACCTCCACCTCATATTGTCGCAAAGACACAGGTACGCAGGTACAAAATAGGGTGTTTACTTTCATAACCCAAGGGCCAGAAACACGAACACCAGAGCACGCGCACACAGAACTACTTCGTTCTCCTCCTCAGAGGCTGGCTACTATAGTTGCCAGCCTACCTTGCGTCAATTCCCCCTTTCAAGAGCGACCGTCCCGGTCGTTTGACTGAGATGCTAGAGGAGGTCATGAAAAAAAATGATCACCTCAACGAAAAAAGCCCACACTGTTGTGGATAATAAGGAAAAGTTCGAAGTGTTCATAACTCGCGGGCGTGATACGGTTTCAGCCGTACTACATGAACTACCTCTGGACGTGGACGTCTTCGGTGTAAACTGGTGTCTGAGCTTTGGGGAACTACCTCGTAATTCACGTCACTGAGGCAGCGCACAACTTTGTAAGGGCCAAAGTAGCGTCGCAATAGCTTCTCCGAAAGCCCACGATGTCGAACTGGTGTCAACACCCACACATAGTCACCTGCTTGATAGTGGACGTTCCTTCGGCCTTGGTTGTAACGGCGAGCGTCGATATCTTGCTGCGCGCGAATGCGGTTCCGCGCAAGCTGGCGGGCTCCCTCGGCTTTCTCGACGAAGTCGTCAACGCTGTAATTTCCGCTGGTGTCCTGGTCTACGGGGAGCATAGCGTCTAACGGTGTTGTGACGCGGCGGCCATAAACAAGCTCGAATGGCGTTAGGTCTGTGGTCTCTTGCACAGCGGTGTTATAAGCAAACGTGACGTACGCCAAATTTCATCCCACGTTTTGTGCTCTACATCAACATACATAAATAGCATGTCGGCCAGTGTTTTGTTTAACCTCTCCGTCAAGCCGTTCGTTCGGGGATGATAAGCTGTTGTTTTCCGGTGGTTGGTGTGCGTCAGCTTGGTGACTTTTTGCAATAACTCTGCCGTAAATGCTGCTCCGCGATCGGTTATGAGAACGGCAGGTGCACCATGGCGCAAAACAACGTCGTGAACAAAGAATCTGGCGACTTCGACTGCAGTTCCCTTAGGCACAGCTTTGGTTTCTGCATAGCGAGTCAGATAGTCGGTTGCGACGATTATCCACTTATTTTCTGAGGATGAAGTAGGGAAGGGACCAAGAAGATACTTTCCCACTTGCTAAAATGGTGCTCGAGGTGGATCTAAAGGTTGGAGGAAACCGGCAGGCTTTGCGGGTGGAACTTTACGCCTCTGACAGTCACGGCAGGTGCGGACATAGCGCTGAACGGACGAATACAGCTGTGGCCAGTAGTACTTCTGTCGAATGCGCGCTAATCTCCTAGCAAAGCCTAAATGACCGGCCGAAGGATCGTCGTGGCACGCCTGCAAAACTTCCTCACGCAGTGCCGTTGGAACGGCGAGGAGGAAAGTTTCCTGGCTGCTCTCAAGATTTCTCTTGTAGAGAACATTGTTTCGCAGGCAATACGTTGTTAAACCACGCGAGAGCCGGCGTGGGACGATAACGTCTTCTCCTTGAAGATGCTGGATGACAGGAAGTAGCTCAGTGTCCTCACGTTGAAGCTCAGCCATCCGCACCACATCGGCGATGCCAAGAAACGGTAAATCTTGTTCAGTGTCAGATGACGTCGGGGAAATAGGAGCACGAGACAGGCAGTCAGCATCTGTATGCTTATGTCCTGACCGGTAGACCACCGTTATGTCGTACTCTTCAAGGCGGAGGCTCCAACGGGCGAGGCGGCCTGAAGGATCCCGTAGATTGGCAAGCCAACAGATCGAATGGTGATCACTGACAGCTCAAAATGGCCGGCCATAAAGGTAGGATCGAAACTTGCTAATGGCCCAAACGACTGCTAGGAACTCTTTTTCGGTGGTAGAGTAATTAGCTTCTGCTTTTGTGAGACTGCGGCTCGCGGAAGCAATCACACGCTCTGCGCCGTTCTGCCATTGAAATAGAATGGCTCCGATTCCTACGTTGCTGGCGTCTGTGTGGATCTCGGTGTCGGCAGTGTCGTCGAAATGTGCCAGCACTGGAGCTGTCTGCTGTCGATTGCGTAGCTCTACGAAGGCTTGTTGTTGTTCTTCCGTCCATACGAAAGGCACATCTGGCCGTGTCAGTCTTGTAAGAGGTTCCGCAATTTTCGAAAATCCTTCGACAAAACGGCGGTAGTACGCGCAGAGTCCGAGGAATCGCTGAACAGCCTTTTTGTCTCCAGGACGAGGGAAATCGGCAACGGCAGCCAACTTCTCCGGATCTGGTCGAACACCCCGCGGGCTCACCATGTGGCCGAGAAACTTGAGTTCCTGATAGCCAAGATAGCACATTTAGGGCTTCATAGTAGGGTTTGCTCTTCTTACTTCAGTTTCTTTAGTCTTCTTACTTCACTTCTTACTTACTTCTTACTTCTTACTTCAGTCTCTTTAGAAGAACGCTTGTTTCAGCGCTCTGTTTCATTTTAGTGAAATCATCGGTCTTTTGAGGTGCCTCGCCTCTCCGTCTTGCGCTGATGGACACGGAGCATGCCAGAGGCCCGCCTGGTCACAGGTCCTCACACCCGTCAACCACAAGGAAGCGAGCTGGCTCTCCCAGTGACACTGAGGACACCGATCTCTACTCTATGTCGGAAGACGACACATCCGATGGCAGCTTTATACCTGTCCGGGCTAAGAGGGCAAAGAGAAGGACGGCGAATACAGCAGCATCAGCTCCTGCAAGCACAGCGACTGTGCATTCAAGGCCTGCGCGCTGGCCGCACGTCATCATCTTCATGCCCGAAGATCCATCAAGCAACCTGCGGCTCCTGAACAGGCAAGCCCTTTCGGTTGCTCTCGAATGTGCGGTGCCACATCAAATTAAGGACGTACGAGTAAACCCAAGGAAGAACATTCTCGCAATAGACGTGCACGATGTGAGTGCGCTAGGACAGCTGCAGCAAATGACTCAGCTAGGTGGCATTAAAATGCGCCCCTTTATCCCGATGGATGACAAATCAATTGCCGGTGTAATTTATGACATCGACACTGCCATTCCTAATGCTGACTTGTCTACCCTCATCAAGCCTGCAAACGAGGTAACTGTCATTACGCAAGTGCGGCGGCTTGGAAATACGCGCTGCGTAAAAGTGTTTTTCAAGGGAGATTGCATACCGTCCCACGTTAAAGTTGGACATTTTCGACATCCGGTTCGACCATTCATCCAAAAGCCACTTCAATGTCATCAGTGCTTCAGGCTAGGACACGTCAAAGGCGTATGCCCCAACTTACGACTGTGTCCCCGCTGCGCTGAACCTCATGCTGAAGACGCCTGTCGGGCGACTACTCTGAAGTGCGCCAACTGCAGTGGTCCTCATGCTGCCTCGTCGAAAGACTGTCCTCGAATCCAAAAGGAGCGCGCGGTTCTCAGACAAATGGCCCGAGACAACTCAACACACAGGGAGGCAGCCGAAGCAGTCCGGCGTCGGCGTCGACGTCGGCATCATCGAAAGTCTTCAAAGAAGGCACATTCCCGAGACGCTCCTTCCCACTCTTTAGCGGTTCTATCCAGTAGCGCCGCGAAAGGGCCCACCACTTCTACGAAAGAAACAGAGAAGCCTCCTTCTCTGGAGGAATGGCCCACGCTCCCGACGCGCTCTTCTGCCAAGGAACCTCTGCAGGTTGTGAACACACAAGAGCCGTCTCCAACCATGGAAGATTTGCCTAAAACTGATCGTCAAGTGATCTCGGTGCTGCGTTCCCTTATAGAAGCCATCCGAGCGATATTAGTCGACATGAAGACACCATCTGCTCGAAGCGCACTTGGACTATTGGACGCCCTAAGCCCAGTGCTTGAATCTCTCAACTAGGAAGATGGCTACTCACACCTCAACATTTCTTAAAGAAGTCAAGGCTGCATCCGTCATCCAATGGAACGCCAGAGGACTAAAATCACGCCTTTCAGATTTTCGTCAGTTTGTGTTTACCAACGTGTTTCCAGTCATCGTCATTTGTGAACCCAATTTGTCGAAACCAATAAGACTATCGGGGTACGAAGCTGTCATGTCTTCAACGAACGGTGCGTGCAGCAAAATCATCGTCTTTGTTCGTCGTGAACTGACGTATGTTGTGCAACCAATTGCACCTCACGATGACAATCAGTATATCTGCATCACTGTGAAAAAGAACCAACTCATGTTTACTCTCATAGGCGTTTGTATATCGCCGTCAAGTAATCGCGATTCCAGGAGATTAGCGGATATTTTGAGAGTGTGTCCTGCACCATGGGTCCTCCTAGGTGATTTCAATGCGCACAATCACGCATGGGGAAGTACGCGGACAAATGCAAGAGGACGCAGGTTAGCAAACATTGCCTACAACTATGGCCTTACTCTCCTGAACGACGGCAGCCCCACTTTTCTTCGAGGTGTGACATACGGCAGCTGTCTCGACCTTGCTTTTGTCTCCAACTCCCTCGCGAGATACGTCAAGTGGTTTCCAGATGTTGAGACACGAGGAAGTGATCACATTCCAATCTACCTTAACATCAAAGGCTTGTCTAGTTATGGTCCACGGACGACCATTCGAGCAGTCCAATGGACCAACTTCAAATCTGACATGGAAGATGCTTGCAGCGATGGCCTACGATCTGGGTTAGAGGAAACAATTAAGAGCACAATGCAAAACGCCACTCGCACAGTGACGATATCTTCCACACGAAACGACTTTGATATAGAGTTGGAGCGACTCCGAGCACTGCGACGCCGGGCGGAGCGTCGGTATCGGGGTACAAAATCAATTCACGATCTTAGGGCAGCCAGGAGGATGCAAAAGAAGATTCGGCGTCGCATGGATAGATTAGCGTCGGAACGATGGACAACGTTTTGCCAGTCACTAGACCCTCGCAAGCCACTCTCACACATTTGGAAAACGGTGCAAGGTCTGCGTCACCCTACGGAACAGCGCTTTCCATTCAAAGCGCTCGCGCTAGTTCAAAGGAGGCAAGAGATCGATGTCGCAGAAGATTTCTGTGCGCAGATCGCCAACCAAGCCACTCGTCCAGATTCTCCAGTGAGAGGTGTCGTCCCCCGTTCCCGTGACTACCACATGGACCTCCTTTTTACAATGGAGGAGCTCGAGGCGGCACTAGCTCTCTGCAGGCGTTCAACTTCTCCGGGCCCAGATGGTATTCCGTACCGAGCCTTGTGCAACCTTGGGGACGGTGCAAGGAGAGAACTGTTGAGCCTCTACAACATCTCGTGGCAGGATGGCTATGTTCCTGATGACTGGAAAGTAAGCCGCTTGTTACCCATCTTGAAGCAGGGCAAATCCTTACTCGAACTAACCTCATACCGCCCAATAGCACTGGCCAGCTGCGTAGGGAAGATAATGGAACGGATGATACTAGGCCGCCTGGAGTGGTATCTTGAATACCACAAGATTTATCCGAATTCAATAGCTGGTTTCCGACGCGACCGCTCTTCTATTGACAATGTCGTTGATCTAGTTTCGTACGTTCAGCACGAAAGATCCCGTAAGCGACTATCTGCAGCTTTGTTTCTAGATGTGAAAGGCGCTTATGATAATGTACTACATGAAGCCATTTTGGGTGCTCTTGCGGTGGTTGGCCTTGGTGGTCGAGTCTTTCGGTGGATTTCGAGTTACCTGGCTGCAAGATCATTCTTTGTGTTAACAGAAGATGGCCCAACTACGCGACGCTATACTTCCAGGGGTGTTCCTCAAGGCGGAGTTCTTAGCCCGATGCTATTCAATCTCGCACTAATTGGCCTTGCTGAATACTTGCCAAGCACCATTAAAATCTCAATATACGCAGACGACATCTGTGTCTGGACATCGGCAGTCACACGTCCTCAGATACGTTCCCGGCTTCAAAAAGCAGCAACTATGATTGCCAACTACTTGTTCAAACAAGGTCTCAGCATATCACCAGAAAAATGCGCGCTGGTGGCTTTCACTCGTAAAGCAATGACCCCTTATGTCATCTCAATCTGCGGGCGACCGATTTCTTACGCCAAAACCCACCGGTTTCTGGGCATCATTATTGATAGGGACCTCTGTTGGAGTCCGCATGTGACCTATATGAAGAAGCGCCTGACCGCTATTTCTCAACTGTTCAAGTTCCTGGCAGGAAAGACGTGGGGGATGTCAGTAGACGCAATGATGGAGCTCTACAGGGCCCTGTTTCTCGGTTTCTTCAGATATAGCTTGCCCGTGCTTAGCAATACCTGCAAGACCAATGTTCGTATTTTACAGGCAGTACAAGCCCAAGCGCTGAGAGTGTGCCTCGGTCTGCCCAGATGTACGTCAACAGAAGCAACAATTGCAATTGCTGGTGACTATCGGATACAAACTCACATTGTTGTTGAAGTCCTGAGAACACACATCCGACACTTCGCACGTGCCCCCGGCCATCACCTTGCACTGTTGCCTTCAGAGAGGCGCCAAGCATCGTTCACCAAAATTATCGTGAAATACAACGATAAACTTCCCTCGGGCTTCACTCATGCATCTAAACCATCCATACCACCTTGGTGTCTTATTCGACCCACAGTGCATCTTAGTGTACCAGGGATCCGGAGGAAATCTGAGTTTTCGTCGCCCGTGCTGAAACAACTGTCTCTTCTTCTTTTGCACGAGAAATATTCAGACAGCATACATGTATACACCGATGGTTCCACGAACCACCAGTGTTCGTCAGGGGCAGTAGTTATCCCAGCAAGAGGTGTTACCATCAGCTTTAGGACTGACCACTCCACGGCATCTACAGCAGCGGAACTAGCTGCTTTGCGCACTGCACTTGGTGTGATCAATCGGGAACCACCGAAACAATTGTCGATTTTCAGCGACTCAAGGGCTGCCCTACAATCTGTGCTCACAGCACTGCGTCACGGCCCGTACGAACAGCTTGTTTTCGAAATTCGATGCCTTCTCCACACTTTACTCGAGAAAGGGCATCATGTGACGCTTCAATGGCTGCCAAGTCATTGCGGCATCATAGGGAACGAACATGCCGATACTGCCGCGCGGGCAGCCCTTGAAGGAACACGAGTAAAAGCCATACCACTTTCGAGGACTGATGTTGCCAGTAATCTTCGACGACTTGCGCGTGAAATCACGTTTTCACTATAGTGCCCACCAAGCATCAATACGAATCGTCCACACCACCTGTCCTCTTTGATGGCTCTCCGCATGCCCACTGGACTCGATCGAAGAGAAGCCACCCTACTTCATCGCTTATGGCTAGGAGTGGCATTTACAAAATCTTATTCCTTTGTCATAGGAATGGCCGACAACGCTCTCTGCGATGCCTGTCATTGCGAAGAGACGCTACACCACATCCTCTGTGACTGTCCGTTGTATGAAATTCAGAGACAGTCACTGGCGTCTGCTTTTGCGCGCATCGACAACAGCCAAATGTCTGTGGACACTATCCTGTCAAGTGCCCGAGAGAAGACACTGCAACAGAAGGCGACGAAAACTCTGTTAAAATTCCTACGCGACACCGACTTGAACAAGCGACTGTAACAGCAATGTCACACACCGCGAAAGACAAGACTGGACTATGACTGAGTGTGCGCGCATGTGCTGCTAAATGTGCTGTTTCTATCTTCCCTCTCTGCTCTCTTTCATCTCCCCCGTCCCTCTCCCATGCGCAGGGTAGCAAACCGGCTGCCTATAGGCTGGTTAACCTCTTTGCCTTTCTTTTCCCTCTATTTTCCTTCCTTCCTTACTTCAGTGAGGACACTTTTTAGCCTTGAAAGATGTTTGTAAAACCTGCTTTAAACCACAACGACATCATCTAAGTATACAAGACACGTCTGCCACTTTAGTCAAGCAAGTACAGTGTCCATCATGCGTTGAAACGTGGCGGGAGCGGAACAGAGACCAAAAGGCAGAACTTTAAATTCATAGAGCCCGTCAGGCGTCACGAACGCGGTTTTCTTACGGTCACCCTCGTCAACTTCAGTTTGCCAGTACCCTGACTTGAGATCTAACGATGTAAAGAACTGGGCGTGGCGTAGACGGTCTAAGGCGTCATCAATCCGTGGCAGGGGGTAAACGTCGCGTTTTGTGACTTTGTTAAGCCGTCGATAGTCGACGCAGAAACGTAGTGTGTTGTCTTTTTTCTTTACTAAGACAACAGGTGACGCCCACGGACTTGTCGAGGGTTGAATGACGTCATCATTCAGCATTTCTTGAACTTGACGCTTAATCACCTCTCTTTCCTTCGGAGACACACGTTATGAATGTTGGCGAAAAGGCCGCGCTGACACCTCGGTAACAATGCGATGTTTTGTAACGGTTGTACGCTGAACTTTCGATGCTGTGGAGAAGCAGTCCGCGAATTCCCTCACAAGGTTTAGCAGCCGTTCTTTTCGTGAATCTGGCAAGTCTGGATTAACGTGAATGTGGCTTCCCAGGTCAGCACAAGCTTTTGCATGCGGTGAAGTCGTATCCAATGTGCCGATATCGGAAAAGTCGGCGATTTCACTGAGGAAAGCGACAGTAGTGCCTCTAGGGACGTGTTGAAACTCGTTTCTAAAACTGGTCAGCAGAACTCGAGAGCGTTTATTCTCTAACCAAACAATGCATCGAGCTATGCAGATGTTCGTTTGAGCAGCAGCGGGATATTTGCTTCGATATTCCTTCATAGTCGTTGAATTCATCAAAAACGTCGCAGGCTATCAAGGTCAACACGCTACTCTTCGGCGGTAACGTGACGTCATCGTCAACAATTCTCAAAGTATTGACGTAACTGCCGTGAGGGTTGCGCACTAAAGCGTGTGCCGTAGAAAACGTTACCTGCGACTCTTGCAAATCAATCACGGCTCCATTATCACGCAGAAAGTCCAGTCCGAGAATTAGGTCTCTCGAGCAACTCGGCAGTATTACAAAATCTCCGAGATGCGTAAATCCGTGAATACTGACTCGCGCTGTGCACCGTCCCACCGGAGTGAGAAGACGGCCTCCTGCCGTACGTATCTGCGACCCAGCCCACTGGGTGGAAACCTTCTTCAGCCTGCAGGCAAGATCCATGCTCATAACGGAAGTGTCTGCTCCAGTGTCAATTAGCGCCTTTACTTATTCGTCGTCCACAGTTACCGCAATGTTTGATGTCACCACTCTTCGTACCACGTTGGACTGCGTCTATACATCTTTTTGCTGCCGTCGGTGTCGTCGCAGTGGAGGATCTTCCGTAGAGTCAGCGTCAGTGGCCTCACCTCCGAAGGTCGCTGAACTCAGTTTTCCCGACTTGCAGGACTGGGTGAACGGCGTCTCGGAGCGCCGCGTGAATAGGCTGGGCTCGGTGACCTGTAGCGAGTAGGCGACGACGAGCGAGACTCTTGCGACCGATGTTCCATACTGCGACAATTTGAGATGAAACTCTCTATTTCCAGTAGTCGCTCGCCAGGTCGTGGACGAGGGGCATTAGGCGAAAATCCCCGGAGACCCACACGACGGTATGGACATGTTCGGTAGACGTGTCCGGTTTCCCCGCAGTGGAAACAAAGAGGCCTGTAGTCGGGTGTACGCCAGATGTCACTCTTTCTCGGTCTTGCTTCGGCGATCAACGGTGAGCTGCGAGGACGGACGCCTACCTCCATTTGCTGAGCGTGTCGCTCATTGGGGTAAAATACGCTGGTTGAAAGGTTTATTACGCTGGAGGACGTCGCACTGCTTCCGCGTTGCTCATCTCGACGCAGTGCCTCTGTTGTTGCGCCTCGGACGGTTGGGGAGCGTGAACGACTTGCCGTAGCTCGGCGCGTACCATCTCCGCAATGGAGAGCTGCTCTACAGGTGAAGCAGTCATCTGCATCTTTTGTAGCTCTTCCTTAATGAGAGCTCTGATAAGCTCTCGCAACGCGCTGATGTCATTGCCGAAAGGGACAGAAGGGACCTCACTTGGGGGTACACCACGGTTATACTGCCTGGCACGCTGTTGAAGGGCACTCTCCATGGCAGTGACTTCCTCATGGAAATCCGCAAGTGTCGCAGGCGGGTTTCGAATCAGGCCGGCAAAAATTTCTTCTTTAACACCACGCATTAGGTGGCGAACTTTCTTGGATTCGGACATAGAGGGCTCCGCACGCCTGAAAAGCCGATCCATGTCCTCTATGTAAGTCGTCACCCTTTCGTTAGGGCCTTTAACCCTTGCCTCTATAGCACGCTGCGCTGTCTCTTTCCTGTCCTCTCGGGCAAATGCCTTGAGGAACTGCCGGCGAAACTCGTCCCATGTCGTAAACGCTGATTCATGGTTCTCAAACCACGTTTTCGCGGAGTCCTCCAGGAAGCAGTACACATAGCGTAGCTTACGCTCTGGGGTCCAATTGTTGATGACGGCGACCCGGTCAAAATGCTCGAGCCAGTCGTCAGCATCTTCAAAAGCAGCTCCGTGAAATGTCTTCGGCGTCTTGGGCTGGTTGATAACCAGGTGCGCTGGCGCTGGCGCGGTGACGTTAGGCGGTGTTTGGTTCATAGTCCTCTGACGTTCAGACAGCAAACCGTGCTGTGGCTCGAGTCCCTGGAGACGACGGCTGGAACGTACGTGCACAGGGGTAAGCTCGGCTGTGCTGCTCGATGGTCTTGCGTCAGGGGTGCTCTCAGGGGACCGTATCATCTACCGTACCCCGCACTTCCACCAGAAAATGTCGCAAAGACACATGTACGCAGGTACAAAATAGGGCGTTTACTTTCGTAACCCAAGGGCCAGAAACGCGAACACCAGAGCACGCGCACACAGAACTACTTCGTTCTCTTCCTCAGAGGCTGGCTACTATAGTTGCCAGCCTACCTTGCGTCAATATGAAGTCTTGGTAGTTTTGGTTGCATCAGCGTTTTTTTGAGGAAAGATCTCGCAAAACTAACGGACAGAGCCAGTACACTAACGATGACGATGATGATGACCCAGAGTGGCAATGAGGACAAAGAGACAAGCGGATGATGGTGATTGTGATCATGCAGGTATGAGTACGACGTAACAAACAAATGCCAACAATATATATATATATATATATATATATATATATATATATATATATATATATATATAAGGGCAATTAGAGTACGACGCACGTTGATTTTGCACGGTATATTCTGACCGACGTTTCGGTTGGTGGACCAGCCTTTGTCAAAGTAACAAGTACATGTCAACGCACTTGCTTTTAAATACGATTCACATGGGATAATAAAGATCGGCGACGTATATCAGCGATTAGACGATTTATAGCGTGAAATGTTCATGACGGTACAGTTAGATATCATGCAAAAACATAAACAAATATATATACATATATAAAAGTGTAGAACACCAAAGAACAGTGAGTGGGCTTGGCAGCACCGTGTTCGGGCAGTTGCTCATGAATTTCTACTTTTTCGTCCAGATCGCCCTGCTGCGGGTGGATTCCGTCGTTGGCCCGGCGGAACTCTTCCTATCACGGGGAAACATCGCCGCACCTGCGCCGGACAGCCCCGTCCACGAAGAACCATCATGGAAAGCAGCGCCTCAAGTGCCCCTTTCCTACCATGTGGTCAACCGAGTGACGTCAGCGGACACGCTTGAGCTTCAGCATAAAACCCGGAGCCATCTTCAGCAGTCTTTCAGTGGGCTTGGCAGCACCGTGTTCGGGCGGTTGCTCATGAATTTCTACTTTTTCGTCCAGATCGCCCTGCTGCGGGTGGATTCCGTCGTTGGCCCGGCGGAACTCTTCCTATCACGGGGAAACATCGCCGCGCCTGCGCCGGACAGCCCCGTCCACGAAGAACCATCATGGAAAGCAGCGCCTCAAGTGCCCCTTTCCTACCATGTGGTCAACCGAGTGACGTCAGCGGACACGCTTGAGCTTCAGCATAAAACCCGGAGCCATCTTCAGCAGTCTTTCAGTGGGCTTGGCAGCACCGTGTTCGGGCGGTTGCTCATGAATTTCTACTTTTTCGTCCAGATCGCCCTGCTGCGGGTGGATTCCGTCGTTGGCCCGGCGGAACTCTTCCTATCACGGGGAAACATCGCCGCGCCTGCGCCGGACAGCCCCGTCCACGAAGAACCATCATGGAAAGCAGCGCCTCAAGTGCCCCTTTCCTACCATGTGGTCAACCGAGTGACGTCAGCGGACAGGCTTGAGCTTCAGCATAAAACCCGGAGCCATCTTCAGCAGTCTTTCAGTGGGCTTGGCAGCACCGTGTTCGGGCGGTTGCTCATGAATTTCCACTTTTTCGTCCAGATCGCCCTGCTGCGGGTGGATTCCGTCGTTGGCCCGGCGGAACTCTTCCTATCACGGGGAAACATCGCCGCGCCTGCGCCGGACAGCCCCGTCCACGAAGAACCATCATGGAAAGCAGCGCCTCAAGTGCCCCTTTCCTACCATGTGGTCAACCGAGTGACGTCAGCGGACACGCTTGAGCTTCAGCATAAAACCCGGAGCCATCTTCAGCAGTCTTTCAGTGGGCTTGGCAGCACCGTGTTCGGGCGGTTGCTCATGAATTTCTACTTTTTCGTCCAGATCGCCCTGCTGCGGGTGGATTCCGTCGTTGGCCCGGCGGAACTCTTCCTATCACGGGGAAACATCGCCGCGCCTGCGCCGGACAGCCCCGTCCACGAAGAACCATCATGGAAAGCAGCGCCTCAAGTGCCCCTTTCCTACCATGTGGTCAACCGAGTGACGTCAGCGGACACGCTTGAGCTTCAGCATAAAACCCGGAGCCATCTTCAGCAGTCTTTCAGTGGGCTTGGCAGCACCGTGTTCGGGCGGTTGCTCATGAATTTCTACTTTTTCGTCCAGATCGCCCTGCTGCGGGTGGATTCCGTCGTTGGCCCGGCGGAACTCTTCCTATCACGGGGAAACATCGCCGCGCCTGCGCCGGACAGCCCCGTCCACGAAGAACCATCATGGAAAGCAAGCGCCTCAAGTGCCCCTTTCCTACCATGTGGTCAACCGAGTGACGTCAGCGGACACGCTTGAGCTTCAGCATAAAACCCGGAGCCATCTTCAGCAGTCTTTCAGTGGGCTTGGCAGCACCGTGTTCGGGCGGTTGCTCATGAATTTCTACTTTTTCGTCCAGATCGCCCTGCTGCGGGTGGATTCCGTCGTTGGCCCGGCGGAACTCTTCCTATCACGGGGAAACATCGCCGCGCCTGCGCCGGACAGCCCCGTCCACGAAGAACCATCATGGAAAGCAGCGCCTCAAGTGCCCCTTTCCTACCATGTGGTCAACCGAGTGACGTCAGCGGACACGCTTGAGCTTCAGCATAAAACCCGGAGCCATCTTCAGCAGTCTTTCAGTGGGCTTGGCCGCACCGTGTTCGGGCGGTTGCTCATGAATTTCTACTTTTTCGTCCAGGTGGGTGACAAACATTCTGTCTGCTCTATTAGAGACGATTCGCTCACCTTAGTAGTGCTGCCGGGCCCACAGAGTCTGCTTTCTTCATTTTGTGATTGTTTTCTTGTTATTAGGCTACTGCTGTTAACATCAGGTGATGTGGAGTTAAACCCTGGACCCCGCTCAGACTCAGAGTCTGGTTCAGAAGCCACTTTAAATAGCCAGCTCCTCAAGAAAATTCTAAAGGAACAAACAAAGACGAATAAAGTGCTCACTGCTCTTTCTGAAAACTTAAAACACGTAGAAACTACAGTAAGCAACGTACAGGAAAGATTAACCGCCATGGAAAAAAAGTTAGCTCGCCTACAGCAATTTGAGGATAAACTCGCCAAGCATGAGGTGATGACCGTAGAAACTAATAAACTGGTGCGAGAGCTATCAGTTAAGGTAGAAGACTTGGAAAACAGGAGCCGCCGGAATAACATAATATTCTATGGCGTGGAAGAGGGTGATAACGAACAAAATGCAGATTTACAACAGCGTATTGTTAAGGGCATTTTTAAAGACATCCTCAAGGTGAATGTTACATCTGTAGAACGCATGCACCGAATTGGCAGGAAAACACAAAATCGAGAGCGGCCAGTAATTCTTAAGCTGTACAATTTCTCTGAAAAAATGTTAGTCCTTCGTAATTGCAACAAACTGAAGGGAACAGCGATATCGATATCCGAAGACTTTTCCGCACGAGTTCGGGACATGCGCAAAAAGCTATGGCAATCAGCAAAGAAAGATCGGGACAATGGTGCTAAGGTCACTCTTGTATTCGATAAACTAAAAATAGATGACGACTTGTACGTATGGGATGAAGCAAAAAATGCAAGAGTTTCCCTGAGAAGGGCACGTCACGATGGTCGCGCGAAAAGCAACGCGTGACACCAGCAAGCCGCCACACCGTTTTCATTGGTATGTTTGAATGCCCGTAGCATTGTTAACAAAACTGACAAGCTAGAAGAATTGTTATTTTCGTACACTCCTGATATTGTCGTGATAACTGAAACGTGGCTGCACCCAGACATTCTTGATTTTGAAATTGTTCCTTCTTCATACTGCCTACTTCGGTCAGATCGTGACGGTCGCGGGGGCGGGGGTCGCCATTGCAATAAAACGTGGTTTGCAATATCGTAGAGAAAAGGGTATCGCGAATCACGAAAGCGTTTGGTGCAAAATATTTGCTCACGATGCTCCAGTACTGATCGGTGGCATCTACAGAAAGCCAAATGCGTCTGATGATTACCTTTTACAAATACATGACTATCTGGTTGATAAGGTTACCCCCCGTACTAAATTGATACTTACTGGAGATTTCAATCTCGCTATTGACTGGGAAAACTTAACAAGTACTAGAAATACCGCCAACAGCGAGCTATTATACGATTTAATGTTCAATTTTTCATTGTCCCAGTTGGTCCAGGAACCAACCCAAATTCAAGAAAACACTCGCTCCATACTAGACCTAGCTTTTCTTTCCGATAAGCTATCCGGCAAAGCCACTGTAGAAGATGGAATATCACCACAAAATGTTAATCATAACTTTTAACCTTGAATGCTTAAATACCAAACCCGATGGCACAAATTCACGGATAGCCGTGAAAGACTACACCAGAGCTAATGACGTTTGCGTTATTGATTACCTCGACACAGCACTAGAGACTTTTTCTCTAGAGGAATGTGAGGGTGTTAATGGTATGTGGATTCAACTGAAAAAAATAATTACGTACTGTGAACAAAATTTTATCCCAACGAAACTAAAAACGCACACAAAGAAAAACACCATGGATCAATCGCCGTATTATTCACCTTAAAAGAAGGGTACAGAGAATGCGTAAGAAAAAGAGGAATCCAATCATCTTAAAGGAACTTGCATCTCAGCTTAAGGCGGAAATTAGAAATGCAAGACAAACTTTTTTTTCACATACGTTAATCTCGCTTCATGACGGATCAGCCGCAAAAATTTTGGCGTTTCTTGGCACGGCCTGAAAACCCAACAACTGAAGTAGAAATTGAGGGTACTATCGTGAAGGACGCGCAGACCGTTTCCAATGCTTTCAATAGGTATTTTCAGTCGGTATTTACACGAGCATGCGCACCAAGCAGTCCTGTTGCTCCGGTGCATCCTTTTTTAATGCCCGATGTCGTTGTCACTACGGAAGGAATTCTGAACCTGCTGTTGCAGATCGATGTTAAGAAATCAGTGGGTCCTGACAATATTTCAAATGTATTCCTTCGACGCTACGCAGAGCAACTATGTCCCTTGCTTGAAGCAATTTTTAAAGCATCCCTGCTAACAGATTCGTTACCTGCCGACTGGTTGTGTGCAAAGGTTATTCCAATTCATAAAGGCGGGAGCAAGCTGTCCATAGAAACATTCAGGCCTATCTCGCTAACTAGCTGCTGCTGTAAATTATTGGAACATGTAATCAACAAGGCAATAATTACTTATTTAGAAGACAACAACTTATTGCACCCAAACCAACACGGATTCCGTAAAAACCTGTCTACCGTTACTCAACTCTTGGAAATAACGCATGACTTCGTAACTGCTATTAACTCACAATTGCAAACCGACTCCATATTTATAGACTTCGCCAAAGCTTTTGATAAGGTGCCTCACAGTAAATTGATTGACAAACTTGTGTCTATTGGTATTACAGTAACATAATAGCATGGATAAAAATGTATCAAATCGAAGCCAGTATGTAACCGTAAACAACACAGCCTCTGATTCATTGGAAGTTTTTTCCGGAGTACCACAAGGTTCTGTTTTAGGACCCACCTTGTTCCTAATATATGTTAATGATATCTATATGTGCCTTGAGCCTAACGTTAAATGAGATTATTCGCTGACGACTGCGTGATCTACACCACTATCCGCACAACTGATGACCAGCTTAGACTTAATACCACACTAGCTAATATTGCATGTTGGTGTCTTGAGTGGGGAATGGAAATTAACGTGTCAAAAACAGCTTGCCTTAGCATAACTCGCAGAAAAACAATCCAGCATTTTAGTTACAATTTGGTCGGCACAAACATTGCAAGAAACGACGCTGTTAAATACTTGGGCGTTACCTTTACAAGTAAACTGAAGTGGGATGCACATATAAGCAGCACATACACAAAAGCCTATCGCCAGCTGGGGTTCCTGCGTCGAAAACTTGCATTGGCGCCTCCTAATGTAAAGATGATAGCATATAAATCTCTCATAAGGCCGATCCTCGAGTACGCCAGCATTGTTTGGAACCCCCACCAAAAATATCTTTCCGACAAATTAGAAATCGTCCAACGCAAGGCCCTTCGCTTTATCTATTCTAAGTATTCGAGGCATGACAGTGTCACTGAGCTGCGCAGGCGGGCATGCTTGCCGACCCTTGCAGCCCGTCGCCGTGTCTCTTCCTTAAAGTTTATTTTTCTTTTGTATCACAACGGTTTAAACATAGATAAAGACAACTATATAAAGCCGCCTAACCATCACTCCCGTCGTACCAACCACAATAAGTGCATTAGACCATTTATGTCGCGCTGTGACACTTTTAAATATTCATTCTTCCCGTCAGCAGTGGGAAGAGGGGAACAAATTGCCACGTGAATGCGTTAATCATTCCTCTGCAGATTCATTTGTTCGGAATGTAGAAAGCCTGTTTTATGAAGACTAAAAGCAACTTTTGTCTTTTTTATGTTTGTGAGCGCTTCCTCTGTAGATTCATTTGTTCGGAATGTAGAAAGCCTGTTTTATGAAGACTAAAAGCAACTTTGTTTTTTTTATGTTTGTGAGCGCTTCCGAACACACTGATCACAGTACCCCCTGCTGATACCTCGATGTTTTGTGACCTGTCCATGATTTTGTACAATTGCTTTCATCGTACAAGTTTTATTTTCACCATCATCTTGTGATTCTGTTTCTTCCGCTATGTGCGATATTGCCTGGTTTGTACGCGACTGTGTATATTTGCTCGCCCACCCTGTATGAGCCTGAGAAAGGCTAACAGTATTAAATAAATAAATAAATAAATAAAAAATAAACAGAAAATACTTCTTCGTGCACACAGCATGACTCTGTAAGAACTGGAGATAGATAAAGATAAAACAACATTGAAACATGGATATCAAAGTATCAAAAAACAGCGTGATATTACAGTCAGATTGCGCGTCATATACACAGCTCAGTCATTGTGATATGAATAAGATGAGTAGTTGATGCTTTTATTGCGCGTGCGCGTTAAAATAAAGTCTCACATCCACATTCGTGATAGCGGCGGCGATTAATAAACTCAAGTGACTGTAAACATTGCATACACAAATAAACACAATAACAAAAGCATTAGAGGCAGTATCCAACAAGCTTAAGCGATCACGCGATGGGCCATGGGTTAAGGCTGACAATGCTTGGTGGGCACACTAGAAAGCGTGCCTGTACTTTCGTTTATGCCTGATGACACGGTGTCGAATTTGTAGATGAGGTACGATTCGCGAATTTCCCGATCGTGGTGAGAATGAAAGCCTGATTCAAGTATAGTGACCCTAATTTTTTCGAACGAGTGCCCTGGTAAGCGAATATGTTTTGAGAGCGGGAAATGAGGTTGCGTATTGGTATGCGATTTATGGTTGTTGAAGCGTATTCGGAACGAAGTTTCTGTATGCCCAATATACTGTTCTTGGAAGACAGTGCACTCGAGCATGTATATGACGTTAGAGATATCGCAATGACAGGGGCCGCGAATTTTAAGGGTGAAATTAGACGTCGTACGAACGGCTTCCTGGGTGGTTTGCATATGTAGGCAAACCTTGCAGTGGTTTGTTGCAAGGTGCACAGCCAGACATTGTGGGTACGTTTAATTTTGACGATGTTAGCATATCGCTGAGATTCTTAGAGCGCTGGTAGACTACGCGAGGTGGTTCAGGAAAGATATTTTTCAGAAGCTCACTTTGGGTAAGGATGTTGTGGTGGCGTTTGAGTATAGAATGAGCCTTTGGCACTGACGCCGAGTAAGTTAATACGGGATAAGTGCCCGCACTTGGTTAAGGTAAACTGTTTGCGCTAAAAATGTCGGCTATATTTATTTGGTCTGCTCGGTCTATAGCGTCATCGATCAAGTCTGCTGGATACCGTCGTTCAATGAGAGTGCTTTTAAGTTGTTCGCATTTAGAGAGGAAGTCTTCGCGTTGAGAACACAATCGCATAAAACGATGAGTCTGACTGTAAGGTATACCTGTCTTACAATGTCGCACGTGACTGCTCTGAAAATGGAGTAGCTCGTTTCTATCAGTAGGTTTGCGGTATAATTTTGTGATCAATTTTCCTTCAGAAAGCGCTACGGTGACATCCAGAATGTTAACAGAATTTGTCGAATAGCTGTGCGAAAGCTTGATTGACGGATGGAAATTATTGAATCCATCTATAAATTTTAAGAGCGTGTCCTCCCCATGTGTCCAAATTAAGAATATATTGTCTATAAACCGTCTATAAAACAAAGGCTGTAGGTCTGTGCTGGACAGATATATATCATCTAGAATGCCCATGAAAATGTTAGCATAAGTAGGGCCTGCTCGGGTTCCCATTGACGTGTCACTGATCTCAACGTAATGACAATTATTAAATTCAAAGTTATTGATTTCAAGGATAAGCTTCAATAGCAATTGTTGCGCTTCTTTATCGATTGGTTTATCCAGGCAAGAATCCTCGTATGCATTAAGTATGGCAGCAATTCCATCGGAATGCGGTATGTTAGTATAGAATGAAGCGAGTTCCAGTGTTACAAGTATTGCATTCTGGGGAATAATAAGACATAATATCCCTTGAAGAAAATTATTGGTGTCATTTATGAGTGATGGAAATGTCTCGAGAATATGTTTAATGATGGAATCAACATAGCGCTACAAGTTCTCGGTCTTAGTGTTTATACCGGAGATGATTGGGCGGCCCGGATTACCTTGTTTATGAATCTTCGGGAGTATGTAAAATTTGCCGGCTACAGGGCTGAGTAGAATAAGTGACCGAACAATTATTTCTTCTAGTTCTATATCTCTTGCTAGAGTCATTAGTTTGTCTTGCAAGATGGACTTAATCTTACTTACTTACTTTTTCCTTACTTGTTACTTGTTACCTACTACTTGCTTACCTACTTACTTACTTACTTACTTGTAACTTACTTAAACTTACTTGTTACTTTGACAAAGGCTGGTCCACCAACCAAAACGTCGGTCAGAATATACCGTGCAAAACCAACGTGTGTCGTACTCTATTTTCCCTTATTATACTGGGGCCAGCGTTACTTTCTTGCTGAAATTGTTTTTCCGCAATGGCACCCGCAACGACGCTGTTAAAGCACAAGAGCCTGAGGTTTCAAAGGACCAAAACTTCCAAAGTCGTCATCGGTGACTCTTAAAGTACTTGCATCAATACTTCGAACCTAGTTCTCTCGGTACGCCAGCTTTTATTTCGCAAATTGGCGCCACGATTGATTACGTTCGGTCACTCATCAACTTTGTACCAGAAACAGCCAATACCCTCATGCTCCTCGTTGGAACTAATGATATGGCAATAGGAACAGCAGAAGCTGCGTTCCAGAAGTATCACTCCCTGCTTGATTTAGTTTTGAACACTATGCTGAACATATCCAGAATTTATGCAACACTCGTCCTTCCTCGTTGCACCAACCGTCGCCGCGGTAACTAGAACCTCTCGTTCATCCAACGTTTATTTATTTTTTTATTTACAACATACTGCTGTCTTGAAAAAGACCAAACAGGAGGGGCACAAAAATTAAGTGGAAAACACACGTAAGCGAGATAGATGAATGATGTGCACAAAATACAGAAGATAAGTACATTATACAGAGATATATAGATGAGCTTAAACACAGGTTAATACGACCTTCAGAACGACGGTGAACAACAGGGAAGCAAGTTACTTCAACCGACTGCTACGTGGATCCTGCAGTCACTCAAGAAAAGTTTTTTTCTTGGATCATGGCTTCCAACATCTGCCCCCAGCGCGCGTACTGGCTGCCGACGGTCTTCATCCGAGTTTTGAAGGTGTCGCTCTCATCGCCAGCCACATTCGTGAACATTCCTGCAAGCGCAACAACAAAGTGTCACTGTGGTGTGAATTCACGTCGTGTAACCCTTCACGTGGTGCTACGCAGACTTCTCCAAGGGTGTGCTAGCCTCAACCCTGCCCAGATGCCGAAATCAACTCTCCCGTTCTGAGCCGCCAGAACTTGAGTGAGGAAAGTGCACAGACTACTCCGTCCTTGGGCAGCCGCTACCCTTCCCGGAAGAACCCCGCTCGCGACAACGCTACCAAATGACTGCCAGTTCCTGGTAAATCTGTTATGCATGTGTCTTCTAGAGCATTTCTGAAATCTAGAAAGATTGCCGAGAAAAGCATTCGTTCAGAGCTGCATTTCACTACATTGTCGGCACACTTGAGTGCTTCTAAAGTTCGTAAAGGTTTACAGCTAAGATTGCCGCCGGCCACTTGTGATTTATCTTCTTTGCACAAAGCCAAGTGGCAACAAGTATTGTGTGACGCCTCACTAGAACTACTACGTATAGTTATTGATCACTACAAATCGCGTGCGCTTAGCCTCCATAGCGAAGAAGCCTGGCTTACTGCTCAATTGGGGTCTCGTGAGTCGGAATCCTTAGAAGCCTATAAACATAAGAAGAAGAATAACCTAAGCACGCTTAAATGCCATAAATTCATTCACGACGGCATAGACCCGTCTGTATATACCGCTAATATGAATAAGTCTCCTGTTATATCATTGGTCAGAAGCATGCCCACTGAACTCAGCGATAATGTCGTAAACCTATCATCTATCACTCTCTCTAGTGCTCAAATAGCTGCATTGTCGAAAGGTCTCACTTTTTGCCCAGCCTCAGATGGATTTAGTGAATTCCAGCTTTTAAAAGATTTGGATAACTTTGCGCGTAACATGCGCCTTAGAGAATACTTTCATGACCGTGAAAATTCTAATAACAATACAATACCAGTGCCGTCGCACAAGAGGTGGACACCACCACCCTAACGTAATCAATGCCTCCATATGTACATCAGGGCTGTACAGCATGACGTCCTTGAGGCGTACAAGACCCGTATTCATTACTGACAAAAATTAACAAAGAAGGAATAAGCAGCGCTCGAAGAACTATCCAATAACCCTGACATTGTCATCAAACCTGCCGATAAGAGAGGAGCAATCGTCATTCTTGATAGGAAAGATTACATAGCGGAAGCTACCCGACAACTCTCCGACGACAGTTTTTATAGAGCCCTAGCTCCCAACCGACCCAACGGATAGTTTTAAGTCCATCTTGCAAGATAAACTAATGACTCTAGCAAGAAATAAAAAAGCTAGAGGAAATAATTGTTCGGTCACTTATTCTGCTCAGCCCTGTAGCCGGCAGATTTTACATACCCACGAAGATTCATAAACAAGATAACCCGGGACGCCCAATCATCTCCGGTATAAACACTACAACCGAGAACTTGTCGCGCTATGTTGATTCCGTCAATAAACATATTCCCGAGATTTTTCCATCATTCGTCAAGGACACCAATAATTTTCTTCAAGACATATTAAGTCTTAAGATTCCCCAGAATGCAATACTTGTAACACTGCATGTCGCTTCACTCTAAGCTAACATACCGCATTCCGATGGAATTGCTGCAGTACTTAATGCATACGAGGATTCTTGCCTCGATAAACCAATCGATCAATAATTAAGCGCTACAATTACTATTGAAGCTTATCCTTGAACTCAATAACATTCAATTTAATAATTGTCATTACGTTCAGATCGGTGGCACGTCAATGGGAACCCGAATAGGCTCTACTTATGCTAACATTTTCATGGGCATTCTAGAGAATAATTATCTGCCCAGCACTGACCTACAGCCTATGTTTTATAGACGGTTTAGAGACGATATATTCTTAATTTGTACACATGGGGAGGACACGCTCTTAACACTTATAGATGGATTCAATAATTTCTATCCAATAATATCGCACAGCTATTCGACAAATTCTGTTAACTTTCTGGATGTCACCTTCGCGCTTTCTGAAGGAAAATTGATCACAAAATTATACCGCAAACCTACTGATAGAAACCAGCTTTTCCATTTTCAGAGCAGTCACGTGCGACATTGTAAGACAGGTATACCTTATAGTCAAATTCACCGTTTTAAGCGATTGTGTTCCGATTGCGAAGACTTCCTATCTAACTGCGAGCAACTTAAAAGCGCTCTCATTAAACGACGGTATCCAGCAGACTTGATCGATGACACTATAGATCGAGCAGACCAAGTAAATAAAGCCGACATTCTTTGCGCAAACAGTTTGCCTGAACAACGTGCTGGCACTAATCTCGTATTAACTTACTCGGCGTCAGTGCCAAAGGTTCTTTCTATACTCAAACGCAACCACAACAACCTTACCCAAAGTGAGCATCTGAAAAATATCTTTCCTGAACCACCTCACGTAGTCTACCGGTGCTCTAACAATCTCCGCGATATGCTAACATCGTCAAACTTAAACGAACCCAGAATGTCTGGCTGTGCACCTTGCAACAAACCACTGCAAGGTTTGCCTACATATGCAAACCACCCAGGAAGCCGTTAGTATGTCGTCTTATTTCACCCTTAAATTCCGCACCTCTTTAATTGCGATAGCTCTAACGTTATATACACGCTCGAGTGCGATGTCAGCCAAGAACAATTTATTTGCCATACAGAAACATCGTTCCGAATACGCTTCAACAACCGTAAACCGCATACTAATATGCAACCTAACCTCCCGCTCTCAAAACATATTCGCTTACCAGGGCACTCGTTCGAAAAAATTAGGGTCACTATACTTGAATCGGGCTTTCATTCTCACCACGATCGGGAAATCCGCGAATCGTACCTCATCTACATGGAGGCGGAAATTTTGTAGGCCCGTGTACTCAGATTTGGGTGCACGTTAAAGAACCCCAGGTGGTCGAAATTTCCGGAGCCCTCCACTACGGCGTCTCTCATAATCATATGGTGGTTTTGGGACGTTAAACCCCACATATCGTACCTCATCTACAAATTCAACACCGTGTCCTCAGGCATTAAAGAAAGTACAGGCACGCTTTCCAGTGTGCCCACCAACCATTATCAGCCTTAACCCATGGCCCGTAGCGTGATCGGCTAAGCTTGTTGGAAACCGTCTCTAATGCTTCTGTTATTGTGTATATTTGTCTATCCAATGTTTACAGTCACTTGAGTTTATTAATCGCTGCAGCTATCACGAATGTGGATGCGAGACTTTAGTTTAACGCACACGCGCAATAAAAGCATCAACTACTCATCTTATTCATATCACAATGACTGAGCTGTGTATATGACGCGCAATCTGACTGTAATACCGCGCGGTTTTTTGATATTTTGATATCCATGTTTTAATGCTATTTTATCATTATCTATCTCCGGTTCTTACAGAGTTCTCCTGTGTGCGCGAAGAAGTAATTTCTGTTCTTTGGTGTTCTGGATTTTTATATACGTATATATACTTATTCATGTTTTTGCATGATATCTAACTGTACCGTCATGAACACTCCATGTTATGAATTGTCTAATCGCTGATTTACGTCGCCAATCTTTATTATCCCGTGTGGACCGTATTTATAAGCAAGTGCGTTGACATGTACTTGTTACTTTGACAAAGGCTGGTCCACCAACTGAAACGTCGGTCAGAATATACCGTGCAAAACCAACGTGCGTCGTACTTTATTTTACCTTATTCTACCGGGGCCAGCGTTACTTCCTTGCAGCAACTATATATATATATATATATATATATATATATATATATATATATATATATATATATATATATATATATATATAGGTGCGAGCGCGAACAGCGTGAGGCATTTTTTATTTTCAAATTTCGAACATTAGTAGCCGGCATCAACGAGGACCCCTGAAGACTCTCCTGCCTCCGAGAAGTAAGCCAGGAGAAAATGGGTGACAAAGATTGATAGCTGGAGACCATGCTTGTGTTTTTTGACTGACTTGTACGTGTACACTGTCATTTCTAGTTTTTTTTGTTTTTTCTTCCTTTTTTTTCTTTTTTTCACATGCCCATACAAAGTGTTTATTTTCGCCTACCACTTGATGACCATTGAAGGGAAACGACGAAGGTAAAAGGTGAAGAGCCGACCGACCCATTAGGTGGAAACCCTTTCCTTACACAGGCCGTCACGGACCCCTCCTGCCACCGCGGCGACAATCTTGGGTGGCCCGACATACTTCGAGATCTGACCAGCACGGAATAAGAACCGGATGTGGACGTACACGGACATTTGGTTTCGTTCTCAGTGTTGACAGTGGTTCTTCCTCTTTTTTACTTTCTCTTTCGTTTTCTTTTTTTCTTTTTTTCGTCTTTATTTACTTCTTTTCGTTTTTTCTTTCTTTTTTTAGTTCTCTCTCACTCTCGCAAACATCTCTCAAGGCGAGAGGTACGCGGCAGCAACGAAGTTTTGAAGTTCATGTTAGCATAACTCATCCCCTGATGAAGGGAGGACCCCTCCTGAAACGGTTGGGAAATAAATATATTTATCCTTGTTGACAACTCTCCCGTTGTGCCATATATATATATATATATATATATATATATATATATATATATATATATATGAGGCACCGGTTCATTTAGCCAGGCTCGAGCGAAATCACGCTGGTGATGATATTTACAGATCAAGAAGATGTACAGGTTATGATAATATCAAAGAGAATAAAGAGTCATTCGCTTGTCGCGCTCACACTGATTCCCCCGCGCTGTGAAAGCGGCCGCCTGGTTGCTTGACAGTATTATGAAATGCGTCGCACATGAGGCTTTAAACGAGATACGTGCACTATCTCTGTTCCTCGGCAACGATGATCAGGATTAGCGCTAAGAGGAGAAACGCGGTGATTCACAGGAGATGTCTGTTCGACCACCGTGTACGGCCCATTGAAGCGACTTATGAATTTGTCGCATAGGCCGGGGGCGCGTAGTGGAGTCCATAAAAGAACTTCGTCACCAGGGGAAAAACTCACAACACGGCGAGACGAGTCGTAGCGAGATTTTTGAGTGTCTTGAGAGAGGCCGGTGTTAACACGGGCCTGGTGACGGCAGTGTGCGAGACGAGATAGGAATTCTTCAGAGAAAGGAGCCGTCGAGGGTGCAGGGGCCGAAAGGAAAGAGACATCGAGAGCGAAACTCGGCGAGCGACCATGGACGAGAAAAAATGGAGAAAAACCGGTAGTGCGTTAAGCAACCGTATTATAGGCGAATGTCACGAAAGGTAGAACTGCATCCCAGTTCGTGTGGTTGTGGTGAATGTACATGGCGATCATGTCCGAGAGGGTCCGATGAAACCGTTCTGTCAATCCGTTGGTCTGCGGGTGGTAGCTAAAAGTGATCTTGTGAACAGTGTTCGAGGCACGCAAAACTTGCTCGACAATGGAAGAGAGGAAGACTTTGCCACGATCACTCAGGAGAATGCGTGGAGCTCCATGACGCAAAAAAGATGTGGCGAAGAAAGAAATCGGCAATCTCAGTGGCAGTTCCAGATGGTATAGAAGCTGTTTCCGCGTAGCGGGTAAGGTGGTAGACGGCCGAGACAATCCAGCGATTCCCATGGGATGATATAGGAAGAGGGTCATACAAGTCGATTCCAACGACTTCAAAAGACGAGGCGGGACAAGGAAGAGGTTGCATTAAGCCAGCCGGAGCAGTTGTCGGTCGTTTTCGCCATCGGCATTGGACACAGGAGGCGACGTACTTAGCGACGGCTGAAGAGAGGCCAGGCCAAAAACAACGACCGTATTTTGTCGTAAGTCTTGTGATAGCCTAGATGAGCGGCGGTTGGATCATCATGAAAGGCCTCCAAAACTTCACATTGCAGAGAACTTGGGATGACGGGTACCCACTTGTTGCCATCGATGTGGTAAATGTAGCGACATAAAGCATCATCGACAAGCTTAAATTGTTTAAGTTGTCGACGTAGTCTGGCGTTTGGAAGAGTAGTAGAGCCGGTCAAGTGGTCTACAATGGTGCGGCGGTATAGGTCGACACGTTGTTGTGAAACAAGGACGGATAGGGTGGCAGGTGATGAACTTAGCGCTGCGATTGGAGAGGTGCTGTCGTTTTGGAGTATCGATGTTCAGTGGCTGCCGCTGGGCAAAGGACAGCGCGATAGAGCATTAGCATCTTGATGCTTCTTCCCAGATCTGTAGGCGACATCGAAATCATACTCCTGGAAGTGAAGGGCTCTGCGATCTAGGCGACCCGATAAGTTTTTCAGCGATGAAAGCCAGCATAGGGCGTTATGGTCGGTCACGACGGTAAAATGACGGCCGTGAAGATATGGTCGGAATCTTTGCACTGCCCAAACAAAAGCAAGGTACTCCTGCTCGGTGATAGTGTAGTTCTCTTCTGGAGCGCTAAGAGCACGACTTGCGTAAGCCACGACGCCTTCGCGTGAGTTTTTGTCACGCTGCAAGAGTACCGCACCAAGACCATGACTGCTTGCGTCGGTGTGAAGGATGGTGGGTGCGGTGGAATCGAAGTGGCACAGTACCGGATCCAACCTGAGGGCTTGCTTCAATGCCGTGAAAGCGCTTTCGCAGTCTTCGGACCAATTGAATGGGACGTTCCTTGGGAGGAGTTGATGGAGCGAAGACGCAAGTTCCGCGAAGCCACGTATGAAGCGCCGGAAGTAAGAATATAACCCAAGAAAGCTGCGCAGGTCCTTTTGACGTAGTGGACGAGGAAAACCGAGAACAGCGGCAAGCTTCTCGGGGTCGGGCCGAATTCCTTGTTTACTGACAAGGTGGCCGAGGACCTTGATTGTCTTGCTAGCAAAGGTACATTTCTTGGTGTTAAGCTGTAGACCAGCATTTGCAAGGCGCGTGAGGACTTCGTCAAGACTTTGTAGATGCTGCGAGAACGTGGATGAAAACACTACTATGTCATCGAGATAGCACAGACATGTTTTCCATTTCAAACCACGCAATACGCCGGCTATTATGCGTTCGAAGGTGGCGGGTGCATTACAGAGCCCAAAGGGCGTCACATTGAACTCGTACAACCCATCTGGCGTTGAAAAGGCGGTCTTCTCTTTATCAGACTCCGACATTGATATCTGCCAGTAGCCTGACCTAAGGTCGGGGCTAGAAAAATACTCTGTGCCCTGTAATGAATCCAGTGCATCGTCGATTCGAGAGAAAGGATAAACATACTTGCGGGTTATTTTGTTTAGCTCATGGTAATCGACGCAGAAATGCACTGTCCCATCTTTCTTTTGAACGAGAACAACTGCGGATGACCAGGGACTCGGGGAAGGACGTATGATGTTGCGTCGTAGCATGTCAGACGTTTTCCTCGATGATTTTGCGTTCTACCTGAGACACGCGATATGGACTCAGATGTACAATACGAGATCCGTAAGTCTGGATGCTGTGAGTAGCGGCGGTAGTCATGCTGAGGGCGGGCGAGTTCACGTCAAATAGAGAACGGTGTTTATTCAACAGGTTGAGCAAATCTTCAGTTTGATCAGGTGTTAAGTCAGTGCTTATGGTTGCCGACACAGGTGTGAAAGAGGCATTGAATGGCAGTGATTGTGACTTTGGGACATCGTTGTGGTTGTTGTTCGGAAGTGTAACAATCGCAACAGGCTCACTGTCGACCGCGCAAGATACTGTTGAGCCACAGGGGAGCAGTACACACTCGGGCGATTGATTTATGGCGGTTAGGTACGTAGACCCATCGAAGAAGTGAATAAGCCCTGGTGTGATCACCAAGCCCCTACGTAGGATATGACCGAAAGGGAGAATTAGTACATCACCATCCACAATGTCGGTGCAATTAACACTTATAATTTCTTCGATGTATCGCCGAAGTACATAATTTGACGTGGTGACAAGGCGGATTCGTCGATCGTGTTCAAGCGAAAATAGTCAGTGGCACTTAGATGCAGGAGGCGCTGATGACAAGATTTGAAAGCGGACGCAGAATACAAGAAATCCCACCCAAGAATGAGAGCGTGGGTGCACTCCCAAAATACCGCGAAAACAATGTGATGACGAATGCCATCTATGCAGACACGAACGGTACATTGTGCAAGTGGACGAATGAGAGCGTTGGTCGCCGCACGTAGATGTGGGCGGCCATAAGGTGTGGTGACTTTTGGAAGGCGGGAACAAAAATCAGCACGAATAATCAAAACGGCAGCGCCTTAACGCATACACCTTCTACAAACACTACTATCAAATTAGATGGCCGCTCAGGAGGAATTGTTAGCTGTACGGTAGATGCAGTTTCCCTTCCTAAAACTGCATTGGGGAGTTTTCCGCGTGGGCGTTCGTAGAATGGGAGGCGGGCTGCTGAGGCGACACTGAATGGCGACCTGGCGAAGGTGACCCGCGGTGAGACGTACGGAAATTCCCAGGCATGTCTGTATGGTAGGTAGGAGCCGGTGAACGATAATAGGGCGATCGCGAGGGTGGTCGTAGGCAGTTCATGGACGGATAGAAGCTTCGATGTTCTTCGGGAGCGTAGCCGCGTTGCTCGTCTTGTTGGCGCCTTCGACGAAACCAAGCGATATGTCCTCGATAGCCGGAGTAGTAACAGATCTGCAGGACTTGCGCAGCTCGGCCGTGACACGCGTCGAATCCAAACAGCGAGTGAGGCCCACCAGTCTCTGATTTCAAGCGGTACAGCTATCGAACGACCCGAGACACCGCCATGACGGAGCCGCCGGAAGCCATCGGCCAGGTGGAAGCCCAGATGAACAAGGACATTGGAGATTTCGCCGCGTCGCCCACCAAGGACGAGCAAGGTGGCTCGAAGGACACCGCACCGTCCAACGGGGGCCACATCGAGGGCCATGCCCACGGCAAGGCGGTCAAGCCGGAGGATCTCGCGACCTGGGAAATGAAGCAAGGCGAGGTCGACAGAAAAGCAGCGGAGAAGCAGCCTTCCGCACCCGGAGGGGGTGCCGACCAGGTGAAACGCCAGCTGATTGAGAACGTCGACGCTGAGCAGACGGTGAACGAGAGCTCGAGTGAAGAGGATGGCCTCGACGACGAGGAAGACGAGTCGTCCGACTACACCGACGAGACTGATACGGAGGGCAGTGAGGACGTGGAAGACAGCGAGGAGGAGGACTGACGGCATGACTCCTTCATCCTAGGTTCGCCATGCTTCCGCGATGAATATCCTCTCAGCTCGGACCGCACCAAACAGCACTCCCCCGGGACCTCGAGAGAGAGAGAGAGAATAAAGAGTCATTCGGTTGTAGCGCTCACAATATATATATATATATATATATATATATATATATATATATATAGTGAAACGAAATGTCACTTTACCAGGAAACAGAAGGGAAGTGCGGGTAGAGAAGGAAGACGACATTTATTCCGCGGTGATCGCGGTCTCACTGCCCATTAAAAACTTCTTAAAAAAAGTTACCTCGCCGTACGTAACAGATTGCTGAAAGGTTCTGGGTAGGACGAACCCTACGACAGGAACTTCACTACCAGGACATCGTCGCAGCCGCTGTCTTGCCGGACTCCCAACTTCGCCGATCCTTATGGCCTGAGACCAGCCATCCAATGCTTCTAGGCTAACTCCGATAGGTTTCGTGCCGTACTACAGAGTGCCACCAAACTTCGCCGGGGCTTCAATAGAAGAAGTCGATGAGTGGCTCAGGAACTATAAGCGAGTGAACAAAAGCAACGGTTGGGACTCGAACAAACTGCTCAATCATATGTTGTATTCTCGATAACTGACACCGCCCTCATGTGGTACGAGAACCACGAGGATATGTTCATGACTTGGGAGCGTTTTGAAGAAGTGCAGAAGTGCTTCGGTGATTCTGCTGCAAAAAAAGCGTTTAGAGGACATTGTCTCAGAGGGCACAGCTTTCAGGAGAAGCATGTACGACGTACGTAGAAAAAATATTGAAGCTGTGGAAGATCGTGAATTCAAAGATGTCTGGAAAAGCCAAGGTTGGACACGTTCTCAAAAGTATAGCCGAAGACGTGCACCATTTCCTAATTCAGAAAGATAGCCTGAGCTCTGTGTTTCACGTGATGAAGCACCGTAGTACCTTTGAATCTCTCAAGACACGACGCATCTACGAAATTCGGCCGCCTGTCCAACGTCCCCACTGTGGCTTGTGTTGAAACAGTGCTACCTAATGACCTTACTTTGCCCATACGGCGGATTGTCAGAGAAGAGCTACTTCGATGTCGGTAGACTTCTCATCGCCCCAGCGATTTTCAGAAGGCCTACGCCAGCGAACCGGAACCTATGCGGACTCCGGTTCCTCTTGCACCATGGCAACGACCGATCAACGAAGCAAACGTTTATGAGTACCAAGGCACACGGCTGGCTTGATTCTCCCGTCGACCCCCTCCAAATTATGAAGTTTCCGACAACTCGTTTTTCAACATCGCCTGCCTACGGTGCCCCTTTAGAGCGGCACCACTATACCATGCCTTCCGAGAGGAGTCATAACTCTGAGCAGCCACGTGACCCTCGATCAATTATAGTGTGCGACAACTGTGGCATTCCGAGTCACATCGCACGTTTTTGTGACCACCACCCATATCAGCGTCATAATGTGTCAACGTCTCACCAACCTTTCGACCTTCCGCTCTCCACGTCATGGAAGCCACGCGCACCAACCAGGTCACGCTACCCCTCTCCGGCCTCTCATCGAAGTTTGCCGTCTAAACGTGCTCTACGATCACCATCACCACGGTGACGCACACGGTCACTGCCACCGGAAAACTAGTCGATGCAGCCAGTGGGGGTGAGGCCGCGAGATCCAAGGCGCTATTTACAGATATACCCTGTCATCTTTTATGTTGAAGAACAGGGTTCATGTATTGTAATAAAACTTGTTGTTGGGCTAGTTGGTACAACATTTCTAAAAGTCAATTCGAGCGCGAACACACGATACGATCACTCACACACGCACTCACACACGAAACCTGGGTGTGTGCGTGTGTGAGTGATCGTGTCGTGTGTTCGTGCTCGAATTAACTTTTAAAGTTCATGTAGTTGTCGATGGAGTGGGTACTACGGAGCTTGTGGATACAGGCACCACATTCTCGGTGATGAGTAAATTTTAAGAACACGCTAACACGAAAAGTGGTGCTTTGCCTGAACCATGGGGTGACATTTCGTGGTGTAAGAGGTGACGTGTTGTGTCCGGTAGGATATTGTACGGCGGACATCTCGCTGTGTGGCAAGGTGTTTTGCACAGAGTTAGTGGTTATTCCACAGTCTACACATGACGTTATCTTGGGTATTGATTTCTTGTGTGAGCGTGGGGCAACTGTAGACTGCAGAAGTGGGCACCTTTCTATACACGGTACTTTCCCAACGGCGCTCTTGGAACATTCCTGTCTGTAGGAATGCATCTTTTTCGTCTGCGTGGACACAGTGGTTCCTGCATTTCTTACTGCGTGTGTTCCCGTGACTTGTTCCAGTAACAACTGTGGCACGTTTGACGCCACGCTCGAAACGATTTCCTTGGCATGCCTGAAAAAGAACATCGTGTTTTTCCATTGTATAGTGTCAGTCGTTGATAAACGGGCAGGTGTGTGGACAATGAACAGTTTCATGAAGCCTGCAGTTTTGCCAGGTGGCATGAAACTTGTAGTATTTAGGCGCGAATCATCTACTACTCTGATTGCGCCTAATGATGCTACAAGCCAAAACGAACATCAAGGCTTAGAAGGTTCAGAGGATGCCCAATTGCTACAAATGTTGAGCAAGTTACTTGACCAAAGCGAACGTCATACACCGCCCGAAGTTCTATCCAAGCACTCGGAAGTGTTCGGTTTTTCTAAATATTGCCAAAGGCCCTTAATCGCAGCGTCCCGGATACGTCATCAGATCCACACCGAGTCGGCGCATCCCAATAGGCAAAAACCTTACCGAGTGGCACCGTTAGAGCACAAGATCATCAATTACCAAGTCCAAGAAATGCTGGAAAAGGGAATAATAAAAGAATCGGCAAGTGCGTTGGCTGCTCCCGTTATTCTAGTGAGGACGAAGGGTGGTACGTGGAGATTTTGCGTTCACTACAGCCGACTGTATTCTGTTACCAAGAAAGACGTCTATCCACTGCCGCGCATTGATGACGCTCCAGACTGCCTGAATTCCGCTTCCTACTTTTCATTTGTTGACCTGAGATCAGGTTACTGGCAAATTCCGATGCGCGCAGCTGACAAAGAAAAGACGACGTTCGTTACACCTGATGGACTTTACAAATTCAACTTAATGTCATTCGAGTTATGTAATGCTCCTACGACATTCGAATGATTTATTGACTCTAAATTGCGTGGTTTATAATAGCATATTTGCATGTGCTACCTTGACGATGTCGTAATTTTTGAACCTACGTTTGAGGAGCACAACACTCGCCTGGACCTCGTGCTCAACGACATTGAAAAGGCTGGCCTTGTATTGAATTCAAATAAGTGCCACTTTGGCAAGTGGCAGACATTTGTGTTGGGACATCTCTTCGATAAATATAGCATTAGACCTGACCCACAAAAGACAGTGGCCATTCAATCGTTCGGGCGTCCTAAATCTGTGAAACAACTGCGTAGCTTTATCGGGCTCTGCTCGTATTTCCGCCTGTTCGTACCGAGGTTTGAAAATGTCGTTCACCCCCTCACGAGCCTTCTACGTAAGAACAGATCGTTTCAGTAGACCCCCGAGTGTGATGCCGTTTTTTTTCAGCTCATGTTTTTGTTACCTTCGCAGCTAATACTTCGGCACTTCACTTCTTTGTCGCCCACAAAAATTCTCACAGACGCAAGTGGCATCAGTATCGGCGCCGTTCTCGTTCAGCGCTCTGGTAAGAAGGAACACGTCGTGGCGTTCTCAAGTCATTATTTAAGCAAGGCTGAACGCATCTACACAGTGACCGAACAAGAATGCCTAGTGGTAGTCTATGCCATGCAACGGTTTCGGTCATACACCTATAGTCACCCGTTCACTATTGTCACAGATCACCATTCACTGTGTTGGCTGGTCCATCTCCGTGACCTATCCGGCCACCTCGCACGATGGACTATTCGTTTGCAAGAATACGTCTTCATCATTTCATACAAGACTGGTCGTCTACACCCTGATGCGGATTCCCTCTTCAAAATGCCGCTACCGACGACAGATTGTGAAGCCGATAACATCGACCACCTCAACGCTTTTGTGTCGTCTGGCTTTTCCGATGCAGTCGCTTTCGCCGCTGAGCAGCGTAATGACCCAAGCTCGAAAGATTTCTTCCCTGGAGCAAAACGTCAATAAGCGAAGGCCAATTATGCGTCCGAGATGGTCTTTTTTTACTGGAGGAATTTGTCGTCATTGAGCACGCTCTTTCTGCTGGTTGCTCCTGCGTCCCTTCAAACGTCTGTTCTGCGTCTCATGCATGACGACCCGACCTCTGGCCATCTAGGAACCACTTGAACACTTATTCGCACGAAAGAGTGGTTCTATTGGCCGAAAATGAGCAAGACAATTCAAAACTACGCGCCCAGCTGTATACAGTTCCAGAGCCACAAGCGGCTCACCTCAGGTCCAGTTGGTCACCTGCAGCTCGTAATCCCCCCCCTCCCCGGTTCCCGTTTAAAAAGGTCGGCATTGATCTGATGGGACCATTTCCACGCTCCTCAAAAGGTTATCGGTGGATAATTGTATGCACTGACTAGCTGACGCAATACTGCGAGACGGTTTCCTCCTCCTCCACCATGGCAGTCCAGGTTTCGAGTTTCCTGTTGGATTCAGTCATCCTCCGACACGGGCCACCTTCGCGTTATAATAAGTCATCATCGTCGTCATTTTACCGCTGATATTGTGGAATCATTACTTCGTTTGTGTGCCTCCAAGTTCCGACACTCACCTGCGTATCATGCACAAACTAATGACCTGACGGAGCGCATTAACCGAACGTTCAACATGTTGTCAATGTACGTCGCCTCCAACCACAAGTACTGGGATGAAGCATTACCATTCGTCACGTATGCTTTTAACACGGTGAAGCACGAAACGACAGGCTACAGCCCTTTCTATCTGTTCTACGCTAGCTCACCTCGATATACGCTGGATACCATATTTCCTTTTGTCATCCATAAGGAATTCACAATTGCGGAAACTTTGTGTCGTGCAGAAGAGGCACGTCGACTTGCACGCTTACGAACACTGACAGTGCAAAAGTCCTCCAAAACTTGCATGACAGCCAACACGGGCATGTAACTTATGTCCCCGGTGATCTAGTGTGGGTGTGGACCGCAGTACGCAGACGTAGCTTGAGCCTCAAGCTACTATCACACTACGCCGGTCCAGTCGTGATACTCCATCGTTTCAGTATAGTCAACAATGAAATCGCATGTCTCGCCACTAGTGGCCGGCGTTCATGCAAAACAGAGGAGAGGCATGTTGCCCACCTGAAGCCGTTTTCTCGAAGGATACAAGAATGACTCGACCAGACAGCTTCGCCCGAGAGAGTAGGAATGATACGAAGTTACACTACCAAGAAAAACAAGAGAAACGCGGGTAGAAAAGGAAGTCCACGTTGCTCCAACGGTTATCGTGGTGTTAGTGCCCATTAAAAACTCGCTTAAACTACTTCACCGTACGTAACATACATACATACATACATACATACATACATACATACATACATACCTACCTACATACATATATACATACATACACACATACATACATACATTCATACATAGATACATTCATACATAGATACATACATACATACATACATACACACACACATACATACATACATACATACATACATACATACATACATACATACATACATACATACATACATACATACATACATACATACATACATACATACATACATACATACATACATACATACATACATACATACATACATACATACATACATACATACATACATACATACATACATGTAAAATAGAGGAAACCAAGCGGAGCGTGTGGAAAAATGTTTGCTCAAGTGAAGGCAAAAAGCGTCATGGTCTCCAAGTGAAGCAACGTTTCCGGTACGCGTTTAAAGTGAAAATAGTGTGAGGTAACGGTGAAAAATTAGAGAGGTGGTGGCACCGAATTTGTAGCATGCGTGTTCTTTGCTATAAGCGTTTCCTTCAGCTCAGGGAAGCGTGATACACGCAGCAAAAGTCGTGTATTTTCGCTAAATAATTTATTATTGCTATAGTTATGTGGACAATTTTCGGTTTTGGTTTCACGATGCTGAGTTGGGCAGTGACATCGATGCATTGGTAGCTTGTTCATAGGACCACACAAGGCTGTGACGCACACCATGCTGAGTTTAGTCTGCTCTCATACACACGTGCCTCACGAGTGCCACCAAAACAAATGTAGTGATAGTCGCCATGGCCAGCTGCAGTAGCATCCAGGCAGAGTCAAGGCAAAACACAGCTAGAAGGAAACAAAGCGCTTATATTCACAACGTATGTACAAAACATCGATGAGGAAGCCACCGGACGCTAGATACGCCGGCCTTTTATAGGCGCCGAGATGCTGATGGAGGATGAGGCAGCCCTGCTGTTGGACGCACGCAGTGTCTCTGAACGACGCCTCGAGTGTCTTTTCGAAAGCATCCAGAGTCCATGACGGACGCACAGTGTCTCTGCAAGAGACGCCAGCACACTTGTAACAGCAGGTATGCTGGTTCTCTCCTTGTTCACAAAATGCATTTCGGAGGTGGCGGAGGTCACTCACGTCACTACAAATGTGGTGGGACGTCACAACTGCCCTTGCTTATCCTATTTTGAAACGTCAGTAATGCTGCGCAAGCGATTTTCCTAGATCGCGAGAGTGAGCCGAGAGTGAACATTCAGCTAAACTTTTAGAAGTGGATTAAAGTATATTCTACGCAGTTGTTTTGTCTGACCCTTCATGTGGAGAGTCCTTGCATGCATATAAAACCCACAACCGGCTTAAGATAGCTTCAAGCTTCAAAATTTGCTGTCATCACCCCATTAAATGATTGTGTAGCAACATACAGGCGGGCGTAACTGAGTGTGTTGTGTAATTGTCGCAATGTGTGTACTTTATGATTCAAACACAGTAGTGAGAATGCCATGTTTGAAAATAAAGTTAGGGATTACAATGACAGTAATGAAATATCACGGCGAGCATCTAACGATGGTAACAATAGTTTAATTTTAACGTGCGTGATACTAGATAGATGGCTGTAGTTTGAAACAATGAAATGGCTTGCCTTATTCTGAATGATTTTTAATGCTTTGATGAGGTATTTTTGATTTGGTGAACAAATGAGAGACGCATATTTAAGCTGCGCTCGAACGAAAGCAAGATATGCAAGTTTTCGCAAGAGAGCTTGTGCACTGCGTCTGTTGTGACGCATAAATCCTAATGATCTAAATGAATTGGCGCACTACCCAAGTTATGTGCTCTGACCACGGTAGGTTAGGTGTTAGGTGCACACACAGATACCTATAGCTCAAAGTCAGTGATGCGATACCATTGTCAATGTGATAGGTGAACTGAGAATCAACAGGTCGGCGAGTGAAAGGCGTAGTTTTACACTTCGACACATTTATTGTCATGAGCCATATGCTACACTACTGGTTCACTATTTCAGGTAAAGTAGTTCCCTTATTTAAAAGCGGCAATAGATCCTCACCAGAAAATTATCGCCCCATATCACTAACATGCATTTGCTGCAAGATGCTCGAGCATATCATTTCTTCGCACATTTATTGTCATTTAGAAACCAATAACTTCTTTTTTGATAACCAGCATTTAGGCGAGGTTTTTCTCGCGACACCCAACTACTGGAATTTACCACTAATCTTCACTTCAATATTTATAATAATTTACAAACTGACTGCATTTTCCTTGATTTTTCTAAAGAATTCAACCGCGTGCCTCATTCCCGTCTGATTTCAAAATTAACAGAACTTCATTTACACTCGCTAACCTTATCGTGGATCCGTAACTTTTTGTCTTTTCGAAAGCAGTTCACTCTGGTTAATAACTCTTCCTCTCCAATTTCCGATGTCACCTCCGGAGTGCCTCAGGGTAGCGTCTTGGGGCCACTACTTTTTCTAATCTACATTATTGATCTTCCAACTAATATTTCTTTGTCAATACGGCTTTTTGCTGACGATTGCATTCTATACCGTTCTATAACTAGTACCGATGACCACCTTGCTTTCCAAAAAGACCTTAATCTCATTAACAACTGGTGTGGTGCATGGCAAATGACTTTAAATTTATCAAAATGTATTGTATTATCCTTTAGTAAAAATAACTGTTGAATTTGATTACTTCATAAATAATTAAAACAAGTCACGGTCGTCTTCATGTACCTTAGCGTCCATTTCACTTCTAATCTTACTTGGGCGGCACATGTAACCTACATATATGCAAACGCATCAAGAACACTGGGATACTTACGTCGAAACCTACGAAACACGCCAAATAATGTCCGCAAACAAGCCTACTTAGCCTTTGTTCGCCCACAGCTGGAATTTGCATCATCGATATGGTCCCCCTTCCAAGCCTATCTCATTAACCGGCTAGAAGCTGTGCGAAACAGGGCGTCACGGTTCATTTCATGTATTTACAGTCGCCCCTCGAGCGTGACACAAATAAAACATGAACTTTCATTGCAGCATCTAGATATGCGGCGCACAGCTGCCCTCCTATTTTTGCTTCATAAATATATTCACGCGTCCACGCCACCACCCTTCTCACTAACGGCACCATTGCGCATGTCTAAATGACTTCATAATCAGCGAAGCGCCACACGCATCTTTGAAAAACAAAATCATTCAACTAATCGGCTTTGCCTCGTGCCATAGCACTCTGGAATGACCTACCCGACGTCATAGATAGATATCTAAGGTTTAACGTCCGAAAACCACCATATGATTATGAGAGACGCCGTAGTGGTGGGCTCCGGAAATTTAGACCACCTGGGGTTCTTTAACGTGCACCCAAATCTGAGCACACGGGCCTACAACATTTCCGCCTCCATCGGAAATGCAGCCGCCGCAGCCGGGATTCGATCCCGCGACCTGCGGGTCAGCAGCCGAGTACCTTAGCCACTAGACCACCGCGGCGGGGCTACCCGGCGCCATTGTCAATTTAAATAATCATAAAAACTTTCGCGAGCAATTAATGATACATCTATCTCTATATCTTTGTATACGCTCCTTGAATTCTGTTTTTGTTCTTTGTGATTTTTTGCGGATGGGAAATTCTTGTTATTACTCTAATCCTTGTCATTGCTCAACCACTGTTATTAGTTCCAATGATATTACTGGCCTTGTATTGTTATTAGTTATTAGTTGCTCTGTAGTTGCTTTTTGTAGTTTTTTGTCGTTGCTTCACTTTGTAGTGGTTTTATATTATGGCAGAAGTATAGCCCACTAGCATTCTTCCTATGTACCCCCCTTACTCTATGCTTCGTATTACAGCCTAAAATTTAATATCTTAAATTAAGGTATTTAAATAAATAAATAAATTTAATTAGGTGCGACGTGATCATTAGTGTTGGTTATAAGGCGGTAATTCTTGCAGTCATCAGCAAATATTCGTATGCGAAAGGTGATGTTGTTGGGCAGATAATTTATATGAATTAAGAACAGCAGAGGCCCAAGGATGCTCCCCTGCGGTAAACCTGAAGAAATTACCAATTTTGGTGAATCGAACTCATTGACCTAGGCAAATTGCTCTCAATTAGATAGAATTACGCAGCTATGACAATGTATAGGCGTTTAAATTTAAAGATGAATGTTTTGATATGAGGTGGCAATGTGCAATTTTGTGAAATACCTACATTGTGATAATCACTTTTAATGATATAAGAGCGGTACATTTTGAATTAGCCATCAATAATTATTAAGAAAGCTTTTTGTTCATATTTAGGCTATTTATATCGAATTCTGGTTGGCCTGATGTCATATACCTTGAAAACGCAAGGACTCCAAAGCAAGCGTGAAAACTTTACGCATCGCTTTGAAGTGAATCATGGTGAGTGGGAAAAGCATGTAGCGTGGAATATGAATATACCCCAAATCAACCGAGACGTTACTCACCCACACATGCAAATTAGTGACAACGCGTGTGTATCACATATAAAATTTGTTTTTGCTGTTCATCCACCGCTTCCTGCGCCCGACTCCGGTGTAGCAGCTTGTTCCCAGTCCGGTGTAGCAGCTTGGTGTCGGCGTTGCCATTTTTCCGCTGCTTCCCGAGCACTCGGGAAGCAGTGGCAAATGTGTAGCTTGCAGGCTGCGTATACTTCGGGTCGCCTATGCCATGCTCTCGCCTTCGGAGTAGCAGCTTCGCCTTTCGCGAGCGAGTGTTTCTTGATCGTTTTCCTTTTTAGCAAAAAGAGAATGTGTGGCCTGCAACATGCTTGTTCTTCATCATTCTTGGTGTCATAGTCATGACGTATAATGGGTACCTTGCATGTACGGAGCCGTGATGACAGAATGAGAATGTGTGGTCTGGAACGCACTTATTCTTCATATCCATCGCCTATATACTATCGTCGGCGTGCTTATACTTCATCGGCGTCGTCATAACGCATAATGGGTACCATAATGTGCTGTGCTGGAAACAGGCATCTGCTCCTGGTAACGCGAGAACTTTGGCTTATGACCCTGGGTTGAGTGACCATTGCTTCTGGCCGCTGCAATCGAGTTACTCGTGGGTTCCAGAAACGTAGTACAAAGACATATATACAACTACAGTAAATCGAATATCGAAGCCATCAACCACGGCCTCAGGAGCTTTTGCAATACTTTCCTTCCGTTGTTTTCCTCTCGCTCAGTCGGGGAAAACTGTTCTTATCTTCAACATAAACTAAGTGAGTTGGCTTATGCGCACATTCTACGTATCTTTCTTATAATAACAGTATCTAAACCATGGTCCCATGGATTGCTGCACGCTATTAAAAGCAAGAAAAAAAAACGTCTATTCAAGGCGGCAAACCTCAAGGGCATCCGTGAGCCCCAGGAAACACATCGGGCTGCTGAAAAGAAAAAACCAACTGTCATGCCCTTCATGGTGCTAAACACAAATTTATGTCTTGTGACCTTCAATTGCGCATGAAAAACAACAGCGAAAGGTTCTACAAATCCATTTCTCTTACTGACATCTTTGATGATTTATCAATGGTAGATGAAGGAAGAAATGTTGATTCCGAAGATTGTGCCACCATGTTTATTATTTATTTCACGAGTTTATCTACAAAGAAAGACTACTCATACCTTCCATTGGCAGAAGTTGATTAAAAGTACATGAACACCATATCGTCACTATCGCTGGAATCTCAGCACTCATTAGAGATATGAAAATATCGACGTGCGCAGGAAGCCCTGGTATTAACACTCAAATTCTCAAACAGACCATTACATCATCTAGAATCATACTCGCCCACATCTTCAATAAATCATCAACAGGCGAGATATCACATGAATGAAAAATTTGCATAATCGTAATTGTAATCAAATTCGGCAACGAATCCGACGTTAGTCATTATCACCGCATATTACTTACTTGTATCCAGTGTAAACTGCTAGAATATGTCATTGCATCAAATGTCGCAAAGAACGTTGAAGCTAACAATTTTCTTTTTAGCGGAACCCACATGGGTTCGGAAAAGTTTTCTTATGTGACCCTCAATTAAGAAATTCAGCAATAATTTATTCACGCTCATTATTAAGTGCCCTGACATAGACTGCATATTCACCGATTTCTCTAAAGTATTTGATCACGTTCGGCTTTGTCACCTAAGGTATTGTCACCAATTCGAGACTCTTTGAATTTATTTAGGTTCAGAAACTTTCTTTCATTCTGTTAGCAGTATACCGTCACTAATTCCTCTTTATTTCCTTTATCAGATGTAACCGTAAGTTACATCTGTTATTCAAGTTACATATGTCATTTTTTCTTAAATGTTTAGATGAAGAGGTTGGTGCCAATGCGTGGCACCGGCTACTCCTCTCCTTGCACAAATGTCGACATCGCATATTTTGTAGCACACACAAGGCTATACATATGTGCATAGCACATCACACACGCAATGAGTCCACGCTTTTAGATACTGAGTGTCCGCACCAGACAGAAATGTTCACACACTAGATAGAAATGATCCACATCACACAGAGTTTGTAATAACACAAGTAATCACGCCAATTTATGTGTTCACAGAAAACAAGAAAGTTCAATAAAATGTCTAAGGTATTCTCGTCGCTTAAGTTGTGAACTGTTTTCAGAAAGGTTTTCTCAAAAATTATCGTAGTGAAACACTAAAATAATGTTTTGAAACGTACCACTTAACAATGGCGATAATACATTTTCTCGTTCAGTACTTTAGAGCTCTTTCTGAATTCTCCAGAAAGTGAACGGCTGCACGCGCTGCAGTGGCTTGTATCTTCCCTTTTGGCCAAGGACCCAAGATTTTCGCAAATTGATAGAGGTCGCTTATCCAAAGAGTTTAGTGTTTGCAAAAGGCTCTTTCGAGGTACGTCATATTGTTTACAGTGAAGAATAATGTGCTCGACATCTTTTTGAGCTTCTTCCACATAAGCAAGTGGGACTGCTAGCTTTTCTCATTTTATGCAGGAATGCCTTCGTCTACCTTCGTGTAACGCCCACAACCAAACACAGGAACAGGTTCACAGATTGTGTTTCCAATGTAGCTTATAGGTTTCTTTTAAGTTGTCGACTTGAGTACCTTGGCCAAACAGGCAGGTGTTTTAATGAAAGGGCGAAGGAGCATGACTATAATGTACGCAATACGACCAGTGGTTTTTCGGCTGACCTTTGCAGGCGTTGTGGCTGCTCGCCTGACTTTCATAGTACTCGTTTTTTTTTAATGGGGAAGGACAAGATAGAGCGCGAGATTGTTGAGGCTTTCTTCATTCATGAAGCGGGTGAAAAGTGCGTGAGCAGGCCTTCTATATCCTTGTCTGACGCTGAAATGAGTTATCTTAGAGGCTTCCTTTGATTTTCCGTGTCTTTTGCTTTATCATAACCCGATGCATTTCACTCATCACGCTTGCGCGAGTTCCTTTGAAGATTTTATCGCTTGCAGTTTTTACCACTGCTTAAAACCAGCCTTCTTTTCTTCCTTCTAGACCTCCTCTTAACCACATTTTAGGCACATATATATGCACAGGTGACGGCAATAGAATTTCAGTTGTTAGTCAGCGCTCTGTCTCTACTGTCCTTCTTTTTCCCCGAGTTTTTGTGCTGCCCTTTCTATGTGAGCACTATGAACCGACTAGCCCAAATCAAAGTACTTCTCAAAATACTTCTTATCGTGTAGGCTGCACCAACTTGAAGCCTGTGGATAACTGTTTCTACCGATCGGCTAACCTTTAACGGAGTATTAAATTTTATAACGGGATTAAAGTTATATAACTGAGAATTTGGAGCATCATTTTTGAACCAGGTTTCCATAGACAGTTGGCGGCTCAGCTATTTACTGGACATCGTGCACCGCTCATCGATAGAGGTAGCAGTGACATAATATTTTCCTGGTGTGTTGCATGTACGATGTGATCAGCTATGTTATTTTCTGTGATTTCACAGTGGCTTCGCACCCAGCGGAACATTTATGTGCGGTTTAAATCTTTCGCTATTGTGTACGCCCTCTGTATTTTATATGCGAGCCCACTAGCTTTGTTGAGCAAGCTGATGCCTTTTAAAGAAACTAATGAGAACTGTGAGTCGCTGATAACTACCCATTGATGTGGACCTGGCTGTAAACAGATGAAGCGTAAAGCACGGGGGATTGCATAAAGCTCTGCCATTGTGGGTGTTGTGAAATGGCTTAACTTAAAAGCTTTTCTCGCTTGGTATGCAAGTACAAAGAATACCGACGTAAAGCTTTGGTACAGACATGATCCATCAATATAGACGTAAATATAGTCTTCATAATCGGTGTAAAAATGTGTTAAAGTTAATTGCTTTATTGAAATTACAGGCATATCATTCTGACAAGGTAATCCTGGAATCAAAGTTGTAATATCGGGCATAGAGGGTCGCCATGGTAGGAGGGATGCACGTGGAGGCCAGTATTCATGCGTAGGCAGTAAACTCTTGCATTCTAGAATATTTTATGTATTCTTGCAGCTGATCTCTCCTGAATAGCTAAGTATAGGGGATGATTATGGTGTTGAATATCCAACTCAACATAATGCCGACAAGGTTCCGTGAATTTTATAGCATGAAAAGACGGTTGAGGAGACCCCGCAATTACGAAAGCACTAGCACACGTTTGGGGTTCACCTAGACATATACGAGGGCTTGTGTAGAATGCTCGCTGTATATCTAGAAATACTGCAATGACGATTCTTCCGTAGTTGTCTTGATCTATAAGTGACAAGGTCTAAAATGGCAGCCATGGTGCAGCAGCGTGTACGGAAGCCTTCCATGTTTTCTGGAAGCACATTCGTACATTCCATCCAACACTGAAGTCTAGCGTCGATCATCGTTTCTATAATTGATACATCTTGCATCTGTTATTCATGTTACATCTGTTATTCATGTTACATTTGTTATTCATATTACATATGTTATTGATTTCACATTTGCTTTTCAAAATCAAACATGAATGCAGCGGGTAGATCCCGCAGTTTTGGGTCTTCTCTTGATTTTAATTTATATCAGGGACCTGCAATCGCATATCTCCTCATACATACTGCTCTTTGCATGGGATAGTATCATATATCTCAAGATAACTTCTTCGTCAGATCACCTTGTTTTTCAGAAAGACCTAGATCTCATAAATATTTATAGCTCACGCTGGCAAAAGACACCTAATACTGAGAAATTCAAGCTAATGACCATAACAAGCAAGAAATTATTTTTTTCTCATTATTTGTACTCGTAATAACGGAAATGTGACACGAAAATAATCTTATAAATACCTTGGCATGTATCTTTCAGTCTCACTGTCACGGTCCACGCATATTGACGAAACTTCAGCGCAGGCATCCCGCACTCTTGGTTACCTAAAACGTAACCTTCGTGCTGCTCCAACATTGACCAAACCACTTGCATATTCAACCTTCGTTCGCCCTTAACTTGAATTTCCCTCACCAGTTTGGTGACCTTATCAGGCCTATCCAATCAACGCCCTTAAACGTTTGCAAAACCGTGCCATGCGCTTTGTTGGTAAAAATTACAGCTGACATTCGAGTATCACTCACAATAAATCATTGCTATCATTGCTTTCCTTAGATTCGCGCCGAAAGATCTCCGAGCAGCCTGTTTGACAAAATACGCCAGCACTTTCCCTCTCACCTAGCAGATACGTACTTCTCGGCGTTTGCACAATAGCTGTTCTTTGAAACGCATTTTTGGACGCATCAACGCGTTCAATTATTTGGCAATACCAGTAGCGCTTGAAATATATAATGATCGTCCTGACAGCGCTGTTCACATTAGTTATCCTGTATTGCTTTGTCAAAAAGTTAGTACCATTTTCTCACCAGTGGCTTGAACCTTTGGAAGATGATTGATGTATAATCCTCGTCGCTGCTATTGTATAATTTGTTGTGGTAATGTTATGTACCCTTACAAATGAGCACCTCGGCATTTTCCTTATTATCTGCATGTCCTGTTCACTCTCGCCAACAAATATGTAACGTAACTTCCTGGTTGTTATTTGTTATATCTTGTATATTTGTGTTTTCATGCTTCAACTATTGTTAATATGCGCTGTATAATCCCGTTTCCCTCACGCAATACTCAAGCTGAAGCCTGTAGAAGCTGTGTGAATGAACGAATAAATACATGAATAAATAAATAACAAATAAAGAGAGAGAAACTTTGTTATTTATATATATACAAGGAGTTAGAGGAAGATGGGCTGGTGCGGGTCGCCCTTCACACACACTAGGTGGGCTCCTCGTTACAGAAGTCCATAGGCAGCCAACGCGACTTGAGCTCGGTTGACCAGGGCCTTCTGGCTTGCCAGGTTGAAACAATTGAGCAGGGCTGGCTCCCAGTCCTTCCGGGTGAGGTTTGGTTTGGGGGTGAGGTGCGGAATTGACTGGCATTCCCACATCATGTGGAAGATGTCAGAGGACTTCTCTGCCTAGTGCGGGAATTTTCCTCTACAAGCAGATTGAATACATTTGAAAACTACCGGTATTTGAAAGTGTCCTGTATTTATTGGTCAAGTGTTCCTCCCGGAGCTCTGCGAAAATTTTTACCGTCCCCAAGCCCAAGAGGCGCTGGTTAGACGTGGTTTTTGGGAGACCGAGGGCACGCTTGTACATCTTCCTGAGAATGACCTCAAGGGCATTCTCGTCAAACTTGTGCAGGTGGGGGTGAAGAGCCGAGTAGACGACTCGACTGGCTACGAATGCATGCGCCAGCTGCAAGGCATCTTTGCAATGTAACTGCCTCCGCTTGTTGGAAACACGATGGACCTTATGGTCCATCTGGTCTTCCACCTTATGCAGTTTTGTAAACATTGTGTCGACTCAGCGATGTTTATGAATACAGACCCAGTACTCTGATCTCATCGTGTTTTGGGATGGGTCCGCTTCGTAAGGACAGTTCGATTTCGGTAGTGCACTTTGCCGAGTGGCGCATTTGAACAAATTACGATTTGGTCAGGGAGCATTGGAGACCACAGCGGTGGGCGTAGGCGTCCACGATCTGTTCCGCTTGCTGCAGGTTGGCTTCTATGTCTCCTACCGATCCGTGTTTAGCCCATATGGTAATATTGTTGGCATACAGCACGTGCTGTATGACTTCAACATTACCCAGCTGAGCCGGGAGTTTCATCATGGCCAGTATAAACATTGCGGGTGAGAGCACTGCACCCTGTGGGGTGCCTCTCGTACCTAATTGATAGGGGCCATGTTATTCATCTTGTATTCGGATGTACGACTGTCGGTCAGAGAGGAATTGTCGAATGTATTGAAACGTGTTGTGTCCACAGTTGAATTGAGAAAGGTGCTTCAGCATTTTGCCATGTGTTATGTTTTCAAAGACCGCCTTCAAATCAAGGGCGAGTATTGCCTTGTCACTAGGAGGGTATTCGGCAGGATTTAGAATTTCGTGGTCTAATAGAAGCAGGACATCCCGTGCGGACCGGTGCAGGTGGAACCTGAACATTGTGTCTGCAAATATGTGTTGGTTTTCTAAAAACTCCGACAAGCGATCATTGTTCAGTGGAATTGTCGAGGCTTTTGGTCCCGCACGAAGCGGGCGCATCTTCAACTTTTCCTCTCAACTCTTGACCCACTTTCGGTGGTGGTTGCCCACCAGGAGCCAGGGATTGGCGCCGCTCTTATAAAATCATCACTTTCCAGTAGGACCCTTCTTCTTACGTCTGTGTGCATAAAAATTATACAGCTAACCTTGTCGACTTGGAACTTCAAACTGTGTATTCCTACGTGATGGTGAAACTTCTTCCACTCATCAAAGAAGATGCGCCACTCCACGTACTTCACATATATTGTTCCCCCAGACTTAAAAATGTAACGTTTGCAGCACTCTTCAGTCGCGCTCTGAGGGCTGCCGACAATGATTCCCAGGTGATCATGGGTGATTTCAACACTCACAGCACACTGTGGGGATATGTGCTGGCGGAACTTGTGCCCACGCTGGGCTTCACTCTTCACACTGACCCTGCACATTCAACGCAGGAAGGTAACTCCGTGACTCGGGACACGTGTCCGGACCTTATCTTCACCAAAAACATTAGACATGCAGACTGGGCCAACACAGAGGAAACCCCCGGAAGTGACCACTGCATACTCCACACCACTGTCACAACCAAACCAATGTCAAGACCCTATGCCCAAACCCGCATACCTGACTGGACAAAGTTCAGGAAACCCTACCCTAATCTGGCATCTATTTACGAAACAGGTTACCACGCTTGGTCAGAAGAATTGGTCACGCACCTTCGTTCGACGGATACTCAAGTTCAACTCTCAGAGACTACGCCGGTGGTGAAAAATAACCTTCTTCAACTCTGGAAGGCGTGGAACATCCTCGTCCGCAGATGGCGCTGCCAAAAACACAATCGGAAACTCAAAATTCGCATTGCCGAGCTCACCTAATGAGTGGCAAAGTACGTGACCCAGCTCGCCGACTTAAATTGGTTACACAGATGCAACAAGGCTGCTAGATAAATGTCCAGTTGGAACACTTGGCGTCTCTTTCACGCCTTAATTGATCCGACCCAGACCAGAGCCGAGACACAAAAACACCTCCAACGGGTGATCAATGCCTTCGATTGAGACACCTCAAAATTTGCATGCAAACTACGCGATCAGTACCTCTGTGTCCGGCATGACAACAAAGGACCAGCATACTCGTATGCAGGTTCTGAGAATGCGGAGCTGAATCAACCGTTCCAGCCCCATGACCTGAAGGTGGCCCTGACTGAAATTAGGCGAGGAACGGCGCCGGGGAGAGACAAAGTAACATTGAATTCACTTGCCAAACCACCCGACCCGGCCTACGACGCACTCCTCGGGTACATAAACTCAACCTGGCTTGATGGGACACCCCTTCCAATTGAATGAAATACCGCCCTGGCCATTTTCATTCCGAAAGCCGGAAAAGCCGTAAACGCGGACAATTTTCGCCCCATCTCTCTCAACTCTTGTGCGGAAAATATGATGGAGACTATGCAGCGAGATCGCTTGTCCGAGTACGCGGAACAATAACAACAAAAATAAACCCTGAGGTGCTTCACCCTTGAAATCTCCTCTTTGTGAGGAGTATTGTTCTATGGAAAGACATGATGCTCTAGTAGTAGCGCAAGACACAGTCACGAGAATCAAAGTGACGTTTTTATACACGGCCTTCTTAGTTAGCGGCAGGGCTCATATGAAATAGCGTCTGAATAAACCTCTGGTAAAGATGAACATGATAACGCCTACACGATTGCGAGATGCCCAGAGAAAGAGACTTGCAGTGCGCATTGTTCGAGTTCCTGTATCTCCACTATAAATGTAGTGGGTAAAATATATCGTCGCACTAATATGACGGACGTTTAAAAAATTGCAGCCAAACCCGCTATGAGATCACAACAAATGTCACGTGTGCCGTACTTGTCCGCTATGACCGCCACCACAGCTGGCCGTAACCACTATCGTACGAAATGAGAAAATATTAAGTAAACAAAGAACTCCTAGAGCCGAGTGGTATTTCAATCCGGCTCGCCCGCGTGCCAACTCAGTATTCTACTATTGACGTACGCCAGTGCTTGGAATTTTGTTGCAAAGTGACCATAGACAGGCTTCATGTCCGGAAAGAAATCGCATTTTTATGTAATAAACTGCTTTGTAATAACCCGCCAACAAAATACAAGGTGTCACACAATGTAAATTGCGTAAAAAGTGGGTCGTCGATAGGTACGACCCAATTACAGGAGCGCTTGGCATAATTCACTGTCGTCAGTGACAGCTCCAAAAAGGTATACAAAATTCCTTGCAAGTGCGGAGCGGGTACCATGCTTGTCCGAATAATGACGAAGGATGACATAGTGAGTGTCTCGCTAATACATAAATATTATGATTTGTGGCGTGGTGGGTACCCTGCAAGTGTGCGTGTAGCAGTAGCCAAAATATTGTTTAAAAAAGACTCTCAAATGCCACCCTCCTAGCTTTCGCTCTGAATGTGCTGCGCGTTCCGCGCAGGCCAGGTATTTTTTTAATGTTTCACCCGTACCACTACTAAATACTACAAACTCTTTGAACGACATGCACTTATTGCCACGTTCTATTTCCGAAGTTTTGTTATCGTCCCAAAAAAGTAGTCGTCATCTGGGTCGTCGGGTGGTGGTTGGTCGACAGGCGCACGAGAGAGACAGTCGGCGTCGGAGTGTTTCTTGCCGGACTTGTAAATGACAGTAATGTCATATCCTTGAAGTCTCAGGCTCTATCGTGTGAGGCGACCTGAAGGGTCCTTCAAGGTGGCAAGGCGTGGTGGTCGCTCACAACTTTGAAGGGCCTGCCGTACAGGTAGGGGCGAAAATTCAACGTAGCCCAGATGATGGCGAGGCACTCCTTTTCTGTTGTGAAATAATTGGCTTCTGCTTTGGATAGCGATCGGCTGGTGTAACTAATAACCCTTTCAAATCCGTCAGCCCTCTGCACAAGAACGGCGCCAAGACCTACGCTGCTTGCGTCAGTGTGTATTTCTGTCTCAGAGAATTCGTCGAAATGGGCAAGTAACGGAGGCGTCTGGAGGCGATGTTTAAGCTCCTGGAAAGCGTGTTCCTGCGGCGTTTCCCACTTGAACTCCACGTTGGCCTTGTTAAGGTTAGTGAGAGTATCGGCGATGCGGGCGAAGTTTTCACGAACCGCCTATAATAGGCGCACAGGCCGAGAAATCGGCGCACCGCCTTTTTGTCAGTGGGTGGCGGGAAGTCGGCGATGGGGGCTGTTTTCCGCGGAATGGGACGAACTTCAGACTTGCTAATAACGTGCCCCAGAAACAAGAGCTCCTCGTACGCAAATCTGCGCTTTTCTGGCTTCAGTGTGAGTCCGGACGTCTTGGTGGCTTGAAGTTCAGCTTCAAGGCGCCAAATATGCTCGTCGAAACTCGACGAAAACACGACGACGTCGTCCAAGTACACAAGGCAAGTCTGCCACTTCAATCCTGCCAGTACTGTATCCATAATGCGTTGAAAAGTTGTAGGTGCTGAGCAAAGACCGAAGGGCATCACCTTAAACTTCGATTTGCCAATAGCCAGTCTTGAGGTCCATTGACAAAAAGTACTTGGCGTTATGGAGCCGATCAAGTGCGTCGTCTATTCGTGGGAGAGGATACACGTCCTTTCTTGTGATTTTATTCAGGCGGCGATAATCGACGCAGAAACGTAGGGTCCCATTTTTTTTCTTTACAAACACGATGCCCTTGGACTCTTGGACGGCAGGATAATATTTTCCCGCAGCATTTCATCAACTTGTCTCTTCATGGCCTCACGTTCTCACTTCGAAACCTTGTACGGACTCTGACGGAGTGGTCTGACATTTTCTTCGCTTATGATGCGATGTTTCGTGATTGGGGTCTGCCGAATTTTTGATGACGACGAAAAGCAATCTTCGTATTGCAGGAGCAGGGCCTTGAGCTGTTTTTGCTTATAGTTCAGAAGTCTGGGATTGACAATGAAAGCTATGGGAGCGGCTTGGTTCCTCTGAGCAGGTTCCGCAGAATCGACGAGGGCGAAAGCACTGGTGACTTCGACAACTTCTTCGATGTATGCGACCATTGTTCTTTGTTCACATGTTTGTACTCATTGCAGGAATTTGTGAGCAGAATCGTTGCTTTGCCTCCCCGCAGCTCTGCAATTCCTCTTACTACGCAATTATTTCGCGTGACCAACAGATGCTGACTGCCTTCAACGACGCCTTCCAAGTCAGGTGATTTAGGAGCGCCGACTGAAATAATGACGCTCGAGCGAGGCGGAATGGTGACTTGTTCTTCCAGCACATTCAAGGCATGGTTTCCTGACGGCGTGCGCGGCGGTAGTGCTTCTTCTGTGGATAAAGTTATCGACTTTGTTTTTAGGTTGATGACAGCACCATGGAGGCATAAGAAGTCCATGTCAAGGATGACATCTATCGAGCAACGCTGTAGGACTACGAAGTCTGTAGGATAAATACGGCCGTTAATAATGACTCTCGCTGTGCAAATTCCTGCAGGCTTTACGAGATGACCTCCGGCTGTGCGGATTTCAGGGCCTTCCTAAGCTGTCCTAACTTTCTTTGACTTCGTGGCGAACGACCCACTGATGACGGAGTTGTCCCCGACAGCATCACAAACTCTCAACAACGCCGATCGCGACCTGAAGTCGTTCATGTCACGCGCCTCAAGTCGTTTCATGCACGTTGACAAACTGAAACAGTGTTTTTTGTAATATTATTGTATCGTAATTTATTCATTGTACTTTCTTGCATCATTGTTGTACCTTCATCTTTAGTTAAAGCATCAGGACGATGCCTTTTTCAGAGCGGAGCAATACCACGTTCCATTTCCCAAGTTTTGTTATCGTCCTAAAACACTACACAATTCTCAGCGCAAACCGCGCCTTCATTTTTCGAGAAGCTTCCGGACTGTAGTATATCATTTCGATATGATCACGCCTACTCTGCGAACAGTACAGATTATTCTGGAACCTACGCCGCCACCAGCGATAACGCTAGAACATTTGATAGCAAGAGTATAAATGCCGACGCGCTTCGCCGCTTGTCAATTGTTGATCGACGGCCGGCGCTCCGTTCACCGCTATCAGTCCAAGACTGCTACTGTAGTGCGAATTTCCGTTTACTGGACACAGGTTCGCCCAAATAAGCAATTTATTATTCGGCTCGCAGTGTGCTCCATTCGTCCCCGTCACGACACCGTGATATGATTGATTGATTTGTGGGGTTTAACGTCCCAAAACCACCATTTAATTATGAGAGACGCCGTAGTGGAGGACTCCGGAAATTTTGACCACCTGGGGTTCTTTAACGTGCACCCAAATCTGAGTACACGGGCCTACAACATTTCCGCCTCCATCGGAAATGCAGCCGCCGCAGCCGGGAATCGAACCCGCGACCTGCGGGTCAGCAGCCGAGTACCTTAGCCACTAGACCACCACGGCGGGGCCACCGTGACATCCCTGTCCAAAATTTGCGTCTAACGTAGGTAAGAAAATAGAGATGGAAGAATTAAATGCAGATAGTTTCTCTTGTTTTATTTTTTGGTTACAATACTTTGCACTGATTTAGGGCGAAATCAGGTTACGAACAAATAATAATATTGGGGTAACAAGTTGATTGATTGATTGATTGATTGATTTGTGGGGTTTAACGTCCCAAAACCACCATATGATTATGAGAGACGCCGTAGTGGAGGGCTCCGGAAATTTCGACCACCTGGGGCTCTTAAACGTGCACCCAAATCTTAGCACACGAGCCTACAACATTTCCGCCTCCATCGGAAATGCAGCCGCCGCCGCCGGGATTTGAACCCGCGACCTACGGGTCACCAGCCGAGTACCTTAGCCGCTAGACCACCGCGGCAGGGTGAGGGGGGTAACAAGTACGCACATGCATTGATGGCAGCGTTAACAACGAAAAAATTGAGACTGCCAAACCCATTCATATTCAAGAAGTTAACAAGGCATAACTCTAAAAATCATACCTTTTGTACGCTCTCAGTGATAACATTCATTTAATGCAGAATTGAAAGCAAGCACGACGCGTTTCAACGCGTACGTAGAGGTATCATAAGGGCAGCAATATTTTATGCGACCCTTATCTATAATTTGGAACATCCGAAAGCACCGGTGACGTGACAACAGTGTAAGACCGGAGCGCCTGACCCTGCAGCGTAGCGCAAAAGGAACGAAGCGACCATCTTGCGAAACACCCGGAGGCAGCCGCTGTATTCGTCAACAGGCGCTGCCACTTCATTAAAAACCTTCTGTTATTCAGCGTCCTTCGCAGGTCCTCCCGTCAAGCAGGAGCGGGGAAGATGTCTCGAGGGCGCTGCTCGGCTGTGGGTTAAGGCGTCCACCTGAAACACGAGACACGGCCTCTCGTACATGACTTAGGACGCTGTTCACGGTGCGTAATGATTATTTAACGACGACGCCTGGCGCCTCAATAAAGCGGCCGCTTGCTTCGAGATGTGCGGGAAAGGAGTGACTTCTTGTGGCCCACAGACCCGGCATTCGCGAACACGATTTGGCCCGACGCTGCCAATGTGATCATGGAAGCGCGCTTAATGTTGAGTCCAGGCCCGTGCGATGCCGCGATGCTTAGCATGACCTTGTGGGGTTAGTCGTCCTTCCGGGGGCGATGGACCAACTGCGGATACAAATTAGATTTTTTTCATGAGATTGTGCAACCAAGTATTTTAAAAAAGGCGAATACTTATGCTTGAACGAAACTAACAACACATAGCTTGCTGTCATGTGGCGCTCGTTCCTGCATTTTTATACCGCGTATGATAAGTCAGTAGTGCAAATCTTTGATATTCTCTTTAGGGCCCAGTGAGTTTTGCTAAGTTCTTAAGAGAATTCCAGAACTACGAAAAAAGAACTTTTGTGACAATATGCATGCTTCGTTGTTAGTTATACTGGTGTATAAAAGAAGTCCGAAATTATGAAATGAAACAACGGGACTGCGCTCAAGTGCTACACCATGCCAGCACTTTGAATTATACATCGAGAGACAAAACCGGGCTCACGGATAGTGAGACTTTCCTTTGTCAGGGATGACGGCACTTCATGGCGGTGTGCCTCTGTCAAAAAATTTCGATGCGCTGTGACATTTGTGCAACGAACCATCGCCATTCATTGCACCATGCATGGTTTACGCGCACGGCTCTATCAATGCAAACACGCTTCATAGCGCTGCAATTCATCAGACACTTGCGGCGTTTCTTCTGGCTAAAATGAAGCCAAATACGGAAACTCAAACTTAGCAAAAGCTCACTTAAGCGCACCTAATATTGCCACGTTCCATTTCCCAAGTTTTGTTATCGTCCCAAAACACTACACAATTCTCAGCGCAAACCACGCCTGCATTTTTCGAGAAGCTTCCGGACTGTAGTAGATCATTTCGATAAGATCACGCCTACTTTGCGAACTGTACAGATTATTCTGGCGCCTACGCCACCGCCAGCGATAATGCTAGAACATTCGACGGCAAGAGTATAAATGCCGACGCGCTTCGCCGCTTGTCAGTTGTTGATCGACGGCTGACGCTCTGTTCGCCGCTATCAGTCCAAGACTGCTACTGTAGTCCGACTTTCCGTTTACTGGGCACAGCTTCGCCCAAATGAGCAATTTATTATTCGACTCGCAGTGTGCTCCATTCGTCCCCGTCATGACCCCGTGACTTAATCGCACTTAATATCTTCAACTTCTACCACAGCTAAAAATAAAATACGGCAATTTCTTATCGTAACATGAACTCAAAGAGGCGGTTTCTTCATAAGAAAGGAAGCTTGAGTGAAATGGTACGCGTTCATCTTGGTTGAACAGCGCACATGAGATGACGAAGTAAAAGAACATAGAGAGGTGCTGACTAGCGACTAAAATTTATTTGCGAAATATCATCTGAAATACAGGCTAATTGCTACTTGACAGAAAATTTAAACAAAAGATCTTTAATAGCAACACATCGAAACACGCCGCAAGCAAGGGAAAAAATATACGTTTGTATCATGTTGAGCAGGTGTTGGAAAGATATGTATCTTTCGGCGTCACTCATCAAAATTGATGGCATGCTGACACATTTTTTTTTGTTTTACAGCTAAAGCTGTTATGAGATCACATCTCGGGCCACGCACAATTGTCCGCTGCCGCCACCGGTGTCCATAACAACATCGCGTGAAATCATAAAACAAATTATTGCCAAAAACACAGTGGGACTCGAAACCTGGGTCTGTTGGTTGACAGCCCAGCATTCTACCACTGAGCTACGCCGGCACTTGTTACTTCTTGGCAAACCTAGCACAAAAGACACAGTGGGGCTCGAACCCGTTGCACTGGGTGCCAGCCCAGTATTGTAGCGCTGAGCTATGCTGGTGTTTGTGACATGTTGTCAAACTTGCCTTAGGCAGGCTTGATGTCGGGAAAGCAATCGTGTTATTACGACTTATGAAGCGTTTTAAAACAGCAAAGGAATAACCAGTCGTCGCACAATGCCAACGAGTGGGCCGTCCAATTCTACAAGCCATTACAAAAGCTTGTTCTTGTTCTCCTATTAACTGTGGCGAACCCCCTTCAGCTATAATTCCTCATCGTCGTCAGGCACTGCATGAATAATTGCACGAAATTCCATGCAAGTGCTCAGCGGATACAACGCTTCTCAGAAAAATGACGATAAATAGCATAGGGAATGCCAGCCTACTACCCAAGTTTATTATTGATGCCATAGTGGGTATCATGAAAGTATGCTTGCGGTAGTTACCCAATTAGATTTTTGAAAAGGCTGTGAAAGGTGGCCCTTCCAGCTTTCGCTGTGACTGTGCTGCGCCATCCACGCAGGCCTGGCGTTTTTCCTTCTGATGTGGAAGGGTTCAATCGCTTCTCTTGCTGATTTTTATAATTCTACAGTATTTTATGTTGTTGAAACAGGCTGCACAGCCGCATTCGTCACAATGCGCGGAGAGGGAGTATGATTTTCACTTTGATAATGAGCGTTCGTGTTCCCGAGAGTGAGCGTTGATGCATCTATCGCTTTGGTCAGTGTAAATTTTACTGCATGATAAGGGAATGTAATATAAAATGGCCTCTGTACATTCTGTGCAGGAACACTTTCCTTGCTTTTGCCCTGCTTAGTAATGTCTTATTTTGCACTTTTGCACACATGAGCACAAACTTATCAGAAGACAAAAAAAAGCGTGAATGCCATAATATTTAGCTCCGTTTTTGAAACCTTGTGCCACACGGTGAGTATACGATATGGCCGCGTACTTTTTTGCCCTGACGATTCATTCATCATTCCCAGCCTTTGTTCTTGTCTTGTTTTAGGACGTTTGCGCATCTTCTCGCACGCTTCAGCAATGACGTGTTCTAGATAACCCGCTCACTTATGTCTAACAACTCATTCATTAAAGCTAATTTGCAACCTATCCTGCGTCAACAATCAGGATCAAACCCACCAACAAGGTCTCGTCTAAGACATTTCATTCAATCGATCAATCGAGTTTTATTATGACAGCAAGAGTGAATAAAATTATAAATATTACAGATGAGGGTCTCGAAGTAAGCGACTGCAACGGGACCTTTGGTTATGGTTACAATTGAAAAAAACAAAATAAAGCAGCAGCCAGAACTGAAAGAACCGTAAATGAGAAGTGAAAAGGCATATAAGAAACCGAGAACAAAGACATAGCATATAAGGAGTAAACTTAAAAGTACCGTAGCAATAACAACTGAACAAACAAGGAAGGTTTAAAATAAAATAAAAACCAAAAGACCAGGAATTGAAGCAGACAACACACAATAACAATATATATATATATATATATATATATATATATGTATGTATGTATGTATGTATGTATATTATAATGTATTATTGAACATATCAATCTGGTGCACTCAAAAGAACTTCATAAATTTAACGAATAATGCTCTAATGAGTTTAAATTTAATGAAAGAAATTTTACACTTTAGTGATGAGGGTGAAGAGTTATATATTGAGATGACACAACAGTGTGCAGATGAATTACTATAGTTGGTATGAACCTTAAGAACCTTATAATTTGTTTCCTATTAGCTTTACTACAATGTTTACATCCTAAAAATGATTTTTTTAGGAAGAGTCGGCTCCTACCCAAGGATATTATGTTCGATGACACAACTCGAGTATAAAGAACAGGAGGCTGACGTTTCTACTTCTTTTGGCATCGTAAGATTTCTTTTCAAGTTTAGCACTAAAGTGTCATGTCCTCCGTTTGCTCCAACACGGTATATTTGAACGAATACACATTTGAAACGAAGATAATGGGCACCGCTCTATTGCCTAAAGAAGAATAAGTGGTCTGAAACTGCATGATCTGAAATAAACGAGAGCACTTTTCAAGGCTTTCAATAGATGAAAAGAACAAAAAAGCACTGCTGACAGTCCAGAATAGCGCTCATTTTGCCTGCAGAAGAACTTGGCTGAAGTCGTGTATCGCTGTTACGCCCATGCGATTAAACACGACGCCAACAAACGACAAGAATGGTGTTAATTTCATTGGATAATGTTGCTATATGGTACACTCAAATAATTTTACACCTATTTTACGAGATAGTTAAAGCCCACAAGAAATGTTACAATCTATATGAGCCAATCACAAACTTTATTTCTTAATGCGGAAGATAAGCGGGCTATGGATATTCTTGCGACAATGTCTATTTGAGGTATTCGGGGAAGGGAACATACTGACAAAAAGCTATTAGAGCTGGCCCGACGATATTCTCGGTAGCAAAAAATGTGTTTTACTCAGTTTCAGTTAATGTATCTCCGTTTGAAATAATTATTTTGGAAAAACAAAACAAATATGCCGCTCTTTGACAAGCCAGCACGGCCACGGGAGAGAGGTGAGCATTCGTAAAACACTCCGCTGCTTTTAGAATGATGCCCACATACCGACGCAATGAGACACCACGTACACTTGGCGCGACGCTTGCTGCGTGATATGTATGCGAGACCACGAGTACAAACGAGGACCCATGATGGCTGCGGTGGTGTCAGACGAAGACAGTGAGAACAAACCTGACACGAACTTATCATACTTCGCTTTGACAAACAATGTCTTGTTAGTGAAGGAACAAACAAGCAACATGTGCTGGCGTCTACAATAACACTAAGTGTACCAGAAGTGTATGAGTAGTAGCGCGTTGCTTCGCGTCCACAAATATTCCTGAAGAAACTGGTCTCGTCTGTGAGTGTGCAAAAACATGCCAACCTAATTTGCTATGCCACTCGGAAAATGATTGACAAAAAAAGAAGAAAAAAAGCGCAAGCTTAGTTGGGGCTTTTATCGCATGCACTGTGAAAAAAATGGACTGACCAAAGCCGCTTAAAATATAGAAGCGGTGATGTCTTAAAGTATGCTAATATTTTGCCCTCTTGTCCTCGAGAGATGTTACTGAACTGACACCCCGTTAGTTACCCCAAAACTCAGTGAGGTCTGCCAATCCCATCGATTCTCAACAGAGGAAGGGAATGCGCCACTTGTGAAAAAATTGTCCCACTCAGCTTAATATCAAACGAAATGACCATGACAGACAAAGCTGTGGTAGGATGTAACAATTGAAACGACTGTAAATCGTTCCTAAACTTTACGAGCGATGCGCGTTTACCTTAGAAGAGAAATATATTGCAAGAGTTCTCACCTGGAAACTGAGCGTTGGGCCTGCTGTCTTTATTTCATGAGGCATCCCATGCTGTAGAGGCGTTACCCACGATTTTTCGGTGCTAATGGCCCTGCGTGGATCAAAGACGTACGCTCAGTTACACCCCAATGTCGTTGCAGCAAAACATAGTTACAGTTGATATATGTTACCAGTATATAAATAAATAGAGCTGTGCAGACCCGTGAAGAAGGCGGTAGCTGGAGCAGCTTCTGGGGATTCAAACACACTAAAATGACGCGTCATCGCTAAGGCATCAGATGGTGACACGCATGGTACTTCTGACGGCAAACAGGCTCATTCATGGATTACGTATGCACGCTGGTAGATTAGTGCAGAGCATGTTCACACTTTACTGAGACGCATACGCTTACTAATTACGTAGGACACCTAATAAACAGATTCATTCCACCACTCATTGATATGTATACAGACAAACACCAACATGGACAAATCACTCAAGGCACTAGAGGGGAAAGAGAACGAAAGAATACATAGGAGTAAAAGAGAAAGAAATAAACAGAGAGAAAACAAAAGCTAATAAGGGCCGCAATATATATTGTTACGGGGGTGAGAGAATGAACGAAATAAATATATCTACAAAATATACAGGGAGAGTCAGAGGCAGCTGCAGCCAAGATGGAAGAACAGCAGCAACAACAACACGAGCACGGTCGCTTTCATCGTCTTCGTCGTCTATGATGCTCTTTCGTTGCCGATGTCTTGTAACATATAACCCCCCGCTGCTGGGAGCGCCGTCTCGGCGCCTAAAGGAGAGTAGGGTCATGTGCGGATATATACGGTTTGAGGCGGGTCACGTGGACGCCGTCAGTAGCGGGTGCGGACGACAATGACTGACTGTGCAACGGAGCAATCTCGTATGTGACATCGGTAAGCCGGCGTAAAACATTGTAAGGCCCCGAGCAGCGAGACAGGAGCTTCGAGGAGGGGCCAACGTGGCGGCATGGTGTCCAGAGGAGGACCAATAAACCTAGAGAGTAGGAAACTACTCTGTGATGGCTATCGCAGCGGGCCTTCTGAGAGAGCTGCGAGCCAAAAAGACGTTCCCGTGCGATTTGGCGGGCCACTTGAGCCCGAACTGTGGCATCCCGGGCGTACTCTGTAACCGTTTGCGTCGTTGATGGGAGAAGAGTCTCGAAGGGTAGCGCTGGATGGCGGCCGAACAATAAATAGAAGGGGGAGAAGCCAGCGGTGTCGTGGCGTGACGAATTGTACGCGAATGTCACATAAGGAAAAGTACTATCCCAATCAAGGTGATCTTTAGAAACGTACATGGAGAGCATCGTTATCAATGTTCAATTTAGGCGCTCGGTAAGACCATTTGTTTGTGGGTGATAGGCCGTAGTGAGCTTGTGACGCAGTCGAACACGAGCGAAGAATGTCACTTACTACTTTTGAAAGAAATGAGCGACCACGATCAGTGAGCAGCTGTCGAGGAGCGCCATGGTGAAGAATTACGTCATGAAGCAAGAAGTTCGCGACGTCAGTGGCACAGCTTGTGGGTAACGCTCGTGTGATAGCGTATCTTGTGGCGTAATCAGTGGCTACGGCTATCCACTTGTTTCCAGTGAGAGAAGTTGGAAATGGTCCAACGAGATCAAGATCGACGCGGTAGAAAGGAACGGTTGGTATGTCTATTGGTTGGAGCGGACCAGCTGGTGGCAAGGTGGAATGTTTGAAGCACTGGCAGGACTCACATGCAGAAACGTATCGGCGCACAGAACGGTAAAGGCCTGGCCAGAAGAATCTAAGCCGCACGCCATCGTACGTGCGCGCGACTCCGAGATGTCCCGCGGTTGGGAGGTCGTGAATCTGTTCAAGTACAGCAGAACGGAGTGTCGCAGGAACTACGAGTAACAGCTCTGGTCTTTCAGCGCTGTTGTTGCGTTGGTAAAGAATGCCATCGCGTAGAACGAACAAGTGTAGCGACTGGTCTATGTGGGGCAAGCGTAGACTCTGCATGATAGACCGCAAGTGGACATCCTTGAGCTGTTCCTTGCGTATGTCGGTGAAAGCCGACATGGCGAAGACACAAGAGTCAGAATCATGTGCTGAAAGGTCAGGTGGGTCCACGGGGTGGCGGGATAGACAGTCGGCATCCTGGTGCATTAGGTCAGATTTGTATGCCACGTCGAAGCTGTATTCTTGTAGTTTCAAGGCCCAACGGCCAAGTCGTCCCGTTGGATCTTTAAGGGACGACAGCCAGCACAAGGCACAGTGATCTGTAATTACCGAAAAGGTGCGGCCAAACAAGTATGGTCGAAATTTTCCGACTGCCCAGACTAGTGCTAGGCACTCACGCTCTGTAATGGAAAACTTGCTCTCCGAAGGAGAAAGGAGGCGACTGGCATAAGCAATGACGCGATCTTGTCCTCGTTGCCGCTGGGCGAGAATAGCACCAATTCCATGTCCGCTGGCATCGTTATGAACTTCAGTATGGGCTGACAGGTCGAAATGGGCCAAGATCGTTGGGGAAGTAAGTAATGTTGTAAGGGTGCTGAAGGCAGTTGCTTGGTCAGTACCCCAATAAAAAGGCATGTACTTCTTCAGTAACTCTGTAAGTAATCGGGCAATGTCAGCAAAATTCTTCACGAAACGTCGAAAGTAAGAACAAAGGCCGATGAAACTCCGTACATCTTTCGTAGAACGTGGTATGGGAAAATCATTGATAACTCTAATTTTGTCAGGATCAGGTTGCACGCCTCGAGCACTGCCAAGGTGGCCGAGCACAGTGATTTCCCGACGGCCAAAGCGACAATTGGAAGAGTTGAGCTGAAGTCCTGCCTTCCGAAAAACCTCAAGAACAGCCGTTAGGCGGTTAAGGTGGCTTTCGAATGTAGGTGAAAATACGATGACGTCATCGAGATAGCACAGGCACGCAGTCCATTTGCATCCACGCAGGAGAGAGTCCATCAATCTTTCAAATGTACCTGGCGCACTACACAATCCGAATGGCATAACCTTGAACTGGAAAAGTCCGTCCGGTGGGATGAATGCGGTTTTCTCACGGTCTCGATGATCGACAGAAATCTGCCAGTATCCTGATCGCAAGTCGATATATGAAAAGTAGGCTTACCCATGTAGGCAGTCGAAAGCATCGCCAATCCGCGGCAGTGGATACACGTCCTTACATGTTACTTTGTTTAAGTGACGGTAGTCTACGCAGAAGCGCCAGCTGCCATCCTTCTTCTTGACTAGCACGACCGGCGATGCCCATGGACTGCAGGAAGGTTCGATGACGTATTTTGTGAGCACTTTTTCAACTTCGTGCTGGATAACTTGTCGCTCAGCATTAGACACGCGATAAGGACGTCGTGGGATGGGGCTGGCGTCTCCAGTGTTAATCTTATGAGTTACAAAGAATGTCTGACGCAAAGGGCGGTCATCAAAATCAAAGATGTCGCGGTAGGATCAGTTGTCTGTGCTGGAAGAAGGTCCGGAGTGATCATCTTGTCGATGGTGGCATTCACTGCGCTCTTCGACGATGAAAACGGAGCAGAGGACCAAGAACATGCGGCAACGAACGCTGAAATGACAGTATCTATAGAAAAAAGTTTTGCCAAAGTCATACCATCTGGAATAACTTGAGCGCACCAGCTGAAGTTTAGGATCGAAAGAGATGCTGTATTTCCCGTGACTGCCAAAAGTGTGTGAGGCATGGCAACATTTTTGGCCAGCAGAACGTCCGCAATAGGTGTCAACATGTAGTCACCTTCGGGAACAGGAGGGACAGATCTTAGGTTTACGTAAGTAACGGCTTGAGGTGCTAGGCGAACGTGATCTACAAAACACAGACGGGGTTGAGCTGGTGTTGGGTTGTCATGTTAACACGGTAAATCGAGTTGAAGCATGCCGGTTCCACAATCGATAAAGGCAGAGTGTGCGGATAAAAATTCCATGCCGAGGATAAGTTCATGGAAACATTTCTCGGGCACAGCAAATAGCACTGTCGTGGAGCGATCAGCCAAACTTATGCGCGCGGAGCACATTCCAAGCACGAGAAACGTGACACCGTCGGCGACCTGGATGAGTGGCTCTGTGGGTGGCGTTAAAACTTTCCTAAGGCGGCAACGAAGTTCTGAATTCATCACTGATATGTGAACCCCTGTGTCCACCAGTGCAACAACGGGTGTGTCATCTACTTCAACGTCAATAAGGTTGCGTCGAGTCGGCAGCATGGTCAGAGGATTTGGCGGGCAAGTGGTCGATGCAGCATCACCTCCGGGAGCTGCATCATCTAGTTTTCCCGCGGCAGGTGGTCAGTCGGCGACGTTAGTCGGCGAAATCGGGACGAGCGAGACGATGGGCGACGGGAGAGCGGTGAACGGGACTGGTGAGCATGCGGAGATGGAGAGGGACGACGATATGGCGGCATAGAAGGAACGTCTTCACTGGTGGCCTGAGGTGACTCCATGTAAGTTTGAAAGCGTCCATGATCCCTCTCTGGCCGATGGGGGTACCCAGAGGATGCCTGATGCCAATACCACCGAGTGTTACAATGGCGAGCCACGTGTTCGATACGGTGGCAGTTGAAACAAATCGGGCGATCGTCAGCAGTCCTCCACTCGGCTGAATTGCGAGGGCGCGCCGGAAGGTTTCGGCTTTGGGCATACGAAACATGGGGTTGACGACGGTTGATCGGCTGAGAGGGAGCTGTAGTGCACTCGGAGGCCAGTCCAGCATTGGAAAGCTCTTGTCGCACAATGGCATTGACCAGTGGCGCCATCTGAGGGCTAGAGTCACAGGCATGGGAGCACGTGGATGCAGGAGACAGAGCTTCAAGTTCACGTCTGATGATCTTGGTCACAAGCTCTGCAGTTAACGGCGTCTGTAGCGCAGGCCTGTCTTCGCACGACCAGGTTGCTGCTGTGTTCGGTAGTCGGGTGAAATTATGGGCGATACGTCGACTTTTCGCGGCCTCAAAACGCTGGCACTCCTTGATGATGGCATCGACCGTGTAGCAGTCCTTGCATATGAGAAGGTTGAATGCATCATCTGCAATGCCTTTCATTATGTGAGCTACTTTTTCGGTTTCTTCCATACCTTTGGCTGCTTTTCGGCAAAGGGCAAGCACGTCATTTATGTAAGTCACGTAGGACTCTGATGGCGTTTGCGCACGAGATGCCAACTCCTTCTTGGCCGCTGCCTTTCTACCCACAGACTTGCCGAAAAGGGCGCGCATCTTTTCTTTGCATGCATCCCAGCTTCCAATTTCATCTTCGTGGTTCTCAAACCACACTTTTGCTGTTCCTTTTAAGTAGAACAGGATATTGGTTAACATAAGAGTTTCATTCCAGCGGTAATTTGAAACTTGTACGTTCGTACAACGGCAACCATTAGTCGATGTCGACATCATCCGTGCCACAGAACGTGCCAGGATCTTTTAGCTGCGGAAAGACAACAGTTGTTGTTGTAGTCGCCTCGGCGGGAGCCGGTCCCTTGTTCGCCATGGAGGCAAAATCCAAGCGTCGGCCACTGCGGAGCTCCGTTATATCGTGTTGTACCCCACACCACCACCACATGTTAAGGGGGTGAGAGAATGAATGAAATAAATATATTTACAAAATATACAGGGAGAGTCAGAGGGAGCTGAAGCCAAGATGGAAGGTGATGATGATGATGAACCTTCGGCTTTGCTGGCACTCGCCCACAAAGGGGGATCGGCCAAGAACCGGGCGGCAGGATCATCAAGTGTGTTCAGTCAGGCATTCAGGTAGTCTCGTAGCCATAAATAATAACAATAGGCTAACAGGGTAATCTCTTTGTTGCCCTTATGTACTCGCACACAGCAGAGAAAAACTCCCTGTGGCTATAACCTAATGTAATCCCTCTGAAGGATAAAATTAGTTCCACGTTTATTTTTAAACGTAGCTTCTCAATTGGTTCGACCAGGTATCTTTTCCTTTGATAAGCATAACGTTTACAGGATAAAAAGAAATGATCTATTGATTCCGATTCCTTGCAAAAGAGACACAACGGAGATGCTGTTAGTCCAGCTTTATGTAGGTAGTAGACCCGCAGGTCGCGGGTTCGATTCCCGGCTGCGGCGGCTGCATTTCCGATGGAGGCGGAAATGTTGTAGGCCCGTGTACTCAGATTTGGGTGCACGTTAAAGAACCCCAGGTGGTCAAAATTTCCGGAGCCCTCCACTACGGCGTCTCTCATAATCAAATGGTGGTTTTGGGACGTTAAACCCTACAAATCAAATTATGTAGGTAGTAATTCAGATGCGGAATTCTGCATCGTAATCTGATGATTATAGTTTCTAACTGCCGAGATACACACCACTGTTTGTTCCAGCAATATCTTAGATGTACGAAGTCTCTGACTTTATCCAATGATAATTTTTCAGAACAGCAGCAACAACAACACGAGCACGGTCGCTTTCATCATCTCCGTCGTCTATGATGCTCTTTCGTTGCCGATGTCGTCTAACAATAATATACCATGGCAAGGGAGAAGGAAACTCCTCACGCGAAGGTTCTGGGTCAAATCCCTGCCGCGGTGACCGCATTTTTGACGCAGGCAAAAATGCTCGAGTCCCGTATTCTAAAATATATGTGCACGTAAAGAACCCCAGGTGGCCGTCATTTCTGACCTCCACTATGGCGTTTCTTATAGCATAGCTTGAGAATCTAAATCAAGAGTTTATTATTATTATTATTATTAATATTATTATTAATATCGTTATTCAAATCATAATGCCTTGCTATGGTTTGAAGTAAATTGCTTAATTGTAAATGAACAGAAAACCAAACTGATCTGTTTCCCAAGCCCACTAAAAAAGGCAATAATGAATATACCAATTTGTCTTCACACTGAGTATTTCAATCCATGCAAAGGTACTGCAGAAGAAAATGTTGCTTCACTCAGATACTTTGGCGTAGTATTTCATACTTTTATGTCTTGGCAGTATCACATGGCATTTATTTGTTCTAAACTAAGATGCTTGCCATGTCTGGTTTTCAAGATGAAGAGGTTGGTGCCTCTCCCACAAAAAATAAAAATTCTAGTTGATTCGCTTGCATATAGTGCTGTGAATTACGGTGTAACAGTTCTCGCGTTTTTTTTCAGAGCGCTAGAAAACACGCATAGGCTGTTTGCCTCGAAATATTCTAAAAAGTGTTGATTACGGTAGTAATGGAGACGCCATTACAATTTTTATGATTTAGGTTTTTGTGGGTCCCAGTTTTTGTTTACAAAAACAATTTTCTTAACATACAACTGGTGTGATGACTTTCAAGTTCCATATGTTGTGCATTGACCTATAAGGAAAAAAACTGTTTTCCTGTACCGCGAATTTTTACCAGATATCAAGAAGCGTGTAAAATGTATATATTCTCAAAATTTCAAGGAACTACCCGAAGTGTTTTTCTCAGTTGAAAAAAAGGAGTAAAGAAATTACTCTCTTAGCTGTAAAATTACGCGGCAATGTCTACTTGTATGTCGTATGTACTCTTGGTTTCTCCTTTGTTCTCTTTTTCTATTTACTGCCTGCAAAAAAAGCAGTGGCGATAACATGTGGTCTGTTTCTGTTAGATATAAAATTAGTTTCTGTCGCATTGTAATACATCTCTTTAACCGGCTCATCCGGGCCTAGTCACATGAGTCTTAGGAGACTAGGATGGCCCCGTTCCTTTTTATTTTTCATTGATCGATGCAATAAATAATAATAATAATAATTATTATTATTATTATTATTATTATTATTATTATTATTATTTAAAAATTCACAATGTACGAAATCTTCGCTTTTCAGAATACTGTAATGTGTTTTGTTTTTTGTGTGAGCCTGCGCAAAGACCTTATGCTCGTTTCTAGGCATGTTAAATAAAAGATTGATTGATTGATTGATTGATTGGTTATTTCTTTTCCAAAGAAAGTGAGAAGAGTGATATGAGGGTCATAAGGAGGAAACGGCAATCAGCTCCGCTTTTTTCTCAGTCTCGGCACCACTTCTTCGTAACTGTCGCAGTGTTATTCTTGAACAAGTCGGGTTTCCTAGTTTACATCACAAAAGTACCAAACATGATTACATTGATATTCATTACAACACTGAAACGGGACACAGAAGAGACCACACAACACAGGCAGCGACTTCCAACCATGCTCGCAAACACTAAGTATATAGGCGGAAAAAAGACTAGAAAAGACACGTAAAACATGATAAAAATATGACTGTGGCTTACAGGCTTTTGAATTTGTTAATTTTTCAGATTTGTGACTTCTTTGTCAAGAATGGTGGCGAAGATGAACCAAACAAGGCGACCAGGTACATCTAGAAGGGACTCGAGATGTTGCCCCAACGGTTTATGATAGATCGACAGTGAAACTGGTGTCACTGGTTAGTTTTGACAAGAGAAGGGTCAGTTGAAGATTCTTGTTTCAGAGAACAAGGAGAATTTGCCATCATGCCTGCAGCGCTTTTAATTTATTTTTGTTTTTTTTTTTGCAAGAGTGCTTCCTACATCGTCCAAGTGGGAATTATTGCACGGGGTGAAAGAACACAATTTGTACAGTACAAAAAGGCACAGGTTTGCTCAGCAGTGAATGCGATGATTCACGAGAACCACACATCACCTAGTCACGAACAAGAAACATCAGCTGGAACGTGAAGAACACTCGGATTTAACTTATTCCATTCATGAGTCGTATAAGGAAATAATTAATAAGCAAAGAGACCGGTATGACAGCTGACCTAAAGATTTTTTAATGATATTTTCTATGTGGAACAGTAGTATGGACTCATCGTGTATAAACTTTCGGTAATGTGAAATTCATCTCGAAAGATTAGGCGGAAAAACTTTAATTTTCTAAGGCACAATGCCGGGCTAGTTGGTTGAGGTTCATCATCATATGGGTATAGCGCACCGCGACAAGGACACAAAAACAAATAAACACACACGGAGCGCTACCTTGCAACCATTGTTTTATTTGCGATCATACATGCTATTTATACAATAACAGTAAACCGATGAAACCTGAGAAAGATCTTGTTAAGATAGAGCACAGCTCATGCACGCGTCATCACTGATTGCGACAAATTGCACTTGCCAACGTCAAAGTAAAGATTCTAGATACTTCTTTTCTTTAGCTCACAAAGCTATAGAAGCCACACTCACACCATTTTCTTTCATTTTTTTCAATTGCATATGCTTTAATGATTTCATGTGTAGTTCTGTCACGGGCCCTATAGAAAATACGAGTGTTTTGAAACACATGGACGCAAACACACTTCTGACAGTCAAGGGCGAAATGACCAGATACAGTTTTTGCTACGTTGTATTTGTGTTTCCTATCGTTCACACACCTTCCAAATTGACCTATTTACACGTAATCACAAGCCAAAAAAGTGCAATAGAAAACACTATGACAATTCACAATTTTTTACTGGTGCTTGATTTTACAATCCCGTGTACCCCTATTGTCTGCATTACCCTTTTTTACATTCCTAGTAATTGTTCGGGAGCAAAAAACATTACATCCGCACCAGCCTTTTTCGCTATTCTTCGCAACTTATGCGAAATGGCATGCATGTAGGCGACACAGCAACCTTGGCTGCCTTAGTGGCGGCTTCCTGGTCTCTGACATCTGCCCTTGCTTTCTTGCTTATATTTTTGGTGACGGCGGTTAACAGGCGCAAGGGGAGAACCATAGTCCAACCAACGTTTAGCTTGAGGCCACAAGCTTGCATCAAGCTTGTGGTGTAACGACTTCAAGGCTCCTTGCCACACTCGCATTCATTTGAAGTCGTAATTGAAGGCGTCGAGACATACAGAATTGCGCGCTTCCAAAATAAGTGGGGAACAAATGTGCACAGGTTCTTGAGCTTCTGAAGTACTTGTGCCTCTCGGCAGCCCAGTTTGCGGAGATGTTCTTCTTGAACAAAGGAGTATGCGTAGGTTCCTACCTTGTACATGTGCAAACCGACTTGTTGTTCACCCACTACGACCAAGACATCGAACGAAGCATTGCAGATGTATTCGTCAAGGAGGTATTCATGTACGCCCACGACTACGCAGTCTTCATTAACGTGGTAATGAAGACTGTGATCACAGTTGTACAGACCATTTACGGGATCTTCAGGAAAACAGCAGATGGTCCTACGCTCGCCAAACAGCTGCCGAAGCATGGCTCAATTATCTTTCTAAACTTTCTTCTATTGTTCGAATATGAACATGTATGCTGGAGATATGCGCCTCGCTCAGCCAAAAGCCACTTGCCACTCCCGTTAGCCCACTTAAGAAATTCGATGAGGTAAATTGCAAACCTACCCTCCTGCATTGCACGTGTCGTGACGAGATTTCAATGACTTTCAAAGGTGAAGTACAATCGCCGAGGCCGGTTTTTCGACGGGCCTACAATACTTGCGCCAGTACACGACATCCTAGCCGAAATTCGAAAAGGAAAAACACCTGGAAAGACCGGCGAGATTGACAAATCAAAGCTGGCTGCTGTTCAATATGTGCATGAAGTGTCCCACATATTAAAGAAACTGGCAGGCAGGGCCAGGCTTTCAGTTGCCTTTTCGACCCCAGGAAAGCTTAACGCCTTAATTATAGAAGAAAGTTAGCCAAGATGAACCTTTGAAACAGAAAAAGAACGTGAGAAGAAGCAGCAGACGCCCGTTACTACACTCGCGTAAAGGGAGTTGTACTTGACATCTCTCTGAGCTGTGGCCTTTCTTGTATAAGACAAACTGGACACTGTCTTATTATTCACCTCAAGAAGAACGCCAACAACGTCAAGCAAAAGCAAGGCAGCAACTTCGTGCTATAAAGTAGGATATGTAAATAAATTCTGAATTTTGACGAAGCCACCGTCATCAGAAAGCATGCGGAGCAGCGCACGCGCTTGATAATTGAATGATTCACACTTATGGAATGGAGCCCTTGCGTTAGTACACGGTACATCCAGTTACTTGACGAGAAAATCGCATAACTGTAATATTAACACCATCAGTTACCTATAACTCCTAGTTATCATTTTAGCATGTTTATCACTCATTTTGTCTTGTCTTCTGTCTTTGTATTTCGCAATAAATTTTTGTTATAAGGCAACGCCTGTGTGGTGTGGTGTCTTCTGTTCTCCGTTTTTGCACCGTTTCGAATAACTGTTCAGCAACAAGCCCGCTTCGGAACCATTTTACTTATTATATTGGTAGCTATCACTTAGCAAAGCTTATTTGTTTTTCTAAAGTCTCACAATATTTAACGTTACACTTACGCAGTAATTAAGAAAACATTTTCCCAGAGCCATGCATGCCCCTATGACGACATTTTAAAGATAACGCTACCTCTGGACAGTGCACAAACGTTCCTTTTTTCTTTGACCTTAACCTCCACAATTAACTATGCGAGTCTCCGAGACCACGCTCTGATTACTTTCTATTGCAATGAGAGAGGGCGCAGCTGAAACAGCTCATTTGAAAATATTGGCCAACGTGCAGACAGAGTTTACAGCTTTTGTAGAGTCAAATTTCTTGGGTTTTTCATATCATACTCGTAAGGCGATGACCATGAATATGATGACCCTGAGCCATAGATTCATTCGTCTGTCACCCTATTTATGAAAAAGGCTTTTGATCCGGTGACGACTGTGCGGCTCGGGCCGAGAAACAAGGCGAGACGGCCTAGTATCGACTCGTGTTTTTTTGCGAGTGGTGTTAGTAGATTATGGCAACGTGGCAGCTAAAGTGCATGAGTAGTGGAACAAGTGCTACACCACGCAAAGGCCCTCTACTCAAACTACGTGTAATATTTTAGGCAGAACGGAAAGACCTTCTCCCATTTTACTCCATAATGGGAAGACGTTATTCTACATATAGTATATTAGAATATTTGAGTACGCTGTACCTACATACCTCTATTTCACGACTATTTCACGATCCTTGTCTTGCGTGGGAATGTACTATGACAGAAATTGCCACGCAGCGCCTTTCCCTGGTTAATTGGCGTTACGACATTATGGGAAAGCGGAGTGCCAACGGGCAGAGTAGACAACACTTCTCCGCCTTCGCCTGCTTCTGTAAGGTGCAGCTGTAGTGAAGAAACGACTAACTACGTCTGAACACTCAGACCTTCATGCTATCTATCTATCTATCTATCTATCTATCTATAGATAGATAGATAGATAGATAGATATGTGGCATGAAATCACTTTATGAGGAGCATAAATGACTAGTCATAACATGAAAATTATCATATGTATGTCACAAATGTCATGATATAGATCTCATGGTCTTGCTGCTCTTACGGTGGTTTCCTTCACATGACATATTGCAGAACTGGTATGGTATGAAGAGACTGCATGGCAAACATAGGTGACAGGCCCTAACGTGGAAATCGTGAGATGCATATCTTGTAAGTCATGACTGCACGCCTTACGCTCATCGTTCGCTCACGGTCGTTTCGCTACCTTCACATATACTGGTATTACGTGACGTGAATAGAAGACGAAGGTATATGACTGGTGCAAACACGAGGATCATGCCATTCGTGTCACAAATAAACATGACTACATGCCACGCTCGTGATGCCCTCGTGGCCGTTTCGCCTAGCTTCAATTGTACCAAATTTGGTGTTATGTGACGTTAGTAAACAACGAAAGAAACTACATGTCCTGACATAATAATCATGACATGCGTGTCATGTAGAACATGACTACAAGCTACGCTCATAGTGCGTTCACGGCCACTTTGCTACCTTCACATATACCAGATTTGGTATTGCGTGACGCAATTGGATGACGAGGGTATATCCCTGGTAGAAACATGATAATCATGACATTCCTATTATGTAGGAACTTGACTGTATACAAGGCTCATGATTGATTTAATTGATATGTGGGGTTTAACGTCCCAAACTCACTATATGATTACGGGAGACGCCGTAGTAAAGGGCTCGGGACCACCTTGGGTTCTCTAACGTGCACCCGAATCTTAGCACACGGCCATGCTCATGATGCACTCGTGGCCATTCTGCTAGCTTCACATATACCAAATTTGGTATTACGTGACGTGAACAGATGACAAATATAAGTAACACATTCAAACTTGATAATCGTGATATTCCGGTCATGTAAAACATGACCACATGCTACACTCATAGCACGCTCGCAGCCGTTCTCCCAGCTTCACATATAACAAATTTGGTATTACGAGACATGAATGAAAGACGAACACATATGCCAAGCGCAAATATAGTAAGCATGACAAGGAAGTTATGTACGACATATTTTATATGCCTACCACTGCTGGGGTTGTCGTTAGAAACGACAGTGGTGCCGTCGTTACGCGTCTACAAGCACTATACTTTCATCTTATGCAGATACCTGAGTTCGTATAACATTTCCACTTTTGTTTACTGTGTACTACATTCATGCGCCTCGGAACACGTGGTGAATTGAAGTCATAAATCGACCTTTCTCACTCGTGCTTCGCATATCATCGATATCCCCTGTACGTGGCGTCTGACAATTTTTCGCGGTGTGTGAAAACCCCTCTCGCAATATGGCTGAGAAAAGGGGAGTGCTCTGGTGTAGCTTAAGTGTGGGCAAGTGCTGGTGTAGCTTGAGGGCGGTAAGTGTTCCTTTTGCATTCCCCTGCCGACACGCAAGCCCGGCAACATTAACACCCTTAGCAAATTTTTTGCACCTGATGAGGTTTTCCACTGCCCCCAAAACCAGAGGCAGCGCAAAACTGATGTTGCATTGCCTTTATGCTCAGACCACATTTGACCAAGCTAGGATGTCATGCGATGACCTAATCACGTCAGATTACGTGACGCCTTATTGAAGTCACAATTATTGGTATTGTCAGACTTTATACGCTGTCGTCATCACGTGATGAGTTTTTCGATCACTCGACGCCGTCGACGTGGGACACAAACGATGAATTATTTCGCACGTCTGGTGAGGCATCTAAAGTGTTCTCGTAAAAACAAAAACTTATCCTTTGTGGCTTCGGCGTCCCGCGGCGGCGGCGTCGACAAGAGTAATGCAAAAACCATCGCATAATGCCGTCGCCTTAGGACGCCATCGTGACTTCACTGATCACCAGAATGTGCAAGGTCATTATGATTGTCTCATGATCCCGTCATGACACGACATCGTCGCTTTGCATGTCTCAGAGATCAGCCCGCCCATCACGGAGACTGAGCAGAATCAGGTGAGGAGCTGAAACTATGGAATACTTCTAGTCATAGAACCATTGCAAAGTCACTTTAGGTAAAAAAAACATTTTTGGTGGCAAGATGGAAAAGACCAATAAATTGACTGGAAAAAAAAAGAAACAGATGAGCGCTCGTGCTGTGTGCCTCTTCTTTGCTTTGTGTCTGTGTTTACTACTGCGCTCCCAGTTCACTGAACCATCAAGAAGCAGATGATTTTTGCCTTCAAGTCATTTTTGGTTAATGCATGAGAAACTCTGCGAGTTTTTACATAGTGCATATTTTGCTGTATATTACTTTGTTATAATCAATCGCATCTGCTTTTTTATTCACTATAAACCTCGAGGCCTCACCTATTTTTGCTTTGCGCATCTCATTTTTTTTGTTTTTTGTGTGTAAAGGCAAAGAGTGCTAGTTATAGTTTCAATACTATCGATAAAAGCGAAACTCGCCTTCAGCTACACTGCAGCTGATGTAAGCGCTACACTGAACGTGGCTCCCATCATTGCTTTTAAAGTCACAGTCTCACCAATAATTGCCTTGCATAGCTATATTTATGAAAGTTTTCTGGCTTAAACATAGTGTGCCACGATAATGAATGCTTATTAGCACCATGAAAATATTCACGCTGTGGAATTTTCGCTTCTGAACACAGCTGTGACAAGCCCTTCAGGTGTTTTGTCCATGGCGCTTTTGGCAAAAGTGACAGGAACGAATGTATGTTTTCGGCAGCTTGGAGAGGCATCTAACTAAACAACAAATTGCTAACTTAGCATAATTATAAACTGTACTGAAACCAGAGATCACGGGAGCTTCAACAGTGAAATAAAACCTTGCGTAGAATACGTACACTAACGCTGATTCTGTTATATATTTGTCCTTCTTTAACTACTCACAACGTTTGCGCATTCAGGTACAAAATTCTTGAGTTATTATCAAACTCAGTCATAAAAGCGACAACTACGCAGACGCAACGTGTCTTGCGCTGTTTGCAAACAAATACTGCATGGGAAGTGAATTTTGCGTGGTATTCTCGCTTTATGTTGGGTGACTGTGCCGTAATTATGCAATCTGCCCACCCGATTGCACTCACCTAATGTCCGCTCTGTGAACGTGCTATAAGCTAGTTTTTACTACTCTCAGCGTCCAAAGCTCAAAGTTTCTCACATGCAGCATTTGAAACAACCAATTAGTATATAAATCTACACAGTATAGTGCCGTTCAAAGCCATTTATATTGATGAGATGTCGACATTGATGATCATGCGCCAAGTGCCACAGTCTCTCACTGCGCATCGCGCGGAAGTATGTCACGAATGGTAGTACCCATCATAAAGTATGATTAAACTGTACTGTCATGCTGACAATAAAACAAATGTCGAAAGCTTCCGTTACGTAACGAAGCACAGCAGACTCGCCGAAAATGCCGAGTAAAGTTTCCAAATCAATGTGAATTTTCGTGAATATGTGAGCATTTTCCCGGGTCAATAATAAGCCAAGGGTACTACTCTTTGCTGGCTCCATGTTCACTTGGTTGCTCCTCTTCTGTGAGTGCATATGTACACAGGGCTATTACGTGCGATATTGCCCCAATGATGCATTCGTACGTCTGCGCGGTGCGGAACATGAGGGGAGCCAACGCTTACGCGAGCAGGCAACACTCCGCCGTTGCTCCGGCCTCCTGTAATACTTTGCAGCTGCCGTATGTGGGGCACGCTCCAGTTTCTTGAAAGGTCCATTTACGTTGACTGTGCGAATACAGTGTCAATATGGATGTGGTGGTGATGCTTACTATTGAATTGCATTTGAAGTATTCTTTTCGCATTGTGGTAATAGTGTATTGTATACTACGCAAGTAATTTATCATCTATGCAGCTTTCCTCATACTAGAAATAGAAGTATTTATTTTAATTTATATGTAGCTATAGCATGCATTTACTTATCTTTTTCCAGGCGCCTGTACAATTGTTTAGACCTGCAAAGGTACTGGTTTACTCTAATACTGAAGCTGGCATCCTAAAATAGTTTTTTAGTGGAGGTAACAATGTGTTTATAACCAGTATTGCTATTCTCAGATGTGCTGTGAAAACTCTCTGGAAATGTATTTATATTTTGTGAACTGTGTGAAGGTAAATGTTCCTATGGTATTTTATTGTTGTTCCTGTTTTTTACAAATGACACATAATTACTTTGTAGTGGTATAGCATTAGTTGTGATTTTACACACATCTGCTGAGCAACATCGCAGTTGAGGCCAGCAGCAAGACATACATGCACTGCACTTGAGCATCAACTTTGTGTAGAGTCATTGGCCACCAGCGAACTAAATTTTTTTCAAGCAGACTAACAGAAAGCTGTAGAGGAACTGTGTCGGAAGTCTTTTTGTGGAGTGTTTTCAGGAAACGTAATGGGAATATAACTGTCAATATAAACACTGTTTGCATCGAAGAGCTTAGAAGCTTAGAATTGTAATGTTCATGTATTGTCTAGAAATTCTTTGCGCTGTGCCGACTATTCAGCCCAAGTGTCCTAACATGCTTTGTTAGTGTGTTGTGAATGAGCCAAGCTATGCAAATAAACAGAATAATATTGCTGACATGTACGAAATTTTGATGCACAGCCCTTTTTTTAGCATGACATTGTCAAGGGCTTTATTCTTGTGTTTCTTATAAAAACTGCTTGTCACTGGGTAGCAGCAGGAACTATGCATCAAGCTTTTCCGGGATGGTTCGAGAAACGCCGAGTTCAGACATAACAGTGCTGGTGGATTTCTCTCGTAAGCTACTTTCTCTATATTTAAAATAAGTGTATAAAGTGGGTGTTTTATAGCCACTCATTTTAGTATTCACACCTCAGTTAATGTATGTGTGTATGTATGCATGTACGTACGTGTGTGTGAGTGTGTGTGTGTGTGTGTGTGTGTGTGTGTGTGTGTGTGTGTGTGTGTGTGGGTGGGTGAGTAGGTGGGTGGGTGGGTGGGTATCTTTGAATGAGAATCCGTTTATTATTGATCAGTAGGTTTGGTAATGATTTGGACAAATTTCTAGTTCTTTTTCTTCTCAGCCATTATACATTTCAATTTGTTTTTAACTGCATGAAAATAAATGTGACCTTACACAAAATATGTGCATTCAAAGAAGTTGTTTCATTTGCCAACGTACAGTCATGAGCGTAAAATGGGGTCAAATGGAACCAACCAGCGAATATTAGTTTAGAGCATAGCTACTCTACATGGCATATCTTGAACACATTGAATTGGTTGAATATGTCGATTTCAACATATCGATTTTAATCAGAGAAAACAAACTATCACCCATGGTTGTATATGTGTGTGTAATAGTTATGGTTCCTGTAATATCGGTTGGCAATTACTATTAAAGTCCGAAACCTAGTCAAGCTGAATACAACAATTTTGTCCATGCATCTTTCATCTGTACTGGAACTGTTGTTAATAAAAAATAAACTTCGGTTTAAAAATTTATTGTGGTAACCAAAAGCAAAGTATCTCTTTATGACACAAATCAAATTACCACTGTTCTGTTCCACTCTGGACAGTAGGGGACCCTCTCAACAGAACTCGATGAGCTGCTACAGTTCAATTTAGCCATTCACAGCGTCTTTACAATAAAGCGTGGAACATGACAGAAAGCGGGAAAAGAGACATAAACTAATCACTCTGTTTGCGTCTTCTCTAACTGTCCGCGCTCTTTCGCCTTGCTGCATGTAAAGATGCCCACCAAATTACCACGAAAACGTGTCCCGACAAAGGCAGTCAACGTGGCTGCAAGCAACTAGCTCGCTGCATGTCTAGATTTTCTTTAAAACACCGTGATGACTATTATCGGGTCGAATATCTAAACACGTGAAAAGTAATATACCACCTATGATATTGGTATTTTAGCACTGGGCACTTTTGCGATAAGAGAGGATAACAGGAAAAATTATGAACCCTAAATTATTTAATTTATAAAGGAGCATGGCACAGCGCTTTTGGGTCAAAAGGGGAGTAAAAGAAGAGAGCGCGAAAGCCAACCTCTCACGAAATTAGCACCCGCCGCCACGCATAATCTCAGGCCAGGAAACCTCTTAAAAAAAGCGCTCGGTGACACTGCGACTCAAATCCAGTACCTCCTAAATTGTAGCTGAGCGCTGTAACCACTCGTCCATTGCACCAGTACTTGCGTTCGCCCTATTGATAATATATCGTCAATGCTTCGAATAAAACCAAATCCAAAAACGGCCCGGGAAACATGGTCGAAAATAGAAAAAAATAATTACTATGCGTTAGCCCAGGATTATACTAGAAGATAGAAACCACCACGTGTGGCTGTATAACCGTGCACTATTTATCTTGTACATTACTGTCATTATGTTGGGATAGCCTGCTTTAACATAGGCCACCTTCCTATAGTTTGCCAAATATAAAATAAAAATAAAAATCTATCGGCGTATGACAACGGTAATCAACTAATATAAATTCACTGTCACTAGTGTCACTTTCACTAGATGAATACTCAGTTTGTTTCCATTATAGTTATTTAAGAGAAATTTGGCTCATTAACTCACAACTCTCCTAATTAGCATTGATTCTCACATCTAAAGGCAGTCACAATTCATCTTGTTTTCTGTGTGGCTGTCGTTCCCATAAAACGCGTACTCCACTTTTTTATACTCTTCAAGCATGCGACGCTGCTTTGCGGAAACTTTCCCTGGCGTGTTCTGGGCCAGAAAATTGTCTTTATCATCTCTGGATTTCAAGCTTTCGTGGAGACAAAACGAGAGTCTCTCTCTCTCTTCTTTTTTTGACTTTTTTGCACGTGTGATAACGTCTCTTGGCTTGAAGACTCGTATACACGTCCCTTGCTCTGTTTGCTCACTCAAACAACGCTGGCAAAATTATTTGCAGTGTGTTTTGTGAAAAGCATTAGCACTGAAACACCTCCCGACGAGTCACGTTCTCGCATTCCGGCTTTATTATAATGCTGCGGTGCATGGAACCTGCGAATTTCCGCTCCCAATTTCATTTGGTTACTGCTGTTCTATATTTCTACACAATTTGTACGCAGGCACAAAAGGCCCTCCTGTGCCTTGTAATGAGAATATTGTAAGAAAGGCAACGTTTTACGTCTAGGTAAAAAGACACCCTTGCGTTCACCACTCTACCGTGCGCGATTACGCCGGATTAGTTGAGTAGCAGCGCAGCTTCATTAAAACGTATGGTAACAGGTCGCGTTAAACAGGCGAAGACGTTTGATCCACATTTTCAAACATTGCATGCAACGATTTATGCGTGGTTTCATTGATGTGGTGCACCATGAGTGTTGTTCACTTGTACTTGCTAGTAGTGCATGGATTATTGGTTGAGGCCATTGAGCAATTCCTTTTTTAGCTACAGTGATTTATGACAGGCGAGTGCTTTGTTTTGCAAGCACACCAAGACATCTATTACAACGTACGCGGCATCCCGTAAGCGCCGCTGAAGACGCTCATGGAACTGAAACTTAGATGCAGCAAATCAACGGCTATCTTCGTATACTCTCGATGCTAGACGCTTTGTGTGCTACCTTGATAATGTTGGCACACCCTTCTTTCTTTCCTTGTCGTTTCATCGGCTATCACGTGTCCTCCTCGCCCTCTTAACTGCCGAATAAGTTAAATTCGTACCCGCGATATAGTAATCCCTCGAGATAAGAGAATTCTTAGCTAAGAAAATTTGTAGCCAAGAGAAAGCTTTGTGAACTCGGCCCCTGCTTATTTAAAACCCGCCGTTATACTCACACGTAACCTACCTTGGGTGGTGATCAACTACCAACCAATTTACGAATACTACAATAGCGTTAAAAAATCAGCAGATTCCACGTACCTGGGAATCGACGCTATGCGAAGCATGCGGTGGGAAGGTGACCGTGTAGCAATTTTTTAATTGAGCGATACGTCATGAGATAGCGCTAAATATAGGTACAAATATTTCACGCACAGACATATTTTGAATAGTTGCAGATGCTTATACAACCTGTCGTTTGCACTCGCGCAACGGTGTCAACTGGAAAATGCGTATTAAGCACCAGAAGTCGATATGAAACGCCGATGCTTGCGAGGATGCTGGCCCTAGACACTGCTAGATAAATAAACCTCAGCGCATGGCAACTAACATTAGCTTGACGTAACGGCTGTATCAAAAGAGTACATATGTAAAGTCTATAAAATTCGGTAGGCAGCACTGCAAGCACTATTGACGCTTAACGAAGATGAGTGTCTATTTGAAAAGTAGTTCCCAGACATGGCGTAGCTCTGTGGTAGAATACTTCAATTCCACGCAGAATGCGTGGGTTCGATTCCAGCTGGGACTCTGACATTTATTTTTTCGATTTGTCGGGTCAACGCTAGTGATTTCTGGTATTTCTTAACACTCGTGCGTTAAAATTGCCCATGTCAATTTAACGCGACATCGTCGCGTTAAATGCCATGGGCAATTTAAAGCTTCCCGCCAGACAGTGGCAGATACCCGTGGGTATGTGCCACTGTCTGGCGGGAAGCGTTTACTGACGCACGCGACGAGATTCTGGCATAATTCATGTATTGACCAGAACGTCATATTCTTCAAACCATCTTACCCTTCAATGCTAATTTTGGTTCACGCCAAGTTAAGGGGGTGACTCCGAGAGCACCCAAACGTAAGCGGATAGATAGATAGATAGATAGATAGATAGATAGATAGATAGATAGATAGATAGATAGATAGATAGATAGATAGATAGATAGATAGATATGCTTCGCAATTACAAATTATAAGGCGCACATATAACGCGGCTCTGTGTTAAGTTTCAGCATTGCTTTGCTGTGTATTTTACAAATTGCGTGTCAATATTTCTAATGCATTTCTATAGCGTGTATATCGGGAATAAAAATGACGGTCAATTCCAAGCTTAGTTAGCCTGCTTGTAAAAAGAAGGCTACAAACATATTCAGTTCACCAGCCGAAGATTTGGAAAGCACCATTATTTGGAACCAATCATGGTTCACGATTGTTAAAACATAAGCGGCCGGGATTTTGTCAAGCTGTGTAGTCGCAGAGACACCACACCAGTAAGATCACCATTAAAAGATTTGTGTACTTTTTCTCAAGTGTTTGGTGACTGTTTTTGTTATGATAGCTTATCTATTATTCTCAATTCATGCTTAGAAGCATATTTTGACACTTTGTGTGAAGTCACTTAAGCATACGTTTCTTGATAAATTTAAAGCATGCCCCCTGGCTTTTCAGATGGTGAATTTCTTGATATTTAGGTACGTGGTCTCACTGTGGTGACACACACTTAATCACCGGCGCTCTCCAGGGCGCCGGTTATTTAGTTTGTTTACCGCGCTTATATAGTGTGTCTACCACGCCTTTCCTTAGTTTTCCCAGAGCTTGCCGACAGAACGGCAGCACAGCGTTGTCCTTGCTGCAGAAACTTGAGTTTGGCCCCTATGGCTAGCAGAAACAAAAGACCATTCGACATCGGTGTCACGAATGGTCTTCATCGGCTGTGATATCAGTCAACTCGTTCTCGGTGTCGTACCCAAGCACGCGCGCCATTGGCTTTTTTGTTAGTGATATCGTCCATCCCGTCGCATTTGTAGCACTAAGCACGCGCGCAATAGCGGGCCCAGGAAACTATCAAAGTCAACAAACTGCCAAAGAGGGCGAAAAAATCAACCAGAATGCGTTCCGGCTTCAAAAACCGGGTGGGGATCTACTGACTTCTGCGTTATGATCACACAGTTGCCGAGATTCACGCTATTGCACTTTCTTGTAGAGGCGCCTTCGTCGGGCCAAAACTTCAACTGTAAAATAGTCGAATACTACATCTCTGTGCAACGCTACATTTAAATAAGACAAATTCCTCTTCAGACGAAGTAGTTTTGCCTAGCCATGTGCTGCTTGATCATACTTGTCTAATAGTTTTGCTCCAGCTCACTCGCTGTTATCAGCAGCATAATGACGTCATTATCCTCATTTCAAAATATACGGTGGCCAACGGTATATTGCAACGGTAGGTAACGGCTCGCAGTACGTTCAAATGTTTGTCACGCTGTATCAATTTGCTTTAAACATTTGAAGCCACTGCCAGCCGACATACTCTCTTTCGTTATCTTTATTTGGACTCGTTCAAATGCTTTCATGAAGCGCGTTTCAGTGGCTTCGAGGCGACAAAGTAACCGTTGAAGCTTTCTCAGGATCCACACCCAGTTCAAGCCGGAGAATATATGGACTGGTGAGCAAAAACCACTTGCTTCAGTTTTTGCCTATTACTATGTAGCCGTCACGCGAAGACGATGCATGGCAATATTAAAATTTTCAACGTGTCATGATCTGTCGCCCAGCAAACGTGCGTTATTAGCAAATAACGCACGGGCTGTGTGGCTTCATGTGGGGGCGAGTTGCTGACTGAATATCATATTCTGAAGTTTTAGTGCTAGGTGACGCAAAGCAGGTCACAGCGATGAAAGAAGGCAAGTACATCGCTGCCGCCTCACATGTGCCTCCGTAGCTAGCCCATATATGAGAGCAATAAACCAATGAGTTAATAGTTTGCCGGAGTCGCACTTGAGAAGCATCAAATAATGATGAGTGTACTTTCGATTTAGTATGACAAAGAAACCGTCACTCAAATCAGAAATACTTTTATTGTTTGCTACCAAAGCCCCATGCCTACCTGACATGGAAGCAGCTGTGTACAATGCGTCTTTTCAGGGTATAGGTAGTCTGTGCATGCGTGCCTGCCCTGAGGAGGCACGTGCCATAATTTTTGGTGGCCAAAACGTGCCGTCAAAAGAGCGACATCAGCTGCCAAAAACCTGCAAAGGTTTGCCGCAAAGAGAGGCGTGAACGCAGGCCTCCGAGATTGTCTACCGCCGTGAGGTGGACAATTTCGGAGTTCAACAACCACCATTTTTTATTTCGGCGATCTTCACTTGGTGTGCTGTTCGGACTAGTAAAATTCCCAGTTGAAATGTGCATACTACCTGACACGCCTTAAAAACGTATCGCGAGGGATACAACATGTATTACGAGGTACTAATAGGTATATCAATAACATACTGTTGTTTACTATCCACTAAGTTCATTTGTTTACTTTTGAAAAATATTAAAATTTCTTGGTTATGCCTATGAACACCTGGTGATTTTTCACCTACTAATAAAGTCCGCCATGCAACAACACAGTAACAACCCACGAAAGTCGACTCTGCTAGTACGTTGAAACATCTAAACGTCCACTACAACAGGTCACGTGGAACCTCACACTTGCGTTGCTGTATTTGTGAATGTCTTACCCCACATCTCGTAGAGGGGTGCTTTTGATCGGCCACAATCATTGGCTGTCGGCTGTGTCATGGCCTCTACACTCCCATAACGTTGAAACTGAAAGACTTTCTCTGTGCATCAGTTACACTAGGTGGCACTGCTGAGCTCAACGACACTGGTTTGATCCCAGCCACAGTGGCCACATTTAAATGGTGGTGAAATGCAAGAACGCTTCTCAGCTTAAGGATGGTTTGATTTGCCTGCATCACATGAACCAGTTCACAAGGTGTTGTACCTTGTCATTCGTTTCAGTGGTGAAGTAATCGCGACTTCTGAACCACAGCATTCGTTTAAAAAGGTAAAGGAAGCATGCAGCACTTGTTCATCATCTTCCTGCACATCCTACGCTGACAGTGTCGGCTTCGTGCAGCTGCAAGAACAGTGGAGCAAATGACGCAGCATTTAGGCGTAGGTTCCGCACCCACCTCTTCAATTGCGATGTGTTTCGCCAAGATGTTTTCACGTCATTAAATTAAGCGAAAAGAACTAAGGCTTGCACCTTATCGCACCACGTCATTCGCTTGTGATGTAGCACTGTACCAGCACCGCTCATATCACGCTGCACAGTTTCTGACCTTCTTGTGCACGGCTGTGAACTGGTTATTCTATTAGTGCAGGTGAATATAATGAATCCTAAGTTTCTCTTCGAGATTTAGAGAAAGATGAAAGTTTGAAAATATGAAAAATTTGTGAACACGAGGTGTCGGAGCAAGTCTTCCGACAAGCATACTTGCGTCCTGCGACGCTGAAACTACATTTGTTGTAACTTCTGGCAGCCAAAATCAAACCAAATTTGTCCACTACTGTATGACTCATATTCATAACCAAGGTTCACACGGGAATCGTCAGAAACTAGTAATTGCATTAAGGCTATCCGACATTTAGTTGTGTTGTCCTCTCTCTGATGCCCCTGTCTTTTAGCGCTCAATATGTCTTGAAGTTCCGTGTACCAACACGCCCGAAAAATAGCACTGTGGCTTATCAGTTTACAAACTGTACTCAGAACAGTTTTGTCCTAACTAACTGTGTTCACCTCATAGAAGCTTACGAAAAGATGCGCCAAAGCTCCCAGGCTGCCATAAATTGCATTAGCCTTGCACATATGTTCAATAGGCTGGTTCAAATGAAAAACAAATTGTAATGGCGACGAGCACTTGCAGCAAAGATTCAGCAAGCACACGAACATTGCCGTGATGAGCAAGATTGTGTTCATTGCATGGGGTACATGTTACAGCATATGAGCGCTGGATGTGTACGCACTCATATGCTTCGACACTACAATCAATCCTGTTATTCTGAAGAAGGCCAGTCCCCCGGCCGTATAAACCTAAAAACCATAGTGTTTTTCGACGTGCGCCTTTTTTTAATGTGAAGCATTCATAGCGAACTTCGGCAAATTTGTGCGTATCTATCTATCTATCTATCTATCTATCTATCTATCTATCTATCTATCTATCTATCTATCTATCTATCTATCTATCTAGCTGCCTACGACTTCTAGCTCTCCTGTCCGTTTTGATAATGGTATCAATACCAAACTTGGTATGGCATAACATGACTGCATGAAGAACATATCTGACTAGTCATGACATTAAAATCATGACATGTATGTCATGATTTACATTTCATGGTCCTGCAACTCTTGCGGTGGTTTCTTTAACATGACATGTTTCAAAACTGATATGGCATGGCATGACTCCATGGCGAATACAAGCGACAGACTCTAACGTGAAACTTAGGACAGGCGTGTCATGAAACAACATGACTACATGCGACGTTGACGATGCACTCGCACCATTTCACTAGCATCACATATACCAAATTTGGTATTGCAGTACGTGAACGGATTACAAAGGTATGTGACTGGTGCAAACATAATAAACATGAGGTCCGTGTCATGTAATAACATGACTACATGCTACGCTCATGGCGCGCTCGCTGTCGTTTTGGCAGCTTCACATGTACCAAACTCGGTATTACGCAACGCGAACGGACGACCGAAGTAAATGACACATCTTAAGATTATTAGCACGACATGCGTGTCATGTTACAACATGACTACATGACACACTGATGATGCGCTCGCGGCCATTTCGCTAGCTTCACATATGCCGAAATTGGTTTATAGCGTGACGTCAATGAATGACGAAGGTATGTGACTGGTGCAAACAAGATAACCGGGAGATACGTGTCATATGAGAACATGACTACATGTCACAGTCAAGGCGCCAATACATTTTGACTTGACGTGGTGGGCGTGCTCGCCAGCGTGCACTTCGTCGCGTCATGTTGGCGTTGCCGCGCCATGCAGACGCCGGTCCTGCCATATACTCGCAGGCACCCGCCACGCTGCGTTCCTTTGACGCATGCGCGTTTCAACGCGCCCCGCGTCCCTCCGTCATGAAGAGAGGGAAATGCTGTGTTGTCTGGGTAACACATCGGGGCGAAATGCAACATGTTGCGTTTCGCGCCGGTTGCCGTCGGAGCGCGCAGACGGACGCTGGTGGAGCCTGGCGTCAGACTATAGAGTGCTCGCGTTTTGCTAACGTAGCGTCACTGTGCCAGCGTGCGCGCGCGTCAATGCTACATTGGAGTATATTGGGCCCTTCATGATGCGCTCGCGGCAATTTTGTTAGCTCCAAATATACCAAGTTTGGTGCTACGTGACGTCAATGCATGACAAAGTATATGACTGGTGCGAACATGATAATCCTGACACGCGTGTCATGTAAAACTTGACAACATACGACTCTCATAGCGTGCTCGCTGCCGTTTCGCTAGCTTCACATATACTAAATTTGGTATCACGTGACGTGAATAGATGACGAAGGCAAACGACACATCCAAACATGATAATCATGACACGAAAGTCATGTACGGCATCATTTACCTCCACCTCGTAACGTTGTGCTGAATTAAAGTGACATATCAACATTTCTCAATCGTGCTTCGAGAATCATTGATTCTCACTGTACGTGGGATCTGCCAATTTTCTTATCTATATTTTCTGCCGGTGTTTAATTCATAGTTTCTTTTGGCGAACGTAACACAGTTTCAAGGGGGCAGAGAAGACACGTTTACGTCTGCTCGCATGAGATCACTTTCAGGTCATAATACACGAGATGAACATGTGGTATTTTTTTGCAAGGGAAGTTGGTGGATTTTGTTTCTTTCAAATTGCTTCAGCCGATAGTACTGCTTGCGAGTTGCGTGCCTCAATCAAGCAATTGATCTGCTTGTTGAACCTGCAAGGAAAACATCAGGAAGTGGTCGAATTTTTTAAAAAATTTAATGAAGCAGACCTTGGAAATGCTAGTTTTTACGAAATTCGAATCACGAAAGCTGAAATGTAGCAGTGGCTCATTTTCACAAGACAATAGTAGTGCCCGTAAACATGGTTAGTTGCGAAAAAAATTTCCATATCTGAAAACTCTACGGAAGATTCGACCCGAAATTTCGTGAGTCACATGAAGTGAAAAAAAAATAGTCCTAAACGTTGTCAAGGTTATACAAATAACAAGGTCAGCGTCAATTAGGTTCACATCAGTAAACAATAAAAAGTCATTTACAAACCGTAAAATCTATTAAAACACCGTTACGGTTTTGAAGACTTCACGTAGATCGACCTAACTGATCTGAAAATAAAAAACCTAAAATAGGAGCTCAACAAGAACCTGTGCAGATGCCGCTCCTCTGGAGGCACGGACGGCTGTTTCGTTCAACCTAGGTGGATCTTAGATACATTTCTAAGAGTGTCATGAATCAGCCTTCCGGTATGACCGCGTAGTTCTGAAATGACACGGACCCTTGCCTGCCCATGTATCCTCGTGCGCGCAGATGTGACTTCTTCTTTGGCAAAGTACACCTTGAAATATAAAGAGATTGCCCACAAAACGCACCCGGTTTGCTTTGAAAGGAATGGACCACGTAATCATCGTCCAACGCGAATGGCTTCAGCTTTTCTTCCAGAAATACTGACAAAGATTTCTGCCAGGAGCTACGCTCACACTTGGTAATCCTTGAGGGGCTATTTCACATGTGTGTCTTGGCAGTGAAAAATAGATCGTGTGTACTGGCTTTACTTTTCGGATTGTCTCTCGCTGCTTTGACAAGTTGACATTTTTTCAGAGCTTTTTAGGTTAACTTTTCAGCTGAACGCGTTCGCCTTTTATAGGTTCCGTGGGTGCTTTCTGGCAAGATAAGTGTCTTCACCGTCTTTTATGGAGGGTGAAGAATCGCTGTACGACATTTGCAAGCTGCCCAATATGTGGTATTTACGGCTCCGTTTCTGATAAACGCTAGCCAGTACATTCTAAACGTTGGGATTTGCCCAACATGCTCTAAATTGAACAGCCAATGTGACCTTGTGTCGTAATTTATTGAGATGGCATATTTTAAGAGGTCATTGACCGAAGAAGGAACAAGAAGAAAAATTTCAGAGATCGCTCATTTTTGATCAACTTACGGTGCAAGAAAAGACGAGGGCGTATGACTCTGCTAAGCATGCACAGTTGTTCGATTGATAGGCGGTCGGCTTTTGTATTTATTCGAGCCATTCCTTGAAGTTGAGAGTCATCGCTCGTGTCGTCACACCCTTGGTCTATGTCTTCATTCTGTCTCGCACTGCAAGCTCATCAAAAATATGGATTGACACATCAGGTGGTTTGGCCTGTATAAACTTTACCTCACGTCAACAGTACCTCGTAAGCTGCACTCGTTAAACAAAGGACTTGCCAAGCACGGTGCAAGGAATGTCAACGTATTTAGGGGCCCCCAAGTGCGTGAGACGACATCTTGGCATACAGTCCCCTGGCAATCTGACCCCCTCAAACCTACGTGATCTCACAAATTATGGTTGCGTCAATTATAGCCATGATTAATGTTCCAATACGCACAAGCGCATGTCTTCCGCATTCATTTATCTGTAATTGTGTTGTTTTTAGGAGCGTTTGTACGTTCATACCTTTGGAACAGCTAAAAAACTTGTGTTCTGATGTTTTTGTGTTAGTTTATAAGCACGATATATAACCACCCGAGATATTATAGCACCGAGCATAATTCGACATGAAGCTTTGAATATTGGAGAATGGACTATTTGGGAAAAGTAAACTGTTATTGATAAACGCCAAATGTCCAACGAAAAAATAAATTCTGAAAGCCACCCTCCAAAAGTTCATAAAAAGTAAACTCTGAAAACACGGAGCACTATCGCAAAGTTAGCCTAATACATTCACATGATAGAGAGCGGGGTGGCGCCACGACAAACCTTCGCACTTCATAAAAGAGAACATCGCACACCCCTCCGGTCACAGCGACAAGACTCAACAAGTAAGGCAGCAACAAAAAATGAAAGGAAATATTCATACGAAGAGTGTCAATCATAGTTTATTTTAAATTTTATCTGTAGTCACGAACACTAGGAAAATCTGGCTTCGTGTTCCGTGTTAGAAAATTTAAGTCACCTGCGAAACGCCTTTCTTCTCGACGTGCGGCAGGATCAGATTGCATAAGGCCGCTGATCACACTTTTACGTAATTTGGTAAACGTGAGTTGTAAGTATTTGCATAATCTGACGCGCGTGTGTTTGTACGAAAACCGACTTGGGGAGCGATAAATCCGCCCTTCTAAGGCGGAACGGAAATGCAATAGCGCTGCGCCTCCAATCACCGCTCGCTGAGCGGTGCGTGGCAGGATTTTGCCCTCATACATATGCATGTCTGGTCTCACTCTTGTGCGAACGCAATGATTGCGTCTCTTGGATTCTTCGCTATCCATAAGCTCTCGTAAAAATGCGAACAGCGCTAATGGCGCAGCCGTACTAACCCGAACGAAGGAGAGCAGAGATTTGCGTCCAGCACATTGACAGCTGCATGCCCACTCATGAGTCCCGTGAGACAGATGGGTTGTGCAGTGTGAGCATGTATACTGTGACATATCGAAGCCCAGATATATACAAAAAGGCTCCCAGTAATAGACCGCTGGCGGTGTTCAATGCGAATCATTTCTTAGCGAACTTCAGTGACATTGAAAGAAACCAAGGAAGCGATGGCTGACGAACCTATATACCGTCTTAAATCGCTGAGCACAATGGTTGCACAATTGCACGCAATGCAAAAACTTAGAAAGCTTGCACTTTATTGGCTGAAATGAAACAAAAAAAAAACGCTTCACAATTCTCGCATGGCCAACAAGATAAAGAAAAGGTACATATAACGAAGTCTTCTCTAATTTATTGGGGCTTACTCTATAGCGCTCCAACAGAATACACATACAGCTAATCGATGAATAAGCTATGCCGCTGTACTGTGCTAAAACTGACATTCACAGCTACCTGGCGAAGGCATTCAAGACTGTATGATGCGCTTGCTCTGCCCCTCTGTGCCTTTTATGTTGGTATTGGCAAAAAGTAACATGTTATTTGGCAGCGCCCACAGTTGAACACGCGAAAGGAAGTAATAGACCATAGTCCGCAAAACTGTGTTGTTATGCACCGGACACAGTAAGGCGTCGTTTCCCCTGAAGCACTCACTCCAAGCTTCAGTGGGGCTTCCCGTATTCGGACCTGCCTGAGAAATCACGTGACTTACTGAAGCGGTTTGTTCACATATGCCATTAGTCAGAGGACATGTACTAAATAAGTAAGGCTCATAGAAATTCTTCCACCTTGAGTTAATCAGCATGCGGCCACAATCGAATCCACAATTTTGTGCTTCGTAGAACGACGTATAACATACCAAGGCAACTAATGGTCATGTCAATATTTACTTTGTGAGCAGATATTTACATGAATTCTCAAGTTACAGATATAGTGACAATTAAATAACGATCTCGTTCGAATTTATATGATCGTGTTATTTATTTATCGGGAACATTGCCAGAACGGTAGAGGTGGATTAGAACAAGAAATAAGATGACAAATGCAAGATTGACGATGAAGACAAGCGCTTGTATTCGTCTTCTGTTGGTCTTTTGGCTGATTGCGCTAATAGGTCTCCGACATTTATGCGTGACAAATAATTTTGTGCGGGAACAGTACGAATGCCCACTAAGACAAGCGTTATGAGATTTAGGCTTGAAATATAGAAATGACGCGTGAAAAATGGAAGAAATATAAGCCAGTAGCTTCCTTTTAAGAAATGTTGAAGGTAAAGTCTGGTGCACGTGTGATCAATTCACGTAGAGTTACTTAGGTCTTCAGGCACATGAGGCACGCAAGTAGACTGATTTCTACATACAGCGCAGGATATTAAAGTTCTAGAGTCTCGTGATTGGTGAGACATTCGACTCTCGACAAGCCTCGCCTGGTAAGTCTCCCCAGTCTCGGTATGATTAGATTTAGGTAGATGATTTTGGAAAGTCTTGACGAGGACTTGCTCAAAGTAGAATAGCGGGCACAATAAATATGTGAATAATCAACAAAAAAAGTTTTACGTTGAAAGGAAAGGCGGGTAATACTTTAGCCGGTGTGCAAGCAGCCGAATGAAATATAGCAACTCGACCAACGCCCCTGCCAAGAAAAGCGGCTTTAAATACCTCACCCTCCTGGCAGCTACGCTTCCGGCACCGAGAAAGAGGGGTATTCACTCCTTCTTCACCATTGCACAGACATATATAGAAACCTTAACGACTGGGAGCTATGCAGAAATGCTGTCCGCTCATTAGCAGTGGGCCTCTAAGGACCTTGATGAGTTAGCATGTTAGGAATACTTAAATAAGTCAGATAGAAATTCTTCTTTTTATATTAGGTTTCAGCCAACAAGCTAAAGGCACACGTTATCTTCTTTCTAGGTTTTCATAACGACGTAAGTCGTCTTGCTCAAGTCACCGTAGCACCTACGCTAAATAAGCTTTGCCAACCTTCATCTACATAAACGTTGTATCGCGACACGCAGTTCTTGGCTGGAAAATCGGCTGCATGCATACTGAGAAAATTTGCAGCGCGACCAGAGTGGACGAGAAATTTTGGAGCCTGAGACCTTTTTACTTGTTTTTGTTTACCCTCAGCTTTTTATTACGAACAAACAAACGCTTCTGATTGAGTGGGTTTCAAACAGGTTAAACCCAAGCTAAATTCCATCAATCTACTTAACATGACTTGATACTTGCAACCAAAGAGAACAAAATACTGACTGGGCGAATAGAAAAAATATGCCAAAGAGCGCTGTCCCCTCTCTTGTCCTTCCTTCATGTTTCACTACGTATATGTCTGTTGTGACGCAGTACCAACACGCCAAAATGAACAAAAAGAGATAATTTGTATAGAGTTTTCATTTTTGAAGATTAATTTACATGATTTCAAATAAGCGAGAACAATTCCTAGGATCATGACACACTTTTTTCTCGCTCTATATTCAAGGAAAAATAAATAATAGCTTATAAGTTCACCGAACCTAAATACAGTTTTTCAATAAAGATATAGAGTTCTTGCCGAATTAATTGTTGCTCAAAAGCTCAAAAGACATTTGACGTTGAGAACAGGCGAGGCACAAAAACAGGTTTGTTCGTAGGTGTTGAGATGAGATGCAGGTTTTTCGACGAAATAAAGGTAAATGTATTAGGTAAGCCTGCAGAAATTATGGAACGCTTATTTACCACCTGCAAGGAGTTAAAGCTTGGACACATACTTTGTAATTGGGAAGTTGTGACGATAATTGGCTAAGCATAGGTAACCTCTCCGACCGCGTCATGTTTTGATAATTATAGTCTCTATAACAATTACTGGTGAGGAAGAATACTCGCAAATGATAACTTTTACGACAGCAAGCTAAGTAATCAAGGAAACTTGAAAAAAGATATTCATATAACCCGAAAGTGAAGCGTGTCCTCACAGAAAGAGCTGGTTGCTTTTTTTTCCCACTCAAATACCCCAAAAGCCTGAGTAGGCTTTCCATAAAGGAGTTAGAATACAATAAAGCTGTTACAAGTGCAGCTTACATATTCAACAAGAAATAAAAGATTGATGCAACTAGATATACACAACTACACATAGCCTAATACAAACATGCATATACGTATGTAAACATACCATTACATAACAGAGCACTACTACAACGCAGATAAGGGACAATGCTATTTAAAAAAAGAAAAAAAGAATAAAGAGAAAAATTTGAAGGAAAGGTTCTTTCAATGATCAAAGAACAAGAAAAGGATACAATAAATTCACGTTGATTGAATTACAGTGTGCAAAGAACAACAACAAAAAGATATGCGCAAGAACAAGATTAGCGTTCATTAAAATAACTTTTAAGATTATTTATTGGGATTTGAGAAATGAGAGCTTGAAGAATTTCTATAGGTCTTTGGCAGCAATAGCCCTAATTAAAGCGGATGGACCCAGATTGCGTGCAGTGGTACATCACGACGTCTGATGTCCATGATTTAGACGTTATGGTAGCTGAAGTTGTTAACACAAGCCTGGACAAAGCAAACAGTGGATGTCGCGAGTTAAATGCATCAGCAAGCACGTAATAAAGAATGCTGACACTGAATATGCACTCCTTTAAAAGGCCATTCATTGAGAGCAAAACGGCAAGAGGTGCGCACCTGAGTAATATAGGGTCATCTACTCGTGCGCTTACACTACCACACTGCGCTCTAGAAACGCGAGGAGCAGATTTTCGTTTAAAGTGGTGGACCCACTCAGGCATCCGCCTTTTACGCCATGTTTGCGGATGCACTGGGCTTGCTGTGCTTTAAAAAGAAAACTGAATTGGGCTACTTCAGAACGCTTAATATCCCATGTCTTAAATGACATTTCATTTTAATGCCTAATCAGAAACTTCACCTAGTAGCAATGGAAATAGTGCGAGCAACAAGAGCGTTTTTGCTGTATGAGCCTCCGTTGTACTGCGAGTACGGCAAAACGATTCAACGTAACAAAACGGACTATACAGTACTTTTGAACAAAGTGCCATTCAAGGTTTCTATGAAGAGATGTTGAACATAAACAAATTGGTAATTTCTTTCCGTTCCAATGAAGAAGAGCAAAATAATGAAGCTTTGTGTAGGAATATCGTTTTTTGATTTACATAGCAGAATCATAATATTCATAGGCTATGCAGACTACATCTGACTTATTTTCCATAAGAAGTCACTTAGTGCTTTAACAAAAACTAGATTAATAAATATTTTGTCAATGGGGCAGTTTATAATTGTATTTGGTCACGCAGTACCGATGAAACGACAAAAATATACTAGCTGATACTCTGAGCTTCTATATAATGCAGCACCAGACCCCTTTTTGGGATTCTATGAATACAAAATTCTTTTATCTCTTTAAGAAACCTACAAAACAGCATTAAATGTAGCTATTTTTTTGCTGCCCAGTTTCGTAAAAATTCGCTTTTTTAGACGCTAACTACCACCGAATATAGCACTTTAGTAGATGCATATTGTGTCTTGTATCTATTTGTCCTACTAGCTTGACCATTCAGAGCTTCAAACTAAATATTTTCAATGAATCATAAATCTCACAAGCGTTTTTAAGTGTGAATACACTTTATAAGCGACCCCAAACCATCCACCGCCGTCGGCGGCGTCCGCAGTCTTCTCTCTATCTTTAAAAGAAAGAGGACTTGGCGGGCCGCAGCGCGACGCTCTACAGAATAAGCCACGGACGCGACGCTGACTATCGGTGTCAGTAACGCGCCTTATACCCCCTCCACCTTCGCTCAGTCCTCCGCTCTCCTCACTCGCTGCAGCTGCGCGCGCACCCCTCTCTCTCGCGCGCCCGCCTTTCACTCTCCCGTCGAGAGCGGGTGTGCGATGGATGTCCCGGAGGCAACGCTACCATCAACAACGAATGGAGTACAACCGAATGCCAGCACTGCACTCGTCGTTGGAGGTGACGGTACCGCGGTGGTTTCGCCGACGTTCGAAGTCAAGGCAGCGCTGCTGCGAAGGGCTCGTGAGACCGAACGTAAGCGGGTGAAGCGTGCAGCGGATGCCGAACTGCGTGCTCGCGAGGCCGAGTGCAAGCGGGCGAAGCGTGCAGCGGATGCCGAACTGCGCGCTCGAGAGGTCGAGGACAAGCAGGCGAAGCGTGCAGAGGATGCCGAATTTCGCGCTCGCGAGGCCGAGGACAAGCGGGCGAAGCGTGCAGCGGATGGTGAACTGCGCGCTCGCGAGGCCGAGATGAGGCGTCAGCATCGAGCCGCGAACGCAGCCCAAGAAGCGGAACGACAACGCAAGCGTCAGGCGGAGAAGGGCGATGAAGGCCGGCGTCAAGACGCCGCTCGCAATCGTCAACGGCGAGTGGACGTTCCCGAAGCCGTTCAAGCCAGTGAACGTGCCGCGCGGAAGAGGGTGCGAGCCCTGGACTTTGCTTGTCCGGACGCGTCGTCAAGTGTAAATAAATAATACTTCGTATATAATGTATCTGTGTACAAATGCTTCATGACAAACAACACCTAAATTCATTAATTACACTTTAATCATCATCGTCAGTAATAAAACTCCCAAGCATTTCCCTGAGGGTGAACATGGTTAAGTGCGAATGCACGCGGTGATGCTATATATATGAGGGGGAGTAAAGTTAAAATCCGTTGGCATTCGCCAGTGAGTTAACGTAAACTCCCCCGTGTGATCAAATTGCGATTACCAGGAACCATTACATCATAAAGGCACCATAGTGTGATTATTAAATATAATAGTACGAATTAATAAATACCCCTCATAGCATCACCCCGTGCATTCGCACTTAACCATGTTCACCCTCGGGGAAATGCTTGGGAATTTTTGGTGGTAGCTCCATCTATTAAATGAAGAATCAATTTTTTTTATGTGAGTTCAAACGTTTGCCGATTGTGGCGCAAATAAACATAATGAAATAGGTAAAACAGGTATGGATTATATATCCAGGATTCATAGTTTGCCTCAAAAGGTGAGTCTAGTCACCGCACGTAACAAACACCAACCGTAAAAGGAGGAGGGCTGAGTAATGAATCCTTTCCACTCGCACCACATCAGCAGGTGGGGTGGTGTCATCCGGTGGCAAATGGTTTCGGTATGCCGGAAAATTGCGCGTTAGTCATGCGTTCGCAGAAGAAGCGCTTCCCGCCACGTCTTTAGTAATGTGGATCCCTTCGTGGTTCGGCTGCTCGTGTTTTGCGCGTTTGTTCCTTTGATGATGATGATGAAAAACATTTATTATAAAAGAGAGAGGTACGGGGCCAAAGCATGACCCCGCTTTATGGTCGGCGTCCTTAGTCCGGGACACCGCATGACGAGGCCTCTATTCGCGCCTGTCTCACCAGAGCTCGTTGAGACTCTAGTGATGAGCATTTGAGGAGAGCAGTCTCCCATGTCTCTCGGGAATGGGTAGGGCAAGGGGTAGGTAGGGATTTTTCAGACATGCCCATACCATGTGGAAGATATCACACGTCTCCACACTGTGGGCACCGCCCATCTGTGTTCGCATCGAAATGTTTTAGGATTGCAGGACAGAGTAGAGTACCTGTCTGCAGGCGCCTTAGAGTTCGCTCTTCCGCCTTACTCAGCCCCTTTGCAGGAGCCGGGTAAAGGCGGTGAGTGTCGCGATAAGAGGTCAGAATTCCTTTGAACCGCAGCAGCGGTGTATTGGCCTCCGAGCCATAAGAGCCAAGGTGAGGAGCCTGGTGGGTAAGCGATCGGGCGGCCACGTCAGCGGCCTCATTACCTTGTAAGCGCTGATGGCCAGGAGCCCATACGATGCGTTTCGGGGCTGGATCAGCGAGAGCCCGTTTTAGAATTTGGCTGGCTAGGGGGGATATCTCTCCTACCAAGTAATGAGCACATGCTTTCCGGGAGTCCGTGATGATAACTTTCGTGTTGGGGTCCGCAGCAGCAAGCGCTATCGCGACTTCCTCAGCGCGCTCTGGATTTTGTGCTCGGAATGAGAGCCCATTGACACGCTTTTCCCGGTGAACTACACAGGCCGTGTGAAATCCCGTGGGTGAAGGCCCTGCTATAACTACGTAGAATACACCAGGTGGGGACGTGTTGCCTCTCAAGCGTCCGAGCCCGCGCCTGTCTTCTGCTTTTGTGCGTGTGCTTATTTATGTTACTGGGGAGTGGAGAGACCGAGAGCATATGCCGCCACAGTTCCGGAATACGCTCCGCCTCATCTGCAGTGCAAGTGTGCTGTATATGTAAGCGGTTCAGCAGGCGGCGCCCGGGAGCCGTCTGCACGAGCCGCGTATATTGATTCATAAGGTAGGCCTCCCGCAACTCCTGGTAGGAGTTGAGCACACCTAACGCCCTCAGTTTGGCGTTGGAAGTGGCCACCCGGAGATCCAGAGCTCGTTTAGTAGCCTTAAGAATGATGGCATCTATTCTTTCGTCGTCTTGCTTGTTAGTGCGAAGGTATGGGACGGCGTAGAGGATCCGGTTAGTCACGAAGGCATGGGCGAGCCGAAGCGCGTCTTTGCCCCGCAGACCACCCCGCTTGTTGGAAACGCGGTGGATCATGCGCCCTACCTGTTCGCCTATTTTCTTGAGTTTCGCTATAGTGGAGTCCGGTCTGTGTGTGTGTTGAATGGACAGGCCCAGAATCCGGAGCTCCTCCACCTCTCTAATGGAAACCATAGACAGGGAGGTGTGTATGGATGACTTATCTCCTGGCTTCGCTCTACCGTGCAGAAGCTCTAATTTATTTGGAGCACATCGGAGTCCACAATTGTTGGCATACGCCTCGATATGGATGCGGCCTGCTGAAGGCGTTCCTGCATTTCACCAAGGCTCCCTTCAGTGGTCCAGATTGTAATATCATCGGCATATACTGCGTGTTGTGTGCCTTCCACCCTGGTCAATTCGCTTGGAAGGCGCATCATAGCAATGTTGAAAAGGAGCGGTGATAACACTGCTCCCTGTGGGGTACCCCGTGTTCCCATAATGTACGGGCCATATTTCTCGTCCTCGATCCGAAGAAGTGCCTGGCGTTTAGTGAGAAAATCTCTGACATATGAAAAGGCCCTAGCCCCGCAATCGGTGGAACTCAAGTTAGCCAGGATGCTCCTGTGTTTAACATTGTCGAAAGCCCCCTTCAGATCAAGGGCGAGGATGGCTTTATCATTGTGTTGCATAGTTATGGGCTGTATGACGGCCCTATGGAGCTGGAGAATGACGACCTGTGCAGACATGTGTGGGCGAAACCCAAACATGGTGTCTGCAAAGAAGCCCTTACCCTCAAGGTATGGGGAGAGGCGATCCCGTACCATCGTCTCCATAAGCTTGCCCGCGCACGAAGTCAGTGATATGGGCCTCAGATTTTCCGTATTCACGGCCTTGCCTGCTTTGGGGATAAAAGTCACAAGTGACGTTTTCCATGCGGAAAGGAGCGCACGGCCGTCCCAGATCTCGTTCATGTACTCCAATAAATGGAGATAGGCTGTGTCAGGGAGGTTTGCCAACAGCTTTACTGTTATGCGGTCCAGCCCCGGAGCCGTACCCCTGCGCATTTTAGCTAAAGCCGCTTTAATGTCATGCAACCGAAAACGGGCATCGCGTTGGTGATTACGCTTACCAGAGTACGCGTACGCCGGCCCAGGCGGGTCCTCCGTACGACAGAGATACCTATCGCACAGAGCATCCACAAGCTGTGCCGGAGTGCCTTGGTACCCTTGTAGAGCTCGCCGCCCTGCTTCTGCGCCTCCCCTCTCGTTTGAGAGGGGTCTATCGAGACTGCGAAATAGACGCCATGTTCCCTTCAAGCTCATCTGACGAGCTGCGGCGTCGCAGCGGGCTATCCAATTTGAATCTGAGAGTTGGGTAGCATACGCTGCACCCTGTTCCGTGAGTTGGGCTATGCGGATACGTAATTGGCGATTAGTCTTCTGCTTTTTCCAACGTTTTGCTAAGCTTCGGCGTGCCTCCCACGAGTGTAGGAGGTGAGTGTCAACTGTAGGGATTTCTTCGTTGGTTTGGAGGGTAGTAACAAGTCTTTTCTGAATGTTGTTTACTTGTTGAGCCCATTCTGCATAGCCTCCAGAAAATAGTACGGAAGAGATAGTCTGATTGCGAAATTGGGTCCAATCGGTCAACTTGGCTTCACCGCATTTTTATGAGCTGACTTTTCCAGGAGTGTGAGCCGGAGAAGGCAGTGATCACTGCCTAGAGAATCGCCCAAGTTCTCCCAGTCAGCATCCTTAGCATTTTTTACGAGAGAGAGGTCCGGACACGTGTCACGGGTTACCAAGTTCCCCACTCGAGTGGGGTACGCCAGATCCGTGAGCAGCGTGAGGTGAAGGGTGAAGATAAGCTCCACCAGCTTACGTCCTCTGGCCTTCTCGTAGTGATAGCCCCAGTGAAGACTGGGAGCATTGAAGTCTCTCGTGATCACTAAGGGGTCCTTGTCAGCCAACTTGATCGCCCCGAGGAAGATTTCGCTAAAAGTTACGCGTGGCTTCTGCGGGGGGCTGTATATATTTAGGATGTGTATTGACTCGTCGTGACGTCTGAGAGGCAGTACTCTGACCATTGCGTATTCTTGTTCAGTACTTAAGTGTATATCGACCTGAATCGCGGTATATGCCTTGTTCACCAGGATGCATGACGAGCCCCCCCCCCCTCTGGAAAGTGCTATAGCGAGAGAATTTAACGTCCAAACCGGGCTCCTGCAAAGCAAGCAAGGCGGGCATGTTTCCGAGGGACTGCAAGTAGAGCTGGAGGTGCGACCGTTTTTTGCAGGCTCTAAAACCCCTGCAGTTCCATTGTACAATCTCAAATTTTTGTACATATTTAGCTTGTTTGTTAGATCGGCTAGCCATTTTTTAGTATTTATTTACGGTGCAGAGGACCGGTCCGGACCTGGAGCCGGCCCCGAAAAGCCTTCTTCTGCTGCCTGACGGGAGGCCGGCTTGCGTTTAGCCTGCGGTGAGTCGCTCTGGGTGGTGTTTTTAATTTGGGCGATAACCCAGGGCTGTAAGGCTTTAAGGACTGAGTTAGAGAGCTGCGCCACAATTTCGGGAAGTGCTTGCGTTAAGGCTGTCGTGAACATGTCCTGAAAGGACTCGCGGACTGCCGACATGATATAAGTGGGAAGGCCTGCCACGCTCGCTCTAATTGCTCGGTTTTACGCTCTAGGGACTCGATGCGACCGATGGATCCTGTAATAGAAGCTGGTCCAACTACCGTGTCCGCGTCCTGCCGCGAGACGCTAGTGAGGTGGGATGTGACGGAAGAGCCGTCATCCCCGTCCTCTGCCTCGGCTTCCTGCACTGGCTCGGATGACCCGACCTGCTTGGTTTCTAATTCCTGAATTTTGTGCGCAATAATTTGGTTCTGGCGCCTGAGCTCCCCTATCTGCTGCTGTAGGGCGGTTTCGGTAGGAGAGGGAGAAGGGGAAGGTCCGGAGACTGCCCCACCCCAACAGCTCACCTGTGCTTGGACGGGTGTCAAGGGTGGGAAGTCCTTGACCAAGACAGGAGGCTCCGACGGGGTCCCAGACTTTACATTGGTGGAGTGCCCGGTGTTGGTCTTCTTGGGTTCTGGCTTATTCGACTTGGCGGCTGGTGCTTTCTTGGGGCTATTCTTGGGAGTCGGAGCCTGTTTGTGCCCCCCCCCCCCCACCGTTGTCCTCGGCTTGGATCCACGTGGGAATTCCGACTTGACCGGCTGCCGGAACCGTCCAGCACAACCGGGAGCTCTAGTCTTGTGGCCACCGCCGCAGAGGAGGCAGCTCGGAATGCACTGGTGTTCCGTGGGGCCGTCAGGAGTAGCAGCAATACCTGAACGCCGCAGCTTGTGCAGCGGCCGGGCTGCGGGCGCAGACAAGTATCTGCTCGATGGCCCACTGTGCCACAGAGTGGGCATGTAGGCACTGTCTTCTTATACAAGCGAACAGGGAGCCGCTCGCAGTTGTATAACACCGCCCGTGGCACCTTGGTCCCCGCGAAGGTGATCACCGCATCCGGGGTGTCCCCACGCTTGCGCACAGACACTACATTTGGCTCAGCACTGAGCTTGCTTTTCACACTTTCGGACGTTTCGTCTTGAGAGACATGCACGACGCCCCGACAGAACTCACCGGATAGTTTGGGATGTCCCCGGAATGTTAGCTGGCAGCCCCCGACTGGCAGCTTAATGTCCCGGAGGAGTCTCTCGGCGGCGTCCACTGATTTGAGCGTGCACTCAAGTACATTTTGATCTCAGAGGGGCCACGCTGCAAGTCCCATACTTGCGTCGGCTCCGAGGATGCTGTGGACTGCAGCGCCGGCTTGTCCAGGACCAAACGTGGCCTTGAGGTCGAGCGTCTCACGCGGTTTTAGCACCACTATGATGTCGTCTTTTTCGATGCGCTGCGTGTTCTTCGGCCGCCACTGGAGTTGCTTGGCGCACTGCGAGATGACGCTCGGCGCGTTCTTGCCCTGTGCTTGCTGAGGGCGAGACGCTGCTTTCGTTCCTTTGAGTTTTCAGGGGCGAAGCTCTTTATAACGGCACCCGTTCATCCCTCGTTGCCGTTGTAGTGTGTAACAAGTATAACATTTTGACATCCAAGGCGGTGCCAGTGAGAAATTTCTTCTGTGCGTTGTCGTAGAATAAAAGATTGTGCTTAATGTACATGCCAATGGCTGCTAAGAGAGAATGGCAGACAGGAGCATTCGGCTTTTAGATTACGCGCGCGATGCAGTTCCCATTAGCGGCCATTGGCATGTACATTAAGCACTATCTGACAAGAAAGGGTTGCTACGTTATACTGGCTGGGTGTAACCTTCTTAGATTTAGAAAAGTTTAGCGAGTGTTGAGCCGCAGTGCCATGAATACAAAGAACAGGTATATACCATGAATGAACTCGAGGTGGTTAAAGGTGGGAAGTAGATAAGAAGCGCAAGCCGTAAGAAAGTATAAGCCGAATTCTCCTGTCTCTCATTTCCCATTAGCAGCTATTGGCATGTACATTGAGCACTATCTGACAGGAAAAGGTTGCTACGTTATCATCGCTGGGCGTAACCTCCTTGGTTTTAAAAAGGTTTAGCGAGTGTTGGGCCGTAGCGCCATGGATAGAGTGAACCAGTATACACCATGAACTCGAGGTGGTTAAAGGTGGGAAGTAGACCCGAAGCGCAAGCCGTAAGAAAGTGTGCGTGTGCCACCTCTCGTTTAGTCCTTAATAAATCCGCTGGATAGCGGTGCTTCTATAAAGGAAATATATGATGAAAAGACATGAGATGGTAGTACTTGGAGAGTTGAATAGATGGACGAACGGACACACATACAGATGCATGGATGGACGCATGAACGGACGCAGTGGCGGAGGCATGGACGAACGCAGCGACGGACGCACGAACCAAAGGCCATGTTTTCATTAGGACGAAAGCAGCGAAGACCACCCGAAAGTGCGTGGGAACACGTCTCCAGTGTGATTCACGCACAACAGTAGCTACGGAGAATGGAGACCAGGATCGCGTTAGGGCGAAAGGTGGGAAAGTTAGCCGAAGGATTGCGTGAGAAAAGGTGAATATCACTTGGGCAAGACTGTTCGAACGGCTTTGTCAGCTTCTGAATGCACAAGCACGCGCATCTAGTGAGGTGCCCCTATAGTTACCTTGTGTTGACAACATTAGCATTGCTGGCGTCGTCTGGAGTATATACACGCGTTGAGGGTTCCCCTTCGAAGGAGAGTCAATAGCAGCGCCCCCCTCTATACCAATTCATTTTATGGGTGCACATTCTAGGCACTATACGGGACAGACTTCGCGCACCGGCTATAAGGGGACAAGGGGGGCTGCGCCCACCGTGTACCCCTCGTGTGCCCAGATGCTGACAGATGTATGTTTTTTACACCAGGTGCAACGCTGTGAAAGGAAAGCTAAGCAAGAAGTTGGGTCAGAAACATGTGTTACTTCGCGCGTCTTACGCCTAGCTTTCATCGTTGTAAACGCTCGCGTGAGACGAGCACAAACTTGCCTGCAGAGCGTCGCGAAAGGCTACAAGTAAAACATCAAGAAATAAGAACCAAGACAAGCCGTATAACTAACTGGGCGTTTTTATCTCCGAGGCACATAACAGAAAGGAGAAAGTAAATCCTCATGTCTGAGATTCAAAAATAATTCTACTATTTCTTTGCGCGAGCGCATTCATTGCAAGATTTCTCGCTAGCCTTCAAGGCGTTGCACTTGATGTAGAAAACGTAGCATAGGAAACGACATTCGTAGAACACAGGACCATGGGCTCAGAGGAGTGCCTCTTATGTAAGTGCTGTCATAATCCCTTTTCGCATATGCATAATTTTCGAATATGCCTAATTCCTCTTTCTCCCGCCCTCCCAATAAGTGCGACGCTGAGCTAGATTGTGCTGCTACTCGATAATCTGTGTGTTTGTGCAATTGCGTTGCATTTGGAAATCTGCTCGGCAAAAATCAAGACTTTCCTAAAGCAAACACTTCGTGGGAGCAGCCTAGTTTACCATAATTTAGGCAGTAAAACAAAGATGTTGAAATCATGACGGGAAACAGTGTGAACCAACTTATGGATTATCCCACGTCATCCCATATACTAGCTGGTCCACGTATTTCTCATAAAAAGTTTTAGAAAAATCATGGGCTGAAGGAGATTCTAACTCCTCTAGATTAGTGTAAATCATCTGTTGAACTGATCACCAAGAGGCACTTTAACCCTTTTATTGTAGTTGTAGAGAGTGAAACTTAGCAAATAACCTCAGAATCTTCTGGTTATCTTGTGCTGAAATGTACATTGGTGTTTTTGTAGCGTAAGCTACATTGGCTGAGGTTGAGCAGTTTCGCGTGGCAAGAAAAAAAAATGACGTGCTCGCGCGACGCTACATTAAGCCAGTGCCAAGGTCGCTACATCAAAAAGAAGCTTAGCGGTGATGCCAGCGCACTCAGACGCTTCAAAGTGCTTGGTTGATGTCATGTTCCATCGTTATTTCATGAACGTGAAGGAATCAGAGAGATATAGAGAGTGTGTGTTTGTGTATGTGCGTGCGTACGCGCGTGTGTTTACACTTTAGTGAAACGACGCCGGTTTCAGTATGTCAGCTGTCACTGGGGTACCTTGCGTCGTGTCGTTGAAACGACGGCCACAGTTGGCGGATAGTGAAAGACACCGTCTGCGTTTGTCGTCCTTAGTTTTCATCAGCCGATTTGCGCCGCCTCGCACGACATACAAGACACGCGCGAGGCGACGCTGACCGAAAGCAAGCATGGATGAGTGGCGTCATTTCGTGTCGTCTTTCGCCCTATTGCGAAGAGGAGGTAGTGGAACCACCACCTTAAAACTGGAACACGAAAAGGCGTATTACTCCAACGAGGCATGAAATTCGCCCGACGATGTCACTGTCTTTCTGTAGTGCCCATTGCATTAGTTTTAATTATATGTAATGTCGCAATTCAAGAAGTAGGCAACGGATAAATACCCTTGGTGCATAGAGGCTGTGATACTCTGGCAAGAAGCCGTCACACGCTATAACAAGACGCAATGTGCTAAGCACGTAACTGCTTTTTTGCCACCTTCTCTATTCAAACAAAGACAGCGTCCTTTGCTGCGATCGAGGCCCCCTAACCGCGTCGTCAGCGAGTGGCTCCCTATTGAAGCTAGCTAGTTTCATCCTGCAATGATGGCGATACCGCCCCGTCAATAGAGAAGCTCGCGAGAAAGAATGTGTGAAAGATATAAGGCACCTCTGTAAAGCCTCGTCATCTGCGCCTGAAATCTGTCGTTGTGGACAGATAGGTTGTGATTTGAAATACGAGGTGTTCAGCCTCAATTAGCTTTTTTAGGGGCGAAGCTCGTCATGGCGGCACCCGTTCATCCCTCGTAGTCGTAGTAGTAGTCGTAGTGTGTAACTAGTATTACATTTTCACCTCCAAAGTGGTTCCGTTGGAAGATTTCTTCTGTGCGTTGTTGAACAATAAAAGATAGTGCTAAATGTACATGCTAATGGCTGCTAAGGGGAAATTAAAGATAGGAGAATTGGGCTTTTAGTGAACGCGCACGCTGCAAGTTTTTTATTGTTCAACAACGCACAGAATACAAGAAAGGATAGCTACGTTATACTCACTGGGCGTAACCTTTTTGTTTTTAAAAAGGTTTAGCGAGCGTTGGGCCGCATTGCCATGAGTATAGTGAACTAATATATACCATGAACTCGAGGTGGTTAAAGGTGGGAAGAAGACACAAAGCGCAAGCCGTAAGAGAGTGTGCGTGTGCCTCCTCTCCTTCAGTCCTTCGAATGTCCGCTGGATGGCGGTGCTTCTATATGAGGAATATATTAAGAAAAGATGCAAGATGGTGGTACTTGGAGGGTTGAATAGGTGGACGAACAGACACACAGAGAGATGCATGGACGGACGCATGGATGGCTGCACGGACGGATGGACGCATAGACACACGCAGGAGCGGATGCAGGGACGAAAGCAGGGACGGACGCACAGATGAACGTGAGGACGCACGAACAGACGCACGCACGGATGGGCGAATGGACGCACGGACGTTCACATAGACGGACGCATGGACGGACGGAAGCAGGAACTGTTGGACGAACGGATGCTTCGCCCCACTATCCATCATTCACTCCGTTGATATGCTGCCATTTTTTTCAGCTTTTCCTTTGTCATTCGTTTAAGTGTATTTTACCAACGTGATATTCGTGGCATACATACGTCAGTGAAGTAAGTATTCGTGGAGCCCACACTCTGAAAAAAAAAGGGAGCGAAAATGGAGAAACGGGCGCCGTTCCTCCTTCGGCGCAGCGACTTCCTCCCTTTCGGGCGCTTTACCCGTCGCGCCCTCTCGCGGCAAGGACCAAAGGAGCAACGTTCCTCCTTCAGCGTTCAAGTTTCTCCTCAATCACGGGGGTCTTGCTCGCACGCATGCTCACGCCAAGCCTATAGCTGGCCGCGGCCAGTCGCGAGCGATTGCTTTTACCTAAGATTGTTGTAAGCAATGCAGGAATGACGTTTTCTTTTGTTTTATTAGTATAGAGTAAAAGCCTCTCTTTTTTTTTATCGTCAGGCACTTGCACGATGCTCCGCACACTTCCATGTGTGTCTCGTGTTGTTTCATACTACCAATTTGTCACGAATACAAGGAGCTCTGCTTCCCAAGCAGTCTTGCTTTGTCGATTACCTTAGAGTGTAAAAAAAATAATGATTTTTTTCGGTGTCGACATACTTGGTAAGCCCACGCATTTTCAGTTTCGCACGGCACCAACAGCACTCATGAATTCAACGAGGCGCGTAAAAAAGCATCAAACTTATTTTTTCAATAGTGTAGGAAACCTGATACCACTCTACAGTCCATGCGTGAAAGTACGATCATATACAATTGATAGAGTTATACGTGCCAATACCACCATATGGATGTTCTTTGCAGTTTACCCCCATTCGAATATGGCCGCCGTGGCCGGAAGTCGAACCTGCGTCCATCAGCATATCACACGACACCCAATAAGGCTATGCTACCACAGCAGGTGAAAGCACAAAGGGAAAAAGGCTGCGAAGTTTCACCGAGCGTTTATTCGCCAGACTAGATTACAACCATCAGAAACTTTTTAAACATCATCATAACTAAACCTTTGTGAAAAGTGAACCAATGACTTCTGTAGGTTAAACTAAATTCTCAATCGCATTCGTTTTGAATTGCCCATGCCAGCACTGAGAAGTAGGAAGGAATTATGCACGCGAGCAGTATGTCTTTCTCGTCCATGATTCTCCTTTGTCGTGAGAAACTCAACACAAAATGCACTTCTAGTAGCAGCTGTGCAGAGCAAGTAAGTACTAACGCTCACTCACCTTTGTGAAAAGAGTATTCCGAATCCAGAGAATAACCATCACAGCCACAGCGCTAACAACAAAATTGTGGCACGCACTATGATTGCAAGTTGACACGCGAGGCGAATCGCGAGAGGCATCTGAAGCAGAAAAGTATGCAGGCACAACATTCTATAAAGTTATAGTAAACTTGCGCACTGCAGCGATAGTTCCTCCACTCAAGTATGAGAGCTGCCGCGACGCCAACAGCCACTGTCATAGCTCACGAAAAAATACCGTCGGATGCGAGGTCATCGCTTATTTATCTCGCAAGACCCGCGTTTTAACGTACGTATACACTACTAGAACGGTCGTTACCGCATCAAAAACATTGTCATTGAAGGGCTAGTGGTGTACTATATCCATGGCTAACGGTCACACTTGTGGTACGCACGTAAAAAGAATATAAGCAAACGTTAAGACGAAACAACTAAACGAGGTCGACGTGACCACAGAACACCTACCACGACGGAGAGAAAGTTTGGTCTGCATGCTGCGCCCTCTCCAAGTAACAACAAGAAAAAAACGTGACCTCCGAAATGGCTAACGCGCGGCAAGTGTTTGCACTCTCAGAGGCTTCAAGAAAAAAAAGTAACTGTGGCAGTGGACGACAGATGGCGCAGCGTTCGAAATGCCGTAGGCATTCTAAGCACGGTTTGGGGCATCCGCCTTCGTGAAAACCTGATAAGCTCTAGTAATTATTCCGTTCATTATTGTGCAACTATTAATTAACTAAGGTTCTCCTAAGCATCAGATACAATATATTTATGTGTGCTCATGTTGTGGTATTGATAAAAAACGTAAAAAAAGTGTAAGAAAACCTACTTGTAACCTGTGCCACTCAGGTCAGTTGAAATTCATCGCTATATAAGCTGGCGCGCTTTCATAGTAGTGTGTGAGAAAACACGTCGAGGTGTGAGCCGTTGGTTTGAATGGTTGATTGTGCTCTTGTTGCGTACTGTTAGCGTATACGCTAGTGTACTTGTTGCGTACTATGTGACCATGTGTGCATGTGTAGCTATATGGATTGCACCAGCACATAATATGCTTTCGGTGTCCGTAAGTGGTCTTGAATGGGTTGATGCGTAAACAATCCGCAAGGGATTGTGGAAACGTCGCGGCAGTCAATTTTTTTGAATTTTGTTCTATCCCTTCAGATGGCGCCACCTACCACCTACTTCATTGCTATGACGCTCTCACACCTCCAGCCATTTATATATCGTTGAACATCTATCTATCAAAGCTGCACTACGGATTCGGAATGCTTTCGCTGCGATCGAGTGTACGGTTTGGAGGCACATCTCGTGACCTGCGGACACGTAAGCGCATGGATAACGTCGTTACACTATGTGAATCTGCGAGAAATAAATACAGCAAGCCTAGCATGCACTCTTCAGGTGAGGGCTCTGCAGAAACCGTGTCTTTCGGAGTGAACGTGGCTCCGCTGACCGAACGAAACGTACTTGCTCCATCGATCTCTTTCGCGATGTGTTCACCGCCACAGGTTCGTCTGCTTGTTTTTATAATCATTTCGTTCAATATCAAGCTCAGCGGGACCGTTTTTTTGTAACTTTCAGGGGCCTGTACTCCTTACCAGTCGAGAATCGTGGCATTTGCTAAGCCTACTCGCTTCGCCGGGGGGCAGCCATGTTGATTTTCATAAAGAGGAACGTGTTTCTCCGTGGATGAGGGAGCAACGATTCTCTATTTGAAGACGAACATTGGGGACATCACCGTTCCTCCCTAAATGGAGAGTACGTCACTCCATTTTTTAAAGAGTGCAGCATAAAAGAGCTTCATGTTAAAATACATGATGGCGGGAGGACGCGTATAGTCATGCATTCTGAATGCTAGATTTGAAAATGAGATGGCAGTTGTTGCTAGCCCACGACTGAATAGAGGAAGCTTCCCGTCACTCCAGTGCAGCGCTAAAGCAGCATGTTGCAGTCTATACTGTGAACCCCAGCACATATAAATAACCACATATTTCGAAGACGGTCTATCGCAAAGTCATTAATATTCTTTCAATTATTTGGGGAATTTGCAGTCAGGCCAAAAGGGCAACTTTTATCGACTGTCTTTGAGCCTCTAAAAATCGCAGCGCCATATGTTCGGCGCTGTCATTACGACACGGCGCCGAACAACCCTCCTTTCGCAGCGCACGGCGCAGTTTCACGGTGGTGATTATTCACAGCCGCTTTGCGAACATAGATCCGCTGGGCTTCCGTGCAGGGCGTCTTCGTTTTGGGGGAGGCGGATGAAAATGCCGAGTTCTTTTGTTACGACGCCCATGAAAATAAGTGGCTTTGGACGCAACAGTCAATGCGAAGAAGCATCATAATTCATTGCATTCTTTCTTTTCATTTCTCGCTAGTCTTTTGCACCTGCATGCAATCAGCAACAACTTGCGTGTAAAGAAAAAAAAAACACTTTCCGCGCATACAGTGTTTCCGCTGAATAGAACCTAAAGAAATAAGCAATGCGATGGAAGAAAGAGGCGGACGTTCGAAAGAAGCACAAAGGAAGCCTTGAAGCGCCGCTTCGTGCAAGAGGGACATTTTTTGTCTTCGAGGCTTAGCGAGCAGAGGGCGCGAGTTGAGCTTCTCTGGCACGTGCGATTGTAGTCAAAGAATTTTTTTTTTGAGAATGTAATTGCACAGCCTGCGAAAGCCATAAGAATGAGCTTTTTCTGCGCGAGAAGCATTGTACTATTGACATGAGCGTGCTTTGAAGAGTGCGCGAATAATAAAGTTTAACTGCGTACACTTCAACTATAATTGTTTGGGCATGCAGACAGATACAATAAGGATTTACCGGATGTACACACGCCCTATGCTGGAGTTAGGATGTGCCTTATTTTCTGGCCTGCCAGCATGGAAGTTACGTCTGTTAGTTCTACCTGAGTGGTAAGCACTTCGCTGGTGCCTGATGTTACCCAAATTTGTAGCCAACTATAGTCTATATAAAAAAATCCGAGTTCCCTTTAGCCTGTTAGATTCAAATTAATACAGTTCAAACATTCGTAAAAGTCGATTAATTGCCGATAAGTCGAGAAGAATATATATTTTTAAGTGATGGAGCTTTTTTTAATGTAACGTGGCCTTGCTTTTATACTCCGCATGTATTCTTTACCCAGCAGCTCTTAGACTCACTACAAATAAGGCTTAAAGGGGTGGTGTCACCAAATTTGTGGCATGCGTATTCTTCACTGTAAGCGTTTATTCAGCTCCAGGAAACACGTGCCAAGATTCATGGATTTTCACTAAATAGTTTATTATCGCTCTACATATGTGGATCATTTTCAGTTTCGGTTTCATGGCTCCGAGTTGCGCAGGGACGTCAATGCACAGGTGGCTTGGTCACGGGACCACACAAGGCTGTGACGCACATCGTGCTGAGTTTCGTATGCTCTCACACACACGTCCAACACAAGCGCCAGCAAAACAAACGTGCTGACAGTCACCATGGCCAGCTGCAGTAGTATCCAGGTAGTGACAAGGCAAAATGCAACCAGAAAAAAACAACAAAGCGTTTATATTTGCAACGTATGTACAAAACGTGGACGCGGAAGCTGCGCGACCCTAGCGCGCCGGCCTTTTATAGGCGCCGAGGCGCTGAAGTAGGCGGGGGCAGCCCTCGCTGTCGGTCGCCCGCAATGTTTCTCACGGACGTCTAAGTTGTCCGCGAAAGACGCGTCGAGTGTCTCTTTTAAAGCACCCAGTGTCCTTGAAGGACGCACACAGTGTCTGTGCAACGACGCCAGCAACCTCGTAACAGCATGTTTTTTTCGGAGATGGCAGAGGTCACTCACGTCACTAGAAATCTGGTATGACGTCATGACAATTGTCGTTGCTTCTCCGATTCTGAAACGTCAGTGTTGCTGCGCAAGCGATGGGCCTAGATCACGAGAGTGAGCATTTAGCTACACTTTTAAACCGAATAGAATATATCCTACGCAATTGCTGTGTCCAAGCCTTCGTGTGGAGTGACCTTGCGCATACAGAGGAACCCCACAACAGACTTCGGATAGCCTGGAAATTTAGTGGCACTACCCCTTTTAAGGATAATGTGACTATGAGTGGTAGGTTGAGTGAATTACCCATATCATATGACATTATATATCCTAACAATGAGAAATTACTACCTAGTATGCCACTGAATGGCATTTGTCAAGGTCAATGGCTTTTACGGTTGTGATAGCCACTGATGCTTCGCAATGTGAAGAAAAGACCATGGTGGAAATGTTTTTGTCGCAACTCGACTGGTCATTTTCTTTTAGGCTTTCTGATCACACACAAATATTTTTGGCCGAGTTCTTAGATATTATTTTAACCCTACGTAAAATTACTTGTCTATAACTTTTGTGATGATAGTTACAGATTCATTATCGCTGTGTTCAAAACTAACTGTTCCACAGATTCGGATCTTCTAAGAATATTACGATTGATCATCTGCGAAACCTGCGATTAGACTGGGTGCCGGGACACAAAAAAAAAATGTACTGAATGAAGTTGCGAACTTGGTCGAAATTTCCGCAGCCCTCCACTATGGCGTCTCTCATAATCATACGGTGGTTTTGGGACGTTAGACCCCACATATCAAATGAAGTTGCGAACTTTTTCGCAAAAGCTTCTCTGGCAGGTAGAATTCTCTCTCCTTCCAGTTACGGTGTTTGTCGCTGCGGCATGGTTCAGAAAGTATGCATTATATGTGTTTACTCCATGTGTTCATTCATGACCGGACTTTTTGTACAAACGGTTTCATTAAAGCAAGAAATGCTGTGTAGCAGGACAGGCAAAAGTTGTAACCAGAATGCGTTGTAGAATGCCAAGTTCTAATTTTTGCATCCACTAAGCAGGTTTTGCAATCTCCTGTTTTTGTTCCTATTGCAACAAACATGAAACTATCAAACACTTCTTGTTTAGCTGGTGACGTTTTTCCTTACACAGACAACGAAGTATCAAAATTATATTGGGGCGATGTGGTCTACTGATTACGTTGGCCATTCTGTTGTCATTTGGCTCCACGGCGCTGGGACAATTAGACAGGAATATTTTCAGAGCTGTCGAAAAGTTTATATGCGACTCCAATATATTTGGTAGTTGTATCAATCACTGGTATTTTTTTCTTTCTTCCTAGTCAAAATATTTTTAGTCGCTGGGAGTTTTAGTCGCTTGGAGTAAAAAGTTTTAGTCGCTGGAGTTTTAGTCGCTGGGAGTAAAATCAGATTGCTAACGAAAGTTAGCAATCTGATTTTACAATTATTTATGATTAACAATACATTAAAAAGTTCATGCCTACTTATTTCAGGTCATACAAAATATTAATCATAAATCTAATATGTATTATCCACTCACCTTTAGGCCGATCTACCTGCGTAGGTGCGACTATATTTAAAAGCATCATAATTAGCATCATATCCACTCATTCTCAACATGTCTTGCAGAATGGAGCTTTGTAGACTGTGAGCTATACTTCAAGCAAAGCGTTTCAACTTTATAAAACAAAAGTGCTTGTGGAAATAATGTAATAACAGACATGCAGAAATAATAAATATATATAAATCTCACCACAGTCGTATAAAAACAAAGCACCATATCGCAGACATGCCGACTACTCAGTCTACAGCTACCCTCTCTTATTTTCTGGCATTTAATGTGCCGTGCTGGATCCCCACTAAGGCTAAGAGAGATTGCCGGCAAAAGCTTCCACGCTGCATTTTGCACATGAATTGGTGGGCAGGATAATCGTATTATGCAGGTGATCTGTCTCGTGGATGTGCTCTAGGGCAATGGTTTGACTCACGGCCACGGGGCCCGCAATTCAGTGGGGGCCAAGTGCAAAGCACACCAATGTAGTTGGGTGATATATAACCCCGTGGTGCCGGAAATCAAAGCCGGGTCCTCCACTACTTCTTGATCCACCTGCTTGTTTTCTATTCTTCTGAGCATATTAACAGTATACAATTACCTGATGGGACAATAACATCACCGCAGGTGTAATGTCTGTGAGCGAGTGTTGCACGAATGAAAAACTGCCTAGCCAATCCTATCCAAACAAAAGCAGCTTGAAAGACAGTATATGTATCACATGTGTTTAGACATAAATAACTTACTTTTGAACGAAAAAAAAGTCCAGCCTGAGAGATTTATTAAGCAATAAACTGGTTTGGCTGTATAATGCTCAAAGCAGGAAACTGTATAATGTGCGAAGCAGCACTTTGAAACGCAGCTTAAGAAAACACCAGGCCTGCGCCGATGGTGCCGTGCCGTCACAGCGAAAGCTAGAATAGGGGCCTTTCACAGCCTTTTAAATCAGGAGCATTTCTTAGCAAACTTCGGCGACTTTAAGCGTATCTCTCTCTCTCTCTCTCTCTCTCTCTCTCTATATATATATATATATATATATATATATATATATATATATATATATATATATCCATCTATCTATCTATCACATGATTGATTTAGCCACCCACAACTTTTAGCTCTCCTGGCCGTTTCGATAATGGTATCGATACCCAACTTGCTATACCATAACATGAATGTATAACAAACATAAGTGCTTGGTCACATCATGAAAATCATGACATGTGTGTCATGAACATCATTATTTACATTTCAGTTCAGTTCAGTTCACTTTATTACCTTAAAGGCCCCCCTTTCTAGGAGGGGCATTACATAAGGGGTGGGGTTTTATTCAGGTTAACAAGAAGCAGTAAGTGTTGTTTTAGCATTGAAGATGATCAATAACATGGTCTTGAAAGGCAGATGATGAGGCGATGTTGGCGATGTCCCGGGGGAGGCCGTTCCAGTCCGTGGCTGCTCGAAAAAAGAACGAGGCAGAAAAAGCAGTGGTGCGCGAAGATGGGCGCGAAAACTGAAATGGATGACTGGTTCGATGAGATATGCGTGCTGCGGCTACTATATAGGGTGGCTGATTGAGGGAAAAGGAAATAACTTGTGAAAAAGCGCGAGAGTTGCAGTGCGGCGGCGCAAAGAAAGGAGTGGCAGTCCAGATTTCGCTTTCAAAGATAAAATACTGATATCGTATGAGTAAGATGAGTGAATGAATCTGGCAGCACGGTTTATTAAATACGCTTGATATGGGCTCCATATGGCAGATGCATATTCTAATTTTGGTCTGATTAAAGATTTGTACGCAAGTAATTTTACATGTGGGGGGGGGGGGGGCTAGGCGGAGATGGCGTTTGAGTAAACCAAGTGCTTTATTAGATGCTGAATTGCTTTATTAGACATTTCATGGTCTTGCTGCTGTTGCGGTGGCTTTGTTCCCATGACAAGTTGCAAAACTGGTATGGTACGGCATGCCTGCATGGCGAAAACAAGAGACAGGCGCTAACGCGAAACTCATGACATGCATGTCATGTAACAACATTACTACATGCCACGCTCATGATGTGCTCGCGGCCGTTTCGCTAGCTTCACATATACCAAATTTAGTATAATGGGACATGAATGAATTATGAAGGTATGTGACTGGTGCAAACAATTAATCGTGACATGCGTGTCATGTAACAGCATGACTACATGGCACGCTCATGATGCGCTTGCAGTGGTTTCGCAAGATCCACATATACCAAATTTGGTACTACGGGACGCCAACGGATGACAAAGGTATGCGACTGGTGCAAACAAGATAATCATCAGGTCCATGTCGTGTAGACCTGCCTACACACCACGCTTATAATGCGCTCACGGCCATTTCGCCAGCTTCACATTTACCAAGTATGGTATTACGGGACGTGAATGTGAGACGAATGTATGTGACTGGTGCAAACATGATAATCATGAGATGCGTGTCATGTAACAACAAGACTACATTCTACGCTCATGATGTGCTCTCAGCCGTTTCGCTACCTTCACATGTGCCAAATTTGATATTACGTCTCGTGAATGCATGACGAAGGTATGTGACTGGTGTGGACATGGTAATCATGAGATCCGTGTCACGGAAAAACATGACTACATTCCGCACTCAAGCCGCCAATACACTTCGACGTGACCCGGCGCGCGTGTGCGCCGGCGTTCGTTTTGTCGCGTCTAGCCGGCAATACCTCGCAAGACGCCGATCTGCCTGCTATATAATCGCAGGCGCGCGCCACGCTGCCTTGATTTGACGCATGCGCGTTTGAGGGCGCCCGGCGTCCCTTAATCACAAAGAGAGGCCGACGCAGCGCTGTCTGGGTAGAGCTGCGTAAAGTCATCGGCATGAAATGCAGTATGTTGCATTTCGTGCTGGTTGGACGCCGATGGACGCTGGTCGCTCCTGTCGTCAGACTATAGTGTGCTCGCGTTTCGCTAGCGTAGCGTCACTGCGCCAAGCCTGAGCGCTCGCCAACGTTACGTCGGAGTATATTGGGCCTTTCATGATGCGCTCTCGGCCGTTTCGCTAGCACCACGTATACCAAATTCGGTGTTATGTGGCGTCAGTGATTGACGAAGGTATGTGACTGGTGCAAGCATAATAATCATGACACGCGTGTCATGTAAGAAAATGACAATAGTGTTGTTGTTGTTGTTCACCCATTGCTCGTGGCGCATACCCACTATGAAGGATTGGCCAAGAATCGAGTGGTTTTAAAAATTATTGTTTAGATTTAGAATAATGGATATAAAATAGAAAGATTACCGACAATCTAGGAAAGTGTAGTGCTTGATGTAATGCATACAATTATTTACATAAACGAATTTATTCTTAAAATAGAGCAATATAATCTAATTTTTATACGTATATAATTTTGTGGACATGTTAGGATTATGAAACAGGTTAATTAGTCAACCTATTAGTTTCATCAATATAGTTCTGGACGGCCGCGCATACTGTCGCATCAGAGAACCCAGATATGGAAGCTCCAAAGACAAAATGACAGGCACAGATAAGTCCATACCAATACTACGTAAAGGTATTTCTAAAAGAGTTTTTCGTGATGTGTTAAACAGCCTGCAGGTCAAACAAAAAGTGATCTATAGTTTGCAGTTCATCACAGAACGCGCACAGTGGCGAACGTGCCTCAGCAGACCCATGTTTTTAGATTTAGATTTGGTACCCGGAAACGCAGCCTTGTGATAGCTACTTCTTGTTTACGAGTGCGGCAAAATCCTCTTCGCCAGGAATATAATAAATGGCAATATTCTGTAGAGTTTGTTAGTGCTGTACCTATAAAAACTTCAATAAGCGTACAGTCGAGTGCACAATTTTGGAGACCACGGGAGCACGTGCCGAGGCGCGTCGTTGCACCTTCTGGCGGCTGCACGGCTCTGTCCGGGAGCGCGTACTGCGCACGCTCGTCCCATATCATCCGGCAGCCTGCCATTTCGCTCGTTTCGACGGCGCGCATCTCGAAACCATGCGGACGGCGCAAGGTGCCACTTTTGCAGTCGCTGTGAAGACAATGAAAAAAGCCGAGTGCTAATGTGACGACAGCACATTATTTGCGGGTTTCGGCGTGCTGCACATAGTGCACGTTGCACCTAGGCGATCCGCGGCGTGATCACATTTTGAATGTCGAGTCAGGCAATCAATAAGCTCAGCCAGCAGTGTTGACTTTCGCGCTCTCATTCGCCGAACTAACGCACGTAGTAATACTCGGTCCAAATATCATGTGTCTATGAACATGCATGAAACCACCAAACGTCCAACAGCTGCAGAAAAGAGCCGAGGAAGAAAGGTGAAAACAAACTCGGTTTATTAAGGATAAATCCTTTATTAAGGCCGCTGCGGTGGTGCAGTGGTTTCGATGCTCGGCTGCTGACCCGAAAGACGCATCTTCAAGTCTAGTCGGGTATGCCATATTTTAATAGAGGAGAGATGCTTAAAACTAGTATACTGAGTGGACGTTAAAGAACCCCGAATGAGCAAACATTCCCAAGACGTTACTTTGGTGAAGCTCTATGTCATATCTATATATTAAAATTTATTTCTCTCTCTATATTGTGGTAGACAGCACCTATTATTGGTACGAGTCGAGCCTCAAGCCAAGAGTTTCCAGGATTTGAATTTCAGATATTCATGTGTCGTTTTCTACTACTCGAACCATAAACCCCGATTGAAGTCAACCCATGAATTTATGCATTATAGTAGAATAATACAAGCAAGGTGAATTATAGCGGATTGAGACGTGCAAGAGATGTCATAGGCTTTCACTTTTGAGTCTTTTCATATTTGGGGGTATCTGCGAATGTTTTTTCCGGAAACCAGAGAAGATCACGAAGGTTGAAAGGGGCGTCACCGCTTTCAGTATTTCAATAGAACTCTACCCATGACATATGCACGGAACATTCTCGAACGCGAAGTAGTCGGGAATAAGACTGCCTCCATTAACATCCATCTCTCGAGCATCAGCGTGTATTCTGGTATTCTGGTCGCGTTGTTTTGTAAAATACTGCAGTGAATTACAGGCGAGCACATTTCACTTCGAAGTGCTGAAATTTCGGAGGCACCACAAGGAAACAAAACTTAATTCCTTAAGCTGCTCGACCAAATACCTTGCACGGCGGCACACCGCTACTTTTGTACACCCTACTCACTGCGTGTAAATGTGATTCTTTACTATAACTCTCTCAGAAAAATTGGGCACCCAGAAGGTTCACGCGTGCTTGCGACGCAGGTTCAGTGCCATTTTGTCATTTTTGTCGATTCTTTGCCTTGTTTCGTGGTCTTTCAGGCTTGGTTACGATAAGAAATTATCTCGTACAGCAAACGTAGAATGGCCGCATATCGCGGCACAGCCCAGCTATTAGACAGCTATTGGACAGTGCCGATTTCGAAAGAGTATAAGATCGGGGGTTTCAAGGCCCCCACATTCGTCTTCAAAAATGTCGCCACGAGTACCAGCTGATGGAAGGAGACGCATCGTAGAGTTAAGCATCCAAGGCTTTTCTCAGCGGGTAATCTGCCTGCTCCTTCAAAGGAGCAGGCAGATGCGGTGAGTCGTGCCATTCAAGCGTACCATTCATTCGTGCCATTCAAGCGTAAGAAATGCAGTGAGTCATGCCATTCAAGCGTACCGACCAACAGGGGGTATCAGTGACAGAGACCGTCCTGGAAGGTCCAGATGCACAGCTGACGAAGTGGACAGACTAATTATCGCCGCCACAGTAGCTGAACCCAATATAACAGCGAAAGGCATAAAATATGCATTGCATCTCAACGCGTCCGTCTGGACTATCCGTAGGAGGTTGGCAGAAGCAAGGCTTACCAACTACGTCGCGACCCAGAAGCCCCACATCACGGACAGGCAAAGATCCATGCGACTGCAGTTTTCGCGTTCTGTGCAGACATGGGCATCAGAAGAGTGGAGAGAAGTCGTGTTCAGTGATGAATCAACGTCTTCAAGTCGCTGGGATCAAGAACGGCGAGTAGGGCGTGCAATGAACTCGAGGTAACATTTGTGATTTGTCTTCTACATTAATGTCATCCTTGTGCTATTTACCATTAAATGTGTTGAAAGAGTAGTGCACAGGGTAAGTAACCGCAGCTGGTAAAACTTAATGGCAGGTCAACCACTACAGTGCGCCCTAATTACGTTGTGGTTAAGACAAGTGAAGCCCAGCACTTTATTGTCTTCTAACTTGCTGTAGAACGTTGCTTAGCTTTGATTCTCTTTAAGCTGTATTACTTCTTATCGTGAACAGCTTGCTAAACATAAGCACCTTAGCCAATGTTTGTATCTTGTACCTCATTACCTTAGAAAAATACAGCTGAGTTCGTGAGGCCTTCTGGAACGCACTGAGGGTGCCTTACCAACATGTCGAATATTTCGCACAATCTTGGCGATCTCGCACAATTAAAATTTCATTATATGGATCTTCAAGTGAGACGTAATTGCTCGGGGTAGAGTGACTATGTGCCATTGTCGTTCTTATAAATCCGTGTAAGCAATCCAGCATTTCCTTCCTCGCAAGGTATACACCACAGTACACGCAGTCGGTCTTTGCCAGTGGCCGATGCTCTGTGAGTGCCTGGGCCGCCATGACCAGGGAAAGACTTGAACCACTGGTTCTTATGGATGGGAACCTTTCAGCCTGCACGTACACTCTAAAAATAAAGGTAGCGAGAATGAAAAAACGGACTCCGTTCCTCCTTCGGCGCAGCGACTTCCTCCCTTTCGGGCGCTTTACCCGTCACGCCCTCTCGCGGCAAGGACCAAAGAAGCAACGTTCCTCCTTCAGCGTTCAAGTTTCTCCTAAGTTACGGGGGTCTTGCGCGCGCGCATGCGCACGCCGAGCCTAGCCGGCCGCAGCCAGTCGCGAGAAATTGTTTTTACTTTTTTTAGATTGATGTAAGCAGTGCAGGAATGACGTTTTTTTTGTTTTATTAGTATAGAGTAAAAACCTCGCCTTTTTATCGCCAGGCACTCGCACGATGCTCCGCACACTTCCAAGTGTGTCTTGTGTTGTTTCATACAACCAATTTGTCACGAATACAAGAAACTCTGCTTTCCAAGCATTGAGTGATATGTGGGGTTCAACGTCCCAAAACCACCATATGATTATGAGAGACGCCGTAGTGAAGGGCTTCAGAAATTTCGACCACCTGGGGTTCTTAAACGTGCACCCAAATCTGAGCACAGGGGCCTACAACATTTCCGCCTCCATCAGAAATGCAGCCGCCGCAGCCTGTATTCGAACCCGCGACCTGCGGGTCAGCAGCAACTTTTGCCACTAGACCACCGCGGCGGGGCTGCTTCCCAAGCAGTCATGCTTTATCGATTGACTTAGAGTGTACAAGAATAATGAATTTTTTCGGTGTCGACATACTTGGTAAGCCCACGCATTTTTAGTTTTGCATGGCGGCACCAACAGCACTCATTATTCAATGAGGTGCATAAAAAAGCGTCGCACTTAAATTTTCAACATCCTAGGAAACCTGATACCCCTGCCCATGCTTGAAAGCAAGATCATATACAATTGATATAGTTATACGTGCCACTACCGCCATATGGATATTCTTTGCAGTTTACCCCCATCCGAATACGGCCGCCATGGCCAAAAGTCGAACCTGCGTCCTCCAGCATATTCACACGACACCCAATAAGGCTATGCTACCACGGCAGGTTAAAGCACAATGGGAAACAGGGTGCGAAGTTTCATCGAGCGTTTATTCACCAGACTAGGTTACAACAATCAGAAACGTTTTAAACATCATCATAACTACACTTTTGTGAAAAGTAAACCAATAACTTCTGTCAGTTAAACCAAATTCTCAATCGCATTCGTTTTGAATTGTCCATGCCAGCACTGAGAGGCAAGACGGAATTATGCACTCGTGCAGTATGCCTTTCTCGTCCATGATTCTCCTTTGTCGTGAGAAACTCAACACAAAATGCCCTTCTAGTAACAGCTGTGCACAGCAGGTACTAACACTCAGTCACCTTTGCGAAAACAGTATTCCAAATCCAGAGTAATGACCACCACAGCCACAGCGCTAACAACAAAATTGTGGCACGCACTTTGAATGCAAGTTGACACGCGAGGCGAATCACGAGAGGCATCTGAAGCAGAAAAGTATGTAGGCACAACATGCTATAACGTTATAGTAAATTCGCGCACTGCAGCGATAGTTCCTTCAATCAAGTAATAGAGCTGCCGTGACGCCAACAGCCACTGCAAAAGGTCACGAAAAAATACCATCGGATGCGAGGTAATTGCTCATTTCTCTCGCAAGACCCGCGTTGTAACGTACGAATACACTGCCGGGACGGTCGTTACCGCATCAAAAACATTGTCATTGAATGGCTAGCGGTGTGCTGTATCCATGGCTAATAGCACCACTTGTGGTAAGCACGTAAAATAATATAAGTAAACGTCAACACGAAACAACCAAACGAGGTCGATGTGACCACAGAACACCTACCACGACGGAGACTAAGTCTGGTCTGCATGCTGCGCCCTCTCCGAGCAACAAGAAGAAGAATAAAAAAAATACGTGACCTCCGAAATAGCTAGCGCGCGGCAAGCGTTAGCATTATTGGAGGCTTCAAGAAAAAAAATAACTGTGGCAGTGGTCGAGAGATGGCGTAGCGTTCGAAATGCCGTGGACATTCTATGCATGGCTTGGGGGTAATCGCTTTCGTGTAAACCAGATAAGCTCTAGTAATTATTTTGTTCATTATTCTGCAACTATTGATAAAACTTCCGTTCGTCTAAGCATCAGATGCAATATATTTACGTGTGTGCATGTAGTGGTATTGCCACAAAACGTAAAGAAAGTGTAAGAAAACCTACTTGTACCTTGTGACACTATGGTGAGCCGAAATTCATCGCTCTAATAAGCTTGTGCGCTTTCGTCGTAGGGTGTGAGTAAACACGTCGAAGTGAGTGCCGCTGTTGTGAATGGTTGATTGTGCTCTTGTTCATTGAGTGCACCTTATGTGCGTACTATGTGTAGTATGTGTTCTTGTGTGCATGTGTAGCTATATGCATTGCATCAGCACGTATTAGGCGTCCGCCGCCAGTGAGTAATCCTGAATGAGCTGAGGCGTGTGTTGGTGGGTATGACAACGTACGTCGCTGCAGGCGACCTTTCTTTAGTATCGTTTAGTTTCTCCAGATAGCACCAGCTACCACCTACTTCACGGCTATGACGCTCTCACGCCTCCAGCTACTAATATAACGTTGAACATCTATCTATCAAAGCTGTACTAATGAGTCGCAATGGTTTCGGTGCGACCGAGTCTACGGTTTGGAGGCACATCTCGTGACCTGCGGCCCCGTAAACGCATGAATAACGTCGCTATACACTTTGTGAATCGGCGAAAAATAAATACAGCAAGCCTAGCATTCACTCTGTAGTATCCGTGTCTTTCGGAGTGAACGTCGCCTCGCTGGCCGAACGAAACCTGCTTGCTCCGTCGTTCTCTTTCGCAACGTTTTCATCGCCATAGGTTCATCTGCTTGTTTTTATAATAATTTCGTTTGAGATCAAGCTCAATGGGTACTCGGCTGCTGACCCGCAGGTCGCGGGTTCGCTTCCCGGCTGCGGCGGCTGCATTTCCGATGGAGGCGGAAATGTTGTAGGCCCGTGTGCTCAGATTTGGGTGCACGTTAAAGAACCCCAGGTGGTCAAAATTTCCGGAGCCCTCCACTACGGCGTCTCTCATAATCAAATAGTGGTTTTGGGACGTTAAACCCCACAAATCAATCAATCAATCAAGCTCAATGGGACCGTTTTATGTAACTTTCAGTGCCATGTTCTCCTTATCGGTCGAGAATCGTTGCATTTGCTAAGCCTACTCGCTTCGATAACCTGGGGGCAGCCATGTTGATTTTCATAGGGAGGAACATGCTTCTCCATGGCAAAGAAGCAATGTTTCTCTATTTAATGACGAACATTGGGGACATCGCCGTTCCTCTCTAAATGGAGAGAATGTCACTCCATTTTTTAAGAGTGTACTCCTTTATAATAGAGAGAGAATTGCTTCCTTATGTCTTGAATGGGTCGTTCAAGGATGGTTGTTTCGTGTACCAGCATGACAGGAGCCCCATTCATACTGCTCGCAGTGTGAAATCTCTGTTTGGGGGCCTTGCTGTTTGCACATTGGAATGGCCACCTGTAGGAGCGGACCTGAACCCCATTGAAAACGTCTGAAACGCCGACTTGCGGTGCAGAATCTTGTAAGTTCAACGAAGGAGGCCCTATTCGTGGCCATACAGGAGGAGTGGGAAGCACTTCGTTCACGCCCCGAGATCATGGCCGTGCTTTACAGTTCGATGCCATCTCGTGTGGCACAAGTGATTGCCGCTGATGGGTGTTTGATTAAATACTGAAAGTAGTGATCTTTTCTCGATAGCAGTTATATCTATTGTTTTCTTTTTTTCTGGCTTATAAGAATAAACTGTTTATTTATCGCGTTTTCATTCTGGACGCGTGATATTCAGTGGTTTACTGCATACCACTGCACGCGCGATATTCACACCAAGAAATGGAGCTGGCATAACGTCTCCGAGACAGAACACAAAAATTTATCACTGCAAGATGAGCATATCACGCAACTCCGTTTAAGCAAAGCTGAGAAACTGCATGTTTTCCGCGCTGCATCAAGGAACAAAGCGTACTGCCTGGGGCGCTCGAGCCATGCTATTACATTAAAGGCATTTTCGCCGCTATATTATCGCTTGGGAGTACCGGTGCTTGCACAGCGACTGCAGAAGTGGCACCTTGCGCCGTCAGCATCGTTTCGAGATGCGCGCCGTTGAAACTAGCGAAAGGGCAGGCTGCCGGGTGATATGGGACGAGCGTGCGCAGAACGCACTCCCGGACAGAGCCACGCAGCCGCCAGAAGGCGCAGCTACGCACCTCGGCACGTGCTCCCGTGATCTCCAAAATTATGCACTCGACTGTACATCTGCGGAATCGAGCAGCAGTCACATAAGCGGATGATGGACAGTGCGGTAAAATCGGTTCGCTAATTGTCGACATGGCTAAGGAATCGGCTATTTTATTTAGATATAAACCTACAGGCACCCAAACTAATCAGACTTTTCTCAGATGCGCAGGCACTAGTGCACGGAGCGCCTTTGTTACTTGATTATCAGCACCAACAGAAAGTACCGCACAGAGAGATAGGGAATTTGTTAATATGGCAGCTGATGTAATTGCTGTATCTAACTTCCGTAAGGTGAGCACTACTGCCAGAAATACAACCACAAAAACGGTATGAAATCGGGTAGTCGAAGGGAATAAATCCAATCTAAAATCAGGCTGAAAATACCAACTCCTGACTTTCCTTCACATTGCAATGCGCCTGTAGCAATAATTAAAGTTCGTTGCAAAACTGCCCAGGTGATGTTGTAGTAAACCATATAAAATATCATAGGGAAGTAATTTGGCATTATTAGGAAAAATGTCGTCAAATCGAGTATCCACAGGGCATGAATTATCACGATTCGGCATACCGCGCTCATGATGCGCTCACGGCCGTTTCGCTAGCTCCACATATACCAAATTTGGTATCACGTGACGTCAATAGACGACGCAGGTAAATGATAGGTCAAAACATGATAATCTTGATATGCATGTCATGTAAAACATGACTACATGCTACGCTCACAACCCAGTCGCGGCCCTTTCGCTAGCTCCACAATACCAAATTTAGTGCGAGGTGACTTGAGTAAACGACGAAGGTAAATGACACGTTCAAATATGATAACCTTGACATGGAAGTCATGTACGGCCCAATTTTTCTCCGCCTCGTGATGTTGTGCTGATTTTAAAGCGACCTATAAACCTTCCTCATTCGTGCATCGCATATCATCGATTCTCACTGTACGTGGGATCTGCCGATTTCTTTTAAGCACTCATGGGGTATAACTTCTCCAAGCCCACTTGCTGTTACCTACTACGGCAATGATATTGATATATTCCGGGTAATGTGCCGGCATTCACTGTGACCGGCATTCACTTCGCGACGCGCATCTCTTCGTGGACTGGCATTCACTTCATCATTCTTCTGAGTAGCGTGGCATCCACTAAACCCTTGCAAGGAATTTTGTGCCAATTGTACGTGCAGTTGTCAGCGACGATGAGGAATTGCGCCTGAAGTGCGTATGTGCCACAGTTAGTAGGAGACCCTGAAAAAGCTTTCGTAGTAGGTGGGAGCATTGGACAACCGACTCGTTATACTATTCGCATTTTGTGACGCCTCGGTGTTCTATTTTTTTCTGTTCTAAAACGCTTTATTGCTAATATTAACGCTATTCCTTACCCCAAGTCAAGCCTGCATAAGACAAGCTTGCGAACAAGGCCCGAGAATCGGCGTGGTTCAGCAGTAGAACGTTGTGATGGCACCCGGGTTCAAGCCCCACTCTGTCGTGGGTACTTTTTTTCCCTTATTTGGCGGTAGTGGTTACAAACACCGGTGGTGGTGGCGGCGGACAACTACAACGCTGCGCGAGACCCTAGTTGTGATGTCACAACATCTTTCGCTGTGAAGGCAAAGAAACATAGTGCTCGCCTGACTCCATAAAGTTTAATAAAAGCACACTCGAGCGAAATTATGACAGCCGCTACAGATGATGCTTCAGCTAGCACGAATGTGATGAGTAGTACGTCGATTAGCCTAAGATTCGTTCTTTCGGCTCTGTGAGGCTGCGTGTGGATTGCAGTCGCCTTGTCGCAAGACAAACTTCAGAATGCGATCACTGTCCCGCTTCCCCACTTCAAGCCTCTTAGATTGACAAAGCCAAATCTACTTACGGGGTTCACAATAAGTCATTCTTTCATTAAAAACAACAAAAAAACGATAAACAGGAGCGTGATGGAAACCGCAAACGCCTGAACGAGACAAATTCGCTCACAGCGCATAATACTTATGGTAGCTCAACAATCTGAGCACCACTATTTCTTACAGTAAATATTGTACGAAACTCCATGCCTTGCGCCTCAGCTAACAACATCCACGTGATAACAAAAGCATTTTACTGGTCTTGCATTGCCCAACAATGCATTCGATTTAGAATACTGTTTTCACAAAGAACGTCACGAGGGTGCGGGCAAACAATCTGATTTGATTCCCATAGGACCCTCCTAAGAGCGCGTTCCAATATAGTTCTTGGCACGCCGGAGCATAATCTATTACACGCGTGATTCAGATTGCACGTGATACATGATCGTCCCATAATTGGAAAAAAGGTAATAGGTCGTTTTCGAGAAACTTGTGATTTTATTACAGTTCCAGCAACAACAACGAATAAACACTCTGAGCGACCTTGTTAGCTGTTACTTTCGTTCGTCCCATGTGCATTGCGTAGATGTATCAATCTTATTTAAACGCAATAGAGATTAACGTAAGTCCTCAGCAATTTTGATACTAGTATGGAACAGCGATGCAAGCCATGCAGCTACTGGGCTGGATTAAGCACCCGTACACTTCTGCATTTTCTAGCATTAGCCAAGCAGGTGTGTAGTCAATGTCAAAAGATGCAAATAAAATAAGATTACTGTTCGCTTTCGCAGCAGAGTTTTGCATATTTCTGCTGCCAAATTAAGCATTCCTACCCCAATCGGGACACTGAGGACAAGTGAAGATTGGCGTGGGAAGGTCAGACGCCCGGGTTTGCTTTTTTCTCTGTTTCTTTATTTCTTCCTGTCTCTAATTCTTTTACTTGTTCGTTCTTTATTTCTACTTTGTTTTCTCTTTTTCTTCCTTTTCCTCTTTCTTTGTTTATCTATTCCTATCTCTGTCTTTTTTTCCTGTCATTCTTGCTCCCATTCTTTCTTCCTGTATTTCTCTCACGTTTTTTTTCTTTTCCCTTATCTCTTTCTTCCACCGTTTCTTTTTTCTATATTTCTCTCTATCTCTATTTTTTCTCTTTTTCTGTCTTTTTATCCTCCTCTTGTTTTCTCTAATTTTCTTTTAAGCTTTTATTTCTCCCTTTCTTTCTTACTCTATTTCTCTCTTTTTCTTTCCGCTCGTTCCTTTCTCTTGTGCTTTCCTCATCGTTTATTTTAATTTACGCTATCTTTCTATCTATTATCACTCAAGAGAAACCGAAGCAGTTAAGAAACACTTGCCAATCTTCCGTGTGACTGTAGCCGTTTGAACGCTCCAGGACAAGAACTTACCGAAGCTTTAGATAGACTAGATGATCGTTCTTTGTCATAACAAAGGACTATGGGTCTTTGAGCCAATCCTCAGCCCAAAAGGCTTTAAATGCTTCATTACGTTTCTTTTTTTGTGTGTGTGGACACCTCACCTTACAGGGAGAGTTTAGCGTCGTCAAGTTTTCTCCTCCTTTCGCTCTCTTTTGTCCTGTGTTTTTTTTTTGCAACATCTCTTTTCTATAATCGTTTACTCCCGTACCCCTTTCCCGCGCACAGGGTAGCCAGCCGGTCCTACAACTGGCTAACCTCCATGTCCTTCTCCTTACTTCTTTCCTCCTATGCGTGTACTCCTCACTTTCCGGCACTTGTAGGATAAATTGTATGACAGGCCTATTCGCAAGAGTAGACTTGAGGCTACTGTAGTAATGAATGGAGATCAGAGCCTAAGGTAGCAAGACAACTACAGGTTTTCCCGTTCACTTTAATTCAAGTGCCAGCTTACATAATCTGCACGTCATTGATGTAATCTGAGCACCAAGCTCTTTAATCCATGTGCCAAACATTTAATCCAAACGCCAACATATTTAATCCAAGCGTCAACCTAATCAGTCCACGTGCCAGAGAATTTATTCCCATTGCCACCGTGTTTACTCCAATCGTCAATGATTTTAATTCAGGTGCCACTAAGTTTTATCCATGCACAAAAAGCACAACACAAGACGTGAAAATGGCAGAGAATTTGAAAGCAGTTCCGACAATACAAACGACAGTAGTCGGAAGATAGCATAAATCATTATTATTGGTATTCGCCTCTAGTATTTGTGACAACAAAATTTACTGCCACGGTTCACATGAGCCGTGTTTGTCGTGATTATACTTTGCTATGTACAAGTTTGTAAATGAGTACTTGGTCGGGGTGGAGTCATTTTGATGGCAACGAAAGAAAAAAAGCAGGAACATCTTAAGGGATATTTTGTGTTTGTAAACAAAGCTCATAATTGGATTCATATAGCAATACGCGACTGGGCCCGTTCATGTAATGCGGAAAACAAAAATGAGTATAGGAGTGCCGGAAAGCGCTCGTCTGTCTCCTCTCTGAGTTTGTGCAATTTTTAGTGCTTGTTTCATTATGAACCTTCACCAACACGCTCAAACGGCAGTCATCCTGAATGCATACCAAAATATGGAAAGCGTGACCGTGGCCAGTGATGAGTCAAAAGCTGGTACAGGCTCAATAAGTTAGGGGGCCCTCATAGGGCAGAGCCAATTAGATATAATTCGAAGAGGTTTTTGTCCCGCAGTGCACATAACACGTGAACTCATGATCCGGATGTGGAAAACGGAAGTCATATCTTACATTCATATTAGTTCTTATCTTTTTATTCAAACTAAATTATGTGTATTCGATGAACGCGTGTTTCAAGCAAACATGCTTCAGCAACACTGGCGTTGTCTTTCACATGAAAACAGGAGTATCTCCTTTGATGCTTTTGCAAAAAAACTTAATTAACCCAAATAAATGCAAGTTGACTTTTAAATGGTTTCTTGATTTCAAGAACGAATGAATATCATCTGTTGGTCACCGTTGTTCTCACCGGGCTGAGCAGACGACTGCGAAAGCCTCACCGAATAAATAGACAAATGCCGTCTGCTGAGCAGACGACACGAATCTATGCATATGCGATGGGGTACATGTTTAGCCGGAATAATGCAGTAGTGATGAAGCATAGACTTACATGGACTCTGTGAGAAAATACACTTATTACTCGTAAATGCAATTAATACACAGTTTTTTTTCAAGCTGTAACATCAACACGATAAGCGCTATCGTGTATAGGCGAAAGAAAGGTTTTTCCTGTAACTTTGTGTTTTCATTATTCTGACCTTTATACTATATAAAGTGGCAAACTACATGTTTATAGTGCACGAATTAAACTGACTGGCACTTGAGATAAAGTCATTAGCGATTGGAATAAACACTGTGGCACTTGGATTAAACTCGCTGGAACGCGGCCTCATTGAGTTAGCGCTTAGTTAACGCGGCCTCATTGAGTAAGTATATGTTGGCACTTGGATTAAATGTTTGGCACATGAATTAAATAGCTTGGTGCTCAGATTAATTAAATGGCATGCACATTATTCAAGCTGGCACTTGGAATAAAGTGAGCGGTGAAACCTGTAGACTTTATGTATAAAAGCAAACATTGATAAAGGCGCAATGTTCGCGCCATGGTTTGTATCCATACCTTTGTTTTATCAATTTTCGCGCACCCCCGAAATAGGATGAGTTACCAACTCGCCTAGCCACGCATGCTTCTCATAGATAAAGGCGATTGCTTATTTACAGTGTAACTGCCGCGATAACTCGGCCCTTCCAACAGTTGCGATCTTATCTCGTGCAACCAGAACACTCGTGAGCAGCCAAGTTTTGACCCTTTAATTGTTAATCACCGATCTCGATGGTAAACTATAGAAACTCGGCAATTATTGGGTCAACTGGAGCTCAGTCTTTTGCTGACAACCTTTTCTGCCGCTCGCTCTTAATTTCTTCAGATAGTTTGTAAGTGAGAATGACGAATGGCTGACGAATGCATAACAAAGCCATTCGCTAATAAAACGTACGATGGCGGTGCATTGCCGCTGAAATGTTATGGTAAAATAGTCAATATAAATTTTCTCAAAAACGTGCGGCCGGGAATTTGCAACTGCGGACTCTCGTTTCACTCGCGTCAAACCACTCAGCTCCAAACACATAAATTCTCCAGCACAATAAAAATTGGCCGATCTCACGTACAGTGGGAATCATTGATATGCAAAGCACGAATGAGGAACTTGATATGTCACTATAAAGTAAGCACAACATTACGAGGCGGACATAAATTATGCCGTACATGAGACACATGTCATGATTATCATGCTTGGACATGTCATTCACCTTCGTCGTCTGTTTACGTCACGGGATGGCAAATATGTATATGTGGATCTAGCAAAACGGCCGTGAGCGCGACATGAGCATAGCATGCCGTCATGATTTACATGACACGCATATCATGATTATCATATTTTGGAGTGTCATTTACCTTGGTCGACCATTAACGTCAAGTAATACCAACTTTTGATGTGTGGAGCTAGCGAAACGGCCGCTAGCACGCTATGAGCGTAGCATGTTGTCACGTTATACATGACACGCATATCATGATTATCATGTTTGGACGTGTCATTTACCTTCGCTGTTTATTCACGCCAGGGGATAGCAAATTTGGTATATGTGGAGCTTGCGAAGCAGCCACAAGCACACTAATCATTGATATGTGGGGTTTAATGTCCCAAGACCACCATATGATTATGAGAGACGCCGTAGTAAAGAGGTCTGGAATTTTCGTACACCTGTGGTTCTGTAACGTGCGCCCGAATTTGAGCACACGGGCCTACAGCATATTCGCCTCCATCGGAAATGCAGCCGCCGCAGCAGGGATTCGATCCCGCAACCTGCGGGTCAGCAGCCGAGTACCTTAGCCTTTAGACCACCGCAGCGGGGCCACAAGCACGCTATGAGCATAGCATGTAGTCATGTTATACATAGTACGCATGTCATGATTATTATGTTTAGTCGTGCCATTTACCTTTTTCGTCCATTCACGTCACGGAATACCAAATATAGTATATGTGAAGCTAGCGAAACGGCCCCGAGTCCATTATGAACGTGTTATATAGTCAAGTTCCTACGTGACACGCATCTCATGATTGTCATTTTGCACCAGTCATATACCTTCGTAATCAATTGACCTAAGGTATCACCAAATTTTGTACACGTTAAGCTAGTGAAACGACCGCGAGCGCATTATGAGCGTAGCATGCACAAGGTTTTATATGACACGCATGTCATGATTATCATTTTGGACGTATCATTAACTTTCGTTTTCCGGTCACGTCACGTAACATCAAATTTCGTACATACAAAGCCAGCGAAACAACTGCGAGTGCATCTTGAGCGTAGTATGTATCTTCTTACATGAAACTTGTGTCATGAATATCATGTTTGCACCAGTCATATACATTCGCTATTGATTTACGTCACGTTATAATAAAATTGTGTATGTGAAGCAAGCGAAACGACCATGAGCGCACCATGGGCGTGGCATGTAGCCACGACTTGCATGGCACGCATGTCATGAATATTATGTTTGTGCACCAGTCATATACTATCATTATCAATTCACGTCACGCGTAATACCTCACGTCACATACACCGAATTTGGTGTACGTGAAGATAGCAACACGACCGCGAGCACATCATGAGCGTGGAAGGTAGTCATGCTCTCATATGACCTGCATGTTATGATTTACTCGTGAGGACCTGTCGCTTGTGTTCGCCATTCAGTCATGTCATACCATACAAGTTTTGCGATATGTCATATGAACGAAACCACCGCCGGGCAGCAAGACCATGACATGTAAACCATGAATTTCATGACATAGATGTGATGATTTTCATGTTATGACTAGTCAGTTATGCTCTTCATACAGTCATGTTATGCCATACCGAATTTGGTAGAGTTCCCATTATGCAAACGGCCAGAAGAGCTAATTGACTTAGATAGATAGATAGGATAGATAGATAGATAGACAGATAGATAGATAGATAAATAGATAGATAGATAGATAGATAGATAGATAGATAGATAGATAGATAGATAGATAGATAGATAGATAGATAGATAGATAGATAGATAGATAGATAGATAGATAGATAGATATGGTCAAAGTCACTGAATTTCGCTAAGAAATCCTTTATAATTAAGAGCGATCAAGTTACATGTACCAGTTAGTCGCTGTGGTACGCCGTTCGCTCCGGTATTTCAGCGTGAAAAAAGCTTGTTCCCTTTTACGCACGAGACGGTTCGAAGGGCCAAAACGCGTGCTCTTAGAGTTGTCCGCCCATCTTTCACCGGAGTTGGGCTGTGCACCTTCAGAATCTTAGGCTGACTTATAGGGCGTTGTCTCTGGTGCTGAGGCGCTTATCTCTTAAGGAGCTTCAACAAATGGCTCGCTGTTTTTTTTTTCGGCGTGTTGTGCTTTAACTGAATTTCGCTTTGAAGTCATGGACCGCACGAACGTCTCCTCTCTAGCTGCAGCGGCCCTTTTAGCTAAAGTAGTGAGCTGCTACAGGAAAACTTAAAAACAGCAAGAATACTTAGAGGGCAGGAACATTCGAAAGCTGCAGTTTGGAATCAAACGTGTGTATATGCAGGAGGGCCACCAGGCAGGCAGAAAGCTACAGGCAGAAATCAGATGCAGGCAAACTCTAGACGAACGCCGCTCTAGCTTTTACTCTGAGAAGGAAAGTGCTTGCGACTTGCACGCTATCCGCACATTGACTTAACAGTCAGCGCTGCATAGTAATATGAGCGATCTGCACACTAATGTGAACGACTGTTGTCTTACCGGTAAAAAGTACTGGTGGACGAACTATATGGCCGAATAATTTACCCATATCACCATTTTTGCTAGGTGTTGTAATTTGGTGCAAGAAGCCTGTATATTCATTAAACATACATAAACCTTTGCGTATCAGTTCTGGTTATTTACGAGTTTGAACACGCAAACGTTCTCAATACTTGTGTATTGGCTAACATTGAGGGCTCGAATAATTCAGCAATGATAGCCCTACCGGATGATAAGCCATCATTGAATATTGATTATACCACTTTATATCTAAAGCTATTGTCATTCATTGCGCATAGCGATTTTGGGGAGATGGTTATTTTTTTTTTGCTTTGAAGAATGCTCCCTTCGTCTACTTAAAAGATGAGCATGCGAGGCGCAGCTTTTCTAATATACCGCTCACATCGTAAAGACAACAGAGCTCGCACTCTCTTTTCATGCGCTGCTAGACATCGGGTTAGACGGATCTGTTATACGGCTCGGTGAACTTCTATTAGGCATTGGTACGACCGCTCATCAAAGCCTGAAATTCGAAAACAATAGAACTGCCCTCTTTTTGAAGAGATAGGTCGGTTAACTGCACAAAGACTTGGACGTAAAAACTACTTTGAAGAAAAAAAAGCAGTAGGACAAAGATCAAAGCCTCGACACCTCTAACAGAAATGCCCCCGAGTGTCGACTGCGTGGAGTAAAGCTTTTTTCTTTACAGGACCCTGTCTTTGTTTTGAGCCACAATGAGCTGAATAAAATCTGCAATGCCTGAAGTCAGACTATTCAAAGTGGAAAACGAGCTGCCGTCTGCAGGCGTGGCTGCAACGAGCTCTCTCATGCCTGAATTCAGTGAGTCAGCAGACATACACGACCAGCAATGATAAAAGTTCGTAGCACAGAACTGAAAAAAAAGGCAATCAAAACCTCTCAGAGTGGTGTAGCACACGCGGCTATTTTCGGCGAACGTGGGGTAGGGTACTTTTTTGAGGAAGGCAAGTATTAAGCAAAGTTTTAGGGGCGAAGCTCCTTATGGCGTGGCTTGGGCGTCCCTCGTGTGTAACCACCAGTGGCACATACCCGAAATAGGTATAACACTTGACCTCCAAGGTGGTGCCAGTAAGAGATTTCTTCTGTGCGTTGTTTAACAATAAAAAATAGTGCTCAATGTACATGTCAATGGCTGCTAATGGGAAATGAGAGACATGAGCATTCGGCTTTTAGTCAACGCGCACGCTGCGATCCCCATTAGCAGCCATTGGCATGTACATTGAGCACTATCGGACAAGAAAGGGATGCTACATTATACTCGCTGGGTGTAACCTCCTTAGCTTTAGAAAGGTTCAGCGAGCGTTGAGCCGCAGTGCCATGAATACAATGAACTTGTATATACCATGAATGAACTCAAGGTGGTTAAAAATGAGAAGTAGATACGAAGCGCAAGCCGTAAGAAAGTAAAAGCCGAATTCTCCTGTCTCTCATTTCTCATTAGCAGCCATTGGCATGTAAATTGAGCCCTATCTGACAGGGAAAGGTTGCTACGTTATACTCGCTGGGCGTAACCTCCTTGGTTTTCGAAAGGTTTAGCGAGCGTTTGGTCGCAGTGCCATGAATACAGTGAACTAGAATATACCATGAACTCGAGGTGGTTAAAGGTGGGAAGTGGACCCAAAGCACAAGCCGTAAGAAAGTGTGCGTGTGCCACCTCTCGTTTAGTCCTTGGAATGTCCGCTGGATGGCGGTGCTTCTATATGGGAAATATATGATAAAAAGATGCGAGATGGTGGGACTTGGAGTGTTCAATAGATGAACGAACGGACACACAAACAGATGCATGGATGGGCGCATGAACGGACGCAGGGGCGGATGCATGAAAGAACGCAGGGACGGGCGCACAAACAGACGCATGGACGGTCACACAGACGGACGCATGGACGGACGAATGCTTCGCCCCACTCTCCATCATTCACTCCGTGGATATGCTGCCATTTTTTTTCTAGGGAATCTTAGTGAAGGTTTGATTCCGATATTACAATTCATTTCATCTCATTGGTTTCTTTTTGTTTACCCTTTGGGTCGTATGGCATTACGAAGCGAATTGGTTGCACAATAATTCAGAAGAAATCTATGCAAAATTTATGAAATTAGGCAACAAAGAAACCTTAATTATAAAATATTTGCCGTGTATGGACGAGACAGTTATACAATAACATGCAGTACAAAAAGCGCACTGTTATAAAATTGACTTTTTGACAGTAGGAGGTGGTCATTTAAGAATAATGAATCAGTGCAAAAGTAAACACACCTAACACCTGAATATAATCTCTTAGACACTTAACCTATACACTAAAGTACTTATTCTTACATTCAATGAAAGGTTTTACAGATGCAAGCCAGTATCCCTAAAACAAGTTTTGGACCCTCTACTGACGATTCGTAAGCGATATAAACACCAGTTTCTTCTTTTTCCAAACTGGTGTGCTGTAATCATTGACATACTGAATAACGTGTCCTTGACATCTACGACACCTTTATCGAAAGAGCGCGGGAAGAAGAGCAGAATAAAAAATGGCCGCCTTCAATTCTTAATGACATAGGACGTTCACGTATTCGAAGGTAATCAGATGGATTCTGAGAAGAAAAGTGCGCTTGGGGAATAGTCGAGGGGTGCAACGCGGTGACAGGGCACGCAAAGAGTGGGCACTTTTGTGGGAAAGGTTCCCCTTTTCCCGCAAAAGACATTCGCATGTCAAGCGAGCATTATTCAACGAACATAAGGCCAAACACACACACACACACACACACACACACAAACACACACACACACACGAGTCCTTCGTTGTTTAAGGTGGGCGAACCACGGGCGACATGCGTAGTGAGCCGGACTTAACCGCCGTGATGTGTGCGGGTCACGCCATCCACCTCGAACTGTAGGCGCTAAGTGAACGCTCGTTTCTCGTGTCAGCTGCCCCCTAGATTACTACGTTTCAGAATGAATAGAGTAATGTTAAACGAAAGTTGGTCAAGAAAACGGGTTTTGTACAAAAAAAGCAATTTGGCACAACCTCAATTGAGTCCTTGAGCAGTCTCTTCTTAAGAATTCAATGATTGGCGAATATAATCCCACCACATTCTTCATTTAAATTTTATTGCAGCGCATTTCTTCATTACAGCTAGAACAGACACAAAAGTAAAGCAAACAAGCAGTACAAAAAGCCGTCATTGAGTGACCGCGTAAGCCAGAAAACACAGCAATGTAAATTTCATATGACGAGTGATTCCAAAGGCTTACTGATTGCTTATTTTGTAGGTTCTAAAGCATTAGTAATGCATGAAGTGCCGCAACTATAAGAAGAACACAGCATGGCTGATCACTCTGCTGTAAGAATCGGTATAACCTCACAGAGAAACGAGTATTCACAGGAGTAGTGCTCATTGTGTAGGGATATATGACAGCTTGTTCAAGGTGTATTGGTGTCTGGCAGCAATAGCACCGTTTCAGCTGGATACATCCTCGTTAACACCAAGGGGCACATCAGCATGACGATTAACACCCATATTCTAGAGTTATGCATTTTGGTATCTTAAGTAATTAACATAACCCTGCACACGGCGCATCGTTAATCACGTGACAGGGAGGCATCAACCAGCTCATAATAAACACTGGTTGTTAATATTCCCTTCTTTGCAGCGTCATCAATTAAGGGGAGAAACAACTTGACGTGTGCTCCCGAGTAATAGAGTAAGCTACGCCCATGCTGACGTATGAACTCTAAGCCAAAATTCGGCAAAGTTGGACTCATTGCAGTCGTTAAGCCAATGAACTAACGGTTCGTCCAACAGGGACTAAATGCGTGAGAGTGCGTGTCGTGCACAAACGCCCGGCAATGAAGGGATCAACGGGGAGGGCAACTGCGCCGAAGCAGTATGAAACGAACAAAAGATGTTATGAGAGGCAAGAAGTACAACATGCAGTAAGTGCACACAGCAAGCGCCCTCGCGTTTCCACCAAGCCAGCACGGGTGGGTCGAAACCAAGTGAACGTTGCCGAACACGGACACTGCGGATTACTCGCTTCAATGTGCTGGATTAGTTTAAATCAGGGAGAACACTGACAACGCTAATAAATGTAAGCTGTTCGTCAGCGGTCGTGTACTCGCACAGTGACCCCAACTTCAAAGCGATATATAAAAATAAGTAGGCTTCGTACGTCATCGGCATCAAGCTGGCTGCTGGTGTGAGTGCATTGCCGGAACAGGCGAAGGAAACGTCATATACAATTTCTTTCACAGAAAATTTAGTCTCCCGAATTAACGCTCAGACAAACTTATGTCTTTTTCTCTATGCGACAATTGTTATCAAACAGCGTGTAGGCGATCGCGGATCCGACTTATTGTGCGGCCGGTGGTATTTTGCGAGAGACCAGCACGACGAAAGAACCGTGCCTGTGAACGATGTAGTCGCAGTAAGTATACGGATATCTACATCACTCAGTAAGACACCGCGAACATAGGACACTTACCTATTGTTCATTTGTGACTATAAAATAACGACGACAAAAATTCCACGCGAGCCGCATGTTGTGATCGCTGGTAGTCGTTTAGCCGTACTCGTCGTAAGCCTAGCGACGTTGTCGGCAAGCCGACATGGTATGGCACAAGTGGGGCGCTTGGCTGCTTCGCCGGCTTTCCCGCGTAAGCATCGTTGCTATGTTTGTGTTGAGCCTTTGCAGTTGAAGCCTTGCAGTTGCTTCGCAGTTAGTCCTATATTAGTTCAAAATCTGTGGCAGTGCATTTAGTCCCCTTAAGGACCAATGGTCAACCCCACTTATGTCCTTTTCGGCTTAGAGTGTACACTCTCACACTGCGTTTTGACAAAGGGGGAAATGCAGGTTCGTAGATTGGGTCACGAACGAGCGCAGACGTTGCATATCCCGCTAGCCTCTGTCTCGCTCAGTAGGAGATAACATTTGCCATTGGACACGGTTCGCTTGCGGCGGCGCTTACTGCAACACTTGTATTAGTTGTTGAAACAACACTCGATGCCGTCGGTGTTGGAGAAACACCTGTGGTGCATGTGGAAACTGCCCTACTCCGACAACGAGCTATAAAACGCTAAGGCGAGGCGAAATTTGAAGAACGTAAGTGCGTTCTCCGCAGTGCTAGCTGTGACTAGTGTTTTTTGCTGGTGTCCAAATGCTTTAGCCATGGGATCCGAGCTTGCGAACCTTGGGGGGCCATGCTTTAAGTGTGCTGTGTCGCATTACATTCTTTGGACGCTAACCGACGGTAGCACCACATTACCTCGCCAAGCTTCTCCAACCGAGAGCACCACGCGAAAGAGAATGTGTGAGGTGTAACGTGCGCATTTGTGCTCTCTTGTACATATGCCTCGGTAGCTTTGTCGACAGTGCACCGGGCGCTTGTTGTCGCAGTTCAAGCGATTGCAGGATAAATCCTTGATGACAAAATGTTCATTGCGAATGCATTTCTTAGTCGGGGCTTGTCTTGCGTCCCTGGTTCGCGTGCGCACAGATCTCTCAGCACGCGCTCCTCCTCACCCATAGCAACAGCTGCGCCACGCCTAGCAACTGAAGCAGGTGGTGAGAGTAGATGGTAAGAAAGAGGGAAGCGCACCGGCGAGTGATGGCGCTCGGTTCGCGGAGCAGCGAGCGCCATCAGTTCAGGCTGGCACGGTGGATGGACGAGTTTTTTGAGCGCTACCGGTCGACTGCGAAGATAAGTGATTTTGTGTGTTTCGAGCTTGCCTTTATAATTAATAATGCAGTAGTTAAAACATTTGTAGCACTTATTAGATTGTATGGCTTTTTCGGGGGTCAGTGATAATGTATTTACTAGTTTGTGTGTGTGTTTGTTTCATTGTTTTTTTTTCGCTTGCCACCCTGTGGGGGAAGTGCACGTACATTGAATGCCCAAATTTTTTTGTAGAGCTTAAACTTTCTCATTTTCGTAGGGCAGGGTTCGTCGTACGCCAGGTTTGGTAATTATTGAGTGCGACAAATAATAAGGACAGTTGGTGTCAGAAAGGCATGGTTAAAAAGGCCGCAAAGAGTTCAGAATGCGGGGTGGGCTTGAAAATGAACACAAGTGCAGACGCGAATGGAGTGGAGGCTGACGCCAATTGTAGGCCAACAAAAGGCATGATTTGATCATTTGCAACAGTACTGAGATGTGTGAAGGGCAAATAACATGGAAGGTTGGATGGCTGAAGTCGACGACAGATTACGCACTGATGTCACGTAGGATATATGATAGGCTCAGGGGAATGCACGTAGAATAATGTGGCTCCAGAAGTCTGGGTAGCGATCACAAAAGTATCAAATAGGTTTTGGAAGAGCAGAGAAAGTGGGAAGGAGTGTTAAGGAATGTGTTTCAACGTTGTCCAAAAGGCATGCGAGGGCGGGTGCACATTGCACACTGGGCCCGAATATTTTGTTCTTTGTGCCTAATAACCTGAGGCCTATTACTGCTGATAAGGAAGGATGTTTTGTTGTTCTCTCTCAAGAACAATACGCTTCAAAGGCGTCTGCAGTCATTAGGAAAAACTTTAAAAAAGTTTCTGATAAACAAGTTGAAGTGAAGAAGCGAGCCATCGCATTGCTGGAAGCTAGCGACATGTGCCGACTTGCATCTTCAGTAAAAAGCGCGAAAAATTGCATTAGAATCATTTTTTTCAGCACAAATCCATAAACTAGACATCCCCTTTCGAACAATTGTTACGGAATGAAGCACATGGCAGCATGAAGTTTCAACGTTCCTCCAGTTTCCCCTGTCCGCCTTGAATTTCAGGACCCTTTTCTTGTAAAGGGTTCTGACCAAGTTGTTCACTTCTTAGCAACCAAAAATTTGTCTAACTGGAGTGGTTTTAGTATCGACGTTGTCGATTCGTTTTACTCGGTTCCTCACCCTGAACCCATGAAGTGTGTAAAAAAATACATCACGCAGGAAAATGATGAACTTTCATTCATAAACAAATGTAGGATGTCGGTTGAAAGCTTCATGGAACTACTCTTTTTTATGTGAATTCTTTTCTTGTATTATTGGGCGATAAGTATTACGTGCAAAAGGCTGGCATTTGTATCGGCTCTCGTGTAGCACCGGTCCTGTGCGATATATTCTTAAGTTATTTTGATTGGGCTTTGCAAACGGCACTAAGCAGCCTCGTATTTAATGTCTTCAGATATGTGAAAGATTACCTTGTGCTCGCTCATTCACCTTCCTTGGATAAAAACCAGGACAAGATTATTGAAACCTTCGAATAAAATGGGCATGGTTTACGTTTCACCAACGAGGTTTCCCATGATAAGATATTGAAGTTTCTAGATCTTGAGATATATTTTCTCGCAGATCGCCTATGCTGGTCCTGCTCTCGCTGTTCAATGAAACCAATCTTGGACGACTCTTCTTCGCATTCTAAAGTAGTAAAATCAGGTATTGCGATTAACCTTCTCGATTCTGCTGTAACATAATCATGTTTACACAAAATGGTGCGTATTTTGTCTAAGCAAATAATTAGGTTGCGAGAGGCAGGCTTTCCATCCAATGTTCTCATTTTCGCCGCTCAGAAGGTACTACGTATGTAGAAAGGGAAGGAATGCTCCTTAAAGGAAGCAGATAAATGACGTAAGTTTGCGGTAGTCCCATATGTGCACGAGTTTTTGCATAAGATAAAAAATGTGCGAAAAAATTCAACCTCGACGTTGTGTTTTCCGCAAGTGGAAAACTGCAGCAAATGTGTTCTAGAATTGACTTACAAAGCAGAATGAAGGCAGGTCTTGTGAAGAAAATTTGTGGTGTCAACCATGTCAATTATTTTACCAATTGTTGATTCAATGTCGTTTATTGTATTCCACTGTCTTGCGGCAGGTTATATATTGGGCAGACTGGGCACTGCTTGAATGTTCGCCTGTGAGAACACTGCAATGCGCTGAAATCAGCCCCGGGTTTACATTTGTCCGCCCATTGCAAAAAGTGTGGCTACGTACCTGAATTTTCGCACACATTTGCCTTATACAGCTATCATGACACGAAAACCACGGAGATTGCGGAAGCCTTTTTTATTAAAAAGATTATTGATAGTTGTGTTAGTTCACCGTCTATATCACAGTTAGATTGCAAAATCTCGTTTCTGGACGACTTCTGTTCATAGTGGAACCTTCTCCCGAGTTTTTTTCCCTTGCTCATCTTTCTGGTATATAAGTTCTTCTCTGAATAAACTGAGTTCAAGTCTGGGCTTGTTTGTCTCTTCTCTCGTGTCTCGTTGGTTTGCGCTTCCAATTATTTCATTATGAATTTGTACCAACTAGCCCACCAGTAAACTCTTTTGCAGTTCAAGGTGATATGGGATGGACATCACCTGAGTGCATGGAAGCTAGCAGCAAGATAAAATTTGAGAAGCGACTGAAAGAAATGAGGGAGGAGCGTTGGGCTAGGAAGGGTTTCAGATATTTGTAAGTGAAGAATGTTGATAGAAAATGGAGAAAGCGAACCAGAAAATTGACGGGTAAGTACTTGGAAAAAAGCAGGGTGCCAAACCAAAAAGAATTGATACTTTTTTGCAGACTAGTTGGTTCATACTTGAAAAATTGAATTGCTGCACAAACTTGTAGGAAAACAAGGGAGAATGCACTGTTTCTTGTATTCCTTGTTTACCTTCAAGTTTGTGCAGCAATTCCAATTGTCAAGCAAAAACAATTATCGGTTAAAAAAAACGGTGAAGGAAGCTCACACCGATATGTGCGGAATTGGCCTGATTAGGAATTCGGCACTAGAGATCTATCGAACTTTTAAGCAGGAAATTCCCAAGGAAAGGATCTATGATAATACTAGGGGTAGTTCTCTGCTGTTTGAGGCGAGGACAGGAGTATTGCGAACCAAGACATAGCGGGCCAAATATGAAGGGATAGACATGGTATGCTGTGTGTGTGGAGAGGAGAAGGACACTGGCGAACCCTTGATTATGTTCTGTAAAGGGCTTCAGCCTATAGTTCAGGATGATGGTGCAGAGTTTCTCAAAGCACAGGGGTTTAGGGACAGGGAGGGCGAAATAGACTTTAGGCGAGTAGAATTAACTAGAAGGATGTTGGCTAAAGTCAAGGCACGGAAAGGATAAAGTCAAGGAGTGAAAATTAAACCCTTCAGTGCAAAGTAACAGCGCTTGTCATCTCTTCCTTTCTGTTCATTTGCGCGCTTGAACCATGCATATCCAACTAGCACAACTTTCGATTCAGTAACAGTCCTCAACCTCATTATTAAAAAAAAAGATAAACTTGGTTTTTCGTTCACGAAGTATTACGGCTTGGTGGCGTTAACCACCGCTGGATCTAAAGGGCACATCCATATCCATCCATCCCTCCATCCATCCATCCATCCATCCATCCATCCATCCATCCATCCATCCATCCATCCATCCATCCATCCATTCATCCATCCATTCATCCATCCATTCCATCATCCATCCATCCATCCATCCATCCATCCATCCATCCATCCATCCATCCATCCATCCATCCATCCATCCATCCATCCATCCATCCATCTATCCATCCATTCATCCATCCATCCATCCAGCGAAGGGTAAGAGAAAGGAGGAGCGTACCCAGTGGCGTACTTGGAATTGCTGGTCCCGCAACGCATGAAAGAGAGAAAAGAAAGAGTGCGAGGAAGACGCCAGCACCACGCCCTATTGGTTCACCTCAGGAGGAGACGTGCTGGTGACGCAGCGACACCAACTAAACTTGCACACCTGTACCTCATTTTCAGCCATGCTCCTAGCTCCGCCATTGCCCCACTCGGGCTAAGCAGCGCAGCCCCCGCCATAATACATGGTAACCAGGGATTGGGTTGGGAGATACACAATAGGGTAGCGAATAAAATATTTGTGTTGGGTTCCCGAGCTGCCTATTCAGACGCCACGGAAGCTTAGACGGGCTTTGTTAACTCCCCCAAGATTGCCTGCTTCATGGCCGTTTGAAGCAAAGACATGGGATGAATGTTCGCTCAGCTGCATATCTCCTGAAGACACGCCGACAGTTACTGTCATCAGGGAGTTTTAGTGCTGGGTACCCAAGCGGCTTGCGTATGCAGGACGTTTGGGCGGCGGTATTGCGCATGCGCGAAACCCCAAACAGATGCGTCGCAAGATCGCTGGGGCGATGGGGCCATGCGTCTGCGCGGTAAACCTTCGCAAAAACTCACGGTATCCGCGCTGCAGATACTTTACCCATCGAATTAAAATAAGCCAAAGTGCGAGCACTTATAGCGATTAAACGGTTTCAGCCAGATTTTCAAAGCTAGAATGGCCTGGAACTTATAAAGGCATATGCCAGCCCCCGACCAGCTGAATAGGTGGCGCCATCTAGCGCGGCCATAGTGAAACAGACAACCACAACTTTGTTATTGCAGAAACATTGTGCATTGTACACCTGGCGCAAAAACTGCGCAGCGACTATATTACAAATGAGTATCCTTTTTATTCATTTTCACCTCAAAAACGTTACGCGTAAGCTAACATGTTCATGACTGAGGTTGCACGAAGTGTCACAAGATGTCGACAGTGTTGTTACAGTAACGTTGTATTTTTCACTTTTTTGCGTATACCAGATTACTGTACACAATAAGAAAAAGTGTACTGATCACTAGTATGTTTAATTTTACATTTTAAATGATAAAAATACATAAATAATACTTACGCGACAAGACTCTATGGCTCTTCGAACGCGTGTGAACTTCGTGCAGATTGCGTTTGCGTGCGTGCCACCATGGCGCCAACTAAAAGGCATTCCGCTTGGGTACGGGTTGGGCACGCAACGCCGCGCGCTCCCAAGCCCGCAACGCCCCAAGAGAATGCGTACCCAGCACTAAAACTCCCTTTTCGGAAACACAGAGAAGTGTTTACGGCTGTTCCATCGTGCGGAAGCACCCTCTCACCTTCGGTACCTTGGATGGATTGCTTCATGCAGCGAGGGCACGAGCGAGTGGGTTTTGATAAACGATAGCACGGTGATGGTTTCAATGAGCGAAGAGGTTCCGACAGTCAACGTGAAGTGACTCCGCGACAACTGCAGCACAAACAGCAGCTAGCAACTAATACGATGTGGATCGTCGTAATAGACCGTCGTATTACTTGCCTCGCTGTAGCTGGTGAGCCACTCGTGCGCATACGTCCGTGGAGAAGTCGACGAGGTGGCGCTTCACATCAGATGGGCCTTCAGAACTGGCGTCTATTTTGCACATAAATGTGCGTGAGGCTGCCATGTCATTCAGAATCGCGTAGTTGACAAAAAAATTGGCAGCATATCCACGGAGTGAATGATGGAGAGTGGGGCGAAGCATTCATCGGTCCATTCTTTCTTGCTTCCGTCCGTCCATGCGTCCGTCTGTGTGACCGTGCATGCGTGCGTCTGTTTGTGCGGCCGTGCCTGCGTTCGTCCAGGCATCCGCCCCTACGTCCGCTCATGCGTCCATCCATGCAGCTTTCTGTGTGTCCGTTCGTCCATCTATTGAACACTCCAAGTATCTCGCATCTTTTCATATATTCCACATATAAAAGCACCGCCCCCCAGCGGACATTGCAAGGACTAAACGAGAGGTGGCACACGCACACTTTCTTACGGTTTGCGCTTCGGGTCTACTTCCCACCTTTAACTACCTCGAGTTCATGGTATATACTAGTTCACTGTATTCATGGCGCTGCGGCCCAACGCTCGCTAAACCTTTCTAAAACCAAGAAGGTTAGGCTCAGCGAGAATAACGTAGCAACCTTTTCCTGTCAGATAGTGCTCAATGTGCATGCCAATGGCTGCTAATGGGAATTGAGAGACAGCATAATTCGGCTTTTACTTTCTTACGGCTTGCGCCTCATATCTACTTCCCACCTTTAACTACCTCGAGTTCATGGTATATACTAATTCATTGCATTCATGGCCCTGCGGCTCAACGCTCGCTAAACCTTTTTAAAACTAAGAAGGTTACACCCAGCGAGTATAACGTAGCAACCCTTTCTTGTCAGATGGTGCTCAATGTACATGCTAATGGCTGCTAATGGGGATCACTGCGTGCGCGTTAACTAAAAGCCGAATGATGCCGTCCCTGATTCCTCATTCACAGCCATTGGTATTTACATTGAGCATTATTTTTTATTGTTCAACAACGCACAGAAGAAATCTTCCACCGGCACTACCTTGGAGGTCAAATTGTAACAATTGTTACACACAACGACTTTGAAGGACGAACGGGTGCCGTTATGTGCAGCTTCGCCCTAAAACGCGCTTCACGTTTGATGTGCTGGCGTCTAATTCAGACGTGAACACCTGGGCGTCGGCCGTGACAGTCGGAATCGCGTTTGTGCAAGGGCAGTTAGAACTGGTACAGTGTGTGACAGAACTGGTACAGTGTGTGCGCGATGCACATGACCGAACGTTAGTTGGTAATTTTGAACTTTAATTCGCACATGAACGTTGATCTAAGGTCTCTAGAAGAAACTGGATGAAACATCTAGAGACCTTACCAGTTTGTGTGTAAATACGTCGGCCACGCCAGCAGTGTCGCGTATGTAGTACTGGTTGATTGAATAAAAAAAAAGTCACTCTTCTACAACTCTTGCGGGTAGCACGGATCAGCTCAGCCTTTACAGGCAGAGGGAAAGAGGAACGCCAAAATACAGAAAGAAAAGGTAAAGAAAGAGTGTGGTGGCGGGTTGTGGGTGCTTCTGTACGATGTAACAGCCGGACAACTCCGCACAATCCATCGCGGACGCGTGCGTTCGTCACCTGCACGTCACCTCAGGCGTGGACGTAGCCTACAGAGAGGAACCAATGGTGGTGGTGTTGTGGTTGTATAGAAAAGGAAAAAAATTGGCCCGTGGAAAAGATGCGTGCCAGTTTCGGAGGTGATAAGGTGTAGAACGCAAAGTGACGGGCAGGTGCCACCACCGTGACATCGTAGCAAAGCGCTGGCAACACCTTTTTGAGCATTGCGTTTCACTGTCAGCGCAGCGCGATTAAACGCTACATTCCTTAGAGTTACTTGTACCCCTCAAAGTATAACAGCAGACATAGAAAACATCGAAGCGTTGTTGAGGCACCTCAGATATGAGCAATAATTGCTTCTCAATTGACAATCGCACAACTATGAACGCTAAACCATGAGCCATATTGGTGGGCGCTGCGGATGGGGTTGGCCGTTTGGTGCCGTTTGAGGTATCGTTAGAGCAAACCAACAGACAAATGTACATACATACAGACAGACAGACAGACAGACAGACAGACAGACAGACAGACAGACAGACAGACAGACCAAAATTTTCCCGGCGAAGGTTTCCAAGAAAGACTATCGTCTTTAAAAGCACCTAATTTCTATCTGCCTCAAGGACGACAGGGCGCAGTGACTTCTAAGGGTGGGGGTAAGGCTAATAAATACCTGGTAGACTGACTAATTAATACCTGGTGACTGGCCCCGAAAAAAGCCGTACCATAAAATAAGTGCTACGAAGATTTCAACCGCTGCCTTATAATTATAAAAACAAGCTCAAAACATGCAAAAACACTCATCTGCGCAGTCGATCCGGAGCGCTCAAAAAACACGTCCATCCACCGTGACAGCCCAAACTCGAGCTGCGACTCTGGACAGACAGCGCCATCTTTGGTAGAAAAGTAAAAATCGGGATTGTAGATGGCGCGTTTTCCCTTCGCTCTAATGCGCTGCCGCTCACTTACGTGCTCGTACAAAGAGATCACGCTGCGTTTGAGCCACCTCACAACGTACCGCCTGCAGCGTGGCTTCACAAAGATATCTGAGCTGGACAATCACTTCCGAGAAGCGAATCGAACAACAGGAGCAAAGCTCGATAGTCATGTTTATGATGTGTAACAGACGACGGAAGACGAGAACGCCTGAGTCACTGCGAAATGCATTATCCGGGTCATCCGTGATAATACCGTGTACGACGTATGCCTCGAGGTAACCCTCGAATGCAGAGATGTTACTTGGTTCACACCTTCGACTTGAGTAAGTCAGCGCGAAGCATTGATTTGTGGTGTTTAACGTCCCAAAACCACCATATAATTAAGAGAGACGCCATAGTGGAGGGCTCCGAAATTTCGACCACCTGGGGTTCTTTAATGTGCACCCAAATCTGAGCACAAGGGCCTACAAGATTTCTGCCTCCATCGGAAATGCAGGCGCCACAGCCGGGATTCGATCCCGCGACCTGCGGGTCAGCAGCCGAGTACCTTAGCCACTAGACCACCGCGGCGGAGCAGTCAGCGCGAAGCAAGCAGTGGACTTGAAAACGCCCAAGTCGGCCTTCGCGTTTCATAGATGCTTAGGCTGTCTTGCTTAGTCAAGTCGAGAACAAGCTTAAATGCAGAAACACGTTGCTCACCTGGTAACGAGGTTAATAATGAAGCTGTTCGCGTAAGGCATGTGTTACAGCAAAAAAGGATCGTACAGCTCAAAATAAAAATTAAAACGAAGTGCCACAAGCGTATTTTTGCCATTTTACGGCTAACGAGCAGTATGTGGGCCCATCGATACAGCGATGCGCAGCATTGCTTCTGCGAAGCGTCGTTGCCCGTGGGTATTAGTGGCTACTTAGGTGCTTCTTTCGTTTTCAAAGATACCTGCCAGATGGCGCTCGTGTCTAACGTGCCTCGATGCGCTCATTCGCCTTCGCTGCACGAATCGAGACTCTAACGCAGCACTTGCAAAATACAATTAACCAGTTTTCTCGTGCAAATCATCAAATAAACGTTTTTTTCACTCCCTCCGCACGCAAGACTCTTGTCTTTCGGCGACATTCGCAATCAAACATGCAGATACAGGATCATTTTTCTTTCAATCGAGCGCCACGGCGTGTATTTGTGCTGACCTGGCTCGCGAGGAAACGCGATTTTCAAGGTATTCGCCTTGCTATTCGCCTGTGGACATATGTGTAGCGGTATTCGTCAAAATTATGTATTAAAAAAATAAAAAAGCAACAAGTTCGGGGAACAAAAGTGATTTGTATCTTTCTGTTGAGTTTGGTGAACAAGAGAAAAAGCGGCGGTCTGGAGATACTCCTCGGCGGAATTTGTTTTAGGGGGGAGGTGCAGCAATGTCTCGCTGCAAGATGGCGAGGTGGGGGGAGGGCATATGGTCTGGAAAGAAATGATAGGGGCACCTTTTTGGGATTTTTCGTAGCGTTGTGCTGCAAACAATGCCTGTCTGAGCAAGAAACACCGCCCTATACAAGACGAAAGGATAGACGAGGCACGCAGAGTCAACTTTTTACTCAAAGAAACGGAAACGACGGAAAATTTGGTCGTTCTCTAGAAAAACAGAAATAGCCTCCACGGTTAGGAAACACTTCGGTGTTGTCACCGCTGAGGCTACTAATACGCAAGTGTGTGCAGTTAACAAATCATGTAATGCCAGTGAACTCAGCCACTTCATAAAATTGCCGCATAACTTGGGAAGCGCCGCCGCCTGCGGATAGCGCACGAACGTAGCGTACAGGTGGTTTGCGATAAGTAGCGTAACTTTTCCGACTGTATGGTGCACTGACAACTATGAAATGCCGATGAGATTCCCGGTGACTGTTTGGAATGTTCCAGTGGCATAAAACCTGAGTGCCGTCAGTAGCTGTAACATTGGAGGCACAGGCTGTCCTTGGTTGTCCCCACTTTCACGGAGTAGCAACAGAGCCAGCAGCTGCCGCATGGCGTCCTTTGTGAATATGTATCCAGCATGCAATTGTTCCTTGTCGTACAACTCCGTCTGATTCCCTCGGTCACGTAAAGCGGATCGAGGAATCTTCGACAGGCAGTGCGCCTCACAAAAGGCTTTGCTTATGGCGGGAAAGCAAACTCAAAAGCGGCCAACCTCCGCACGACGTCCGTTCGAGAAGTGGCCATGTTGGAATAACGCGTGAAGTCGCTTTCAAGCTAGCCCAGCAGCTGACTTGAAACTTATCCTGGCTTCGACCGAGCCAAGTCGCCTTCAAGTCGACCGCTAGTTCGAGAACAATTTAGGGTGAGTGACTAGAGCGATGATTTAGAATGAAGACTGTATTGAGTCAGAACGAGTCAAGTACGAGTCAAGTAACATCTCTGCATAAGGGGGTGTGTCTCATTCTGCCGACATAAAGCCACGTACTATATCGATGCGCTGTGTTGACGTTTATGGAAACTATATAATTGTTGTTTTGATTTGGTATCTAGCGCTAGCATCCTTGTACTGTCATGTGCAAACGTTTACGGCGAGCTGGAAAAAATTAATAAAAAAACTAATGTTACAGGGTCATGTCATTAAAATGTCCGAGAAGCTTTAGAGTCATGTCCTCCGTTTTGCGCATGGCCCGCTGACGTCGCCACGAAGCAGCAAGCTGAAGTTTAAGACAATGAGTCAGGTTGAAGTGCTCGCTTTTTTTTTTTTTCGGCTCTCATGTCAGGCTTGCTCTATGTCTCGCGAACGCAGCTGTGTTCCCCGGCTGTGACTTCCTGGGAAACTGATACAGCTTTTTGCGTGAGGAGTGTCTCTTAATGTTCTATGCCTGGTTGTGACAGCCCAACACACAATACTTCGGACCTCGGCGATGCTTCTATGGGGCCGCTTCTTCTATCGCGGAAAGCACACTTCGCACAGCGAGCGTCTCGTTTTATCGCGCCAAGCTGACGGCACGGCGCCCAAGTTCGCCGCACCGACTGCAGAACGCGTTGGGCGCGTGTCGCACGTGCTCCTAATTCGGCGAAACACACTCACTCACCTGTGACCTCTCCCACGACTCTCCTTAAGTGTTTCGGATCTCACCACCAGGTTCAGGTGCGGCTTTTTAATCGCTCCGCTAACTTTAGCTTCAGTTCCCTATATATCATGCGCAGAGTGTGCGCTTTGGTGTCTCGATAGCGATGGAACCCGGTGAAGCCGAATCTCTCGCGGCAACGATACCACGAAGTGTAACACAGTGCAACTCGAGTACTACGCCTCTCCTTGGTGCTGGCGTCACTGCAGTTGCTTAACCGTCATCATCAGTTGGAAAATAATACCCTGCTGCGAAGCAAATAACCGTGTGATGCCGAACGCATGCGCTGGAAGTGAGTCGCCGATGCGAAACTCCGTGATTGGGAAGCCACTGTGAAACGCCAACGACGAGTCGAAGATCCTGACATGTCTACTCGGCAGGCTGCTGTCCGGCAATAACGGCGTGCTGAGGACGCTACAAATGAAAGTCAATGACGAGCCGAGAACGTTGAAGTGGTTCGTGTTCGAGTAGCAACGGGGAAACTTCAACGAAGAGCCGCCGACCTTCGAGTGAAACAGCGGGAAGCCACGCCTAAGCGCCAATGACGAGCAGCCGATCTCGCCGGCACTCGCGAGCGGGATCGCGCTCTTCGCGGGGTGACTCGGGTGCACCCAAAAGCATTCGCGTTTCCTCACGATCCCCTTCGGGAAGGTGCGGATTTTAAAGACAATAGTCTGTCTTGAGTGCCTTCCACGCAAAAATTTTGGTCTGTCTGCCTGCCTGCCTGCTTGCCTTCCTGTCTGCCTGCCTGTCTGTCTGTCTGTCTGCCTGTTTCTCTGTCTGTCTGTCTGTCTGTCTGTCTGTCTGTCTGTCTGTCTGTCTGTCCGTCCGTTTGTCTGCTTGTACACCCTTAACGGTACCCTAAATGGCACCAAAGTGACCAAACAATACTTCAAAAGGCCGACCCCATCCGCAGTGCCCACAAATATTGTTCAAGGTTCGTCGCTCATACTTGTGCTAGTGTCAATTAAAAGCAATCATTGCGCATACCTGTGGCACCATAACAACAAGTCAGTAGTATGTATGTGTTTGCCAATCCTGATCAAGCCTGCTACAGAAGGCACAATCATAACAAGTGTTTTTCGTCTCGGCACGTCACGTTGCGTGAAGATCATATTCAACGATGAAACCCTCCCGTCACATGTGAAGGTGGGACACTTTCGGCATGGTGTTCGTCCCTTCGTATCGACGCAACTTCAGTACAGAAAATGTACGAATTGGGTCACATGAGCAGCGTGTGCAAGAACACCACCGTTGGTGCCAGATGCACTGAGCCTCACGCCACTAGCGCATGTCGATCCAATACTCGGAAATGCTCGAATTGTGACGGGCCTCACGATGCATCTTCGAAGGATTGCCTGATTATTCGAAGGGAAATGGCAGTGCTGAGAAAATGGTTCGGGATCATTCGTCTCACCAGGAAGTAGCCGCATTTATTAGACGACCACGATCGCGTCATCGACGGCGCTCCAAGACATCCAAGACACCGTTGTCTCGTGAACCGCGCTCAAAGTCGCCTCCACCTCGGTCTCCCAGAACAAGTGCTGTCGGGTCGAAGGATAAAAAAGCCGCCAACAGCGACACAGCTGACGCCTGGTCGGAACTCTCTCGACTACACTCCACTCGAGAGGGGCATCAGACTTCAGCAGTGAAGCACTCCTCATCCGATATCTCTAAACCAACAGAGGAGGATAAGCAAATAGTTGCCATGGTCAGCTCCCTCGTGAGTACCATTCGTGTGTTCGTGGATAGGTTGCAAACACCAATAGCACGAAGCGCATTGCAGCTGCTGGATACCATCAGCCCGGTTCTTGCAAGCCTTCAGAAGTTGATTGTTTAAGAAGATTAGCAGCAGAACCATGGATTATCAACGGAAACAGCCGTCATTTGCAGATGATATTCAAAAACGACTTCATATTTCAATGAAATGTGAGAGGCCTTAGGTCCCGGATATCAGACTTTCGGCAGTTCGTGTCAAAAAAACCGCTTCCCGATAATGGTAATCTGCGAGCCGAACTCAACGACTATAAGAATATCAGGATACGAGTCTTCCGCCTCAACCACGAATGGAAGTAGCAGCAAAAATATTGTTTACATTCACAAGCACCTTTTTTATTTTGCCAATGCTATACCGCCACATGACGACAACCAGTACGTGTGCATTACTCTCAAGAAGAAGCGGTTGTCTTTTACGCTTATTGGCGTATATATATCCCCTGCAAGTTTATTTGATTGTAAGAGACAAACAGATATTATGGCGGCTATTCCAGGACCTTGCATTATAATAGTTGATTTCAATGCACATCATCCGATATGGGGAAGCTCGAGGACAAACTCGAAGGGGCGCTCACTGGTATCGTTTGTGTCAGACCACAAACTGTGCCTTCTGAGTGATGGTAGCCCAACATATTTGCGGTGAACGACGTGCAGCAGCTGCTTCGGCCTGAAACTGGTGTCGTGTGGCCTAAGTTCAAAAGTGAGGTGGTTTACGACATCGAAACTCATGGTAGCAACCACGTTCCTACTTATGTCAGCATTGTTGGCCAAGAGACTGAGTCATTGCCGGTCAATCAGTATATAGACTGGACACTTTATGAATATCAAGTGGTGGGCAAGTGCAGAATGGAGTCCTGGTGTTGCTTAGAAGAAGTAATTGCAGATGCAATGAAAAACTGTACGTGCCGCTTCACACACTCGCAGAAGCGCACGGAACTAGACATCGAATTAGAAAGGCTTCGGGCATTACGTAGACGTGCTGAGAGCGGATACAGGTGTACCAAGTCGATTCTTGATCTCAGAGTAGAAAGGCGTACGCAGGAAAAATACAACGCCGAATAGAACAGCCGCATAATCAAAGATGGAAAAACTTTTGTGAGTCATTAGACCCACGCAAGCCATTGTCTCATGTATGGAGAACTATACAGGGTCTTCGCTCAGGCGCCTTGCAACGTCATTCCTTCAAGGCTCTCGCACTTCGTATCAACCGCCGCGAAATTGAGGTTGCAGAGGATTTTTGCGCGAACATCACCAGCGGGGCAGTCCTACTCTCCGATGTGCTTTTAAGCGATATCCCCGGTCCACGAGATATCAGTATAGATGCTCCATATACTATGGAAGAGCTAGAAGCTGCACTAACAATGTGTAGGCATTCTTCTTCACCAGGGCCTGATGGGATAACGTATACGGCTCTGCCTCACTTGGGCCAACCAACTAGTCGAAAACTGCTAAATTTATTTAAATGGTCACGGGAAGATGGAATCGTACCTCAAGAATGGGAACGGAGCTGTCTTGTGCCACTTCTAAAAGCAGGGAAGTACCCTCTGGTGCTAACATCCTACCGGCCTGTAGCTCTAGGCAACTGCGTTGGGAAACTCATGGAGAGCATAATTCTTACGCGCCTGGAATGGTTCCTTTAACGGCATAACATTTACCCTGACTCAATGGCGGGATTTAGACGAGGCCGTTTATCGATTGACAACGTCATTGATTTGTTGCTATCAGTAGAACTCGCTCTTTCTTGATGTGTAAGGTGCATATGACCAAGTTCCCCATCAAGCTATACTAGACACACTGCTGTTAATTAAACTGGGACGGCGAATGTTTCGAGGGATCTGAAGCTACCTGACAAGAAGAACCTTTTTTGTATATACTTAAGATGGCCCAACCTCAGACCACTACACGTGCCGTGGCGTCCCGCAAGGTGGTGTTTCGAGCCCAGTTCTTTTCAATCTTGCCTTGCTTGGCCTGGCGGAAGCTCTTCCTAAAACAGTTAGTGTTTCAATATACGCTGATGACATCTATGCCTGAGCATCTGCATTGACACGCCTACAAGTTCAAACAAGGATACAGAGAGCAGCGTCGCAAGCATCTGACTATCATCGCACGCAAGGCCTAACAGTCTCAACAGAAAAATGTGCACTGGTGGCCTTCACGCGCAGAGCGATGACAAGTTACCCGATAAGCATTAATGGTTAGCCCATCTCTTACAAGCGTAGCCACCGTTTTTTAGGTGTCATTGTTGAACGCAACCTCTCCTGGAGCCCTCATGTGACTAGCTTGAAAGCGAAACTGGTATCTATTGTAGACGTCCTGAAAGTCATCGCTGTAAAAAGATGGGGTCTGTAATTGAGTTCCGTGCTACAGTTTTACCAAGCACGTTTTATTGGTGTACTGCGCTAAAGTTCTCCTCTGCTTTCTAAAACTTGCAAGACAAACATTCAAACACTTCAGAGCGTGCAAGCACAGACACTACGTGTTTGTCTCGGCCTACCACGAACTACCTCGACCGCAGGAACAAGGATATTGGCTCGGGATCATCCGGTTACGACTTACGTCACAACGGACGTGCTGAGAGCACATATTCGGCACATTTCACCGATGATATCGAGCCACTTGACATTTCTGCCAGAACAACGGCCACAGGCGTCGTTCTCTAAGGTCGTCAGCTCCCACAGCGCTTTGCTACCATCCGGTTTTATACCCTTGGCGTGTTCACCCTCCGCCTTGTGGAGCCTACGACAACCCGACGTGCGCCTTTCCGTCCCAGGAATAAGAAATAGAAAAGTACTTTCTACCTTGGCCTTGAAGCAAGTAACTCTGGACTGTTTACATACTCTCCATGCTGACAGAATCCACGTATACACGGATGGATCTACCACCCAGACTGGCTCCACCGGCGCCACAGTCATTCCATCGCGACACATACATCACTTACAAACTTTGTCACGTGAGCACATCGACTGGTTCGGAAATTGATGCCCTGCGAAGTGTCATCGATTATATCAAGCAACAACCAGCTAACCAATAGGCTGTATTCTGTGACTTGAAAGCGGCTCTAGAATGTCTTTCGTCGGCACTTAGTCGTGGGTCCTACGAACAACTGGTATGGGAGATGAGACAAATGCTGCACTATGCGACCGAACATGGACACAACGTTGTGTTCCAGTGGATACCAAGTCATTGCGGTATCTCTTGCAATGACCTCACCGATGAAGCAGCCAGAAGTGCACACGTACGAGCAAACCCTGTGTCCGTACCTATATCTAAGATTGACTCGGCTAGATACCTAAGTAAGCTGGCGCCGGACATGACTCTCCAGAAGTGGCAGTCATCACAGTTCGCACATCACCGACTATATTCTCTCGATCCATCTCTACAACTGCGGCAACCCTCTGGTCTTTCTAGCTAGGAAGGTACAGTGTTGTGCTGTCTGCGTCTGGGCGTCGCCTTCACCAATGCGTACTCATTTAAGATAGGGTTGGCCGACAGCGCGGAGTGCAACTACTGTGCCGTCGATGAGACTATTGAACACATCTTATGTTACTGCCCGGAATACAGAAACGAGAGGCTCCAGCTGCGCGGTGTTTTAAATTAACTGGACAGAAGTGATTTCACTGTCGAGAAAATATTGGGACCATAGCACTGCCCATCCAATTTCCGAAAGGCAACGAAAGCACTGTTGCATTTCCTCAAAGACACCAGCCTGTTGCATCGTTTGTGATGGTGAAACTTTTACGCGTCGGCCCTGTCAGTGGCCTTTTATCTCCTCCTCTATAACTTTCCTTCCCCTCTCCCCTTCCCCAGTGCAGGGCAGCCTACCGGGGCTCAGCCCTGGTTAGCCTTCCTGCCTTTTTCCTTGTGTTCTCTCTCTCTCTAAGTGCGAAGCATTTCCCAGCAAACTTAGGTGACTTTGAGCGTATCTATCTATCTATCTATCTATCTATCTATCTATCTATCTATCTATCTATCTATCTATCTATCTATCTATCTATCTATCTATCTATCCAGCTATGACATTTAGCTCTAGCGACCGTTTCTATACTGGTATTGATACCAAACTTGGTATGTCACAATATGAAAGTATGATAAACATGAGTGACTGGTCATAACTTGAAAATCATCATATTTGTGTCAGAAAAATCATCATTTACATATGACGGTATTGCTGCTCTAGACTTGATTTTGTTCACATGACAAGTTGCAAAACTGGTATGGCTTGGCATGACTGCATGGCGAAAACAACAGACAGGCCATAACAAAAAAATCATGACATGCGTGCCATATAACAACGTTACTACATGCCACGCTCATGATGCGCTCGCGGCCGTTTCGCCAGCTTCACGTATACCAAATTTGGTATTATGAGACATGAATGGATGATGAAGATATGTGACTGCTTAAAACATGATATTCAGCATATGTGTGTCATGTAACAACATGACTACATACTGTGCTCATGATGCGCTGGTGGTCGTTTCGCTAACTTCACTTATCACTTCATTTACCAAACTTGGCATTACGGACATGAATGGAAGGCGAAGGTATAATACTGGGACAAACACGATAAACATGAGATGCGTGTCATGTAAAAACATGACTACATGCTACGCTCATAATGCGCTCGCGGAGGATTCGCTAGCTTCACATATGCCAAGTTTGGTAGTACGTGATGTCAATGGATGTGACTGGTGCAAACATATTAATCATGAGATGCATGTCATGTGAGCACATTACTACATGCCACAGTCAATGCGCCAATATATTTCGACGTGACGCGGTGCGCATGCTTACCAGCGTTCATTTCGTCGCGTTAAGCTGGCGTTGCCACGCCAGGCGCCTGTCCTGCCATATACTCGCAGGCGCGCGCCACGCTGTGTTGCTTTGACGCATGTGCGTTTCATCTCGTCCGGCATACCTCCGTGCCTAAAAGAGGGAGGCGCGATGTTGTCTGGGTGGCGCATCGGAGGAAATGCCTCATGTCGCATTTCGCGCCGGCTGCCGTCGGGCCACGTCGATGGACGCTGGTCGCGCCGGTCGCGGCTAGGTGTCAGACAATTGAGTGCTCGCGTTTTGCTAACGTATAGTCGCTGTGCCCAGCGTGCGCGCGCGTCAACGCTACAATGGAGTATATTGGGCCCTTCATGATGTGCTCGTGGCCGTTTTGTTAGCTCAACATAAAAAAATTCGGTGTTACGTGACGTCGAGGGATGGCGAAATATATGACCGCTGCAAACATGATAATCCTGACATGTGTGTTATGTAAGAACTTGACAACATACCACGCTCATAGCGTGCTTGCGGCCGTTTGGGTAGCTCCACATATACTATATTGGGTATCACGTGACGTGAATAGATGACGAAGGTAAGCGACACACCCAAACGAGATAATCATGACACGGAATCATGCACGACAACATCATCAGTTACATACCAACCTTTCTCATTCAATCTTCGCATATTATCGATGCCCAGTGTACGTGACATCTGCCTTTTTTTAGTAGAAAAGGCATAGAAAAGGTAATTTGAACGATAGTAGCCTTTATAACACTGCGCTGGCCATGCAACGCTTGCACAAAACGGCAAGTGTTTCCAACGGTTTGCTAAGACGACACGGTTGTGGCACCTACCAGTAGCCTTGCGTTCTACACCTTATCACCTCAGAGATGGGCGAGCACGGCGTGGGTCTCGTTTTCTAGGATAACTGCCAGATAGCGTTCACGTCTGACGCGTGACGTGACTTGATGCGCTAGTTCGCCTCCGCTGCACGCTCGAGGCACTCTACCGCAGCACCTCTAGAGTACCATTCACCGATTTTATTGCGCATAACATCAAATGAACGTTTTGTTCACTCTCTGCAGACGCAAGAATATTGTCTTTCGACGACATTTGTGGTGTAACATGCTGATACGGGGCCAATTTTTTTCTTGCATTTTTCTTTCTCATCCGCTACCGTTCACATTATGAGCATCGTATCCGTGACGGAAATACGACACTGAAGGCTCGGTCCAACCCCGGCATAAAACAATATTGTGTTCCTTCACCCAAACAGAACCACGCACATAATTCTTGCACTCGAGTATATTGGACATACGTTTCAAATGCAGCGCACATTAGGGGACGGGTTGTCGTGCGCTGTCATTACTTGTTGTAACACTCGCACCATTTTTCTTCGAATTCCTTCGTGGTGAGCGCTTATATTCATCAGAAAAAAGGAAACAAAGCGTGCACTTCCCTTAACGTCGGCAAAACTACGTACAGAAATAGAAAAAAAAGGATAGCAATCGTGAAACAGAAAGGGAGGTATTAGAAGAAAAATAAGGACGAAAATAGGAAGAGCACGAAAGAGAAAGAAGCAGAAAAATACAAAGGGAGAAATAAATATAAATAGAGATAGTGAGAAAAAGAGAAAAAGAGTAAAGGAAAAAAGTCAGTTGCTCACTAAGGGCAAAACAATGAATTTGATAGCAAGAATCTAGAATGTCACACGATGAATGAGGAGTAGCTCAATACTTGTAGCTTGTCACTGACGCACATGGACGGACGCTCGACAAGAATGTGCTGGCATACACAAGACACGTGCGTTCGCTAACAACTGTCACAGTTGTTACGTCTTAGTGTCTGAGCAACGCACTACAAGCGTCGACCATGGAAAATACGACGCCCTTTGATATTGCTTTTTCCTTTGAACTCCGAACGTGAAGCGGACCCTGTGTATTTGCAACCACGTGGTGGCCTTTCGCCCAAGGTGTTCACGTCGTTCCACTTTGGCTTCATTTTCGTTTCATTGTCACTAGTGGGCACAGAAAGGGACCACTTTTTTATGCGCTTCTGAAGGGCAGTTTTCAAACTGAAAGAATTTGTAGGAGTGATGAGTGTTGTGAGTCGGGTGGATTGGTAAAGGTGCATGACTTACATTTCTTCGCCTGAAAAATACGGAGACAAAAGGAAGAGACGTAGACACCGTAAAACCAAACTTGAAACCACGTTTATTCGGGAACACACATGAATAATAAGGACCAGAAATCACAGCAATCTCATGCCTCGCTCTTTTACAGATAAACAACTAAAAAATCATACATAAACAAGAAAACCGGCAGTAAGCATCTAAACAGCTAAACGCGCATCTGCAACTGGAATGGAGAAAAACATACAAGTTCCCCCCCCCCTCCCGAAAAATGAACGATAAAAACGAAACAAGAACATTCATTGCATTGTACAGACATATCCTGGTGAAATGGAAAAGGCATGTTAATTAGAAACGAAAATTATTTATCAAGAAAAAGTATAGACGGTCCACCCAGACGTTTAGAGCTCTTTTTTCGGATGATAAAAGTTTCAGTTGATTCATGTGTTACTTGGACACTTTGACGGTATAGCACAGCGGTTGGTTCAAAAACAATGAAGAGCAGGCTCAATGACGGCAATGTAAAGCGAAGTGGGACTATGTATACCTTTCAATGAGGTTGGGTATTCGATATTAAGACATCGCCCAGTTTATCCTACTTAAACGTGTCAGCAGGAGAAGGGGATTTCATATACCACGCCTTTTACAAAAGACACGAAACGAATGCCCTGTCTCGTGGTAGACTCACCTTATTCGTTACTTTCTTTAGTATCACGTTACTTCAGTCTCCGGCAAATTCGCTTCAGTTTACTTTTGGCTGAGAACACCACGTTGACACCAAAGCGTGCCGCTACTCTCTTGGACCAGTGGGCGAACGATTCAAGAAAGTAGCGGCACGCTTTGGTGTCTACGTGGTGTTTTCAGCTAAAAATAAGCTGAAGGGGCTTTGTCCGAGGCTGCAGTACCATGAGGCCAAAAAATTGGCAGATCCCACATACAATGCGAATCGATGATATGCGAAGCACGAATGAGGAAGGGTGATAGGTCTCTTTAAATTTAGCACAACATTAAGAGGCGGAGGTAAATTATGCTCTACATGCCTTTCATGTCATGATTATCATGTTTGGACGTTTCACTTACCTTCGACATCTATTTATAGTCACCTTATACGAATTTTGGTATATATAAAGCTAGTGAAACGGCCGTGAGCATGCTGTGAGCGTAGCATGTAATCTTGTTTTAAAAAATTTTTATTATGATTCTCATACTTGAACGTGTCATTTGCATTCATCGTCCTACTAGGGGGATATTGGTATCTGGCGTGGCATCGCCGGCGTGACGCAATAAAACGAATGCCGGCATGCACGCGCGCTGGCTCACTTCAAAGTGTATGTGCGCCTTGAGTGTGGCGTGTAGTATTGTTCTTACACGACACGCATCTCATGATTATCATGTTTGCACCAGTCACATACTTTCTTCATCCATTTACGTGACATAATATCAAATTTGGTATATGTGGAATGAGTGAATCAGCCGCGAAAACACTACAAGCGTAGCATGTAGTTATGTTTTTACATGAAATGCATATTGTGATTATCAGGTTTGGACGTGTCGTTTACCTGCGTTGTCTATTGTCTTCACGTGATACTCAATTTGGTACATGTGCAGCTGGCGCAACGGCAGCGAGCGCGTCATGAAGGACCCAATATACTCCTATACGCAACGTCGATGCACGCGCAGGCTGGGCGCAGCGACACCACGCTAGCAAAACGAGAGCACTCTATACACCTTTTCACAGCAGCACTCTCGAACCCCCGAGCTGCTGGGGTCGAGAGTGCGTTCTCAGTGTTACCATCGTGCTCTGGGCAGTGCATCTCAAACGTCAACGCTTAGTAGTTTTGGAAGAGGCATGCGAATTCGGCGCGCCTTTGCAATGAACAGCGATTGCAATGGCAGGAAATGGTGCGTACTCTAACAAATCATCCGGCCATCATTGTGTTGTGCACGGGTGCACCAGCAATCAGCCGAAAAAAATATTTTAGGTGCGATTGTGTGCCCGCAACACAGCACTCCACGCGACGACTGCAGGTGTGACATGTTCTCACTGTATCGCTTTCCGTCGTCACTTGATTCGCTGAGGCAGTGGGTGGCGTCGGTAAACCGGAAAAACTTCAGTGTGTCGCCGCCGTCACACCTGTGTTCACGCCACTTCATTGGCGAAAAAAACGGCGAAAACAACGTCCCCATGCTGCATCTGGGATACGAAAGAATGGTATGCAAATCGCTTATCATTTGCCTAGTAACCCACGAGAACGTTGCGTACTTGTTCTTAAAAGTCTCAATTATCAGTTTCTTCGGGTTGTTGTGGGGCGGCGGCGCTTGGTTAGGCAAGATTATGTTCCCAAATTAAACAAGGTACGGATGCACTTGGCGTTCGGCTCTTGATTACGATGACAAGCTAGGTTTCTTTTTACAGAAGTTGGCGAACGATGACGCCCTTTCGGACTCGGCTGGGACAAGTGCGCAAGCAAGTAAAGGCACAGCAAGTGTTTCCGATCCAGTCACGGTCAGCGCCAGCTCCGAAGAATGCACTTGACGTGAGGCTAGCAAGCACTCGCGCGCGTGGATGTAAAAGCGGCAGGGCTGAAAATGCGTTTTTTTTGCGCTGTGGGGCATGCAGTGTTCACTTTTGGGTAGCGCTGCAACATCGCTGAAACCCAGATGAAAAATTGCGATCCGCTTCTCACAATAATAATCAGTCCAATCAGGAAGTCGGGCATAACTTCATGAACCTTGTACTATTGATTTCTTCAGCACCCCGAAGGCTGTCTAGCTTCAGCGTTGGCGCAATGCACCTTTCAGTATGTACTTATGCATTCGAAACTGCTCTTTGAACGACTTCATGCTTTCAACGATGGAAACTACGAGATAGCGTAGTGCGCAACAACATTCTGAAATTTGTGACCAACTGGGCCACTAAACAGAATGACCAGAACGCACCAGTTTTCTGTATCACTCTGCCATCGAATGATAAAATCTTCTACATAGCCTCAAATTTCTTACCCCTGAAAGTATCGAAAGTTGTGCAGTCCACCAAGAATGATGTTATCTTGTTAAAACCACATTGCCTAATTTATTTTTGGCTAAAGTACTCTCCAAATATCGCTGTCCTGTACTGTGAATATTTTCTAACATCGCAGACAGACCTAAAGGGAACATGAACACAATCAGTGTTAAGGTAGCATAAGCACTATTATTCGACGCATACATTGCACCAGAATTATAATGAAAGCCTGCTAAGAGAGATCAGAGTGCCCAGCAGTACTGAGGGCCGGTCAAGCCTCTTTTTGATAGTGTTCATCCTTGAACTTACCTTCTTACAGTGCCTACTAGTGTACTTCTATGTCTTCATATAGTGTTTACAATCAATATTGTTCAATAAATGTGCCATAGAACTTTTTAGTGATGTTGCACAGTGTAATAGGTTTCATCTACTGAGATTACCTTGATGCTATACTGCCAAGTTCTCACTGTGATTACAGATATAGCATACATAGGCTGCACAACATTTACTGCTTTGGCGCACTGGGTTTTGGCTGCGGATACTAATTTATTTGAATGCTCCTTTGCTGTGCAGCCTCTCTCCGACACTGAGAATGATAAGAACATATCTAATGCACGTGAGGCTTCTGTGTAAGCGGACGTGTCGGACTTCTAAGACCCCATGCTGTAAAACGTTAGCTGTAGGCATAGGTCAGATAACTTGTTCATAAGCAAACTTGCTCTGCCTCAGCTTGGGCTGTTATTCTGAGTGAGTTCAGTTAACGAAATGTTCACTGAGTCAGAATTCGAGTGGTTTGAGGAAAAACTTGGTGAATCTGAGCCTGAGTGAGCCTTAAGATATTTTTTTGCGTGACTATGAGTGCATTCCCTTCTTTTTCTTTCCCAGGCCTATGCTGCAAATTCACATTCAGTGCTTACTTACATTCACAGTCTGCCTTCATCAGAAAGGCCTGCCAATGCATGTATCGTTATTGCCTGGAGTATCATTGATCATACAAGCTGATATCTACCACAAGAAACTAAATAATTAATGATGTGGTCCCATCATGTCGGGCTGTTGGTTAATACTAAAAACCGCCCAAAGGCACTCCAAGCTTGCAAGTAACGGCATTGCTTCAGTAAACCGAGTTCTGACTGTTGTATTTTTTTTAGTCCACATCTGACAATGACACCCATGGGGCACCTCCGCACATACTCGAGGATGCTATTAGGATGGTAAGTATACATTTAGCAGCGCATCGGGTTTGGATTCAGACGCCAACACCTTGCCTAAATGCGAGACTTGCTGGTTGTTTAACACGCTTGTTAAAGAAAAAATGAAAGCTGCTTATGTCATACATCATGCGAGGAATAGTCTACTTAAATGTGCAGAAATAACAGGATGAAGGGAAACCGACCGGATGCAGCTTACCGCTTTTTATTGAAGTCAGATATTTACCCATTTACCTAGTCAAATATTTAATCATATACCTTGCATATCAATGACATGCTATGTTTGTGCATGACAATTAGTTTGTTAGAATGGTCATGGTTATGGGAAGTTGTGCACTGTACACTCTTTGCAACTGTGCTCTACAACCACTGTTCTTTTTGTCACGCAGTCTGTGATCTCTGTGCACAAGGCACCATTTACAAGTTACTAGCCCCCGCAGCCACGCTGCAACCCTGCAACATTTTCAGAATCTTTGTTTTGTCGATCATCAGCTAACTGGAACGGCTTGCCCCGCGATATCGTCGAAACCATCTGCTTATCCTCATTTTCTGAAAAAATAGAACTTGGTATGTGTCAATAATTGTATTGTAGCCATTATCTTTTGCATGCATTGTAGCCACTATCTTGTAAATGTATGTAACCACTGTTCTGTATGTAGCCACTACCATGTTAACCCCACCCCTTATGTAATACTTCCCTGCGAGGTATTTAAGAAAAATAAAGTGAAGTGAAGACCCCACAATCAGCGAATATGTAGAAAGGGCAGAAGAGGCGCGACAACTAGCAGGGAACCAAATCGTTCAACTCCAGGACGTCGACGCGCACCGTCACAATCTAAGACGAAGGGACGTTCAGTACTCCCCTGGAGACCAAGTGTGGGTCTGGAGGCCTGTACGTGCACGTGGCCTATCAGAATAGCTTATGTGGCGCTATTTTGGTCCTTACAGGGTTCTTTGTCAGCTAGGCCTATTAAACTACGAAGTGATCCCTGAAGGTCAAGTATGCAAAACACTACGCAAGAATCTCCCGGAAGTAGAAAATGTAGTACGAACAAAATCGCACAACGACAGGAACTGACCACGCGAACAGACTCACGTCGTCTACCACAAGGACAAGTCCTATTGTTTAGAAACTGTCAGCCGGCTGTACGCATCGTGGCGATTCGAGCTAGGAGAGGGAATAATGCCACAGTAAAACAATCGCAGAAGACACGTGCGACAATTTGCATTCGTAAAAGCCGCCCCACAAGTAAGTAGCAAGAAAGCCGTGCCTTAGAACGCCGTACTGCACGCGCCGCGATGCTACGCCATGGGACCGGCACTTGAGTCGAGGTGAAAAAGAGACCGACGAATTTGGAGACAGCGAGCAAAGGACATTTTGGCTGACCATTTAGTGTTGAGGTTACGGGCACAGGTTCATCCTAAATAAAAAATTTGTATAGTACCAGGTGCTATATATATATATATATATATATATATATATATATATATATATATATTGTAGAGAGGAAGAAGAATATGTGCCGCAGTGGGTCACGCCTAGCAACAGGAGCCGAGCGCGAGCTGTGCCCCCGATCGTTGTGTTTCCCGCGTCGGTTGCTGCCGCCCGCTTTCCGCATCAATAGACCTGCTGTGCAAGTACTACTTGCGCCAATAAACTCCGTTTCAATATATATATATATACATATATATATATATATATATATTTTGTTACGGGTAACTTATTAATAATTAAATACGATGCACCAAGCTCGGCGAACAAGATGGCGACAGTTCATCAACAACCAGCCACCAACGTCGTCTTTCTTTTTTTGCAGCCAGGCTGTGCCGGCTGTTGTGTATCATAACCCCCCGGCGGTAGAAGCACCGTCTCGGTGCTTGAGCAACTTGGATGGGGTAGAAGGAGTGTGGTAAGGCTTGAGTCGAGCTATGTGCACAATGTCACTCGAAGGTGACGATGATGACGTTGAATCGGCTGGTACGATCTCGTATGTAACGTCAGTCACCTGGCGAACGACGCGGTATGGTCCAGTGTAGCGTGACAGCAGTTTTTAAGAAAGCCCTACGCGCCGAGTGGGGGACCAGAGGAGGACAAGGGAACCCGGTGAAAAGTGCACGTTTTGATGATGGGAATCGTAGAGCTGTCTTTGGTGCTCCTGTGAGGCCTGCAGGCGGCTGCGGGCGAGTTGGCGTGCGTGGTCGGCTCGCGCGATGGCTTCGCTGGCATACTCAGTGACCGAGGGTAGTAAGGTGTCAAATGGTAGGGCGGGTTCTCGGCCGTATAAATGATAGAATGGTGAATAGCCGGCAGTGTCGCGACGTGACGAATTATATGCGTACGTCACAAATGGCAAATGAACGTCCCAGTTTTGGTGGTCGGCCGCTACGTATTTAGAAAGCATGTCGGTTATGGTGTGGTTGAGGCGCTCCGTAAGACCGTTCGTTGGCGGATGGTACGAAGTGGCAAACTTGTGCTTGACAGAGCAAGAGCGCAGGATTTCACCAATGACAGCTGATAGGAAGGTCCGGCCCCGGTCAGTGAGAAGTTGGCGTGGAGCTATATGTACTAAAATAATATCATATACCAGAAAGTCCGCCACATCGGTAGCGCAACTCGTCCGAAGTGCTCGTGTGATAGCGTACCGTGCCGCATAGTCAGTGGCGACAGCGATCCATTTGTTGCCGGAGCTGGATATCGGAATTGGGCCAAGCAGGTCAAGGCCAACTCGAAAAAAAGGTTGAAAGGGAATGTCGATCGGCTGAAGGAATCCAGCTGGTAGGGAAGATGGCTTCTTGCGGCGCTGCCAGGGCTCACAAACGGCGACGTAGCGTCGAACAGAGCGGGCAAGACCAGGCCAAAAGAAACAACGACGTGCACGGTCGCATGTGCGAGAGACGCCCAAGTGACCCGCCAAAGGAGCGTCATGAAGTTGGTTGAGAACAGTCGCACGAAGATGTGCTAGTATGACGGGGAGCAAGTCATCGCCATATGGATCGAGGTTACGGCGATACAGGATGCCGTCTTTTACCAGGAACATTTGTAGAGATGCGTCGCGAGGCGTTGACTCAAGCTTGTCAATGATGGTTCGCAGGGAAGCATCCCGGCGTTGTTCGTGGCCAAGGTTGAGTAGCTGCGTCACAAACAGAAGGTCTGGAAAGGTGTCAGTATGGGCAGCCTCTTCCACAGGGTAGCGTGATAAACAATCCGCATCTTGATGTGACCACCCTGTTTTGTACGATACGGTGAACTTGTATTCTTGTAACCGTAGGGACCAACAAGCGAGGCTGTCCCATGGGATCCTTGAGTGAGGCCAGCCAGCAGAGTGCGTGGTGTTCGGTGACTACCCGGAATGGACGCCCGTATAAGTATGGGCGAAACTTGGCGACTGCCCACACAAGAGCGAGACACTCACACTCCGTGATTGAATAGTTGCGCTCGGCTGTAGATAGCAGTCGGCTTGCATATGCTATAACACGATCATGTGCGCGTTGGTGTTGCAATAGCATTGCCCCCCTCGTCCACCTCCACCAATATTGTTACGGGTGACTTATTTATTAAATTCAATACGATGCACCGTGCTCGGCGAACAAGATGGCGACAGTTCATCAACAACCAGCCACCAACGTCGTCTTTCTCTTTCTTGCAGCCAGGCTGTGCCGGCTGTTCTGTATCAATATATACCACGAGGCAGCTAGACTGAAGCTGCTTCGTGGTATATATATACTCTGAGGCAGCTAGAGTGAAGTAGAAAAGGAAGAAGGAGCAGAATATTTATGGTCATTGGCCACGGTTACACACAGAGCAGATAAAGTTTGTACAAAAGAATCTACAAAGTGTAAATGTGAACATATAAATGTAATTCAAGGTAATATAATAGCCACAGATGCTTCAGTAAATAATCAAAATGCAGGTGTAGGCATTGCCTCTGATTTGCTTGCCTGATTGCCTGATTTTTCTCAGTGAGACTGTCTGATTTTACTTCAGTATTTGAAGCTGAGCTCGTGGCGATTGTTTTAGGTCTTCCAAAACTTCCGTCAAATCAAAACAACGCAGTCACAATGACTGAATCTCTTTGAGTTTGTGCACCTCTGAAAGCTTCGGAGAACTCTCGAATTCTAAGGACATTAAGAACATTAGTACCGCCGCAGTTGAGACTCCTGAGGTTGCTATGGGTTCCGGGACACTGTGGATTAAGATTAAATGAACTGGCTAATTTCTTAGCACGAGCTGCACTTGATGGCCCAATTTTATTCGAACTGCCAGAAATTGAATATATTACAACAACAAGATATTGAAATCGGCAATCTGCACTGATATGATACAAAAAGCTACTACATGGACAGAATATAACCATCTCAAGTTGCCACGGCGACCCCACTGGAGCCATTCCAGAAAGCTCGAAGTTTTATGCACTAAATTCTGATGTCGTGTCCTCCTCCTTCCCCTAAACCTGTATATGCACACAGCTGGTAAGACTATATGACCCCTCCGCGCATTGTGAGGAGAAATGGAATCAATTGAACAATATTTTTTGTATTGTCGCCGATATACTTAGAAAAAGGCTTCTAGTATTCCATTTCTGAAAATAGGCGTTACATTGACGGCGGAAGCTGCACTAAGCTTTGGTGCCTCAGTTTTGGGACATTGCTACAGGGATGCTTTCAATGCCATTTGCGATCATATTGATGCATCCAAACGTATACTTTTGGTATCTTCAATTAAATAATAATGATTATTTATTACCAAAAAATTCTAAATGGTTAGGTGAAGTAAACGCAGCTTAGTGGTACTCACAACTACTGGAATCTCAAATTTCCTAACTTGGCTTTTCCATTTTTTTCTTTTTTTCGTTTGCTTACTTTTTATGTGGTTTTCCTCAGAGGGTTCATGTTATAATACGAATTCATTACGCATAGTTAAAATGCTTACAGAAAAAAAGGCACTACGCGGAGTCGTGTCAGTTATTGCAATTCGATAAAAGAACTGCTTGCTCTCTCGTACGTGTACCAGCTTCTTTATATATATATAATTGCAGGAAATAAATTCTTGGACGCCGGTAAATAGTATGAATAAAAAGAAGACACACGTCGAAAAACGGAAAGGTTTCTTTACGTTTCGGCCGTGGGACCGGCCTTCGTCAGAATAACAGATGTAACAATGGTGCAACAGTATATAAGCGCATACGTGATTATTGCAAGCGAAACGTATGCGCTTATATACTGTTGCACCATTGTTACATCTGTTATTCTGACAAAGGCCGGTCCCACGGCCGAAACGTAAAGAAACCTTTCCGTTTTTCGACGTGTGTCTTCTTTTTATTCATATATATATATATATATATATATATATATATATATATATATATATATATATATATATATATATATATATATATATATATATATATATATATATATATATATAAAGCAGTGGTAGTTGCGGATGCGAACACTCGTCTAATTGCTGTTCCTGCCTTCTACAGGTGTTCGTCCTAGACAGGCCAGGGTCCCAATAGTGACTGCTGCAGCACCTGCCCTTTCATCAGCCACGTGTCAACGTGGAACGTTGTATTCTGGATAATCTGGCCGCATCACATCTACCATTCCCAGCATTCCTGTCGTCGTCCTGCGCCTGCGTGGATCTTCAGTCTAGGCATCAAGAGCAGTGACAGGAGGCACGCCCACGTCAAAGCAGCGGTGGTTGCGGATGTGCACACTCGTCTAATTGCTGTTCCTGCCTTCTACAGGTCAGTGGGCTTTACGCAACCCTTGGTATTGAGCTCTGTCTTATACCGCAACCACTGCTGCTGCTGCTGCTGCTGCTCTTTGTATTATTCGCACGCTCGTGTGTTCACTTGTGTTCTTCAATAAGTTTCCTGCTTCAGGTATCACATGCCTACGAATGCCGAATTAGCTAAGATAATCGTGGACCTCGAGGCAAAATTTGACAGCCCATTGACAAAGCTCGTGGACAGAAGTGTGGCTGACGTTACGACGAAGCTTCGAAAGACGGGATTTGATCTCGGTGCTCTAAATTCAGAGGTAAAAGGTATGGATGCTGGCCTGAAAATGCTTAACGACATTATAGAGATTGTCCGTGCTCAACAACAAGAGCTTTGTTCTACTAACAAAGCTTTGAAAAATGAGAACAAGACTTTAAAGAAGAAGCTGGCGGACCTGGAGCAGTACACTCGGATAAACAACGTCGAGATCAAGGGCGTTCCTTCTTCGCAAGGGGAGGATTGTGTTGCCATAGTGCAGTCGATTGGTAACAAAATCGACTGTCCTCAATCAGGCACTGATCTTGACGTTGTTCACAGAGTGCCAGCTAAGTCTGGACAACAGAGTAGCGTGGCCCGTTTCTGTTCACGAGAGCAAAAGAATGAGTTTGTTAGGAAGGCACGTAAAGCTCGCTTGAATACACGTGCTCTTGGTTTTTCTGGAGAGGGCACCCATGCTGTCTTTGTTAATGATCACTTCTCGCCGGATAACAAGAAGCTTTTTGCTAATGCACTTGTTCTCAAAAAAGAGAAACAGTGGGCGTTTCTTTGGACTGATGACTGTCAGATAAAATCAAGGAAATCTACTGACACCAGGGTATTTCGCATAAAATCAGAGATCGACCTGTCCATTATCTCCTAGTTATATCATACATTAGCAACTGTAGCGTCTATCCAATTGCAGGATGGCGTATATTTCACCGTCTGAACTCTCATAACGGATGTCTCAACCATGTAGGGCGTTAATTCACATCAACGCTCGAAGTATAAGAAAAAAATATGACAATATTACCTCATTGCTGTCGGCCATTGGTCACCAGTTCTCTATCATCTGCATCAGTGAAACGTGGCTATGTGAATATGACAGGCACCTGTTTAAGTTTCCTTCCTATTCTTCTGAATACTGTCACCGAATCGACGATGCACATGGTGGAGCAGCTATTTTTATATCTTCATGCCTTCACTATCATAGGTGACTGGACTTGGCACTTAGTATTCCTGGTTGCGAATCCGTGTAGATTGAACTTCATGAACCACATTTTTGGAAAGATATAAGAATTTAGTTGTTGCCTGCATATATCGCTCTCGATCGTCATCTGTCGTGGAGTTCTGCCTAGCTTTAGGAGAGGCGTTGAAAACTATGTCATTAGAAGGGAAACGGGTGATTATTTTAGGAGATATGAATATAACCTTCTTGATGACACCAACGCAATTATTTCTGAATACATTTCCTGCTTCAGTGGGTATGGCTACGAGTGCCTCATAACTGCACCAACTTTTGTTCCACTACACGGCAATGGCACTATTATAGATCACATTTTGTCTAACCTCATTAGTCCTCCTGAAGCAGCTGTCATCGAGGTGCCTGTCACAGATCATTATCCTATTTATGCAAGCATAGGCATCTCCAATAATGATGAAATAAGTCGATGCTTCAAGAATATCTTAAATACTGCATCATTCATTAACATCATCGAGCAGTGTGATTGGTCGGCAGTTAAGAGATGCAAGAATGCTGAAATAGCCTACCAACAATTTTTCTCTATCATTTCAAATTTTCTCTATCATTTCAAATGCAGTCACGGCCGCTTCAACATTAGTAGTAAGCAGAACAAAGTACCTTGTTCTAATTATTCCGTGGTTGACACGTAACCTGTTAAAATGTCTGCGGAAAAATGATAACTTATACAAAAAGACTAAAAAGTGCCCTTTCAGTGTTCACCTTCAAAAGTGCTATAAAGAATATTCAAACACATTAGGAAAGTTACTTAAAGCCGCTAAATTAATGTATTACGAAGATAAAATTAAGCGAGCCGGAAATGACGTTGAGCAGCAGTGGAAAACTGCAAACAATTTTCTTGACAGGACTACGGTACATTCAGATATAACCTTGATTCACTCAGAAAAACGTGTGATCGATAACCCATCTGATATCGCGAACTCTTTTAATGACTCATTCGGCATTGATATTCCTCAGTCGACAGCACCGCTCGAACACACTTGTTCACGATTACCACATTCATTCTTCCTTTATCCGACGTCACCCAAGGAAGTGTTCACCGTTATCAATAGTATTAGGAATACAAGCGCTGGTCTCGATAAGTTCCTTGCTGCCGACATGAAACTGAAAGCTCATTTAATCTGTGATGCATTATGTCATATTATAAATCTTGTATTTGGAACTGGGTTCTTCCCTACATCTCTGAAAAAAGCAAAAATTATTCCAGTTTTTAAAAAATGCGACAAGCGTTTAATCTCCAATTACAGGCCTATAGCAATTATTTCATTCTTCAGTAAGATCATAGAAAAGATTTGTGCGGGACGTTTCCGGTGTTATCTAGACAAGTTTCACATTCTTTCTAACAAACATTTCGGTTTCAGGCCCGGTTACTCAACTGAACTCGCCATGATATCGCTAACAGAGGAAATCAAATATGCTATTACCAGCGGTAGTGTTTTTGGAGGCGTTTTTCTTGACCTTTCAAAAGCATTTGATTCTATTTCGCACGACATTTTATTTCAGAAACTAGAATCAATTGGTGTATCTGGCGTCCCACTAGAACTGATTCGTAACTATCTGCGTGATCGAGAACAGGTGGTATATGTGTCCGGTACCTTTTCCGACCCAAAAAAACATAAACATCAGTGTTCCACAGGGTTCAATTTCGGGCCTGATTTTATTTTTAGTTTATATAAACGATCTTCCTCAATGTCTAGCACATTCGTCCAGTATACTCCATGCGGACAATACCACTATATTAACTACAGAAAAAGACGTTGCCTCGATGTTGTTTAAACTAAATACCGACCTGATAAATATCGTTAAATGCTTCAATAAGAATAAATTAAACATAAATGCTAAAAAGTCAAACTTCGTTGTATTTTCGTCACCTAATCGAATTATACCTAGGAAACCCTCTGTCTTCGTAAGCGATACTCAAATTCATACTACCTCCAGTACAATGTTTCTCGGGGTCAAATCAGATGAACATTTAATGTTTAATTCACATGTTTTAGAGCTTACGCGGAAAGCCGCATATGCCATTCGAATATTTCTAAAAGTTCGCCCGTTCTTTCGTTTTGAAATATTGTTGTCACTTTACTACGCTTTCTTTCACAGCAACTTAATCTATTGCATTTCTTCATGGGGAAATACGTATGCCACTCATTTATCAGCCATCCAACATCTTCAAAACCAAGCATTGAGAATAATAACGTTCAGTGGCTTTATGTCCAATGCATCATTCTTACTCTGTTCGCATGGAATTTTATCAGTTCAGAAGCTGGCTAAATTATTTCTCAGTATTCTAATTTACAAATATGTGAATGGAAAACTTCCAATTTCTTCACTACACTTAAGTCAGTTTCCTCAGGCATCATCGACTCGTTTTGCAAAGGCTAATAACTTCCTTTTACCCAAACCTGAGACTAATTATGGCAAGTTTACCACAAAACTTTCGTCTGTTTCCCTGTGGAATTCTTTATCTTTGGAGATCAAAAATAGATCCCTTAAAATGTTTAAAAAAGGCTTGCATTCACACTTATTAAATTCCTAATGCGTGATGGCATATGAATTGAATGTTATTGCATTTTTCTGTTAGTTTTTTGTGCTCATCGGTACGCCTCGTATAACTTATGTTCGCTATTTCGTGTTTATGTGTACATTTTTTATATCTTAATTTTTCTATCCTTACCGTAATAATGCTTGATATTATACATAGTGAATGTTATTGCATTTTCGTGTTAGTTTTTGCATGCTTAGCTGTACATTTTTCATAACTTACGTTCGCTATTTCGTGCTTATCTGTACATTTTGTATACCTTAAATTTTCTTTCCTTACCACTCTTTACTATTGCGTTGTATCTCTCATGTATGATTTTATAGGAGGTCTCAGTCACACTCTCGCGACTTTGAGACCTCCTTCTGTATTTTTTACATTACACATGCACTTGTATCACTTGTATTTCAATTCTTAAATAAATAAACAAAAATAATATATATATATATATATATATATATATATGTGTGTGTGTGTGTGTGTGTGTGTCCAGTTAGCACGGTGCCACTTCACCTGCCCTGTATGACTGATACACCCACTATCCGCCCAAAGTTCGTCTCTGCTCTGCTGAACATGTAAGTTTTCTACCGCAAACAGTTACCTGCATTGTCGTAACAGCGTCGCCACCTGTACCTGAAGAGACTATGTGCTCACGCCCATTACATCCTTCCTTCTGACTCACATTGTTACTTTTCCGCACAGTATTATTACGTTACTAGAAAATCGTGCTTGCATCCCTTTGCTGAACTTTACTCTGTGTCCGCAAGTGCTTCCGTGTGGAATTGCCCTTGCCAAGCTGACACCCTGTGTAGATCGCATCATCTTAGCTTTGCGACCCAATGATTTGTGCCCCAATGATTTGTACCCCTATGATGTGGTTGGCGGTTGTGAATTGGCAGCAGCAAGCACAGGACCGAGTTAACTGGCGGGACATGGGAGAGGCCTTTGTCCTGCAGTGGACGTAGTCAGGCTGATGTTGATGATGATGATGATGATGATGATGATGATGATGTGCGTCACTTCAACTACACGCAAGCCTGTTTTTCAACAGAGATTCCATCTTCTAATGTGGAAAAAAATGACCGCGGTTGACCTTTTGCCGCATCAAACTGACGCGCTGTGACGTCCTGGAATCGTACTTGACCGTATTCGAATTCCATGACCATCCGATAGGTCAAACCAGCATTTTGAGGCATCGGATTAACACCGGCGATGCATCTCCGGTGCATCGACGGCCGTACCGCGTTTCTCCTGCTGAGCGTCAGATCATTCAAAAGGAAGTCGACAAGATGTTTTAAGAAGACATAGTTAAGCCATCTTCTTGTCCAAGGGCTTCCCCGGTTGTTCTTGTTTAGAAAAAGGACAACGGTTGGCGATTATGTGTCGACTACCGACCTTTAGCCGGATCACTAAAAATACGTCTACCCGCTACCACGCATTGACGACGCCCTGAATTGCCTTTATGGCGCTAAGTATTATTCCTCCATCGACCTTTGCACAGGGTACTGGCGAATTTCTGTCGGCGGCATGGACCATGAGAAGACTGCTTTTGTGACTCTGGATGGTCTTTACCAGTTCAAGGTCATGTCGTTCGGAATATGCAATGCTCCAGACACCTTCGGACACTCTCTTGCGCGGGTTCAAGTGGTCAGTTTGCCTATGTTACCTCGACGACGTCATTGTGTTTTCCCCGACCTTTGAAACACACCTCGACCGCCTTTCCTCCATCCTTTCTGCTTTTCGTTACGCAGGACTGCAACTGAACTCATCGAAGTGCCGCTTCGGACGCCAGCAAATAACCATGTTGGGCCATCTTGTGGACTCCTCTGGCGTACGCCCTGATCCTGATAAAGTTCGAGCTGTGCAAAGCTTCCTCGTCCCGACCAGCACTAAGGAAGTCCGAAGCTTTTTAGGTCTATGTTCTTACTTCCGACGTTTTGTAAAGAATTTCGCGGACGTGGCCCGCCCTCTTACGGACTTGCTGAAGAAGGATGTTCCATTCTATTGGGGCGCTGCGCAGGCTTCGGCGTTCTCCAATCTCATCGCATTTCTCACAACACGACCTACTCTGGCCCATTTTCACATGTATGGCCCAACAGAAATCCGCACTGATGCCAGCGGCCATGGAATCGGTGCTGTTTTGGTCCAGCATCAGAGCGGCTGCACCCGCGATATCGCATATGCCAGCCGTCTGCTCTCTGCGGCCGAGCGGAACTACTTTATCACTGAACGGGAGTTCACTGCTCTAGTTGGGGTGGTGGGCAAATTTCGGACCTACTTACATGGTCGTCGTTTCACTGTCAGAACTGATCACCACGTCTTCTGCTGGCTCTCGTCATTAAAAGATCCCACAGGGCGTCTTGGTCACTGGGCACTACGGCTGCAAGAATATTGTTACGTTTAGAAATGTGTTTATTCTGCTGTGGCGTACCGGTAGACTTGAAGGTGTCGTGCACCGGAGGCCTATCTCTTTGTTTGTTTGTTTGTTTGTATTCTCTAAACCATGGCTCGTACCCACTCTGGGGGATTGGCCAAGAGAACATATAGTATCGTATGAACGATAACTGCATTATTGCTTACAACAAAAAAAAGAGGGGGGAGTTGTATAGTGAAGACAGTATGTTAAAAAAAGAAAGAAACCAAAGATTTAGATGGTGAGAAAAACGATTCAACAACAAAGTAGAGCTTATAGCTATAACTTGATTTTTGGAGCCGACCAGACAGCTGGTTTTGCCAAACACGATTAATTTGGTATGTCACGGATTTATCCAGATTTGAAAATTATTTTTCGACCCGGTTTTTTTTGAGTACCGGTGAAACGTTTAGAGTCTTGAATAAAATTACACATCGCGTCGAATGCATCTCTGTGGCAATTTCCCATAACAGAGGCACTAAAACTTGGAACATGTTCTGTGGTTAAATTTAAACGTAGCTTCGCAAATGGAGTATCTAAAAGTCGTTTCCTTATTAATGCATAGTTACGACATGAGCCAAACTAATGTTTAATAGTTTCTCATTCTTCGCAAAATGGACAAAGGGGGGAAAGTGTCAGACCAGCTTTGTGTAAATAAAAATCTAATGGGGGGACATGGCACTGGAATCTGGAGATTATAATTTCAAGTTTTTTTGGCGGGCTCCACTGGGCTTTCCATGGAAATTTGAGGTGCTGATAATCTGTCCATTGTGTGATATTTTCTAAACTATCCCGCTAGCCAAACGTCTTCTTCTCTCATTTGCCTATTCCCCACTACCGAGAGGCTCATACCCAAATCACATATGCAGTAACATTTCCCTCCGCGCAGACGAAGCCCGCTGGTGAGAGAGTCTTTCTGGGTATATAGCGCTTCAAACGTGCTATATGGACAAGTTCAGTCTTTGCAGACCGTCGGCCATTTCAATTGAGACGTGCTACGCGGTAAGGTAAACCACTTATACGGTATAGAACAACGTAAGGTCCCGCATAGCGCGCCAGCAATTTTTCACAAAACCCACGTTTCCTATTTCGTGCCGACAGTAACACAAGGTCTCCACGATTATACGTCACGTGTCGACGTTGATGGTCAAAACGTGCTTTCGAGCGATCTTACGAAGCGAGGTTTCGCAGGTAAATGAGATGTCGGGCTTCTTATGCATGGCAGACGATGTCGGATATACCGGAATTATGGTGGTCCGAAAACGGAGAAGACAGTATACAGGGTAGGACGAGGTGGCGAGCATACAGAAGAAAGAACGGACTTTAGTTGGTAGTTTCATGCTGTGCGGTGTTAAATGCGAAAGTGATGAAAGGTAGCACGCCATCCCAGTTATTGTGATCAGCTGCGACATACATAGAAATCATGTTCGTCGGAGTCCTGTTAGTTCCTTCCGTCAGGCCGTGTGTTTGGGGATGATAAGGCATAGATTGCCGAAAGCTTAAAGCGCATAGACGAAGCATCTCTTCCACCACGTCTGCAGTGAATCGTCACCCACAATCACAGATAACAATTTCAGGAGGTCTATGTCGTAGAACCGCAAAACGCAGCATGAATAAAGACACGTGCTTCTTGACACCCGTGCGCAGACGCAGTCGGCAGTCCATGTGACTGCCGCAGAGCACCTTATAAGGCAGCACCGACACTACTCTTTTAGTAGGCGCGGTGGACCAGGAGCGAGTATGTGGTCTAACAAGCCATTCTTCTGTCTCGTTCAGGTTGGTGATTACTTCAGCTCAATTAAGACTGATCATCGTGGTTTTTTGGTCCTACCGTGCCCACAACGCTTATTTAGCTGTGCAAATGACGTCTTTTGTGTGTGCTTGCTTTTGATTTGTGGTGACGTGGAGTCAAATCCCGGTCCTTCAACTGAGGCCTTGCTAAGTGAATTGTTAGCTGGACAAAATAAGTTAGCTGATGAAGTGGCAGCCATTTGAGCTCAGCAGAATAATATGGAAAAGCTCATGGCTGACTGGGTCACTCGTTTTTCGGAATTAGAAAAGCGAGTGGCACGTATTAATATTCTAGAAAATACAGTCAAGTCCTTGGAGGCGAAGTTGACTGATATAGAAGACAAATCTAGGCGTTCTAATTTGGTGGTTTTCGGCATACCAGAAGAAGCACAAGAGACCGATTCTATGTTAAAATCTAAAATTTTAGACGATGTATTTTCGAAGAAACTTGACGTTCAGTGTAAATCAATTGGCAGAATTCACCGTCTTGGTAGACCCGGTAAAAAACGTCCTGTAATCATTTATTTTCAAGACTATAACAAAAAGCAACAAATTCTAAAGAATGCCTACAAACTCAAAGGTACTGTCATATCTTTGCAAAATGATTACTCGCACACCACATTAAGAAAGCGCAAGCTCCTGTGGGCCAGTGCAAAATTGGAAAAACAGCAGAAAAAAAAAGTCAGTCTAAAGGATGACAAGCTACGTGTCAATGATGACACATTTATCTGGGATGACACCCAAAACGCAAGAATTATTATTCGGACCCACGGATCTTCTAAACAGAACTGACTTGCCCATGAGGTCTGCAAGGAACTACGACTACTTAATATCAACGCGCGCAGTATTGTAAATAAAAGTGACCAACTCGAGGCAATTATTTTAGGATACGCCCCTCACCTAGTGGTGATAACCGAGACATGGTTACATGATGATATTGACGATACGGTTGTTTTCCCCCCTGCTTATCGGGCTTTTCGTCGTGACAGGAATACTAGAGGAGGAGGAGTAACTATTTTGATCAAAGACGATATTCCAGTCGTGCTTTTACGTCAGCCTGAAAATATTGAATGCGTTTTTTTAAAGATTACATGCTGGAATAATTCATTGTTGGTGTTTGGCTTGTACCGCCCTCTTGATTCATACCCTCAGTTCTGGTATGACCTCTGTGAACACATGTCTTCATTTTCTCATGACAAAATTTTTCCTGTTGGAGATTTCAACCTGCCTGAAATAGATTGGGTGAACGAATACCCTGGTCCCGACTTAAATACAAATTCTAAGTATATAAGTAATATCATGTTGTACCACAACTTGAGGCAAGTTGTCAATCAACCGACACGTGTTCATGGTACGTCAGCTACGGTACTTGACCTTGTCTTTGTCAGTCAAACAATCAGTGATTTTTCTGTATCGGTTGAACCAGGTATATCTGATCACCACATGGTGCATTTTTCCTGTCCAATACAGTCTTGTAGCACCAATCCATGTAAAAGGGTGACTGTTAAAGATTTCTCGCGTGCCAGAGACGAGAGTGTGTTAGACTTCCTTGATTTTAGTCTCAACAGTTTTCATGGCGACGATGTTATAAGTCTTTGGAAAAAGTTTATAAACATGTGCATGTACTGTATTATTAATTTTATTCCTGAAAAAACAAAGAAAATAGCAAAGAAAAATCCCTGGATGACGCGAGAAGCGCTACAACTAAGAAGAAAGATTAAACGCTTAAGACGACAAGGCACTTCTCGTGATACTATTCTAAATATTCAACCTAAATTAATTGAAATAGTGAAAAACGCAAAACAAAGGTACTTCCAGCATACGCTGCCAGGTTTTATGAGAAATGCCCCGGAAAAGTTTTGGAGGTACTTAAAGAAAAAACAAGGTCAGTTGACCAAATTGTACATGAGGGATCCCTAGTCGTCGAGAAGCAAAGCATTGCTGATCATTTTAACAAATTTTTTCACAGTGTTTTTCCCGTTCTTACGATCCGCCGTTAACAAAACATATGCCTCACATTGTACCACCCGATATAGTATCGCAACCAGGGGTAGTTTCTATGTTGCTCAATCTGAAAACTAAGTCATCACCTGGTCCGGATGCCTTACCAAATGCTTTTCTACGCAGATATTCAGAAAAGTTGTCCCATTTTCTAGTTGTCATTTTTCATGCATCGTTATCTTCTGCAGTTCTTCCTAGCGATTGGTTGAGGGCACGTGTCGTACCTGTGCCTAAGAAAGGAGATGCAACACTTTTAACTAACTATCGTCCGATTTCACTAACATTCTCTTCGTGCAAGCTGCTTGAACATATCATAGCAAACGAGATTAATAAATTCCTTTCTGATAGAAATATTCTCTCTAACTACCAGCATGGCTTTCGTAAAGGCTTTTCTACGGTTACCCAACTGACTTCTATCGTTCATAATTTTGCGTCTGTCCTTGACAAATCTGGGCAAATTGGTGTAGTTTTTTTAGATTTTAGGAAAGTGTTTGACCTTGTTTCGCACTGTAACCTTATAAAAAAACTCGAAATGATTAATTTGCCAACATATTTAATTAATTGGATTTCAGCCTACCTGACTAACCGTAAGCAATTTGTTGTTATTGATGATAAGTTTTCGGGTGAACTTCCGGTAACTTCGGGAGTCCCACAGGGCAGCATTTTAGGACCTTTGTTATTTTTAATTTACATTATTGACATCCCTGACACAATTACAGAGCCCGTTCAAATCAGGTTGTTTGCCGATAATTGTGTGGTGTTCAATGAAATAACTTGCAGCGACGACCAAGCTGCACTTAATTCTAACCTCCAAAATATAGTATCCTGGTGTGGAAAATGGAATATGGAATTAAATGAAGAAAAGTCTGTCTATGTGAAAATCACCAAAAAGATTAAAAAGTTATCCTTTCCATATACTATCGCTTCCAAAGCCCTAATTGAAGTTAATCAATATAAGTACTTAGGTGTTACTATTACTAACAATTTATCCTGGAATACGCATATCTCTAACATCTGCAAGTCGTCTTTCCGTAAGCTCTGCTTTTTGAGGCATAAACTAAAACAGGCCCCCCCCAACACTCATCTAACAGCTTATTACTCGCTAATCCGTCCAAAATTAGAATATGCATGTACTGCGTGGGACCCTTACACCAAACGTAACACTGACGCATTAGAAATGATACAACGCAAAGCAATAAGATTCATTTTCTCCAAATACCGTTCAACTGATTCCCCATCAACCCTTATGCTAGCCCCGCCGCGGTGGTCTAGTGGCTATGGTACTCGGCTGCTGACCCGCAGGGCGCTGGTTCGAATCCCGGCTGCGGCGGCTGCATTTCCGATGGAGGCGGAAATGTTGTAGGCCCGTGTGCTCAGATTTGGGTGCACGTTAAAGAACCCCAGGTGGTCTAAATTTCCGGAGCCCTCCACTACGGCGTCTCTCATAATCATATAGTGGTTTTGGGACGTTAAACCCCACATATCAATCAATCAATCAATCAATCAACCCTTATGCTAACTAATAGCATTCCAACATTACAACTACGGCGTAAAATTCTCAGACTAAAATTTATGTTCTTGCTGAAAAATAACCGCTTATCCCTTAACCCGCAGCCTTTCATAACTCCGCTCGAAGCACGCCGGACAAAGCATCGCCACGCCGAATCCCTAACGCCTTATAATACTAAAACCAACGTATTTAACTATTCATTTTTTCCGCGTACAATAACAGACTGGAACAACTTGGCTTATGAACAGCTGTCCAATATTGACGCTATTGCTCAGTTAAGATGTTAAGTTATTTCATGCTTTGTATATGCCTTGTGTATGCCTTTTTGTTCTTGCCTTGTATATGCTTTGCATATGCTTAGTTTTTATGCCAACTTTTGTATTGTTTCTTTTCCCGTTCCATACTTACAATGTTGTTTCCCTCTGGTTAATATAATTTGTACTTCCCATGCCCCTCCTGCTTGGGCCCTTACCTGGGCCTGCAGTATGTCTTAAATAAATAATAAATAAACACGTGAGCTGCACTTGCCGATGGTATAGCAGCTGTCTCGCAGTACCGTGTTAAGTGATCGGTACATACGACTGTCCAGAGATTGCCTTTAGAATACCTCAGAAATGACCCTAGAAGGTCAATCCCAACTTGCTCGAAGCGAGTTCTAGAGGGTGAAATAGGATATAGTCGCCCTGATGGAGCACTCACCGCAGGGGTGCCTGCGCAAGTAGGCATTTGGTGTGTAGCGACACCACGAACCCGAGCTAACGGGGGAGTTTCGACTCCCTCCCACGCCTAGCCGTGCGTGGCTTTGCCGTGTCCGAGGAAAAGGGGATCCTGGAGGTTGAGCCGACGCTGGGTAATTGGACCGTTAAGGCCCCCCGGCAGAGGCAACACACCCCTTTGGCCCCGGCTTCACGTAGACGGCACCCCTGAGCTGACCCACCCAGGAAAATCGGCAGTCGCCTTTTCCTATCTCTCTCTCCCTACATCTTCGTCTTTATCTCTTACTATTTATCTATCCTGTCTTCTACTCTCTTCCGTTTACTTCCAAACTTCCTGGCGGCTAGGGTTAACCCTGTGCAAATAGCCTACCTTGGTCTAGGCGCATTGGGTTATAGTGGCGTTGTACGGCTGGCGTCTGCAGGTTTCAGCATTTGTAAACTTGTAGCGTCCCCTCGTTGGGCTCCGTGGTGGGTGGCTGCCAACGCTGCTGAACAACAATAAGGAAGACATGCATGGAGCATTCCCACTACTGTCTGATCGTAGCGGCTTAAAGCCGGTACGCACCGATGATCTCACCAGAGAAGGATTGGCCACCCTGGTGCAGTATCTGGCCACCCCCTCCCGTAGTCATTCGTCAATTAACTCACGGCCCTCAGTCCCCACCAGCTGCGGAGCAACTGACCACGGTGGCGGTCAGATCTGCAAAGCAGCAGAGGGTGCTAGGAATCTCTGGATAAGGACAGGCCACCATTGGAACTTGAACTTAGCAACGTTTAACGTTAGAACGTTATCTAGTGAGGGAAGTCTGGCTGTGTTATTCGAGGAGCTAGAAGGCATTAAATGGGATATAATAGGGCTGAGTGAGGTTAGGAGAACAGATGAGGCCTATACTGTGCTACAGAATGGGCACGTCATTTGCTATCGGGGCTTGGCAGACAGAAGAGAACTGGGAGTAGGGTTCCTAATTCACAGGAACATAGCTGGCAACATAAAGGATTACTATAGCATTAATGAAAGGGTGGTAGGCATTGTAATTAAACTGAATAAAAGATACAAAATGAAGGTAGTACAGGCTTACGCGCCTACATCCAGCCATGATGACGCTTCAGTTGAAAGCTTCTATGAAGACGTGGAATCGGCAATGAGTAAGGTGAAAACACAGTATACTATAGTAATGGGCGACTTTAATGCAAAGGTAGGGAAGAAGCAGGCTGGAGACCAGGCAGTAGGAGATTATGGCATCGGCACTAGAAACGCCAGAGGAGAGCTACTAGTAGAATTCGCAGAACTCAATAATCTGCGTATTTTGAATACCTTCTACCGAAAACGAGAAAACCGCAAGTGGACATGAAGGAGCCCTAATGGCGTAAATAAGAACGAAATAGACTTTATAATGACTGCACACCCAGGAGTCGTGCAGGATGTGGAAGTGGTTGGCAAGGTAAGATGCAGTGACCATAGAATGGTACGGGCTCGAATCCGCCTAGACTTGAAGAAGGAACGACAGAAACTGATACGCAAGAAGCCAATCAATCAGCTAGCACTGATAGGGAAAGTACAGGAATTCAGAGTGTCACTGCAGAACAGGTACTCTGCTTTTAGCGAGGAAACCAACCTTAGCGTAGATACAATGAATGATAATCTGACGAGTATCCTCACGGAGTGTGCAGTGGAAGTTGGAGGCCGGGTAGCTAGACAGGACACCGGCAAGCTTTCCCAGGAAACGAAGAACCTAATTAAGAAGCGTCAAATCATGAAAGTGTCAAGTACAACAGACAAAATAGAACTGGCAGAGCTTTCGAAGTTGATTAATAGAGGTAAATATGCGATGTAAGAAGGTATAACATGGAGAGAATTGAGCACGCTCTGAAAAACGGAGGAAGCGTCAAAGCAGTGAAAAGGAAACTTGGGATAGGCAAAAGGCGGATGTATGCACTAAGGGACAAAGAAGGCAAAATAACTACCAATATGGATAGGATAGTTAAAATAGCGGAGGAGTTTTACAGAGATCTGTACAGTAGCCGAGACAACCACGACCTTAATACTATAAGAACTAGCAGTAACCCAGACGACACCCCACCGGTAATGATAGAAGAAGTCAGAAAAGCTTTGGAGAGCATGCACAGAGGCAAAGCTGCTGGTGAGGATCGGGTAACATCAGATCTGCTGAAAGATGGAGGACAGATTGTGTTAGAAAAACTAGCCACTCTATTTACGAGGTGTCTCCTGACGGGAAAAGTACCAGAGTCTTGGAAGAACACTAACATCATCTTAATACATAAGAAAGGAGATGACAAGGACTTGAAGAATTACAGGCCGATCAGCTTGCTCTCTTTAGTATACAAGCTATTTACAAAGGTAATTGCTAGCAGAGTAAAGAAAACATTAGAATTCAATCAACCAAAGGAACAAGCAGCATTTAGAACAGGCTACTCAACAATTGACCACATTCATACTATCAATCAGGTAATAGAGAAATGCTCAGAGTATAACCAACCACTATACATAGCCTTCATAGATTACGAGAAGGCGTTTGATTCAGTAGAAATATCAGCCGTCATGCAGACACTGCGGAATCAGGGCGTAGATGAAATATATATAAACATTCTGGAAGAAATCTACAGGGGATCAACTGCTACCATAGTGCTTCATAAAGACAGCAACAGAATACCAATAAAGAAGGGTGTAAGGCAGGGGGACACAATCTCCCCAATGCTATTCACTGCGTGCTTACAGGACGTTTTCAGAAGCCTAGAATGGCAACAGTTAGGGATAAGAGTTAATGGAGAGTACCACAGTAACCTGCGCTTTGCCGATGACATTGCATTGCTGAGTAACTCAGGGGACGAATTGCAACTCATGATTACGGAGTTAGACAAGGAGAGCAGAAAGGTGGGTCTTAAAATTAATCTGCAGAAAACGAAAGTAATGTACAACAACCTCGGAAAGGAGCAGCGCTTTGCGATAGGTAATAGTGCACTTGAAGTTGTAAAAGACTATGTCTACTTAGGGCAGGTAATAACCGCAGAGCCTAACCACGAGATTGAAGTAACTAGAAGAATAAGAATGGGGTGGAGCACAGTCGGCAGGCACTCTCAAATTATGACAAGTAGATTGCCACTGTCCCTCAAGAGGAAGGTATATAACAGCTGTATCTTGCCGGTACTTAGCTACGAAGCAGAAACCTGGAGACTCACAAAGAGGGTTCAACTTAAATTGAGGACGACGCAGCGAGCAATGGAAAGAAAAATGGTAGGTGTAACCTTAAGAGACAAGAAGAGAGCAGAGTGGATTAGGGAACAAACGGGAGTTAAGGATTTCATAGCTGCAATAAAGAAGAGGAAATGGACATGGGCCGGGCATGTAGCACGTAGACAGGATAACCGCTGGTCATTAAGGGTCACCAACTGGATTCCCAGAGAAGGGAAGGCGGGGTAGGGGGAGACAGAAGGTTAGGTGGGCAGATGAGATTAAGAAGTTTGCTGGTATAAATTGGCAACAGCAAGCACAGGACCGGGTTAACTGGCGGAACATGGGAGAGGCCTTTGTCCTGCAGTGGACGTAGACAGGCTGATGATGATGATGATGATGATGATGATGATGAAGCACTCGTAGGGCGCTTGCGGCGTTTGCACTCGTTACAACTAGAGAAGTACTGTTCCGTCGTCTGGCGCATTTTCAGCCAGTCAAATCTTTCTTGAAGCCGCAAAGAGTTTTCCCTGTGCCTAGATGGCCGGACGTTGGATCATTAAGCATAGCCTGCAAGACGAAAACGCGAAGACTCTTCGGAACCACGAGAAGATATCGTAATTCGGTCGTAGCCTAGTTCTTTTTGTACACAAGCCCGTCGCGCATGCAGAAGCGAGTCGCCGATGATCTTAACTTAGTAGGAAGGAGCTCTTATATGGTGTGGTCTCTTTGCTGCTCAATCTTAAAAGCATTGGTATTAGGAAATGACAGGTCCAATGGCACGATCTAGGAGTCTAAGTTGCCCACGTCACAGTCCGTCAATGGAAGCAGTAGTTGCGAAAGACAATCTGCATCAGCGTGACGACAACCACTTATATAAAAAATTGTAAAGTCTTGTTCCTGCAGACGGAATGCTCAACGGGCTAGTATACCAGATGGGTCACGCAGATTGTCCAACCAGCACAACGTATGATGATCTGTCATGATGGTAAAGGGGCGTCCGTACAGGTAGGACCGGAAGCGCTGCACTGTGAAGACTACTCCGAGGCATTCTTGCTCTGTGACGATGTAGTTACGCTCGAACTTGCTTAATTGATTGATATGTGGGGTTTAACGTCCCAAAACCACTATATGATTATGAGAGACGCCGTAGTGGAGGGCTCCGGAAATTTAGACCACCTGGGGTTCTTTAACGTGCACCCAAATCTGAGCACACGGGCCTACAACATTTCCGCCTCCATCGGAAATGCAGCCGCCGCAGCCGGGATTCGAACCCGCGCCCTGCGGGTCAGCAGCCGAGTACCTTAGCCACTAGACCACCGCGGCGGGGCCCTCGAACTTGCTTAGCGAGCGACTTGCATACACAACGACATGTTTTTTGGTATCCAAGCTAACACGATGCTAGTGGTGTCGGTGCAGGCGACGTGTTGGTATCAACCAACACGGCGCCTACACCGACACTGCTAGCATCTGTGTGAAGTTCTGTTGGAGCCCGAGCCTCAAAGTGTTGAAGAATCAGATGGAATGTCAAAATAAACTTCAACTCAGTAAAGCGCACGCACATTGCGAAGTTCAGTCAAATGACACGCGTCTTTCTGAAGAAGGCGCGTGAGTGGGTGCGCGATATTGGCAATGAATCGACGGAAGTATGAGCAGAGGCCCAGAAAGCTCAGTAGTTTTTTCGCTGAGTGAGGTTGTTTGAACGCCTCCACTGCAGCCGTCTTCGCGCGATCCGGCCATGTGCCTTCTTTGTTCACCAAGTGTCCAAGGACGAGTGTTAGGCACTCTCCGAAACGACATTTCTTTGAGTTGAGCCCCAAGCGTGGTTTGCTTAGGTAGCTCAGCACGAGGTCGATGCGTGTGATGAGCTCACAGAAAGTGCGCCCAAAAATCACATCATCCAGATAACACTTGCATACTTCCCACTTCAAACCACGCAGAATGTTGTCCATAAAGCGTTCAAAATTTGTAGGTGCATTGCATATTCCTAATGACATCCCATTAAATTTAAAAAGTCCATCTGGTGTAACAAATGCCGCTTTCTCTTTGTTTTCCTTGTGCATTGGAATTTACCAACAACCTGACCTCAAATCAACAGACGAAAAGTAGGAGGCTGATGTAAGACAGTCTATAGCATCATCAATACGTGGTAGTGGGTACACGTCCTTTTTTGTGATGGCGTTGAGACAGCGGTAGTCAACGCAAAATCGCCATGTTCCATCTTTCTTCTTGACTAATATTACGGGAGCGGCCCACGGACTGCATGATTCCTGAATCACATTCTTCTTTAGCATATCGCCAACCTGTTCATTTATCACTGCGCGTTCCGAAGGTGATACCCGGTATGACGTTTGTCGGAGAGGTCTATGGTATGCCGTATCTATGCGGTGCTTTACACGAGAAGCAGGGAATGACAGTGGAGCCTGTAGCGGTGCGAAATAGAAAAGACCAGCATGTTTGCGCAGAATACTCGCCAGGCCATTACGCTTGTTGGTGCTAAGAGACTTGTCGATCATTGCCATTATGGAGGTGTCCCTGGCGTGAAGATGATCGGAATCGAGCTTATCCGGATATTCGCTGCTCTCTGCAAGGATGGCAAGGGAGAACACTTGAAGTTGACGAATCTTAGCAAGTTGTACACCCTCTGGCAGTACCGAAGGTTCATTGGAGCCATCGATCACCCACAAACCAGTATGCCCTTGCACAACCGACAACGTACGACAGGGTATTATAACAGTTTCCTTTATGCAGCTGAGCTAAGATAGCATAATGTCGTCTCGGTGGCAGGGGAGCTGACGACAGGTACACACTTGGCAGACAAGGGTGGTACAGTTGTGTCCATGGACACGCAAAGGGTGCTTTCCGTACAGGGTGGGCTTTTCATAAACGCTACTGGAACATTTGAATTTACTGTAATTTCTCCTGTGCGGTAATCGACAGTGGCACCACAAAGATTCAGGAAATCGAGTCCTAGTATTACATCATGTGTTGAATGAACGAAAACAGCAAAATCAGAAATAAAAGTCTGGCCCCCCAAAGTAACAGTCACTGCGCAGACAACAACAGGATGTACCACATCTCCATTAACTCCACGAAATGTATCAGCACGGTCCCAACGGAACATAACCTTTTGTCCAAGAAGGAATTTCAATGCTAGACTCATCACAGATATGGCTGCACCTGTGTCCACTAAGGCCATGGTTGAGACACCGTCGATTAGCAGATGAACCTCATTTCTAAACATGCAACTTAAAGGAGGCATTTCTGCAGAAATCGAAGACTGTCCAGTGACCTCACCACCAACGGTCGTGCCGACTAGTTTTCCGGAGGCAGCGAAGGGTAGCTGCCGCCTAGGAGACGGCGACCGATTGGAGCGAGGGGCTGGCGGGGGTGTCAAACTGCGATCAGAGGCCGGATAACGGTTTCGCAGAAGCCTTGGTATTTCATGAGATGTGCTTCCAGGAGTTTATTTTATTTATTTTATTTGTACATACTGCAGGCCCTAGCCAGGCCCATGTAGGAGTTGATACATAGAGGTAACATGAAACACAATAACACGCCATAAAAAGAAGAGAAAGTAAGTATTGATACACATAGAATGCTTCATGATTCACGTGTATACATTTTTAGAAAAATCAATCTCTTCTAGACAGTTGACTAAAGATTCCAGCGTAGAACAATTCACAGCATTGACTGGCAACGTATTCCAAAAACTAACGGCCATTTGGAATAAAGAATACTTATGTGTATTGACACGACTAGCAGGTTGAAAAATGACCTCGTTTTGGTTTGTCCTGAGTGAGTGTTTAAATGGGTCCTGTAAGCGCAGATTGCGCGGTATTTTATAATGACCGAGATGGAGTAAGTATAGGAATTTCAACCTAGAAAATATTCTTCGTTAGGAAAGTGGCTAAAGATTTGCTCTTTTAATTAGGTCACTGATGCTTGAATGTCGCGAATAATTAGAGTCAATGAACCGTGCAGCTAGTTTCTGAATGCGTTCAATTTTGTCCATTAGGTGTTGTTGGTAGGGACTCCATATTATGTCGGCATATTCTAAGGCAGGGCGAATAAGAGTCCTGTATGCATTTATTTTGACTTGGGCCGGAACATTTCGCAACCTTCTTCTAAGAAAGGATAGCTTCCCTACCGCTTTTTTGCAGACGGAGCCGATATGAGGTTTTGAACTTAAGTTTGCTGAAGGCGCGACACCAAGGTATTTCATCTCATCACTTTTAGGGAGTTCAATATTGTCTAAAGTGCACAAAAAATAAGCGAATTCTTCTTGTTAGTGAATGTGAGACATTTGGTTTTAGATGTGACCAGTCTCATGCCCCATTTCTGGCACCAAGCACAGAAGTTGGTGGTCGTGCAAAGCCGGACAGGTGGGATTTCGGTGAGCGGTCGTACCTCGTCAGCTGCCAGTAGTTGCAGTACCTCGCAGTGTGGCCTTGGACGCCACAGTTGTAGCAGACGGGTAGGGGTCATTCGCCGAACCACTGCTGAGAGCACTCCGCTGTGTAAGGTTGCCTACCCGAACGGAGTAGAGAAGCTTGCTGAACGGGAACTGCCCACCTCTGTGGTGCGGGGCTGGGACAAAGGCGTCGGTCATACCACTGGTCAGGCGCGAATCAGTCTCGGGGTGGCCAGGAAGTTCCCGCTTCGCTAACGTCCGTCACACATACCGATGGCGGCAGAGGAGCGAACGGCGCCTGGTAGTAGGATGAACAGGTAGGCGGATAATGTATGATTTCGTCGACCAGTGTGTCTTGTCACTGTAGCTCATCGCACACTAATGCCCTGATAGTAGCGGCAAGGTTGGCAGGTGGGCTCACGTCGACGCTGGCGACCGTTGTTATATTTGCCAGCCTACCGAATTTCGGGGAAAGACGATGGGTCTTCAGCTTCTCGAAAACACGGCAGTGACGTTGGATGGTGGAGACGGAAGTGAGGTACTTGCCTGCCTAGCAAAAAACGGTAGACGTCTTCTGCTATACCCTTCAGAAGGTGTCCGACCATGTCCTTTTCAGATATATAGGGGTCGATGATCTTGCAGAGCATCAGAACCTCCTCTAAGTAGGTGGTACACATTTCTCCGGGAGTCTGAGTTCTTCGAGCCAACGTGTGCTCCGTGCTTTTCTTTTTCGAATCAGAGTCACCGAAGCATTTCTCGAGTTGTTCAGCGAAACGATCCCACGTTGTTAAGGAATCTTCATGGTTTTCTTACCACATCAGATTTCAGATTTTCAGATTTTAGATTTTTATTGGTACAAATACAAGAATGTGACACGTGTTTAGTATACAAAAACAACGTGTGAGAAGTAAATATGGTTGTGTCATCTGCATACAAAATGGAATTAGTGAAGGACAGGCAGTTAGGAAGATCATTTATATAAATAAAAACAGGAGCGGTGCTAAAATGGATCCTTGAGGGACACCAATATTAGTGATGTTTGGATTGATTGCCTTACTGCCTGTACCATTCCTGCTTGGGCTCCATGCCTGCAGTATCTTGTAAATAAAATAAATAAATAAATAAAATAAAAGGAGGTCCCAAAGTCAAAGACTGTATCGGAACCTCCTGATACGGGCAAATTGAGCTAAAACACTGTTAGAGGCAACATAAGCAATAATCAAACCTATAAATTAAGCATAATTGCAACAGAACATTGAAATATATATATATATATATATATATATATATATATATATATATATATATATATACCTACACATACAATATATACATACCAAAAGAAACAAACATAAAAGAAAACCAAACGAATCATTGAATATTGTGAAGAGTATAACTGAAAAAAATTACAGAAAGTTATCATACATAACAAGTGGACTTTCAAACAAGGTAGCGCTATGGTAAGAAACAGTAAGACTAGGCATGCATAATCTGTGATTTTAGTTTTTTCTTATAGTGATGCAAGTTTCTAGCATTTTAAATAACAGATGGTATTGTATTGTGTTACAAAATGCTACAGATGAAAATTAAGCAGTTAGTTTGCCATAATTAGTACGTACCTTAGGCAAAAGGACGTTATGGTTGCGTGCAAATCTAGTATTACTATGAGCAACAAGGTCGGAAGATGAGAAGCAGATAGGAGGTAGTGTCTTGGTTATGTATTTATAAAATATGATACCTAAGTTGTAATTGAGGAGCTCTAAAATGGTCAAAATGTTATCATGAAGTAGGCATTTACCGTTAGAAAAACGTGAATTGTTAGTAATGATTCTTATGGATTGGTTCTGTAGTACTTGAAGGGAAGCCAAATGGGTGTTGTAGGTGTTAAGCCAGCACATTATGCCTTAATTAATATGAGAATGAACGAATGAATAGTAGGGTGAGAGTAAAGTGGAACGTGTGAAGTATGAACGTCTTTTAATCAGAGCGTGGATGCCGTATGCTATTTTCTTTTTGATGTCAGAAATATGATCTATGTATTTCAAGCTAGAATCAAGAGAAATTCCTAGAAAAGAAGCGCAGGGACCGAGAAAAATAGAGTGTGAGCCAAAAGTCAACGGAGGAAAGGATGCTGAATATTTTTATGCGATGAAAATACTACAGATTTAGTCTTGGTTGCGTTATTAGTTAACAAGTTAGCACTGCACAAACTTGAAACATTCTTCAAGTGAGTGCTCAGTTTGTCGACGAGAAGTGAAATGCTTTTGTGAGAAGTAAATATGGTTGTGTCATCTGCATACAAAATGGAATTAGTGAAGGACAGGCAGTTAGGAAGATAATTTATATAAATTAAAAACAGAAGCGGTGCTAAAATGGATCCTTGTGGGACACCAATATTAGTAGATAATTCCTTAGAATATACATTAGAAATGGACACAAGTTGAACGCGGTTATGCAGGTAGATTTTTCGTAACGGTAAAGCAGGACCACATGCACCGATCGCTTCAAGTTCATTAAAGAGAATGACATGATTTAAACTTTCGAATGCTTTTGTTAGATCGATGAATACTGATTCTGCAAATAAACCTTTGTCAACGAATTTTTTTTAGTTGATCGGTTAGATGAATGAGTGCTAGATCAGTAGAGAAATGATTGCGAAAGCCGAATTGACACGGGGACAGAATATTGAATTTATCAAGGTAATTGGTTAGGCGTACTCCAATCAACTTCTCAAGAACTTTACCAAAAAAGGGCTGAATGCAAATGGGTCGGTAATTATTGATCAATGTCCTATTACCTTTTTTATGAAGTGGTAGAGTTTTACCGCGTTTAAGCTCTTTAGGAAATACGCCTGTCTTGATTATCAAATTCTTAATGAAACACAATATATCAGAAATTAGGGGCGAAATGAGTTTTATCAATTCCTGCACAGGTAGATTTGAAGTGTTTTATGACACTATGTATTTCTTCAGTAAAAGTGGGAAAGAGAAAAAACGAATGAGGGAGGCGTCTAAGTGGCGTGATTTGTGTGGGACAGGGTGCGTCAGCGCTAAAAAATTAGAAACAGAAAGTGTCAGCCATGTCGATAGGCGAGTTAAATTCAATGTTGTCGATTACAATTCTGGATACTTGGTGGCTGAAATTCCTGTTCAGAAAGCAGTTTACAATGTCCCATTTTTGTTTAGCATTATTACATGCTTGCGATATTTTTTCTTCTAGAAAAGTACTTTTCGCAGCTTTTAGGTGCTTGTTTACAGCGTTACGTAATTGTTTTGTAAGGGTGGTTGCCGTGAGAAACAGCGCGACGTTTCCCAGTTGGTCGGTGGGATCCCGGCAGTTGTACCGGCTCACCCTTTTGTAATGTGTCAGCCACGCAGGCATATCTTCTCCTGCGCTTCCCGCGAACGGGCGGTGTTACATATAGTGATACCAATGTGCAGCCGGCACTGACCTTTGCGTGGTTGAGAAGCCAGGACCGTCGCTTTTGGCGATGACGGTTGTTGTCGGTGGCATACCGGCATGACGACGGCTCCGGTGAAGTTTAACCAGCCGTGGCTCCGTGGTTCGTCGGCGTGCTGTACCCAGCACCTTCACCACTCTGTTACATTTAGAAGTGTGTTTATTCCGCTGTGGCGTACCGGTAGACTTAAGATGTCGTGCACCGGAGGCCTATTTGTTTGTTTGTTTGTTTGTTTGTAGCCTCTAATCCATGGCTCGTACCCACTCTGGGGGATTGGCCAAGAGGCATATAGTCTCATACGAACGATAACTGCATTATTGCTTACAACGAAAAAAAGGGGGGGAGGGGAGTTGTATAGTGAAGACAGTATGTTAAAAAAAGGAAGGAACCATAGATTTAGATAGTGAGAAAAATAATCAACAAGAAAGTAGACACTAATAGCTATAACTTGATTTTGGGAGCCGACCAGACAGCTGGTTTTGCCAAACCCGATTAATTTCCATGTCACGGATTTATCCAGATTTGAAAAAATACGTTTCGACGCGGTTTTTTTTGAGTACCAGTTAACGTGGGCTTTATGCTGAAAAACGTTTAGAGTCTTGAATAAAATTACACACCGCATCGAATGCATCTCTGCGGCAATTTCCCAAAGCAGAGGCACCAAAACTAAGAACATTTTTTGTGGTTAAATATAAACCTAGCTTCGCAAATGCAATATCTAAAAGTCGTTTTCTAATTAATGCACAGTTATGACATGAGCCAAAATAATGTTCAATAGTTTCTGATTCTTCGCAAAACGAACAAAGGGGGAAAGTTTCAGACCAGCTCTGTGTAAATAAAAATATAATGGGGGGACACGGCACCGGAATCTCGAGATTATAATTTCAAGTTTTTTTTTACAAATTCCACTGAGCTTTCCGTGGAAATTTGAGGTGCTGATAATCTGTTCATTGTGTGATTTTTTCTAAACTATCTGTAAAACAAGCAAAATTCCTTTATCTAACCCCTGATAAGTATTCTAACTCGGGAAGTACTGAAATTACTGGTCCATCGAGTGATGCTCGTGCCAAAGCATCTGCCAATTCATTTACTTGTAATCCGCAGTGACCTGGGACCCGCTCTAATTTGAGGAATTTTAAATGTGGTGGTGCTAATGTGTGGAACGCTGCTAGGGCACGAGATTGTTCGTAGGTTGTCAGAGCTGCACACACCGAAAGTGAGTCTGTTAGGATGATTGCACTGGTCTCGGTCGTAGGAATTTTACGAAGAGCTAAAATAATAGCTACTAGCTCGGCTTCAGATATAGGAGTGAAATCTGGAAGCCTTACTGAAAAAGACCAGCCGAGGAAATCAGACGCAATTCCTACGCCTGCCTTTTCATTGTTGACAGAAGCATCTGTAGCTATGACATTTTTTGTCGCTAGCCGAACGTCCTCTTCTCTCATCTGCCTGTTCTCCACTACCCAGAGGCTCATACCCAAATCACATATGCAGTAACAAATGACTACTCAGTGTCTTACAAATCTGGCCGTTTGCACCATGACGCTGACTGCTTGTCCCGCCATTCAGTGGACCTCCCTGACACTTTAGATGAAGCGCAGCCATAGTGCTTTCTCTCTCTGCTTTGAACAACATCCGCGATGAACAGCGCCGAGATCCCATCTTGCATGGTATTATTGAGATGCTGAACTGTCCGACGTCCCATCCGTCTACTCGACTGTTTGTGCTCAAAGAAGGCAGCTTGTATCGCTACAATGTCGACACAAATGGGCGTGAACTGCTTCTTGTGGTGCTTTCCCACCTACGTTCGAGTGTTATCGCCCAGCTCCATGACGGCCCCAACACCGGTCACCTTGGTCTCTCGCGGACTTATGACCGCGTTGAGCGTCAGTTTTACTGGCCAAGGCTTTATCATTCGCCGCTACGTCGTCGCATGCGACCAGTGCCATTGTCGAAAAAAAAACTCTATGAGTTCTGCCGGACTCCTCCAGCCACTTGATCTTCCTAATGACTCCTTCTTTCCAGTTGGTCTTGATCTCCTAGGCCCTTCCCCTCAGTCTACCTCCGAAAACACATATATAGCTGTCGCTATGGATCATACAACCCAGTGCACCATCACTCGGGCTTTGCGAACCAGCTGTGCCGCAGATGTTGCCTATTTTCTTCTGTACGATGTCATCTCCATCATAGTGCTCCATGCCAACTCCTCACAGATCGTCGACGCTATTTTCTCTCCTGAGTTATTGACAACCTGCTTCGCTCTTGCGAAACCAAACACAAATTTACGATGGTCTGCCATCCACAAACTGATGGACTTACCGAAAGATTCAACTGGACCTTAACTGATATGCTCTCCATGTAGGTCTCCTCTGGCTGCATTGTCCTTTATTACATTTCCATACAGTTCCTCCTGCCACGATGCCCCTGCGTTTTCACCATTCTATCTCTTATTTGGCTGCTACCCAACTCTACCTTTCGACACCATCTTTCCGACAGCTGTTGATTCGCCGAGTGAATACGCCCGTGACACTATCACCAGAGCTTGCAAAGCACGAGAAGTCGCTTGGAAGCACCTCTTAGCATCGAAAGATCAACAGAAGCAACATTACGACGCACATCATCGCGACGTCCGCTTTGCCCCGGGTTCCCTTGTGTTGTTGTAAACCCAGACTATGTGGTCTCTCTGAGAAGCTGCTTTCCCGCTACTCAGTACCCTACCGTGTCTTGCGCCAAGTGACCGGCGTTACCTACGAGATATCCCCGCTGAAGTCGTCATCTCCCCCCCCCTTCACTCTCTGCAGATATTGTTCGTGTCTCCCGCCTTCAGCTCTACCACTCCTCAACACCATAGAAAGCACCGAGACGTTGCTTCTGCACCCGGTGGTCATGTTACAAGACTACATCATGCTGAAGAAGCAAGACGGACAGCGAGAAAGACGACGTGATTCTGTGATGTGGGGTGCGCTCTCGCTTGACATCTCGGCTTAGGCTTGGCGTCGTGCTAATATATCTCCGCTATCACCTCGGCTGTCTGTGTGCCATCTCGTAACAATATATATATATATATATATATATATATATATATATATATATATATATAATGTATTTGGCCGGGTATAAACGTGACTTTCAATCCCAGAAGCAGTGCGAAATCTGGTGAGACGCAGAAAGCTTTTGGAAGGTGGCGGGCAAGGTTTCATACATTGACAGAAGAAGATGGCTTTCGCCTTCGAGGAGACTGAGGCACATGCGTAAGAGGCCGTATGCATTCTTATAATTGTTTTCCTCCTTGTAGGCTGTGTATGTGATGTTCCGGTCGCCAGCGGCAGTAACATTGGCAGACAAAAATCAACTCTTGTTGCAGTCTCATAAGCTGTAAGAGTTTTCGCGGTAAACACATGTATTAACCTGAGTTTTGAAAAGTGATGTGTAAGGTTTGACTGAGGCAAGGGGCTGAGCTAAGCGGCCCCATTTTATGGATGGAGATGGCAACCGCTCCCTTCTCCTCCTCCCACTAACCTGACCGAGAAAAGACTGTGTTCTTCCAAAAACCGTTGGGTTTTTCTGTACTTGTTTGCAGAGACAAAATGGGCATAGTGGTTTACGGTTGATCGCTTGCTGTCTGACATCCAAATGAAGGAGTGAATGAGACTGCAGATCCGTCTTGAACACGTCCAGATTGTTCGCAACTCCCACATTATTACGCCACCGCACGCACACTGCAAGCTGTTCCGCCCGTTCAAAAAAGAATGGAAGTGATTGTTTCCAGACATTATCACCTCACTAAAATCCCGTAGTAGTGTTTTGGTTATTTGCTTCAGTGAATATGTAATTTTAATACTGCCCATTCTATTACCTAAGAATAACAACGCGAAAAAAAGAGTGATGGAGAGGGAACAGACGGGACAAGGGCTGAATGGCAACTGAGAATATAGTGTCAAGAAAGTTTTCATAAATAGCCGAGCTAACAGTTAAAAAATGAACGGTAAACAATAAAAGAAAACTCGATGCAAAGATAGCGAATCACTAACAATATCAATCATCACTGCGGCCCGGTGCGCCCACCCTCTAGTTCCAAGAAGCAGAGTTTTCTCCGTGACAGTACGAATGACGGCTTGCTTGCTCACACACTCCTTTCACGCGCCATCTGAGCAGCCTCACAGAGTATTCAGTTTGCTCTTCCTTAATCTCATTCGCAACTGTGGACCTTTCAAATTGTGGAGTGAAAACACAAACGCTTCCGTTTAACGCGAGGAAGCCATCTTTGCCATTACGAACGTTATTTGCGTGCTCCCATTAACACTCTTTTAGCAATCTGCCCGTCTGGCCCACCTAGCACACTCGGCGAGGCAATGGCATCCTGTACACTAGGCCCTGAATACAGTCGACAAACTGCGTGATGTGCTTGACCGCGCAATATTGAGCACGCGCAAATAACGTTCGTAATGATAAAGATGGCTTCCTTGTGTAACGCATGAGCATGTGTTGGTGCACCTTGTTGTTTAAAAGTACCACACTTATGTATAACAGCATTCGCGCATACTCTGTGAGGCTGCTCAGATGGCGTGTGAAAGGAGCGGTACATAGGCAAGCCATCACTGTCACTGTCAGGCAGGGAGATCTGTTTCTTTGGATACAAGGGTCGGCCCAGCAGGCGACAGTAATTGCTGATGTTTTGAGTACTTTCGTGTTTTTGCATCAGTTTTTTTTCACTGTTTTTACTGTTCACTTAGGTGGGCCCTCTATAGACCTCTCATATCCTGGTCACTCGGAGTTTTACAAGGGCTTCCTTGTCAATAACATTTCAGTTGGAAGTCAGCGCTTTCCCACCTGTTTGCTGTCTGCGGCCGTTTTCTCTTTTTTTTGCGCTGTTAATGTAAAGTATGCACAACATACTAGCCCAGTAAGCTACATTTTCGTTTTATTTCTTTGTGTGTTGCCCTCAAGTTCTATGATTAGCGGAGGAGATAATGTTCAAAAAATAATTTGACACAACTCCGTGGCACAATTAGCTTTGTCTCCTTTATCTCGCTATAATGTTTCTTCACAAACGACGTCTTACCTTTGTTGCAGGCTTGGGTGCAGGTTCGACGACTGAAAGGCTGGGTTCTTTGCATACGAATGTTCACACTGGTCTTCAAACAAGTGACGTAGTATTGAATGTTTAGCCCCGTGGTGATAGTTCCATGTAATGCGGGATAACACAAACGTACAGATTTCACCACACTAACACTTCATCGAAGTTTAATGTTTTGATGAGCCACTGTTTTACGTAGTTTCAGCGTTCTGGTAAGGTAGAAGTAGATGAGAAGTTTTGCCCACGATGTGCCAGGGTGGAAGCATGCCTGTAAAATAAGAGAACATACAAATTCTTGGTAAGTTATTGATGCATTCAGGCTACACTCGAAAGGAAATAATCTTGCTAAATAATAGATCGTTCGCACCATCAGCACATGAGAGGCAAGAGCAGCGCTTTTAGTAAATAAAACTATAGCACCCGTGACATTAACAGGTTGCGTGCCGGCTTTCACGAATAGCGAGGGCTCATTCCGCTATAAAAATAAAATCGATGCATCTGCACGAAGTCAATGATGACGAGGAGGCTAAGCTAGGCTCTAAAGTCTATAATATCTACGCTAAAGTCACAGACCAGTGTATATTGTTTCTGTTATGCATTTTTTGTCCCAAGTTTGATTGTTGTTCGTCGATTATAACATTTTCTATATTACCAGGTGACATCTTTACCACAATCCTCGGCGTCGCTCATAACATCCATTTATGCCGAACATAGCTCTGCAATTTCAAGACCACACCTGTTTCGCCTGGATGTCGCTACGCGTTGTCCACGTACGCCGGCCCGTTGAATAATTACGGCGGCCAAACGGAAGCGATAACGCGCCTGGCGTCTCTGGCGGTGCAGTCGTGTTCAATAACCTCAACGTGCCGCGAGTATAGGCGAGATTAGCCCAAGTTCAGCGTAGAATATTTCACACTATTCTGGTTCTCACGTCGCTTTCTCTGGTTCCGTTCTCACTGTTGACTACAGTGAGAGGGGAGTCATAACCAGAGCTATGACCTCAAGGGTTTGCTTAAGAATTAGTGGTGGGCGTTAGTTATCGGAATCTAGTTGTATGTTTAAGCTTCAGCTAGAAAGCATCTAAGATAAGCGATGCTGTAGCGGTCAAATGCCACTGAATACTGTGTAAACTCTTCTACAAGAATGTACACTAAATTATTTATATAGAGACACGTTTTACCTTCAGGTTGATATATATGTTGGATCTAACATCTGAAGACCACCATATGATTATGAGAGACACTTTAGTGGAGGACTCCGTAAATTTCGACCACCTGCGGTTCTTTAACATGCGCCCAAATCTGAGCACATGGGCCTACAACATTTCCGCCTCCATTGGAAATACAGCCGCCGCAGGCGGGATTTGATCCCGCGACCTGCGGGTTAGCAGCCCAGTACCTTAGCCACTAGACTACCACAGTGGGGCTACCTTCATGTTTTACCGATTCAAATCACGGAGGTATCAACCATGTCTTATTTTTATTCACTACTTACACACGTTTTGACTACAGCAATGGTTTCATAGACAACATCACAGCGGACAGCGAGCGTCGACGCCAAAACTAAGCTTTAAGGTCCATAATGTCTGCGTTAAAGTGGCGGATTAATGTAGAGTGCGTTTTATACTCTTGTATGAAACACAAATATGAAGGGTTTGCTTTGCCCTTCTATGTATCTGATACTGTTCTGTCACAGTTATGAGTGGAATTAGTCAATAAATGTTTTTCTATGTGTTTTCATGCCCAAGATTCCTCCCCTGAGGCACACCATGGACGTAAACGGACAAGCCTCGACCCTTTGGTGCGTCGGCCCAAAAGGAGCACTGCAATAAATGCAATGTTTCAAAACGATAGCTAAAGAATTAGAGGATTATTAACCTCACCTTTACTGCGAGCTGAACGTGATAGCAATATGCTGCCTCTTGTGCGTGCTTGAAATATTTTGTGCATAAAATCTTTTCGAACTTGCTCTGCACCCACGTGGCCTTAAGGGAATAGGCGCAGTAGTGTGTGTTCTTTTTGTAGTGGGTAACTGGCTTCAAGCTATGAAGCCTTTATAATATTCACATGTTGTAACGCCCGATGTCAATGTTAGCTTGGACCAAGAATGGTTACTTGAATACTTCGTGTGGTATTGTGAAGCCTGTGCACAGGAAGCGTGTGTTTCTGAAGCATGGCAATTACTGTTACTTTATTTCCAAGTCAGAAACTTATTTTCACTGTGCTCACAAGTAGACGCCATGGCATCCACTCTCCTTGCACACGACCCTGCTTCAATCCCTCTTAGACCCATAGTTTTCTATCATTTTATTATTTGCGTCTTTCTCCATTTTGTGGTCGCGCGCCAGATGACGATTTTTTGCTCATAACTAATGATGCCCACGCCGACGCCGCAATTTCTTCAAAATGAGCTTTTTAGCCATATCTCAATACGCACTTAAAAAAGGCGCTCTTTTGACTGTGAGGTGCACCTAAAACATGCGACGTTTCCAAACGTGGAAAAACGCGAAATGACACTTTATAAAGCAAATAAATTATAATTGAATTGAATTGAATTGAATTGAATTGAATTGTTATTGAATTGTATAACTCCTTGGTTCGTGTAGCGTCTCTTTATAAACAGCAACCCACAGAGAATTGAGACATATTGTTTTTTTTCGTTATCTTCACTCGGAAAACACAGACGCATTCGTGGGAATACATTCCTCAGCGGTGACACACGGTCATTTTGGTTCCGTAGCCTTCCCTTCATTGCCACAGAAAGTTGTCCCCAAGTATAGAGCGAAATAGATTATCAACGTACCAAAGCATGCGCATTCTCAAGTGATTGTTTTTTAGCTGGAAAAACAATTAGCCTTCGCGCACTACCAGAAGGCATCACATTAGCTGCGAAGAGACTTCAGCTCTGAGAAAACAAAATACTCAGGAATGGATTGAAGTGCTCTATTTTCTCTCTCTCTCCGTCTCTTTGTTAAACTACAACTGATGAAATAAACGGAAATGAAAGCCAACCGAGAATATGTAAAATTGTTATTTGTTTTTAATTATGAAATTAACAGAATGGGATTCAAACAGTTGGTTTTTGTTCGCGTTAGTTCCTTTCCTTTCATGTCGTAATCAGAATATGCTACAGTTAAATAGGATGGAAAGGTGGGCTAGTTGGTAATTTATGATGATTCAGCGAACTGGGAGCGCGGGGGTAAACAAAGACACAAAGCAAAGAAGAGGCACACAGCACGAGCGTTCGTGCAGTGTGCCCCGGGCTCCCAATTCGCTGAGCTACAGTTAAAGCAACAAATAACGTCTATATTTTCCTCGACTTCAATCTCCGACTTATTATATTGATGGCGAGTAAGGAACGAGTAGTTTCTTATTTAAAACTTCTGTTCTTGACACTAGTGGCTATTTCTTGGTGTTCGTGCGCAGACAAGAGAAAATATGCGCCTTCGAAGAATCGATTAGGTATTGCTTCTTTTCTGTACTGCAGGATCCCGTTTTTACACCTTATAGCTAGAAGCGTTATTTAAATTCCCACAGGCAATCTCACCAGCGTATGAAGTCGGTTTCATTTAGGTACGTGATTTCAAGCAGCACAACAATGCCATCCCCGATGGCCTCGAAAACTTCTCAAAACGACCACTCTGGAAGACGCCTTGATGTAGCGCCCCAGTCAAGTGGCGGTCTGCCGCCACTTTTTGTATTTGGCCATATGCTTTACCTGTCGACAGTAGACGTCTGTGAAACGCAATAACACTGTGCGCCTTTAGAAGGAATGATGTAACAGCGCGACAGAAATGGTACAAGAGCTCCCAGCATGCACAGCCTCATTACACACGATGGATGGAGAAAGCAGCCACGCTGTTTACACTCATGTTTCCTAAGGAGTGATTAGAAAAAAAGTGTAGGTAAAACTAAGCACTCATTTATGCGAAACACGAATATAGACATCTGAAGTTTTGTCTAGCTACCTAAGGAATGTCGATTTGCCCATAGACGATACTGATACTAACGACACAGCACGCCGTGTTTATTCAAGACAAGAAGAGCGAGAGGCTGATGCACAAGGCCACAGCCCCTGCCTTCGTAGCTGACACAAAAAAGAGGCCTTTTCAATTTATTTGCTTGAATGGAGCTAAAACAATTTCCTAAATTAAGTCGTTGTAACACTTAAATACGCCATGACGAAGCCGAAAGCAATCGATCAACCACCATTGCAGCTCAACGTTGGCAGTGACACATGTCCCTCTGGCACTTGGTAGAGCAAACTCTATAGTTCCTATAAATAATTTAAATGACTTCTGCAGATTTATGACGCCACGATGCGTGATTGTCTGCTCGCCGGACGTGAAGAAGTAGTAAATAACCCACCTAAAAACCGGAAAACCTTTACTACATGCCACATAGGAAATTTATCCTAGAACAGGCTTTGACAACAAAGGTTCGTGTTGTCTTCGACACGTCGTCAAGGGCACGAGGACACAAGCCACTCAACAAGTGTTTAGAAAAAACCTACGACTTGTAACACAACCTCGTAAAGATATTGCTACACGTCAGAGCGCATAATTGCCACAATGGCAAAAAGCTTTTCTTCGGATTTCAATAAAGTAAGAGGACAGCGACGCCTTTTGACTTCTCTGGTTTGAAGAAGGCGATGTTGCCGGTTTTTCGTAGAAGTAACGGCATACATGAAGAAAAACCAGAGTATCTTTTGGAGCGACTTGCAGCCCATTACTGCTGACAGCAACCATTCTTCATCTTACTGGAACAGCGCCATCAAGCATGACCTTGACTGCCAAGTCCTTGAGCGAATCGTTCTACATCAACAACTAATTGACAGGAACTCATACAGACGAATAAGCTGCCGAGTGCTGTCAAGAGGTGAACAGCCCATGCTGTCGGCGAGAATGAATCTCCGCAAATGGCAGAGAAACTTCACTGAGCTTACAAACTTGTTGGAAAGCGAAAACTGATACACGAGCCATCAGATGATTGTACTTCACGAAGCTTCAGGTAAAGTACTAGGAGTTGCATAGAGTCTCCAGTGCGATGACTTCAACTTTTTAATGGCCACTCTTTTTTTTGCTTTTCGCAATGCAAAAGCAGACATAAAAAGGTTCGTCTGGCAAGCAGCATCAAGAGTTTTTGACCCGATGGAATTAGTCATGCCACACATGATGTCCATACGAATATTGATTTAGAAAGTCTGAACCTGCACAATTTCCCCTGGAGAGTTTTTGACTCAAGATTTACGAAAACAATGACACGCCTGGGTGAACCAGCGGACAAAGCTTCAATCAATTAAGGTTATGTGCTACATCAGCAGCAACGGAGGGAAGCTGCCCCACAAACTATAAGTGTGTGTTTTTAGCAATGCAAGTCCACCCAGTGGTCACGATAGTGGCTGACAAAGCAAGACGGCTCCACTTACCGCTCTCAAAGGTATGTGTTGCACCTATCAAGACGCTAACTTTGCCTCGTTTAGAACTTCTAAAGGCATTGATAGGTGCAAGGTTAAAGAGCTTTATGTCCAGTGCATTTACAGATTTTCAGTGGAACTGCACAATGTGGATTGATTCGACAATAACGCTGTACTGGCTTAAAGACGATGCACTTAGGTAAAAACAGCTCGTTGGTACATTGTCACAGAGATACAAGAGGGCACCGAGCCTTCTGCTTGGAAGTATTGCCCTGGTAATGACAACCCTGCCAACTGCTGACAAGAGGCGTATATTCCACCAGGTAGTTAAGAGAACATTGTGGTAGCAAGGGCTCAGCTGTTTTCGAAAATCGGTACCCATGTGGGCATCACAAACAGTAAGAACAGCGGATGACAAACTCGTATATTGTGAAAAACTCACCATTCAAGTATCCTTTACAATTCAAGCCTTGACTCCGCTACTTCTAGTGCAGCACTTCTGCAGACTAGGCAAGGTTTTGAGAGTTTCAGCGTGAGTGCTGTTCACCCATTGCTGCAAGCATCAAGGCAGCGACAAACAAACCGGTGCCCTCACTGCAGAGAAGCTATCGGGGGTTGAGAAGTACTGGATTCGACATGTACTAGACGAATTTTTAGCGCAGAAATCAAAAGCTCTCACAAAGAAAAAGTTATAGCGACCAAACATCACCCATCGTAGTCATCAACTTATTGCTGGACGGAAATGGTATACTTCAGCTTGGTGGGCGCTTGATGCGGATGAAATCTCCTGAAGGTGTCAAACACCCGATTATACTGGCAAGCGATCATCACTTCTCAAGGCTACTATGAATCCAAGTCCTCTGCAAAGCTTTACACAGAGGTGTGCGTGTACCCTGACTCAGTTACGAAAGTGTTTGTGAATGTGCAAAGCACGAAGCCTGATCAAGAAAGTGACGAGAGAACATTTCTTGTACAAACAATATGCTATTGCACCATGGCACGCTCCCGTACCACCTCTAGCAAAGCATCGGACAACGCCAACGAAAGCATTTAAAGTGGTTGGAGTACATTTCGTGCGACCTCTATTTGTTAATACACTTTTAAGAAAGAGGAAAAACTACATAGCTCTATTCACGAGTGCAGCTTCACGAGCCATCCGCCTAGAACTTTTCTCCAGCATGACCTATCAGACGCATTCTTGATGGCCTTACATCACTGTACTTTGACAAAGTTTTCGACCGGGCTTTACATTCTCAACTTCTCCTTAAAATAAATCCAATTCTTTAAAAAACAACTTCCTTCTTCGAAGGATCACCACATACTTGTCTTTTAGGCGGCAGTCAGGGTTTATTGGTGATGCCAGTTCAGACCCCGTTCGCTAAAGCATTCCGGAAGGCTCTTTTTTCTTGCCATTGTACTGTTCAATTATCGAGAACGACATTGTCCAAGACATACCGGCAAAAATATTCATTTATTTGTGGAGGTCGTGCCTTATACAACTAAATCTGTAGCTCTAATGATCCAGTTTCAGCTAACGAATCTTTAGCCCAAACCAAAGACAAGTGTACCTCGTCGCAAATTCAAGTTAACCGCAGCAAAACGGTAGCAATGACAATCACGCGTAAGAGCAATCAGCTCACATTCATTGATAGTATCGGCAGTAGTAATCTATCAGCAGCATCTTATTACAAATACTCGTGGTGTTCATTACAGCTGATCCTTGATGGAATAAGCACGTCACAGACACACAGAAGAAGGTCATGCCACAACTAGGGTACTTGCGCCCCGCCATTGTGTCGGTGGTCTAGTGGCTAAAGCACTCGACTGCTGACCCGCAGGCCACGGGATGAAATCCCGGCTGCGAAGAGTGCATTTTTGATGAAAGCGAAAATCATGCAGGCTCTTGTGCTCAAATTTGGGTGCATGTTAAAGAACGCCAGGTGGTCGAAATTTACGGAGCCCTCCACCATGGCGCCTCTCGTAAACATATGGTAGTTTTGGGACGTTACACCCTACATAATATTACTAGGGTACTTACGGCTAACAGTTTTCAAGGCTTCATGGGGTGTAAAACTAGGGCCAACACTCAAGTACGTCGGAAAAGTATGGGATGCGAACACAAATGCAAACAAAGGCAAAGTAGAAATTATTCAGAGAAAGACACCTAGATCTGTTTTTGATTCATACCGTTGGCAAACGTCACCAAGTGCTCTTTTACTCCTGCAAATCTAGAAGCCCTAGAAACTAGACGCTATCGCGAGAGGCTAGAAACATTTTATGTTTTATACCATGACAAGCTTACAATCAGCGAGAGCTGTTGTTTGAAATCTCTCACGAAGCGTCCCGCTCAATTTTTCCGCTCAAAGAAAGGTTAGTGAAAGTTCATGCAAAACAGAAGGTTACACGAATTCTCTTTTTTTTTCTCGTATACTATCAGAAATTTCAACCACAATTGTACCTCCTGACTGGAAAATAGCCCGCAAGGTACCCGTCTTCAAAAAAGGTGACCCTGCATGCCCTTGTAATTGCAGGCCAATTTCAATGACATCATCATGTTGCAAACTTCTTGAGCATATCATAGCTAACTACATTCACAAATTTTTACATGACCGTAATTTGTTTTCTTCTGTTCAACATGGTTTTAGAAAAGGTTTCTCTACAGTAACGCAATTAACATCGGTTGTTCACAGTTTTGCCGCCATTCTAGACAAGTCTGGCCAAGTAGATGCTATTTTTCTAGATTTCTCCAAAGCTTTTGATGTTGTTTCCCATGTTCACCTTATCAATAAATTACAACCTACTGGTCTTCCTGCATTTATAGTTAACTGGATATCTTTGTACCTGAGTAACCGCAAGCAATTCGTTCGCATTGATAATGACTGTTCAAAATCTCTCCCCGTGTCATCTGGCGTCCCGCAAGGAAGTGTCTTAGGCCCTTTGTTGTTCCTCATATATGTTAACGATATTGTGGATGTGATTACTGGCCCTGTTGAAATAAGGATGTTTGCAGATGATTGTGTATTACCTAATGAAATAACATGCCGAGAAGACCAATCAGTATTGAATTCTAATCTTTGTAATATATATGACTGGTGTACTAAGTGGAATATGAACCTAAATGCCGACAAATCAGTTTTTATGAAAATAACCAATAAGAAAAATTCTCTATCATTCCCTTACAACCTTTCAGGACAACCTTTGAACGAAGTTACAGAATATAAGTACCTGGGTCTTACCATAACAAACAGCTTAAGTTGCAAAAAGCACATTTCAGACATTTGTGCGTCATCTATTCGTAAACTGAACCTTTTAAGACATAAGCTCAAACATGCTCCTGCAAGTGTTAGAATGCTAGCCTATACATCTATTGTAAGACCTAAATTGGAGTATGCATGTATAGTCTGGGACCCTTACACAAAAACTAACACTCATGCACTTGAGATGATTCAGCATAAAGCGGTTCGGTTCGTTTACTCTAAATACCATTCGAGCGATTCCCCAACCCAACTCATGAGAGACCATAACATACCAACCTTAGAACTAAGACGTAAAATGCAAAGATTAAAATTTGTTTATCTTCTCAAGAATAACAAATTGTCAATGAGACTGGAACAATACACCCAACCACTCACCGCTCGCAGAACAAGACACCGGCATGCCGACTCTAACGCCCTTCATTGCTAGAACTAACATTTTCAAATTCTCCTTTTTCCCGCGCACTGTAACCGAATGGAATCAATTACCAGCATTGTCCATAAATAGCATAGACTCAATTGAACATATTGTATCTTGACCTGTATTGTTAAAGTGTTAAATGTCTTTCTTATTCAATGTCTGAGTTATGTCCTTATTCTTCGCGCTTTTTATGTTTTTAATCTTCTGTTGTCCTTATTACGAGCTTTGTAAATACGTCCCTCCTGCTTGGGCCCTTCACTGGATCTGCAGTATTATGTAAATAAATAAATAAATAAATAAATAAATAAATAAATAAATTGGAATCCTTTACCCAGAAAAACAATACAATGCGCTTCTGTTGGTACTTTCATTACCGAAGTTCTAAACGCAATATGATAGTACTTTCATCACCAGTGGTGATGAAAGTACTATCAGTTAGGTTAGTATTTAGTCATAAAGCACCAACCATATTTGTGACTTTTGAACATTTCAGGCTTCTTTTTGTTTTAGTTACATTCTTTGATAATTCTTAGCGCGTTGAAATATCTAGTGTGCCTAACGAAGGAGAGTACAAACGTAATGCTCGTTTTCTTTGTTAGACACAATATTATTGAGAACTAAGAGACAATAATACAAAGGAAAGTATAAAGGACGCAATTGCAATAGTGTAATGTAAATTGAACGAAGGAAAGCGGATGAAAAGATAAATTTTTACCAGCAGGATCCAAACTTGTGATCTTCGAATAACGCGTTTGATGCTCTACCACTGAGCTACTGAACAAGGGTGTCTATGCAGACTACGTAGTTCGTATTTCACGGCAATGATTGAGTGTAGCGCCGCGTACGAAATTGTAAGAAGTAGTCCACAGGAAAAAGGCGCCATTTCCTGTCAACTGCTTCTTACAATTTTGTATGCGGTGCTGCACTAAACTATTTCTACCACTGAGCCATGGTGGCGTTTATCCTCCCGTTCACATTATGATGTATATAAGTGCATTGATACATGCCAGTGTCAGTCAGCATCACCTGTTGTCATGGCTGTGAGTGTGGACCGCTCTTCTTGCCTGTTTGGCGTCACGTATATATAGTACGTGATCCTATTAGGAGATGGCAGCTGACCAATCTTTCGCATACTTCCTCGAGTCATCTATATAGTCTGCCAGAACGAGGCCCTCACTATGAAATGAAAGAAAGTGAAGGGTCGTGAAACCGGCTTATCTGCTCGTGCTTCGTGCTTATCTGCTCCTTACTGTTTTCGCAGATTTGTCCTGGAGGCATTCTTATGCCGCGATGCATTTGCGCTTCAGAAGGTGTCGGCGGCAATGCAAGTTTCAAAAGAAAACTGACGGATTACTGTTTGCGTGATGGTGGGATCATCAAAACCTCCTAGCACTCATCAATTTCAGCTTCTTCCTACAAGACGACTGGCAACTTTGCGTCTTGGTCAACGGTGATGGTGCCGTTCAGCTACAAAAGCCATGGTGTGGCACTGCAATGACGGGACGTGGAACCGGTGACATGACGTTCGTGCTATGTATGTTTTTACTGTTTTAACAGATTGGCCCTGTGGAAGTCTTTATGCCACCCTGAATTCGGGCTTCAGCATGTGTGTGTGGCAATGCTCATTTGAAATGCAAACGTGAGATGAACAGACCGTGAGATCAACAGACCTGCCCAGCACTCGCTATTTTCGATTTCTTTCTACAAGACGACTGGCCCCTTTGCGTGCTGGCCAACGGTAATGGTGCCGTAGTTAACGTTGAGGCACAGCAACATCGGGATCAGATATCTATGGCGGCTTTTATTTCGAATATTGACGATCTCGAGAATCGTCAAAGGCGGGAAAATTTAATTTTTTATATTCTAGCTGATACGCGTCCATGCGCGAAGGCGAGTGTACTTGTGCTGAAATTGTGCACTACAAAACTTGATGTGAACTAAATTGGACTTGAACATGTTCATGGTATCGGAACCTATCGCGTAGATAGAACACGCCAAATTATCACAAATTTTGTTCTTATAAGGAACGTCAACAAGTACTAACCATTGCGCGTAAGCTAAAGGGCAGGAACTTCAGCATTCGGAGGATTTTTCCCGTCTTGTGAGAGATGGAAGAAATCGCTTCTGGAACTTTGCAAGTAGAATAGGCAAGACAGAAAGGAAGCAGTGCTAGAGTTAGACATTTTGTACATGAGCAACAGATGTTATAAAGTTGATTGCAGGACCAATGAAGTAAAGCAGACGTTGCCGTCATCTGATGCAGGAATTAAGAAGGACCTCAGTGTTTTCGCGCTCAACTGCAGGGCATAAGAAACAAAGTGGATCCCTTCCATCTTCTTGAAATATTAGCAGAACTAACCAATAGTTACTGGTACCATGTCGTGACTTTACTCGATGGTCTTAAATTCTGAAGTTCTTTCAGCTGGCTACCATTGTTTCAGACATGATCGAGGAGCAAGAAAGGGAGGGGTATTTCATCTTGTTAGCTTAGCCTTATCAGGTGTGCCATTAGTGTTCCGCAGCCGACTGCGAGACTGTTTTTGGAAAGTCAGGCTGCGTAATGAAAAAAGTTTAGTTATTTGATCATATTACCAGCCTCCTGGATCGTCGTATGACCAGTTTTTTTTTCATCTGTGCGCCTTTCTTCATACACTACATTGATATTATCATAATAAAGGAGAGGTGGATTTAAATCTTCCAGATATAGACTGGTCGAGCGGTGATCCTGCTGGATTTGTGACTGTCTATATGCATTTAGTGTTTAAATGCGAAGCATTTCTTAGCAAACTTCGGCGACTTTGAGAGTATCTATCTATCTATCTATCTATCTATCTATCTATCTATCTATCTATCTATCTATCTATCTATCTATCTATCTATCTATCTATCTATATATCTATCTATCTTTCTAGCCGCCTGCGACAATTAGCTCTCCTGGCCGTTTTGATAATGGTATCGATACCAAACTTGGTATGGCGTATGGCGTAACATGACTGTATGTAGAACATATTTGACTAGTCATAACATGAAATCATGACATGTATGTCATGAATGTCATGCTTTACATTTCATGGTCCTGCAGCTCTTGCGGTCGTTTTGTTCACAAGGCATGTTCCAAAACTGGCATAATAACGCATGATTGCATGGCGAACACAAGCGACAGACCCTAATATGAAAAGCATGACATGCGTGTCATGTAACAACATGACTACATGCCACGCTCATGATGCACTCGCGGCCGTTTCGTTAGCTTCACATATACCAAATTTGGTATTACGGAACGTAAATGAATGTCAAAGGTATGATACTGGTGCAATCAAGATAAACATGAGATGCGTGTCACGTAACAACATGACTACATACTACACTCATAATGCGCTCGCGGCCGTTTTGCTAGCTTCACAATTACCAAACTCGGTATTACGCAACGCGAACGAATGACATAGGTAAATGACACATTCAAACATAATAAGCACGACAGGCGTGTCACGTAACAACATGACTACATGCCACACTGATGATGTCGTCGGGGCCATTTCACTAGCTTTACATACGTCAAATTTGGTAATACGTGACGCCAATTGATGACGAAAGTATGTGACTGTGACTGGTGCAAACATTATAATCATGGGATGCGTGCCATGTGAGAACATGACTACAGGCCACAGTCAAGGCGCCAATATATTTCGACGTGACGCGGTGGGCGTGCTCACCAACGTTCGTTTCGTCGCGTCACGCCGGCGTTGCCACACCAGACGCCGGTCCTGCCATATATACTCGCAGGCGCGCGCCGCGCACGCGTTGCTTTGACGCATGCGCGTTTAAGCGCGTCCGGCGTCCCTTCGTCACAAAAATAGCGAGACGCAGTGTGGTCGGGCTAACGCATCGGCGAAAAATGCAGCATGTCACATTTTGCGCCGGTCGCCGTAGTGCCGCGCCGACGGACACTGGTCGCGCCTGGCGTCAGACTACAGAGTGCTCGTGTCTTGCTAACGTACCATCGCTGTGTCCAGCGTGCATGCGCGTCAATGCTGCGTAGGAGTATATTGGGCCCTTCAGATGCGCTCGCGGCCGTTTTGCTAGCTTGATATATACAAACTTTGGTGTTACGTGACGTCCATGGATGACGAAGGCATATGACTGGTGCAAACATGATAAACATGAGACGCGTATCATGTAAGAACATGAAAACATACCACGCTCGTAGCGTGCTCGCGGCTGTTTCGCTAGCTCCACACATACTAAATTTGGTATCACGTGACGTCAATAGATGACGACGGTAAAGGACACACCCAAACATGATAATTACGACACAGAAGTTATGTACGGCATCATTCACCTCCACCTCGTACCATAGAGCTAATTTTACAGTAACGTATAAACATTTCTCATTCGTGCTTCGCATATCAACTATTCCCACTGTACGTGGGATCTGCCAATTTTTTTATCTTATCAGCGACTTTGCGCTTCAGCAATACATTCATGATGCATCACGTGGTGACGGCCCACGACATATACTCGACTTGCTTTTATATAATGTTCCTGGTATTTTAACGACCACCAACACACTGCCTGGTTTAAGGGACCATCGTGCTTTTATTGATGACGTAAATGCTCAAAATGTGTCAATGCGAAAAAGGGAATTCAGAAAAATATAAAAGGGCTGACGATGGGACTTTGATTTCCGCTTTTGAGTCCTATATTCCTACTGTTGGAGTGTTAGTTTATTAATCCACAAGTGAACAGTTGTGGAAGCTGTTTAAACACAAGCTCTTCGAGTTGCATGATGTCTTTGTCCCTACTCATATTATTTCATCTGGACGATCAAAAGGCAAACCTTGGTTTAATTATCAGCTGCACACATTACTGCGGAATATCAGGAGAGTTTACTTGAAGTATAAGAAAAGGCAATCTCGGGATGCTTGGTTGGAGCTGAGACGTTTACAGGGCAGCTTCCAACGTTTAGCGGAGAAGGCTAAGCATACTGACTTTGCAAATCTTGGTGAAGGGCTTGTTGGAGACCCCAAAGAATTCTGGAAATGTGTTAAGTCTAATGGTAAACATAATTATTCCATCCTTCTCCTAATGAACTGGAAAACCATATTTCACGATGATAAATAAAGTGAACGTTCTTAGTAATTTTTTCTTAGTAGTGTTCTGGCCAAAACTCTCTTGAATCGTTAGTCTGCCTTGTAAGACTGCCAATAACCCTATACCTGAGGTTGTATGTGGTGTAGATGGTTCGTGTAAGTTATTACAGAAAAGTCCTGGCTGCACTGTGCTTCACCAGTGGGCAAGGCGGCAGCAGCTCGAGCACCATGCTCAATCCTTTTGTCTTCTTTGCACAGGTACGTTACCAAACCATGCATACTGCTTGAGATATGACGATCGTTTCTTGCTGCTGCTCACTTGCCCACGTGGTGTTGTGTCGCTATATTCGCATGCGTTGTATAATGTTTGCCGCCTGATTCTTAGTGGTGACGTCGAACTAAATCCTGGCCCTGGTTCTAAAAATAAACCTCTCAAAGACTCAGATGGCCCCGCAACGCGATCTAGGACAAATTCAAATACATCTTCGGAGGCGGTCACACTGCCTACTCCGTCAGCCCATGCTACGCAAAACGAGCCCGAAAATACTGCCGTTTTATCTATGCTTTCTCAGATACTCACAAGCCAAAATCAAATCGCTGGCGATATAGCAAACATAAAAACACAATTCAACGCAAGATTCGACGCGCTGGAATCACGGGTGGCGGCACTCGAGTCTGTGACAGCTGTCTGCGAGGGGAAAACTGCGTGCGAAGCCTTAAGCGCTGAAGGTTCCTCGGCGAGTAAAACACTTGCACAGCTCAGCCTCAAAATAGACGAGCTCGAAAATCAATCCAGGCGAAATAATATTATCTTACACGGGTTTCCAGAGGACGCTGACGAGAATGGCGAATCTATACTGTCTATAGTGTGTCTGTACTCGTCACGCAGAAAATGAAAATGGAAATGCCGCGCGTAGAGCGCATACATAGATTAGGCAAACCGCGTGAAAGGCTGGCGCGTCCGATCATATTAAAACTCCTAAATTTTAATGACAAGATGGCTCTCTTGAAGAAAGCCAAACATCTTAAAGGCTCCGATTTCAGCATTTCAGAAGATTACTCTTTTAGAGTGCGATCTATCCACAAGAAGTTATGGGACGCGATTTCCACTTTCCGCAATAATGGCTCTCAGTTAAAATAGTGTATGACCATGTATTTATCGACAACGTTCGCTACAACTGGAACGACGCATCGAATGTTCTAGTTGTGGCCTCTGGTTACCACAGCCGTGCTACAAATAAACCTGGGACTTTCCCGAAAGTTCCTTCACAGGGCTTATCGCCACCCCTGAATACTTCCAGTAGTTCTAGTACGCCGCTCGTCCGTGGAACTCAGTGTTGACTACCCCGTAGCTCTGCACCCAAACTAACTATTATTAACCTTAACGCAAGAAGCATAACATGCAAATTCCCCGAATTCCTTTCTCTCGTTTCGACATATTCCCCACACATCATTGGTATAACTGAAACGTGGCTCCAGGAGGCTATATATGACTTTGAATTTACACCACCCGGATATGTCGTGGTTCGTGTCGATCGACGAATCGGCCGAGGCGGCGGTGTAGCCTTGCTCTTTCGGTCGGACTTACGGTTCTCAGTCTTGCCTAGTCCTTCTTGCATTGAGTCAATATGGTGCAAACTTCACATCGACAAACTTCAGATTGTAATTGGTGTCACATACCGGCCCCCGGATTCCTCCCTTGATATGTTTCACACTCTTAACGAGTTCGCAAACGCACACAACTTCGGCACCAAGCATCTTGTTCTTATGGGGGATTTTAACGCCCCTGGAGTTGACTGGCCTTCCTTGACTCACAGCGGCCGCGACTCCCATATTTGTGGTGAGCTTATAAATTTTTCGTTATCCTTCGGGCTTACCCAAATCGTAACTGGCTACACCCGGCATAATGCACTCCTTGACTTGGTATTTGTAAATTCAAATATGTTACATAACGTGTGTAAATGCGAGATTATCGACGGTATCTCAGATCACAAGGCAGCGCTAGTTTCCTTGCAGTGTTCGATTGCGAAACGGCAATTCGTGGTCACTTCCTTTCCCGATTTTAACCGCGCTGATGACGTTTCCGTTCTCGACTGTTTAGCCGATAAATTTGAACAATTTTTAACACTCGCCACACGCAACGATGTTGATGCTTTAGTTGGTTTCTTTGAACAGTTGGTGAAAACTTGCACTCTGGAATTTGTACCGATCGAAACAAAAAAGAAAAATACTAATGTTCCCTGGATGAACCGTGAAATCTTGCATCTTTCACGTCGGATACGTAGGATGAGGCAGGCGAGGTCACGCTGTTCTTCTTATGATCACTGTATATTTCTTCAGGCAAAGGAAGAACTCCGGGTCAAAATAAACGCCGCAAAAAACCATTTCTTTCGAATAGAACTACCGAACCTGTTATCCAATAACCCACGCAAGTTTTGGTCATCAATATTGCCCCGCGATGCCGCATCAGCGTCATTTTCCATTGGCAATGAAACAACTAATGATCCTGCGGAAATTTCCGAAGCTTTCAATAGGTTTTTTGAGTCTGTTTTCACTCGCGACGACCTTGAAGTTCCTCTTTTTCATAGCACAAGCTCATTCTTATCAATACCGGACATTATTATTAGCGAAGAGGGGGTTCTCAACCTAATATTAAACTTAAACACTAAGAAATGCAAAGGTCCGGACGGCATTCCCAATGCGTTCTTGGTCCGTTATTCCGAATGGGCTTCCAATTACATTTCTGTCATATTTCAGAAATCCCTTGAAACTGGCGTAGTGCCTAGCTCATGGAAACTGGCAAAAGTAATTGCGTTATTTAAGTCCGGAGAAAAGCATATTATTACTAACTATAGACCAATATCACTGACTTCCTACTCTTGTAAACTACTGGAGCATATAATTTATAAACACATCATGGAGCATTTAGAACAACACAACCTATTATCTCAGTTTCAGCATGGATTCAGGAGTGGTTTCAGCACGGTTACGCAATTAAAAGAATTCGTTCACGACATTTCTTGTTCACTTGATTCCGGAGAGCAGGTCGACGCCATTTTCATCGATTTTTCCAAAGCATTCGACACGGTATCTCACACTAAGCTGATATGCAAACTAACCGCCATATTAAACAACCCTGCCTTGATCAAGTGGATAGAAAACTTTCTTTCAGATCGCGCGCAATTCGTAGAATTTAATGGTTCCGTATCCAATAAATATAACGTAACTTCCGGAGTTCGCAGGGCTCGGTCCTTGGACCACTGCTATTTTTGATCTACATAAACGACCTGCCTGGCAACATCAATTCTAAAATCCGTTTTTATGCGGACGATTGCGTACTATATGACATCATTAGCACACCGCAGTGTCACCAAAAACTAAACGAGTCGTTTTCTAGGTTTTGCGCGTGGTGTAAAACGTGGCAGATGTCCGTAAATTTCCGCAAAACAGTATCCATGTCTTTTACTCGCAAACGTTCCCTGTCTAATTTCACGTACTCATCCGCTGACATAAACCTCCAAAGAGTTACAGAATATAAGTATCTTGGCATTATTTTCACAAGTAACCTATCCTGGTCGAAACACATCGAATATGTATGCACAAAGTCACTTAAGAAACTGGGTTATCTTCGACGCACACTCAGCCAAGCACCGAAAGACACCAAACTCCTGATGTATAAAACACTAATCCGACCGACACTGGACTACGCATGCTCCGTGTGGAACCCTTACCGAAAAGGCGAAATTAACAAAATTGAAGCCGTTCAAAAGAAAGCCATCCGACTCATCTGTCGCAGGTATGACTGCGCTTTTTCACCAACCACAGCCCTCGTATCTCTAGAGCTAACCACCTTAGCTGCCCGTCGTGAAATTGAATCACTAACCTTTTTACACCGCATCAGTCACTGTTCATATCGCCTGTCATCGAACAAATATGTCACATATGCAAGCCCCACTCAGACCAGAAGCAATCACACCCTTAACGTTTCCCCGTATCATCCCCGCATAGACACGTTCAAATATAGCTTTTTCCCGCGAACAATTGAGCGTTGGAATTTGTTGCCTGGCCACGTGCACTCTCTTGACTATTGTAAACTACGTACATATACCGCTTTGTTTCCTTTCCCCCTTTGTACGAGTGCACTTTTGTACTTAGATGTGTATATTAGGTCAATTTTAAGTAACCCTTTACCATGCCGCTAAAATTGTACACTTCCTTCTATGTTGACTTTCGAATACCTGGTTTCGTCGTTACTATGTTTTCTTTCTTTCTTTTTGCTTTTGTTTCATTATTGAACTTGTTCGATGACGGTTTTGTGCGATGTACCCACTTCTGCTATAGCCCCAAGGGGGGCTGCAGTATGTTGAAATAAAATAAAGAAAGAAGTTTGAAAAAGCATGGTTTTCGACAACGTTTTTCGTGCTCTACCCAACTAGTCGATTTTTTTTCACGATCTGGCTTCAGCGAGAGATAAGACGCAAATAATCGACTGCATATTCTTCGATTTTACAAAACCATTTCATTTGGTAGAGCACAATCTCCTCTCAAAACTATAATTGTAAAAGTTATATGCAGAGTGCTCCCATGAGTAGCCAAGTATCTGCGTGCAAGGCGGCAGCCTGTGCTGCTCAATGGTTTCTGTTCTGCATATGCTCCAATAACATCGGGTATTCCGCCGGGATCAGTTCTGCGTCCTATTTAGTTTTGGCTTTTCATTAACAATATTTTAAATAACGTCACCTTATCATTTGTGTTGTTTGTGGATGACTGTGTGATTTATAGAGTTAGACATAAACCGAGTGATATTAGTACACTGCAGGCTGATTTCACACAATAGGATTATGGTGTCAAAAGTATGGGAATGGGAATAGTCCCTAAATTTTCACAATAGTGTTAACGTCATCTTTTCAAGAAAACGCATATTTCAGTCTTGAACATATACGTTGAACAGTATGACCTTAAAGAAAGCTGAATAATATAAATATCTAGGTACTTTATAACATCTTATTAAAATAAAGCAATAAGTTCACAGTGTTGTATTTCCCGTAATTTCAGTAAGTTACCTCAGAAATTGAAAGAGCAGCTGTATTTCACATACGTTCGCAGTATACTTTATTACTGTTGTGTTTGTTGGGATCCGCGCACAGCCTATTTCACGGAGCAGCTTGAAAGGGTGTAAGTTAAGGTGCTTCGGTTTGTACTCAGCCGTTATAGAACATTAAGCTTCACGGAAAGCAAGCGTAAGTTTTCACAGAAGGCTTTGCAAGATCGGCGGAAAAACCTTAGACTGAAAGTTTTTCATGCTGTGTATCAATTTAAAACCGATATTGAGCGAGAAATGCTACCCGCTCACCAGTCGTCAGGGCGTGACCATGCATTGAAAGATCAGGAATTCCCTTTTAAAGGTGACGTCTTAAGGCATTCTTTTTTTGCCCGAGCCGTCAGAGAAAGGAGTGCTCTATCACCTGACGTTGCAAACATCTTGGACAACGATGCATTTTACCACGCCTTGTTAGTGTGTTTACTTCATCTGTATATTTTTTGAATGCAATCCTGCTGTGATGCCCGATGTGGTGATGAAGGTATGTAATGCATAAATAAAAAAGACTTAATGCCTCGTTTGCTTTGTTAGGCACAATAATAATGAGAACAAGCACACAATAATACCATGGAAAGTATAGGGGTGGTACTAGAAGTAACTGTCATAAAAATGTCAAGAAGTCCACGTATAACGCTTTACCAGTGCCAAGGAAATCCCATTGTTATCACGGATAATTGTTTTAAGCGGGTTGAGTGTAGAAAAGACATAAGCGGCACCAAAAATTTGATTTTCACGCAAGTAAGTTAGTGCACATGTGTAATACTTGTTTGCAGAAAAACCATTAGCCTTCTGGTTTGATTGCTGTTGCATCGCTCTCATGAGCATATACCTGCTCCACATATTCGATTCAGAGGTCCTTCGCGGAAAGAAAGTCGCGCAGAAACGGTATCAAACATTGGGACCCCTGCAATGACAGCACCTGGGTACTGTCATCGGCACCCTGGTTCCACCAAGGCGCCGTTTCATTGTAGCATTGGCAACGACTCCAACGAATGGTTGAGCTGCCCACCGAGGTACTGTCATCGAAGGTGTCTTCTGAAAGGATGATACAGTTCCACCAGGACTTTGTTTTCACGAAGGACATCTCGCTCGAATACGTGGAACAGCTAGATGCTCATGAGAGATGTACTTCAGCTTCGCGTGAAGTGACCATAGCTAACAGGATTTTTGTAAAACAAGTACTATGCAGTTGCCCTAACTTACCTGCGTGCAAATATGTTTTTTTAATATCGCCTGTGCATGTTTTCTTTTCAATCCACCTAAATATAATTTCGGTTATAACAATAGGATCTCCGTGGCACAAGTATATCATTATAAATGGACTGCTTATGGTATCAGATGGTAAAACACCGGCTTATAGTAGTGTCCTGGGTAGCTTTCAGAAAACTAGGAGTACCCTTTAACGTAAGGTAGATTATCTGGAAAGTCTTTCAAGAAGACCACACTTGATCATTTGGGGTGTAAGTGCAAGTGATAACAAAAGTGATGACTCCTTTGAACAAGTTATAAATAAAACAATTGTCAAAACATTCTGAAAATGAAGCCCGCTACCTTAGAAATAATTTACAGACTTGGAAAGCCTGCAGTCGATAAAAAACAGATAATAATGAAACCTGCCGACTATTGAGGTTAAGCTATGGTTCTGGAAAAATGCTGCAGTTAGAAAGGAACGAATTGTTTCTGAAGTGAAGATTTTTCAGTCTGTATTTCAGACATAAAAAAGAAACTCTAGAGCTATGAGAAAACAATAAATGAGGCAGAAAAAGTATTTCTTTAACCTGCTTAAGTTGGAAATAAATGGTGTGCCGTATTGCTCAGATTAGAGTCAATAGAGTGTGGTACCTCTAAAGAGGCAATGAGGCAACCCTAGCTCGAAAAAAAGCAAACAAAAACAGTAAGACTAAACGAAGCAACAAGGACCAAAACAAACTATCAAACATGTTTCGTAAATTTAAATGCACGTAGTATAAAGTCGAGAGGGCATTTGATTCATAAGAAATATCAGCCGTCATGCAGACACTGCGGAATCAGGGCGTAGATAAAGTATATGTAAACATTATGGAACAAATCTACAAGGAATCAACTGCTACCATAGTGCTTCATAAAGAAAGCAACAGAATACCAATCAAGAAGGGTGTAAGGCAGGGGGACACTATCTCCCCAATGCTATTTACCGCGTGCTTACAGGAGGTTTTCAGAAGCCTAGAATGGGAACAGTTAGGGATAAGAGTTAATAGAGAGTACCTTAGTAACCTGCGCTTCGCCGATGACATTGCATTGCTGAGTAACTCAGAGGACGAATTTCAACTCATGATTACGAAGTTAGACAAGGTGAGCAGAAAGGTGGGTCTTGAAATTATTCTGCAGAAAAGAAAAGTAATGTACATCAACCTCGGAAAAGAGCAGCGCTTAAAGATAGGTAATAGTGCACTTCAAATTGTAAAAGACTATGTCTACTTTGGGCAGGTAATAACCGTGGAGTAAAACCACGGTATTGAAGTAACTAGAAGAATAAGAATGGGGTGGAGCACACTTAGCAAGCACTCTCAAATTATGACAGGTAGATTGCCACTATCCCTCAAGAGGAAGGTATATAACAGCTGTATCTTGCTGGTACTTAGCTATGGAGCAGTAACCTGGAGACTTACAAAGAGGGTTCAGCTTAAATTGAGGACGACGCAGCGAGCGATGGAAATAAAAATGGTAGGTGTAACCTTAAGAGACAAGAAGAGAGCAGAGTGAATTAGGGAACAAACGGGAGTTAAGGATATCATAGTTGAAATCAAGAAGAGGAAATGGACATAAGCCGGGCATGTAGCACGTAGACGGGATAACCACTGGTCATTAAGGATAACTAACTGGATTCCCAGAGAAGGCAAGTGGGTTAGGGGGAGACAGAAGGTTAGGTGGGCAGATGAGATTAAGAAGTTTGCGGGTATAAACTGGCAGCAGCAAGCACAGGACCAGGTTAACTGGCGGAACATGGGAGAGGCCTTTGTCCTGCAGTGTCCTGCAGTGTCCTGTAGTAATGCTGATGATGATAATGATGATGAGTATAAAGTAGATTCTCTAAATAGGTGTTAATTAGTTTGAGCCAGGTGTTGTTGCTGCTACAGCGACGTGGGTGACAAAAGATGTCATGGACGTTGACGCAGCTGTTGGGATCAATAATTTGTACTACGCGACTGGAAAAAAGGCTTATCTGCGTATATTATATAATGGGGTAAGTTGCTGATGATCACTAAATCACTTATATAGATGTTGAGCAGTACGGGTCCCAATATGCTTCCTTGAGGAACACCAGCTGCTACCTCTAGGGGGTCTGAGTATTCACCTGAGATGCAAACGTATTGTTTTCTGCTCATTAGGTAAGACCTGAAAAGATCCAGTGTTAATCCACAAAATTCACGCATTTTAGCAAAGTAACGTGGTTGTTCATGTCAAAGGCTTTGTAAAATTCAATAAATACACCTAATGTTAATTTTAGATCTTCAAAGCTATTCAAAATAAGTCCTTCTCTGTGAATAGAGACAACTCTGTTGAGAGGCCCTTACGGAACCCGAATTTGTATGGAGATGACGGCTGATATTTATCACAAAACGACACAACTCTTTTACAAATAACCTTTTCCAGGTCTTTTGAAATGACAAGGAGCAGTGATACCAGCCTATAATTCGACATATCATTTGGGTCACCTGATTTCAACAAAGCAGTTATCTTTCCCTGCTCTATTTTTGTCGGTAACACACCAGTAGGCTAACAAACATTAAATACGGGCGCAAGAACATATTTATTTATTCTTTTATTTATTTAAATATTTATGAGTTTATTGATACTGTAGTCTCAAGCAGAGACTATAGCAGGTGTAATACGTTGATACTTGCTATTGAAAAAGAGGCACAATAGTTTTCAAAGAAAACACAAGAAGTGAATTATACAATGCAAACAGATAAAACAATAGGGTTAAGAAAGTGAACAAGAACGCAGCGGAATTTACCATCTAATAGTAATTGTAAAAGGCAATACAAGAACAAGCTCAATAAACACAAAAAAGAATACTATTTCAAGGAGAAAATTTATTATGTTGAACAGGATAATGCAATAAATTTGAACGCATAATAGAAAAGTAAAATAAACGGTGCTAACGAGCTACTACGAATATTTTTCAAACAGAGAAAGCGTGGGCTGTGTTACCATATTGTTGGGAAGGTTATTTCAATCAACAATAGTTCTAGAGAAAACTGAGTAATTAAAGCAGTTATTTCGTGGAAGTAAAGGGGTTATCGTGAAAGAATGTCTTTGCCTGCTTTCGTAACCCTGAAAATAACTGATAATGGGAGAGGAGTCTATGTTGTAATACCCTTAAACTATTTGGTAAAGTAATTTTAGCCGGCAAATTCTACCCCTAAGGCTTACTGAGGGCAACCTAGATCATTTGATAAGTTCAGTGATTGATGAACGACCATATGAGTTGTATACGTACCGAACTACTTTTTTTTATTCTTTTCAGCTCACTGATATTTGTTTTGGTGTATGGGTCCCAAATTGGCACAACATATTCAAGCATAGGAGATGTAATGAACTGCTACGCAAGGAAACGAACGGAAGGAGTTGATGATTTGAAGGATAATCCTAAAAAGAATAATTTCCGCAATGCCTTATTTGTAACAACATCTATATGTTTCGACTATGATAAATTACTTGTGAACCAAAGACCCAAGTTTTTACACTTATTGACCTCCGAGAGGGTGTTTCCGTTTGCCCCATGAGGAATGAAAAAAGTGGTTTCTTTTTGTGGGTTATTCGCACAAAGACCGTCTTGTCGTAAATAACAGTCGTTTGCCACTGATCACACCATGTTATGATTATTTGAAAGTTTTCATTTAATTTATTCTGATCCTCGATTGACCCAAGTGTTTCCTAAATCACGCAGCCATCTGCATAGAGTTTAATCTTAACATTAATATCAGTGGTGATGTCATTTATAAACATCAAGAATAATAGAGGCCCAAGCACGGACCCCTGAGGTACACCAGAAACAACGTCAACTCGACCTGAGCACGTGTCATTTACAGAAACGTATTGGTAACGGTTCATCAGGTAAGCAGTAATTCATGCTAGTAAAGTATCATTTGTTATAATAAAACGTATAGTTTGTTAAGTAATTTATTATGTGATACTTTATTGAAAGCCTTACTGAAACTCATGTATATAGCGTCTGTCTGATATCCTTTATTTATAACTTCGGCAAAATCATGCATAATTTTGACTAATTGTCTACTTGTAGAATACCCACGTCTAAAGCATCTGTTAAAACTTTATACTTTTTGAGAAATTCCACTATACGTTTATAAACTCTGTGCTCGAAGATTTTACAAGAAGTTCATGTCATTGAAATGGGCCGATAATTTGCGATGTTGCATTTATCACCAGATTTAAAGAGTGGATTGATCCTCGCAGTTTTCCAGTCCTCCGGCAACGAACTGTCAGTGAAAGATTTTTTTGAAAAATACGAGTGAATACTTCGCACATCCTTCTGTATATCTTTTTAAGAAGGCGTTTGGGAAATCGTCTGGGCCAGGGGATTTATAACATCTACGTTAATCACAAGGCCTAACAATTCGGTTAATCAGTGAAACCAAATAATAGAAAGTCTAGTGCGGGTTTATTATGTAGACCATCAATGTTCCTTGCCTTACTGTTCGTTAAAGATATGAAAGCAGAGAAAACTTCTTCAACTGTTGTGGGCTGAATAAACGTTATTTTAGCTGGGTGCTCCAATGTGATTGAGAGCGTCTGTACTGTGATCACTAATTTCTAAAGTTGTAACTTGTTGATTGAACTGGTGTCCCAATTCAACACCCTTTAGCTACTTCCTATTCTCACTAACTTCAAGCTTGTCACTGCTTTCGCTTCGATATAAGAGTTTATTAGGTGGCCGCCACACTCAATCGCCCTTGAAATGCGTATGATTAAACAGTTTTTCTATGTATGCCTTTTTTGAAACTCGAAAAAACTTAGTTACGAGGCTACAGTATTTTTTTAAAGCAGAAAGATTAACGCATTGGTGAAAAGTATGAAATGAGAATTTAAGGCAAGAATAAAGGGCTACTTTACTGAGACTTTTGCATACTTCTTGAAAACTACTACAGAAGCTTTGAAATTAGCTGAACTCAAATGACCATGACAGCCCCGCCACAACTAGTGGTGATGAAAACTCGGCGAATTCTGTTAAAAGGTAGTTCAAGCCAGTGTTTTTCGGTAGTTTTCATCAATAATGAAAAACTACCGAATGTAAAATTATGTAACCGAAAACCTATCGAGTAACTTAATTTAACCGAAAGAGGCCTGTTACATTTACTGTTAAGTAGTTATACAGGGAAAGCGATTAGACCTGGTAACATACCGAAAACGTTGTTTGAGAGATAACTTCAGCGAAATGCTAAACACCGGTGTCATATTTTTAAAGGAGTAGTGACGCAAAATTTTAAACTTAAAATTTCATTTCATTTCCTTTTACTACATTAAAAGCCAACAGGGGCATTACAGGTGTGGTAGGTTTACATATGTTCTTTATACATTGTTCAAAATAACGTTTGAATAAGCATTTTTAAACACGGCATGGATGTATGCGTGCATGATTCTGTGATATACACAAGCAGTCGGAATGGTGAAAGCGGCATCAGATTTTTATTCTGAAAAATGATGCGATACCTTTTGTGCAAATGCGGGTGCGCTGGTTAAAGTGGCAATTTGGTGAGGCAGGTTGTTCCATGTCTGCGGCTGTGCGAAAAAAAAGTAAACATAATTATTCCATCCTTCTCCTAATGAACTGGAAAACCATATTTCACGATGATAAATAAAGTGAACGTTCTTAGTAATTTTTTCTTAGTAGTGTTCTGGCCAAAACTCTCTTGAATCGTTAGTCTGCCTTGTAAGACTGCCAATAACCCTATACCTGAGGTTGTATGTGGTGTAGATGGTTCGTGTAAAAAATAAACGCGGAGGCGGCCCACTTATTTTATGTGTCCAGTTCAATGTGACGTTCTGCCAGCGGGAATAATGAACGGTGGTTGATTAGGTGAACAATGATAAAGCCGATGAAAAAGACATAGCGATGATACACGGTGACGAGAAGCTAGGATCGGCAGACCTAAGTGCTTTCGCAATGAGAACACGCTGACATGATATGAATATTGGGCGTGTATGAAGCTTACACCACGGCTTTGGGTGGTTTTGAGAGTGTTGCTTAAATATGTTTGGTGCGGGCTCCACACTACGCTTGCGTATTCGAGTTTAGAGTGGATCATGGTTTGGTAGGCCAGTAATCTGACATGCTTTCGAACTTGTTTTAAGTGTCGTTTGAGGAAACGAAGTGCCTTACTAGAAGATGAGAAGACGTTATTAATATGTGAGTTCCAAGCTAAATCATTAGTTAGTGTAACACCAAGGTATTTGCATGAGGGCGAAGCTTATAACGACATGGTATTGATTGAATATGCATAGAACAAAGAGTTACGTTGGCAGGAGAATGCCACAACTTTGCGTTTATAGGGGTTGGTGTCATTAGCCAACAGTCACGCTATTGTTGCATACGGTTAATAATTGCCTGAAAAAATTTCGTGTGATGTATCGATAATGGTTCTGTAAATGACGAAATCAACTTTAAAAGTGTATATATCACAGGTTATATGAACGGGTAGATCGGCAATATATATAAAAAAGAGGAGAGGCCCGAGAATGTATCCTTGAGGAACTCCGGAAGTTACTCGCAGGGAATCAGAGGTGCTAGTGTTAATAAAAACGAACTATGAACGAATATTAAGGAATGATTTGACTTATCGTACAATGGCGAGGTGCAACCTTGCCAAAGGTAGTTTTAGTAGCAATCGTTGATGGGGTACCTTATCGAATACTTTCGCCAAGTCTAAAAATTATATATTGCGCGCCTGTCTGTAGGTTAGCATCAAGATTAGTGTGAAAATCATGCAGAAACGCTGCCAGTTGCTTTTCGCAAGAAAGCCCTTTGTGAAATCCGTGCTGTGCAGGATGAAAAAAATCTAGTCGAGTCTAAAAACTTTATGTTTTCTGTTTTATAGAGCAACATGTTCCTTGACTTTGTCAGGTACGCTTTTAAATGAGATGAAGCGATAGTTAAGTGGGTAATTCTAGCTTCCTCATTCATAGCCTGGAACAACCCTTGCCACCGTCCAATCATTAGGTATGATGCCTGTGGAAAGTGACTGAGAAAAAAGTAGATGCACTCATCTGCTCAGATTTTGGTGCACGTCATAAAACCCCAAGAGGTCAAAATTTCCGGATACCTTTACTACAGCGTCTCTCATAATAATATAGTGGTTTTGGGAGGCTAAACCACCCATATCAATCATCAAAGCAAAACAGTAGACAAAAATTGGCAGCACTGACATCTTTAGTGATTTTAACACTTTTGAGTTCATGTTATTGACTCTGGCTGAAGATGATAGTTTAAAATTGTCAATCAAAGAGGAAGTTCCATCGACATGAAAATTTATTGCTCACCTGGTACTATAGGTGTGCTCGTCACTGTAGAAGGGAGTGGTAAGCTGGATTTTTTGGTGAAAACCGACGCAAAAGCTGCGTTGAAATTGTTAGCGCACTCTATAGTGTGCGCTATACGTCGTCGACCGTTTCACCATCTTCGTTAAAGCGCGTGCTGCTGTTACGTTTATTCGGTTGCTTGGCATGCATGAGTTTTTTTTAGCCACGTAATAATGGCAGTCGTTGCGTAGAAATCATTTTTTTGGGCGAAAAGAGCATCTAAAGGGTCAACGGTGCGTTATCGGCAATGAGCTATCGACATTATTTTGACGTGTTCAGCGAGAACCTAGGCCACACCTCAAGGCCGTTTCACATGTGACACAAAAAGTAGTGATTTTCAGGCTGCGAACTCGCTCGCAGAGAAAAAAAAGGGAGTTTGCTCCCGCCACATCAGTCCGTGGTGAGCTCCCAACAAGCTGGAAATTTTTGCTCTGATCGGAGCTGCGGGAGCGATTACCGGACGGGATTCAGTCCAATAGCGCCGGGCTGGCTGAGCCGTTGAAATAGAGTAGACGTGTTTGTTTGTCAATGGCCGATGCTGTGCATTTTAAAATGAATTCAGTTTTGAAAGTGTTCCTAAATAATGAAGCAAGTGGGCCCTTCGTTAGCGTTCACGGAAACTTCATAATATCATAAGCACAGATCACTGCATTACATTCGCGTCCACTACGAAGAATAGGGCCAAGAACTCACCAGTCGAGTCGCATAGTAAAAATCATGGAGCATTTGCAGCACCTGTGAAACGAAACCCACATTACTGGCGGTAGCGAACGGAGCGAATAGAGCGAACGTAACGGTTTTGTTTTCGCTGCAATCGAGGCATGTGAAGCAGCCTTCAGCTGCTGAGTGATTAAGAGTGAAGGAGCCAGGACGTTGAGAAATTTAGTGTTATCATGCGGTGTCCACATGTGGTACCGTCAGGCGGCGACGCATGGCTGCATGGCGGGTTGCGTGCAGCACGTTTGCATGAATCCCGCGTTTTTGTTGTGTCGGTTCGGATAATTTGACGAGGAGCTGTGAGCAGGTGATGGAAACTTTCTACACCTCGCATGTATGTACTCCCGCATGCCGATACGCAGAGGCAGCGCCGATTTCACCACTGACGGCTGCCGGGCACCCTGCTATAGAAAGAAATCACAAACAGTACATTGCTTTCATTACATCACTAATGAGGTTTCCAAATAGAGGGAAAGGACGAAAAATTAAGAGGAGGAGGGTGCCATGGAAGCCCTTCGTACCCACTTTGCATGCAAACGGAAGGCACTTGTGCGTTCTTTCAGGTCAGCTGGCTACATGCGCGATCTGGTCATTCATTTAAAATGTTTTCTCAGTGTCTTCTGAGGTGGCGAAGGTGAAGCTGACTGATTTCTTGATCAGACTATACTCGATGGGCTCAAATAAAATGGGCTTTATGTTGCGCGTATTGTACGAAAAAAAAAGACAAAGATATACACGTATTGGGAAAGTGGCAGTCTATAAAAGCCACTTAAATGTACAACTGAACAAAGGATGTAATGAGCAAAAATTGAACCCAGAATATACGAACCTCTGCAAATATTATAAATGATCACGAGTACGACACGTCGCATTTAACCCAGTCGCGTTTGTTATGGCGGCGCACGTAGTTTTATTACAGGAATTCAGTTGAAGTTTAGAGGCACGAAAATGCTTGAAGTGATCAGCAGCTTTTCAAGAGAGAACATCACTGAAAATAGTGTTTTCGCAAGTTGACTTCACCTCATCAAGGCAAAGCTCTTGCCCTGACAAGGACATGTTTCCTTGTCAAAACGTTTGCTCCAGTGACATTCGATGTAATGATCTTTTGAAGCATTCAGCTTATCCCATGTATTTGACTGACAGAAGTGAAAACTCAAACGGCAGCTTCATGAATTTCACAAACAGAAAAGAGGCTATAATTTTTTGATTACATTTAGGCTACATAACCAAAAGCAAGATAAGCGAGAACTATTCAGCCGAGCCGACACGACTTCTCAAAAGTGCTTATTTGGGCCGGTTCGTACGTAATCAACGAAGCGTTTCGTCCGTCTCTGTCACGACCCTGTGTCACGCGCTGTTTTTCTCCACGTTGACAATATTTCAACCGTTCTATCAAACGCATTTTGCCGACATCAACTTGGCCGCCATCTTGACCAATACTTCTAGCGACACTGCACTACTGCCAGTACAGCGGAGCTTGCAGAGAAAAGGGTTTACTGATGTACTCACGCAAAATCAATACCTGCTAAACAATGGGTTCAAATTCTCACCCATTGCTACTAGGAAACCTCGAAAACATTCGTGGATCTCGAAATCCCGGCGTTAAAACACTGTAGAGCCGCGCAAAACATGTGAAGCCCTGATTTAGCCATCTTCGTATAATGCATGGTTGACCTGATCCACCAGGCCTACTGCGGCTTCCGTTCGCTACACGCTACAATAAATGCCTTATCTTGACCGTCTTTATACTTGACACGCTAAACGAGCGAAACAACAGAGCGCGATCCTACACCGGAACATGTCATATCACTCAGGAACTGCAAGGGGATATGGAGGAAAGTGCTGAACAGAGGTCTTCCCGCGATTCGCCCGATTGAAATTTATTTATTTATTTATTTATTTAGGACATACTGCAAGCCCATTGAAGGGCCCAAGCAGGAGGGGCATCACGAGAAAAACAAAATTTAGGGACAATACACATGATACACTGATTAAAATAGTTTGAACAAATACAGGAATGCATCAAAGTTACAAAAGTCCGCAATACACGTGGTACACTGTTGTAAATATATTGTACACATACACAAGAGTACATCGAAGTTGCAAAACAAAGCAATCAGAATTCCAAATGTTCAAAGGAGTGAATATTGGTCACAGCCGATTCAGTTAGTTTATTCCAATCTGTAATAGTACGCGGAAAAAAGGAAAACTTAAAAATATTAGTTCGAGCGCTGTACGGAGTCAGAGATTCGAGGTGTCTATGCCGTGTTTGTCGGGAAGTGAGTGGCTGAAGGAATTCCTTGGGTTTAAGTGAAAGTTTGTTATTTTTAAGCAAGAATAGAAATTTTAACCTTAGAATTGAAGTGTTGGAATGCCATGCTCTTCCATTAATCTTGTCGGCGAGTCACTGGGACGATAGCTTGAAAAAATGAATCAAACGGATTTACGCTGTATCATTTCAAGAGCATTAATATTACTTTTTGTGTGAGGATCCCAGACAGTGCAGGCGTATTCCAGTCGCGGTCTAATTATGGATGTATAGGCGAGTAGCTTAACGTTTGTTGGGGCCTTTCTAAGCTTATGTTTAAGGAAGCAAAGTTTTCGGAATGAAGCTGCACATGTGTTTGTTACGTGTTTGTTCCAGCTTAAGTTATTTTTTATAGTGACGCCAAGATATTTATATTCTGATACTTGTTCTAACGGTTGTGACGGAAGATTGTAAGGGAAGGACAGCTTATTCTTTTTGTTAGTTATGTTCATAAAAACGGATTTTTTGGCATTGAGCTTCATTCCCCATTTTTCGCACCACGCCTGAACATAATTAAGGTTTGTGTTTAGCATATTTGGTCTTCAGGGCATGTTATTTTGTTGTATAGAATACAGTCATCGGCAAATAATTTACTTTTCACGGGATCACTAATAAGGGATACAAGATCGTTAATATAAATTAGAAGTAATAATGGGCCTAATACGCTGCCTTGTGGAACACCCGAAAGAACAGGAAGCCAAGTAGAGGAATGATCATCGATGCAAACATATTGGAAGCGGTTCGACAAGTAGGAAGAGATCCAACTGGTTACAAAAGCTGGAAGACCTATCACTTTTAACTTGTGCATTAAATGAACATGGGAAACTAAATCAAAGGCTTTTTGGAAGTCTAGAAAAATAACATCAACTTGACCAGTTTTATCAAGAACGCTAGCAAAGTCATGAACAATAGAAGTGAGTTGCGTGACCGTGGAAAATCCTTTTCTGAAGCCGTGTTGACAGTCAGATAATAAGTTGTTTCTGTTTAAAAAATTTATAATGTAGTCGGCTATAATGTGTTCTAGAAGTTTACAACAAGAAGAAGTCAGAGAGATTGGACGGTAATTAGTAAACAGCGTCTCGTCGCCTTTTTTAAATACTGGAACTATGCGGGCTAATTTCCAATCCTCAGGTACAACACCAGACAAAAGAGATGCTCGAAAAATGATTACTAAAAATTGGGATATGATTTCAGCATAGCAGCGCAAAAAATATTCGGAATGCCATCAGGACCGGTTGACGTTTTCGTTTTGAGGTTCAACAACATGGAAAATACGCCTTATAAAAATAAGGAATAAAAAGACATGTGAAGAAGAACTGATGACTTCTTTACAGTTAATTCAAGATTCTTTATGAGTAAAAACTGGTGAACGGCAACAAATGCGAACATCCACGTTCACCTCACTTCGTTCAACAAGATCTCAGGATGCCCGGCAACCCCTAAGAGCGCACATGTTTCCTCAAACCGAAGCTATAGCGCTGAGTTTCGGGGCCTGTCATGAGTAGAAATGTGACTATTTGAAGCTACGGTCATCGCGAACAAGTAATACGCACGCAGCGTCCGTAGGCATTCGGCAGCAGTGGCAGCGTTCTAGGCACAATCTGAACAATTTCTTCTGCGTTTTGCAGTTTTGCCGTGCAGCTGGGAGCAACTGAAACCACTGCGCATCACCACACACGTGCCATTAATATCGACTGCCTCACAGAAGCAAGCACAATCTGCAGAACACCAGGAGCCGACTGATTTCCAGGACCGTGTGATCTCCGGGACCACGTGGCCATCTGCATAGATAAAGACTGCCCCTTCACCGAGGATTGCATTCGGCAGCAGTGGCGGCGTTCTAGGCACACGCTGTACAATTTCTTCTGCGTTTTGCAGGTTAGTGGCGCTCTTCTTAAAGCATAAAATTGGTTCTAGTCTTGAATAGCTGCCACTGCTGCCCGGTGTTTAGTATATGTGATTTTTTTTGTGATTTTCTTCGTGTTGTCGGTAGCTAACATGAATAAGGAAGTTTCGAGACTGATCCATGATTGCAAAGATGTAATCAGAAATGAGTGGAAGCAAATGAAAGAAGCGCTAGAGCGAGGCTTCCGATCAGAAGAAAGAAATCTACGCACTGAAATTGATGAAATGAAGAAGAGCATGGATTTCTTCAGCAAGACCCTAGATGACACCAATGAAAAACTTGTGGCAACTTTAAAGGAAAATAATACGCTCAAGAAAGAAAATGGTGTGCTACAGCACAAAGTTTCTTCTTTGAAAAAGAAACTGGCGGGCTGCAATCAGGCCTCTTGCAGTCTGAGCAGTACTCGCGAAATCGCTATTCGGCAATAAAAGAAATAAACGAAAAACCGAATGAGAACCTAGTTGAAGTACTCCGAAAAATGGAGAGGTAGTTGGCGAGACTATAACCCCTGCGGACATTGACGTTTGCCACAGGGTTCGAACAAAGCAGGTTGGTCAAACCAATATAATTGTTCAATTTCAGCGGAGGGACAAACGCGATCAACTGCTTCAGAAGTCGCGAAAAAAAAGGCTAACAAATGCCTCCCTTGGCCTACCTGCTGAATCTCCTGTGTTCCTAAATGAACGCCTTTACCCTGAAGTGAAGAAAATGCTCGGAGTGGCAATAGTGCGCAAACGAGAACACAGCTGGCAATTTGTGTGGACGAAAAATGGCACTGTTCATGCATGCCGCACGGAGACGTCACCTGTTGTCCGCATAATGCGTGAAAGCGATTTGAACAAGATAACGAACACATAATTCACAGACACTACATTAAACTCATGCCCAGAATAGAGATGGAGCCTTCAGGCTATGTAAGTTCAGGCGACATCATTAGGAAGCACAACATTACCAACAAAGACAAACTGCTAAAAATTATGCATCTAAATGCAAGGTCGCTGTTGAACGAAACGAATGAGGTCACTGTGCTAATCGAGTCATGTCCCCTCAATTTTGAAGTTTTGATGTTTACGGAAACCTGGTATAATGATGACTCAGAGTACTATGCACTTCAAGGATACGAACATTTCAATGTAAATTGCAAGGAGGGCAGAGGTGGCGGCGTTGCGATTTTAACTTCTTTAAATGGTTATAATATGCTTCGAGAATATAGTGTCACTACCGAAGATTAGGAAGTTCTACGCATTAAAAAAGAAAAGACAGTATTTGCGGTCATATATTGACCCGCTAATGCCAGCTCCTCTGCCTTCTTTCAGTTTTTAGAGAATCTGCTGTTATTTGTAAACGAAAATGGCAACCTACATACACTTAGTGGAGACTTTAATATTGACATGACGACCAGCACAGCAGCTACTACACAGTTTTTGTCAATCCTGGAGTGCTATGACTTTTAAAGTGTAAGCAAAGCACCAACACGTGTAACCGCTACGACGTCTTCGTTACTAGACACTTTCAAAATAAACTCGAATATCGATAATTTAAAATCTGGAATAATCAGCCATTACATCAGTGATCACATGCCCATAAATCTTTTCCTCGAACGAAAGCCTAAAAGAACGTTTACTAGTACTACAACGTACCGCAAAATATCGGCTCAGTCACTTAATAAATTTTGAGAAGCTGTGCGCGAAACAGATTGGACTGGCATATTTTCCATTAGGGATGCCAATGAGTCATATGACAAGTTTAGGAACAAACTGAAAATGCTTTACTTTAAATCGTTTCCAATTCAGCGCTACCGAAATCAAAAGCCATCGCGCAAGGCCTGGATTTCGAAAGAATTCATAAGACAAATCAACAAAAAAGATGAACTTTACCAGTGTTTTGTCGATTTGAAGGACTTGTCAGAGTGGAAAGAATATAAACAACTTGGAATTAAATTGAACAAAGAAAAAGAAAAGGCAAAAAATGACTACTACACGCGTATATTTAAAAATGATTGTATGCGCCGAAATAACAAGGTATGGAAAAAAATAAACGATACACTAAATCGCAGGCCAGCCACTACACGAATAGATACACTGAGTATTGATGGTATTTCTATAGGTGGCACAGAACTTGCGGACCTCTTCAATCATTTCTTTGTGAAAGTGGGATGCGTAGATTACGGCATTCAGCCCACACTGCATAAAACCTCGTTAAGAGAGTCTATATTTCTAAAGCCTACTAACACTTCTGAGATGATTGCAACGTTTTCATGTCAAAAAAATAGGCGCAGTAGGGATATGGACGATTTAGAAATCAGACCAAATAAGTATGCCATAGACCTTCTCGCTCCTGTTATAACGCACATTTTTAACGCATCCTTGTCGACTGGAGTTTTCCCTCGCAATATGCAAGTAGCCCGAGTAATAGTTTCACATAAAGGAATGACAAAAACAATATTGGCAACTATAGACCAGTTTCTATTCTTCCTATATTATTGAAGGGCCTCGAAAAAATTATCAACGTCCGTATCGATAATTTTTCGCAGAAACATAACTCGCTAGCCGAGTGTCAGCACGGTTTTCGAAAAAGACGGTCCACGGAAAGTGTATTAAATATACAAAAGAATCTTATTCTTCAGAACTTTGAAAAAAAGCTTCTAACGTTAGGGTTATACTTAGACTTTAGCAAAGCATTTGATAGAGTCAACCACCAACTGTGTCTTACGAAACTAGAAAGATATGGCTTCCGAGGAATAACACTTGAACTTATCCGATCTTATTTTGAAAGTCGACATCCATTTGTTGAAAAAATAAAAATAGGTCACAAACGAAACCTCTAACAGCTGGTGTGCCTCAAGGTAGCATCCTTCGCCCGATATTTTTTCTTTATTACATTAATGACATCGTAGAAATTAGTGATATGTGTAAGGTTGTCGCTTATGCAGATGACTGCTCAATTTTCTTTACAGGAAAAGAGTTAGAAAAATAATGCCTATAGCTATCACTGTCTGTAACAAAATTCAACGCTGGTCAAAGGCAAACTGCTTGATTCTTGATGAAGCCAAAACCAAACGTGTCATTTTTCGTGCCCAAGGAAGTTCTATACATTACCAGATAACATTGGTCTGGGTCCGTATAAGATTTTCATTACGTCCTCTATGAAAACACTCGAAGTTATATGCACCGAGCATATGTCCTGGAATGCTCATGTTGACAATGTGTGTGTGAAAGTGCGAAAAGTTATTCGTATTTTAAATCGCTATCGAAATACATTGCCCTATAAAATTAAGCGCCTCATTTATCATGCTGTATTTCACTCACACCTCACTTATTGCTCGCTATTATGGGGAAACACCCCCGCACAAAATATTCAGATGATGAAAACACTTCAAAGAAGGCAGTTCGAGCTATTGCGAATGTTTCTTTCTCCAAACATATGGAAGAGCTTTTTCGGCAAATTAAAATAATAAAAGCTGGTGATATTTGGAAACCGAAAACTCTACAATGCTACAAGAGTGCTATGCTAGCAAAGCTAGATCCATTTTTAACCCTCACCGATCTTCAAGAAAACAAAAGTACATATTCATTTCGCCGTCAGGCCCCATGGCAAATTCCTTTTTCTCGTACAAATTATGAACAACAGCGCCTTTGTCCTACACTGCCTTCCCTACTTAATCATTTCAGCGGACAAAGTGTTAATGTGTTACCACTAAACAAAACTAAAATGTTGGACTTATTCCTGTAACGGCTCATCAACATAGGTTTAGAAAAAAATATCCCCCCGGTTGTTGATAGCATGCTGCTGTTATAGTAATTTTGTATGTTATAAAAAAATGTGTTTCTCGGTTGTACTTTGTAGTTGCTGTATAGTTGTTTTTAATTTATACATTTTTCTTCCGTCATCGCAATGTTTATCTTATATTCAGTTGAAATGTTATTATTGCTTTAATGCTTTACACTTTGTAACATGCTTTCTTCTAATGTTTTGAAACAAACTTCACCACTGTCTGCCTGAGGGACCGGAGCTTTGTCAAGCCGAAGAACTATCGGCTTTTTCTCCAGTTCTCCCTTTTTTTCACCTTCGTATGAAATGGTGAAAATAAAATATTTTTTATTTGATTTCTCTTGCGAGCCAGTATGACCCAAGCATACGCCTCCCATTGCCTCAATGTTGCTCAGTCAGGCGTCAAATTCAGAAGCACTGCTCAGAAAGGGATCGAATCGAAAAAGTTTGCCACACCGTGAATCACCGTGATTACATATTGTTCAGTGTTGCTTGTGGATGCTGATGACGGCGCGCACAACAATATGGTTGGCGAACACGTGACTTTACACGTGAGTGTCGATGAGATGAAATGTTAACTGAAATTTGAGCCATCGTTCCGTGTGGCCACGGGGCGGAACCCCAGGATGCGACCACTTGGTAGCGCTGGCAGCGCTGAAAATCGGCTGGCTTCGTAACCGTTTTGAATGGGGTTGAATATTAGTCACACTAATTGATATTACATATAATAATTGCTCTGTCTGTTGTATTATTAGTACCGAGTCATTACCAGCGAATCAATACCTACGCGTTGACGCAATAAAACATGTCATGCGTCAGGTTGACGTCATTGCTCCGTTCATAAATCCTTAATAACACTCTCACTTCCTGCCAATTGGGAAAATGATTAATTATTCATCTGCTTAAATAGCCTTCCACATCAGAGATATATTTCTAAGTCCATTTCCTTAACCACGACCGTATAGAAGCTTCTCGAGCACACAGAACTTCAACACATAAACAAAAACTTCGAAGAAAATTCTATTGTCGCCCTATCAACCTGGGTTTCGTCGTGGTCTATCAACAGTCACACAAGTACTTGAACTGACACGCGACTTATACCATATTCTTAATTATAGCAAACAAACTTCAATTTATTTGACTGCTTTAAGAACAAGGGACTTGTTGCCGAACTAGATGATTGATGCTTAAGGAAAAATTAGACATGGCGCTAAGGGCACGGAGACAAAGTGAAGAAACAAAGTGGCAGACAAACAAAGTGGTCGCAAGCTTTTTATTGTGTGCAACAGCAAAAACTAATCAGGAAGCTTCAATGCACAATATATGAAAGGCCGTACTGCGAAATACATAGAGAACTACTCGAGTGACCGCCTGCAATTTGTGCAAATACATAACGAAAATTTACTTTATGATCTATACAACGGGAGTGTGCTAGAGGGCAGTGTACTGGTTTCCGTGTTATTTCTTTTGAACATTGGTGAGTAACTCTCCAGATTCAATGTTAACATCTGGATATTCGCTGTTAATTGTATCTTGTTCCGACAAATTAATTTCGTTGGTGATCACTTACTAAGTAAGTCTCTAGCGTCTGTATATTTAAGTGTAAGGAGTGGCAGACAACTTTGAATGCAAAAAAAAATCTGTAACGCTGGCTGTTTGAGAAAAAAAAACATAACGTTATTTCACTTATATTATTATTTAAACAGATGACACCTCACCAGTAATGCCAGAAGAAGTCAAAAAAGCTTTGTAGAGCATGCAAAGAGGCAAAGCAGCTGGTGAGGATCAGGTGACATCAGATCTGCTAAAAGATGGAGGACAGATTGTGTTAGAAAAACTAGCCACACTGTTTACGAGGTGTCTTTTGACGAGAAGAGTACCAGACTCTTGGAAGAATGCAAACATCATCTTAGTGCATAAGAAAGGAGATGACAAAATTCTGAGAGTTATAGGCTCATCAGCTTGCTCTCTGTGGTATACAAGCTATTTACAAAGGTAATTGCTAACAGAGTAAAGAAAACATTAGAATTCAATCAAACAAAAGAACAAGCAGGATTTCGAACAGGCTATTCAACAATCGACCGCATTCATACTATCAATCAGGTAATAGATAAATGCTCAGAATATAACCAACCACTATACATAGCCTTCATAGATTACGAGAAGACGTTTGATTCAGTAGAAATATCAGCCGTCATGCAAACACTGCGGAATCAAGGCGTCGGTGAAGTATATATAAATGTCCTGAGAGAAAACTACAGGAGATCAACTGCTAACATAGTGCTTCATAAACAAAGCAACAGAATACCAATCAAGAAGGGTGTAAGGCAGGGGGACACAATCTCCTCAATGGTATTTACCGCGTGCTTATAGGAGGTTTTCTGAAGCCTAGAATGGGGACAGTTAGGAATAAGAGTTAATGGAGAGTACCTTATTACCCTCCGTTTCGACGACGACATTGCATTGCTGAGTAACTCAGGGGACGAATGGCAACTCATGAATACGGAATAGACAAGGAGAGCAGAAATGTGGGTCTTAAAGGTAATCTGCAGAAAAAGAAAGTAATGTACAACAACCTCGGAAGAGAGCAGCGCTTCGAAATAGGTAACAGTGCACTTCAAGTTGTAAAAGATTGATTGATTGATTGATTGATTGATTTGGGGGTTTTAACGTCCCAAAACCACCATATGATTAGGAGAGACGCCGTAGTGGAGGGCTCCGGAAATTTCGACTACCTGGGGTTTTTTAACGTGCACTCAAATCTGAGCACACGGGCCTACAACATTCCCGCCTCCATCTGAAATGCAGCCGCCACAGCCGGATTTCGATCCCGCGACCTGCGGGACAGCAGCTGACTACCTTAGCCATTATACCACTACGGCGGGGACAAGTTGTAAAAGACTATGTCTACTTAGGGCAGGTAATAACCGCGGAGCAGAACCACGAGATTGAAGTAACTAGAAGAATAAGAATAGAGTGGAGCACATTTGGCAAGCACTCTCAAATATGACAGGTAGATTGCCACTGTCCCTCAAGAGGAATGTATATAACAGCTGTATCTTGCCGGTTCTTAGCTACGGAGCAGACACCTTTAGACTTACAAAAAGGGTTCCGCTTAAATTGAGGATGACTCAGCGAGCAATGGAAAGAAAAATGGTAGGTGTAAGCTTAGGATACAAAAAGAGAGCAGAGTGGATTAGGGAACAAACAGGGGTTAAGAATATGATAGTTGAAATCAAGAAGGGAAAATGGACATTGGCTGGGCATGTAGCGCGTACACAGGATAACCGCTGGTCATTAAAGCTAACTAACTGAATTTCTAGACAAGGCAAGCGGGCTAGGGGGAGACAGAAGGTTAGGTGGGCAGATGAGATTAAGAAGTTTGCGGGTATACATAGGCAGCAGCAAGCACAGGACCGGGTTAACTGGCGGAACATGGGAGAGGCCTTTGTCCTGCAGTGTACGTAGCCAGGCTGATGATGATGATGATGATTTTTATTGAAACACCTCTCACTCGCATATTTTATCATAAGTAATTCGGCGTCAGCGGAACGCCTGACCTTCGATGGGAAGCCCATGTTATTATTATATTTTCAAGTGCACTCTGGTGGTTATTTCTTTTTTTGTGGAAAAACGCTTTCATCTGGCGCGCTGCTGGCATACAAGTTGCATTTTAGACCATCGATACCACACGCCAATATTAATATTTCATGGTTTCTGTGTACAAAGAAACTAATTACAAGGATGGAAGGCATATAGAAAAAACAGTGAGGTTTATTTACAATAGACACAACCTAACGGATTCTCTACAAGCAAGGCAAAAATAGCAGTACTATAGTTTTTATTTCACCTAATTCACAGCAGCATAAACATCGACACGCCAAAATTAATTACTTTTATTTGTTTTCCGTTAACACCGTACATACACTTACAAACACTCATTGAATACACCTCCAGTTGAAACTGCTTTCAATATTCCTATTCCCTTCAAACCATAAGAGAATGAATTCAACTTAATCCTTTTTTTACTAACGCTTTATATTTAAACGTGTACTTAGATACGGTAGAGATAAACGTAAATGCTCAACAGTTTCTGTGAACTTTATTGCAGTTTTCTCTGTTTTTGTTTCTTTTTGTGACCTTTTAATTCTTATCCTGACTTTGTTATGTAACCTGACTGCATCATGGGCATCTTGCCATCATAATAGCGGTGATTCCTATCTTCTTGCGCCACATTTTGTAGTCGTATCATGCCCATTGTTACCGCCAGTGTGGATGTACTGACAGCTTGTCGTTTTGCATGCTACAGTTGAATAAATTAAGCTTTTTGTCTGTTTTATGCGTATGCCTTCTCTACAACGTTTTCCTAAAAAAATTAGCATTATTTGTGAATAAATAAACAGATAAAACTAATAGGGGGAACTATTAAAAGCAGACTGTATACATATATGAATTAACAACAGAAGAAGAAAAGCAGTCGATACAATTCGTGTGTTGTGTCTTTTCTACGTGGAGTACCTCGTATCCTTCCGATGTTACTTTTATCCCTGGAATGTGTATCGGCTATAAGCCCAAATTAACCTTTATTGATGAATATAAGAATATATCAAGGGTTGCTATGAGCTTCTTCTTTAGAACAGTGGGGGGGGGGGGGGGGTATGTGTATTACTAAACTAGAAGAAAAAAAATCATGGCAGATCCACGCCGTCAGCGATGATGGGTAGGCGACGCTGTGGGATCATTCGGCGTTATACCGTAAGTCACTTGTGACATTAACCACTTACGCATGTAAAGTAGCGACAAATGCTGTACAGCTATAAACGATCCCTATGGGTCATAAATGTTACGTTGTAATGGGTTGCCAATCACGTTTTGTTTTATTATCACTGCTTTGTGGTATCAAATTGGCCTAAAATTGGCAAAGACGAGGTCTGTGCTTGTTCCCATGGTGGCTGTCTGTTGTTTCCCGTCATTCTAAATTCATCGTAGGGCATACTGAAACGTCATTTATTGCAAAAGCCTGTCGTTGTCTATGATCTTCAGAGTCATGAGCATCATCGTCAGTGTATATAGGGTACTTTGCATGTGCTGAGCCGCAATGGCAGAAAGAGAATGTGCAGAACATGCTTGTTCTTTATTGTCACCGAGTGTTGATGGCTCGAACCTAGGAAGCTTTACCTCTAAACCAATATATAGCGCAGCTGTGAAGCTTTTCGTTTGCCGGCGTGGATTATAGAGAAAACTTTGATTGAGGTCCGAATACTTAGTACAAGCATTCATGGGGACCATATGAATACGTCGCTAATAGGAATGATAAGTGAGAGTGAGGAATTGTGATGTCAGGGTGAGGACGAAATAAGGTAGGAAAAGGAAGAGGATATCATAGCCATGGATGGGAGGGAAAAGAGCACTGCGTAGCCACGTGCAGTAAGGTACAGCAAGGAAGTGGAGAAGAGAAATGAGGTCAAGGTGGCGATAATGCAGGAGACGAGACTTTGAAGCGTATGATAGCAATGTGTAGTACTGGTTGAGTCGGAGTGATGCGAAGGTGCGGAGAAGGGAAAGAAGGGGGGGGGGTAATGGAAATAAATGAGCTAATAGGCGTGCGCAAGGAGGTAATAAAAAATTATGAAACGAGAGATGAGAGTGCATGTTTAGACGGTCTTTGCCGCCATGAGTTCAGTTTTGGTACGACACGTGAATGCGCTAGCCGGTGAAACCCAAACTGCAAACCCTTACCCCCCCCCCCCCCCCTGCCCTCGGTGCTAAACGTCTCGCACGCAAGTTTACCGTGGTAGTACGGAAGCAAGACAGAGAAGCGAGCTAGTTGGTACTGATACTCAATTGTATAAAAGTAGCGTGAAAGGCGAACACAAGAAAGCAAACAACACAAGCACTCTTGTACGGGTATGTCAACGATATCAAAGGGCTAGTCATTTGTCGGTCGTCACTAAGCAATGGCAGCGCTACTCCGAAGAATACAAGACAATCCCAGGATAAGGGTATAAATAGTGCCGTCCTAACGCAACCGCTCAGCTGCCAGTAAGCGTCAGAAAGCGTGCGGTCGAGTCAATAAAGAATACTGGCGAAAACAAAAGAATACATCATCACCCCAGCTCGACGGTATCTTCATATTGTGCATGAATGAAACTGAGCTTAGAGATTTTTTGTTTTAAGCTGGCCTAGCGCATCGAGCGCCTCAATTTAAATGATTACCCTACACAAAATACAAACACAGAAAACAAACATATTCACAGTCCAAGTCTTAGCGTTTTTACGCAAGACTGGTTCTGTTTCTCGCACCATCTCCTTTTGTCATTTATGTCTACTTTCTGCCAGCAATACTCTAACAATATCTTACTATTTTTTACAGTGGACTTTACCAAGGTGTTTGGTTGGGCTGGTTGGTGCTGCATGGTAGACGAAGAAAGTGCTTAACAGCGCAAACGGCAGGAGGGGATAGAAGATACGATATCAGAGCACTGAACTAACAACCAAAGTAAATTGCGATCCAACTGCAATTATTAATGGAGGCGGAAATGTTGTAGGCCCGTGTGCTCAGATTTGGGTGCACGTTGAAGAACCCCAGGTGGTCTAAATTTCCGGAGCCCTCCACTACGGCGTCTCTCATAATCATAGAGTGGTTTTGGGACGTTAAACCCCACATATCAATCAATCAATCAACTGCAATTATTAGGAAAACAGAATGTGCGCATAACCACGCAAGATCAGCAAAATTGGACATACATGTGCCGATTTGTGGAATTCTTGTGAAATTCTTGTTCACAAGTTTTTAGAACGACTGCACTTTTATCTCCTCTCGATCTTTGTACTTCACAAGGACACCTTCTACACTCAACGGGAAAGAGTGTGCATTGGCTCTTGTTTAGATCTGGTTCTTAGTGACCTTTTACTCGCGCGGTATGACAGAAGTATCATGGCTAATCTTCATCAGACAAACAAAGGTAAAGTGTTCCGTTACGTTGACGACTTTTTAGTGTTTTACCTCATCGACCAATTTGACAGTCGACGAACCACCAGTGAGATTTTTTAGGTATTTCGCTATGAAATGAAGCAAATTGAATTAACGTTGGAGCTTATTTCTGATGACAGGCTACGATTTGTAGACTTAGAAATGCTTTTATGGTGGACCATGTCTGTTGACGGTACGAGCCACGCTCAAAGAAAAGCCTTCTTCTTTTTACGTCTGCTCATTCTATGCTAGTAAAGCGTGGCGTCGCTTTTTTTTGCCTAAACGCAGCTGTAACTCGCTCTTCGATTACCAGGTAAAATGTAGTTTTTCTAACCAAGTTCATCGCCTTCAACAAGAAGGTTTTCCTAATCTCCTGCTAACTTCCATCGCCGAGACTCTCCTTACGTGTCTAAGAGTGCTTGATAAGGGACAAAGCAACAGCCTATATACTCAACAAACCACATTCCAGCACGGCTGTTATTCCCTACGTACACGAGGTTTCCCATAGGCTAAAGAAGATTGCTGGCGAAATAGGTGTCCGAGTCGTATTCTGCGCACGCGACAAGCTGGCTGGGTTATGCCGCAGAGTTAATATTAAGGACCTAAGAAAAAAGCATGTGCTAAGAAACACGCTACGTGCTATGTTGAAAGTATTTTAGCGATTGTATACAAGATATTGTTTACATGGTGGCTCTGTTACATTGGCCAAACAGGCCGATGCATTATTCATTGCTTGAGGGAGCACGCTTACTATCTAAAAGGTTCCGTTCCCAGCCACTTGGCGGACCATTGTAAAAAGTGTGGCTGTCAGCCAATTTTTGACAAGTGTGTGATTATGGGGCGATATAAAAATCAGTGCGAGCGCGAGATTAGCGTAGCCTTCCACATTCAACAATTTGGTGCTTCCTGTGTTCGCGTACCTTAAATTTTTCTTCGTGGTTGTGAACTTCGTTATCTAGGGTCCACTGATATGACTGGCTCTTGATAAGGTAGGCCGTTCAGCACATGTATGTCCGATTTTGCTGATGTTGCGTGGTTATGCGCAGATTCTGTTTTCTTATGTATTGCAGTTGGATTGCAATAAACTTTTGTTGTATGTTTTATTGATTTGTGGGGTTTAACGTCCCAAAACCACTATATGATTATGAGAGACGCCGTAGTGGAGGGCTCCGGAAATTTTGACCACCTGGGGTTCTTTAACGTGCACCCAAATCTGAGCACACGGGCCTACAACATTTCCGCCTCCATCGGAAATTTTGTTGTAAGTTTAAAGCTCTGTTCTCGTCTCTTCTATTCCCTCCTGTCGTTTGCGCTGTTAAGCACTTTCTTCGTCTACAGTGGACGTTTTTACCTTTAATTGTTCAAAATGAACAGCGTCATCTATCAACAAGCCTGTTAGGTCAAGCGGCCCTATTTTGCTGGGCGAGAAAATGAAACAAATAGCATATCACTACCCTTCGTGTGGTTGCTTCAGACATTTTTGCCTTGTGCTGCGGTATGTTACCAATGCTTCGTGTGCCACGCAGGCAAAAAGGAGGAAATGATGATGCAAGGAACAAGTTATCACTGATTGTATTCGAATTTTGGTTACCTGAATGAAGAGAAAAAGAAAGAGCACTGTCGCGAAGTGGTTTCGTAAACAAAATCGGTACTGTGCTTTTACTAGTAAACACAAGCCGAAGCGTGCACACGCACTCTTCAACCTAACTAACATCTTATTTCCCCGCGCAATGTAGGTGGCCACCTGCAAAATAAACATGACTGCGAATAGAAATTTTGATATGTGTATTTTCGGAAAACAAACGTCGTGCAAGCGCAAAAGATCATTTGCTTATCGATCTTCATGGTGTACGGAAGTTTACGTATCTGAAAGTGTGTAAGGCCCCGTTTATGGCTTCAGATAAATGACATAATATATTAAAGTAGGTGCCGCCGACCCTGCTGTGCTCATCCAATGAAAATTTTCAGTGCCACCACAGCAGACTACATTGACAAGAAGAGTTCCATGCAAGCTTCGCAAAACCGTGAGTGCCGGCGCGTATTGTTCGCATGCTACATATTCACTTTAGACCACCTTCTTTCTCCCCTTTATTTATCAGTATTGTTATTTTTCTTTATTCAGTGAGGGTGTCCTGCGAGCACAGTGGAGCACTGACGGAGCCAATCTCAATACCGTGTATGCGTCCTGCAATTTGAAAGCACGGAGTGCAGTATTATTAAAAGACGGGAACGGAAAGGCATATATATATATATATATATATATATATATATATATATATATATATATATATATATATATGCAAGAAAGAGACGACGAAACTTTCACGGAAGTGTCTTTACTAAACATGTTCAGCTGGTGGACCAGCCTTCATCAGAGTAATCAAAATGCAGTAAACGTGCATTACTTATCTCTGGCAGCTCCCTAAACGCCCAGTTAAAGCTTGAGCTTAGTATAATAAATGCGAAGCATTTCTTGATGTAATTTGGTGACATTGAGCGTATCTGTCTAGCCACCTACGACAATCAGCTCTCCTGGCCATCTCGATAATAAGATCTATACCAAGATTAGCATTGCATAACATAACTGTACGACGACTACAAGTGACTAGTCATAAAATGAAAATCATGATATATGTAATGAATGGTAAGATTTGAATGTGCCCCGCAGGGGCATCTGTGCAATAAGGCGTTTGATGTGTGGCAAATCCAGGGACCCGAGCCAACGGGGGAGGGGTTTCGATCTCCTCCCACGCGTAGCCGTGCGTGGATTAGCCGTGTCCTGTGAAAAGGGAATCCTGGGGGTTGAGTCAATGCTGGGTGTTTAAAGCATTAAAGCCCCCCCCGCAGAGGCAACATTCCCCTTTGGCCCCAGCTTCACGTAGTCGACACCCTTAGGCTGACGCACCCAGAAGAATGCGGTAGTCGCCTTTTCCATGTCTTTCTATCCCCACATCTTAGTCTTTCTCTCTCACTTTTAATCTTTCATGTCATCTTTATTTCAAATAATATCGAATTTCCTCGCGGTGAGGGTTAATATTGTGTAGGTATACACAATCTTGCGTAAATACGTAAAGTTATAGCGGTGATGCAAGGCTGGAGCCTCCAAATGTTTGTGATTCAACCTTGTAGCATCCTCTTGTTGGGGTCAGTGGTGGGTGGCCCCCATCCCCGGCGAATTAATCACCCTAACCAAACCAAAGCAGAGCATCCCGAAATATCATGTCGCGCACAGAAAAAAACGAAAAAAGAAATTTTGAGCGATTTCATTTTTCATAGTGTAAAGAGGTTTATTAGGCGAACCAAACGAGTAGGTGAAAATTCGAGATAGCGACAGGACGAGGAAGGTGGAGGAGCTCCAGCGCCGATCTCGTGGTGCCTTACTCTGCGATGATGGTTGTTGTTCCTTGTTGTTGTCATCATTCCTTCATTATAATTGCCCCCGTCGAGAAAGATGAAGCCATCCTGGCGATCTAACAGGTGGGAACGAGCGAGTCGAAGTACGGCTTCAAGCGGTTCACGTGAACAATATCGCATCCACGCCGACGATGGTAATCGAGCGGCGTAAGCGGTCCAATAGCGTAATTGACGGGTGATCTGCGCTCTACCACGTGGTATGGACCATGGTAATTTGAAAGTAGCTTGGTAGACAAACCAGGTGCACAGGGTCGTGCATACAGCCATACAAGGGTTCCAGGCGCGAACTTAGTGGCAGGAGGGTGGTCTTCATCGCGGGCCTTTTTCTGGCGTTGCTGGTCAGATGTAGTAAACTGCTTCGCTAGTTGGTGGCATTCTTCGGCGTGACGGGCGGCTTCGGACATGGTCGTGCACTCATATACATCTGGTGCGTATGGCAGCAAAGTATCAATAGTGTGCAATCCGTATAGAAGGAAGAATGGGGAAAATCTGGTGGTGACTTGTGTAGCGGTGTTGTACGCGTAGGTCGCAAACGGGAGAATTGGATCCCAGTTCGTTTGGTCAGATGCTACATCCGTCGTGAGCATGTCACCCAGGGTCCGATTGAACCGCTCAGTCAAGCCATTCGTCTGAGGGTGGTAAGCAGTACTCATCCGGTGTACAATATGGCACTGACGGAGAAGTGCTTGGATTACGTCGGATAGAAATACACGGCCCCGGTATCTGAGGAGCTCACGAGGAGGCCCGTGACGCAACACAAACCAATGGAGGATGAAAGATGCGACGTCCTGAGTGGTCGCCGTAGGAAGAGTAGTGGTTTGGCGTACCATGTCAGGTGATCTACAGCAACGATAGCCCACCGGTTACCTGTTGTGGTCAATGGCAGTGGTCCATAAAGGTCGATTCTGACGCAATCGAATGGGTGGTCGGGGCACGCGAGCGGCTGTAGTGGAGCTGCTCCTAGATTCGTTGGCTGCTTTCGTCGCTGACACTCGTGGCAGCCACGAATAAACTGTCGAACGAAAGTAAACATCCCACGCCAGCAGTACCGCTTCTTTAAACAATCTTAGGCCTTGAAGACACCGGCGTGAGCGCATTGCGGGTCGGAGTGAAATGATGCACAGATTGTAGAGCGTAGCTTTCGGGGATTAGCGAGCAGCCACTTCCAGCCGTCTGGTGAGTAATTGCGTTGGTACAAAGGTCACCCAGAATGGAGAAGTGCGAAGCCTGGCGTCGAATCGCTCGAGTGGTTGGAAGTGTCGGTACCCCAGATAAAACATCCAGAAGCGAAGGTTTTCTTGGATCATCGTGCTGTGCAGAGGACATTGTGTCGATGTCAAGAGCTGACGCGCGTGTTCTATAGAAGATATAGAGGCAGCCTGAGTGGACAGTGGTGATCACGAGAGTGCATCAGCATCGGCATGTAGGCGGCCGGAACGGTACACGACGCGGATGTAATACTCTTGAAGTCGCAGAGCCCGACGAGCAAGGTGACCTGATGGATCCTTCAGCGACGACAACCAACATAAGGCATGATGGTCTGTAACTACAGCAAAGGTGCGGCCATATAAGTATGGGCGAAACTTCACAATCGCCAGAGTTATGGCTAAGCACTCTTTTTCGGTAACGCTGAAGTTTACCTCAGCCTTGTTGAGCATTCTGCTGGCGTAGGCGACGACATACTCAGGGGATCCAGGCTTGCGTTGAGCGATAACTGCACCGAGACCGACACCACTGGCGTCTGTATGGATCTCAGTTGCAGCCGTGGGATCATAGCGGCGCAATATAGGTGGTGATGTCAGGAGACTGCGAAGAATGGTAAATGCGTGATCACACTCGGTAGACCATGACGAGATGCTGTTGGAACTGCTTAAAAGGTGGGTCAAAAGGGCCATTAAGGAGGCAAAGTTGCGCACAAACCAACGAAAGTAGGAGCACAATCCTACGAAGCTGAGTAACTGTTCTACAGTCGTTGGTTTGAAAAATTCAACGACAGCGCGTAGTTTAGCCAAGTCGGGAAGATCACCATCCTTTGATACGATGTGACCGAGAACGGTGAGCTTCCGAGCAGCGAAGTGGCATTTCTTGAGATTTAGTTGGAGCTGTGCATTCTTCAGAATCGTCAGGACATGTTTCAGGCGTACAAGAAATGTTGTGCAAAGACGAATGGGTGCAAAGACGACGATATCGTCGAGGCAGCAGAGGCATACGTTGCATTTCAAACCCCGCAGAACTGAGTCCATCATGCGCTCGAATGTGGCTGGTGCATTGAAGAGGCCGAAGGGCATGACATTGAAATCATATAGCCCGTCCAGTGTCACGAAGACTGTTTTTGGACGATCGGCATCTGTTAAGGGCACCTGCCAATACCATCTAATGATGAAAAAAACTCGGCACCTTGTAAGCAATCATCGGCGTCGTCAATCCTGGGCAAAGGGTATACGTCTTTGCGAGAGATCTTATTTAGGCGCCTGTAATCAACGCAGAAGCGAATTGTACCATCTTTCTTCTTAACAAGAGCGGCATGTAATGCCCATAGACTTTGGGAAGGTCGAATAACGTCGCGCTTGAGCATATCGTCAACCTGTTTGGTGATAACATGACGTTCTGTGGCGGAAACACGGTACGGTCGCTGTAGTACTCGTGCGTTGGAACCTGTGTCGATGCAGCGAAAAAACTGGGCGTTCGGCCAAGGGTAGGTTGAGCGACGTCAATTGATTCACGAAACTGGTAGAGCAGCTGAAGAAGCTCAGAACGTTCAGATTTTGATAGTCCGTCCACGATCGATGTATCGAAAAGCTCAGAAGGTGGTAGAGTGGAAGAGCTAGGGGCACTGATGGCGTTGTAGTCACCGGAACAATCTGACGGCATGGTAAAAATTTGTTCTTTATCAATGCATGTGTCCAACAGATTCACTTTGAAACAGTTCGACGAGATACGGAAGGGGATTGATGAGGCAAAGAGCACTGTTTCCTTCAGAAATGGAGAGGGTTGAATAAGGTAGAAGAAGTGATCTTCGACTAAGGAAGAGGCTTGATGGTTTAAAGCATGCAGCTTCGTCCCTAATGCCGTCACAGAACACGGGGAGCAACACAGCTGCTGTCGGAGGAATTTCAGTGCCTTCTTTGACGACGAGTTTGTGTACGGTGGGCTGAATGCGGCTGGTCGGTTGATCGTAAAACGGGAAGAGTTCAAGTTCCGATCTTGCACAATCTATAATGGCGTTATTACGCGATAAAAAATCCCATCGAAGTATGATGTCATGTGAGCATGACGAAAGAACAATTAACTGAACATTGTAGTGGTCCTTCAGGATCATCAGTTCGACAGTACAGGCGGCTACAGGCTGAACCTACATTCGCAGTTCCATTCGCAGTTTGCAAAGACATCATATCAAGACGCGTCGTCACTTTTCGGAGCTTGCGGCAAAGTTTAGCGTCTGTTACGGAAACGGCCGCACCGGTATCCACTAGAACATATGCTCGAGTACCTACTACGAAAACTTCGACAATATTTGAGGGCAATGTCCGAGGATTTGAGCATTTCGAAAGCGCAGTTCTTGCCTCCTGAACTGCGGCGATTTGTTTCCCTCGTGTTCAGAAGCTGGCCGTCGACGCATGGGTGACAGGGATCAACGACGGGGTGAAGGTGAGCGACCAGACATAGTACGCGGACATTCCCGTGACGACAAGCTTAGCTGAGGATCCGAATTTTCCAGACGAGATGGAGGAAGGTCCATGAAGCTGTTCTGTGTCCGAGCGTCTGTGTATCCCGGCACGCGACGACGGCAGTATCGGGCGATATGGCCAGGACCGCCACATGCCAAACAGATGCGCCGGTTATCGCGCGTTCTCCAAGTATTGGCGACGAAGGGAACAGCCCATGCGGCAGACGGTTGTGTTGAGTCTGTGCTAGCAACGGGAGGAACCCAGGCGGTGGACGTCTGTGACGGGGCTGAGGTATACGGCAGTCCCTCGAACAGCGGGGGGTGGTGTAGCTACCGACGCTTTGTGCTTCAGCGTAAATAAGAGGTGCGGTGATGGGGGGCTGCTGCAAGGGCGCCGGCATAGCCTCGGAAATCTGCTCCTGTGCCACATGTTGGAGCATGGGAGCCAATGGGGGTGGGTGTCGCAGTGGCTGTAGCTGCGAGAGCTCCTGGCGTTGACCAAAAGGCAGCAGAGAAAGCCGCCGAGCCACTTCCTCTCACACGAAGCTTTTAATTTGTGCGAGAAGGTTTGTCTGGTCAGTCATGACGTCCAGTGTGGTCACTGGTTGGATTGTCTGAAATAAGCGTCACGTCTGGGCTCATTGTCTCCGCAATTCATCCCCGTCTTTTCGCCGTCTTTTCGCGCCGTCTTTTCTTTCTGTTCTACTCCTTCCCTGTCCTGTATTTTTTTCTGGTGTTGCGCTGTAAGAAAGTTCACGATGGATCCTAACCAACTGGCCAAACTTACCGCCTTACTACATTCATCATAGCTTTGACACAAAGTCACTACTTCGGCCACACTGCTAGGAGACTTCGCGAGAAACATCTGGAAAACGTCCTTGTCAACGCCCTTCATAATGTGCTCTATCTTCGCACTCTCGCTCATGAAAGCATCAACGCGCCGGCAGAGACCGATCACATTTTCTATGTATGAAGTGAATGCTTCACCGGGCTCTTGTGCCCGTGTGTGCAGACGTTGTTCAGCGCGTAGCTTCCGTAAAGCAGGGCGACCAAATACGGCACATATCCCCTCCTTGAAGGCGGACCTATTCGCGAACTCGGTTTTGTGGTTCGTGTACCACAGCTTGGCCATGTCGGTGAGATAAAAATTGACAGTGCCCAACCTAGCAGCGTCATCCCACCTGATGGGTCCACTGACTTTCTCGTATGACAACAGCCAGTCCTCGACGTCCTGGTCTTCGGTGCCCGCAAAGATCGGGGGGTATCGCTGGTGAACCGGGCCGAGGCAAATAGCGGCTGCGAGAGGTACTGGCATCAAAGCGAAAATGCTCAAAAACACGGAATCAATTGCTAGTACACTACTCTGTCATATTTTTTAGCATTCACTATCATCAGAAGTGGTGCCGGAAGATTGGAGAGGGGGCAAGATTGTTCCAGTGCCCAAAAAAAGGTCCTTCAACTTTTTGCAGCAGTTATCACCCTATTTCCCTTACTAGCGTTTGCTTCAAGCTAATGGAGCATGTGAATTACTCTAACATCGTAAAGTTCTCAGTCAGCAATAACTATTTTCATTCCAGTCAGCACGGCTTTCGCTCAGGATTTTCATGTGACACTCAACTAGCATTATTTTATCGTGATATCAGTTCCAGCCTCGACATAATTATACCTGTTGACGCCCTCTTAGACTTTGAAAAAGCTTTCGACAAAGTCCCGCATCAACAGCTACTACTAAAGCTTTCTCGTCTAAACATTAATACAAATGTATTTAATTGGATTCGCAGTTTCCTTACCAATCGCCAACAATTTGTGCATGCTAACTCCGTCTCATCTAGCCGTTTCTCTGTAATCTCTGTTGCGCCGCAAGGTACAGTGCTCGAACCATTACTTTTTCTTATTTACTTCAATGAACTTCCATCAAACATCTCTTCAAGCACTCGCCGCTTTGCAGACGGCTGCGTCGTATACCGTCCCATAGCAAACAGCGCTGACACTACTACACTTGAAAACGACCTCACTCTAACTGTATCCTGGTGTGATAAGTGGTTAATGTCTTTAAACAAAAAGAAAACTTCATTGGTATCTTTTCATCGCAGGCCCCATCACCAGTCAGCAGAATACACCATTTCCGGCACTGCAGTCTCACCCGCTGAATCATACAAATATCTTGGTGTCACATTTTCAAGTAACATTTCCTGGTCAGACCACGTGACTAACACAGCCAACTCGGCGAATCGCACTCTGCGTTTTCTACGTAGACACGACTTGCGCCCCCATCAGTTAAACTAATATCGTATGTCAAACTTGTTCGTCCAAAATTAGAGTATGCATGTTCTCTCTGGGATCCCCACCAATCTCACTTATCCAACATTCTCGAATCGATTCAAAACCGTGCTGCGCGCTTTATCTACTCTGAATATACCTACAATTCCTGTGTTTCCAAACTTAAAACTCGTGCTAACCTTTCTATTCTAGAATTACGACGTCACATATCTCGACTATGTCTTTTTCACAAATTTTATCAAGCCCCCATCGAAGTTCCAGCAATCCTGCCAGTCCATCGCTCATCAAGCCGCACAAACCATTCAAGCGCAGTGTATCCTCCACCAGCCCAAAGCACCGCACATCTTCGCTCATTTTTTGTGACAACCGTACGGAACTGGAATCGTCTGCCTACAACTACCGCGCACCACTCCGACCCGCATCAATCCAAGATAGCCCTCGAATCACTTTTTTATTCTGTAATTAATTTCGATCCCTCATGTAATGCCCCAGCTTGGGCCTTTGAGGTATTCAAAATAAATAAGTAAATAAATACTGTTTGTTGGGCAGCGTCAACTCGCATGGTAGACGGCAGGGTGCAGGATCGGAGTTCCAGGGTGTAGGCGATGTGGTTACCCAGCACGATCCACCAAATGTAAAAAGGTTTATTAGGCGAACCAAACGGGCAGGTGGAAGATTCGAGATAGCAACAGGACGATGAATATGGAGGACCTCGAGCGCCGATCTCGTGGCGCCTTACTCTGCGATGATGCTTGTTGTTCCTTGTTGTTGTCATCATTCCATCATTATACTAGTATCGAAAACACTAAAAAAGAAGTTGGCCTAGGTTACAGGAACAGCAAGATGGGAAGTGGTGACCTTCTTTTGGAAGTTCGAGACAAGGCACAATACTACAAAATATCCGAAATTCTATCATTTGGAGATACTCCTGTTTTTGTAGACCCACCCAGGTCTATGCATACCATCCGTGGTGTAATTTCTAATGATGAACTTCTTGAGCTGATCGAAAGTGAACTGTTTGAAGGATAGCAAGATTAAAACGTTGTGAAGGTACAGAGAATAATGATGAGGCGTGACGACAAACAAATTTGTACAAAACACCTTATAGTTACCTTTGGAACCAGGAATCTACCTGAATCCAATAAAACTGGTTTTTCAAGGCTACGTGCCCCCCTTACCAATCACCACGGCTGTTTTAAGTGTCAGCACTTCGGGCATATGTCGCGAAGTTACTACTTGACCAAATGGTCATCCATTAAACACTCGTCCGAAAATTATGCTTCAGCAGTGCCTTGGCCTAACTCCAAAGATCATCCTGCTTACACTCGATCTTGATCCTCGTGGAAGAAAGAAAAAGAAATAATGGAACTGATAATCAAATTAAATTTGTCCTTCCAAAAGACACGTAAGAATTTCGAACTACACAACTGGTTTTATTCCTCATTCGTCGATGTGAAGGTTTGGGTCACTGCGCCACGTTTCCGCACCTGTGGATATCAGACAATGTGTGGTCATAGTAGTCCATCAGCGCCCCCAGCTGGAGCAGTCTCTACTGCTTCGCCATGTGACAACGAAAGCTTGTAGACTCCCGTATCGGCTGTTCCCCAAACAGCTCCAAACATAATTACATCCGAAAGTTCTGTGAGCGTGCCTGTGAACGTGTGAACAATCCACCACCTCAAAAGAGGTGATGGATACAAGTCCCACTCATCTGGTGCCTCAGACGCTGAAGGAGAAGCGCAATTCTTCGAAGCGCCCCAGACAACACAAACTTCACATTACAGGGCCCCCAAAAGGCCTCGTAAGCTAAGGTAACAATTTTTGTACACACAGCGCCACACAACTTTAAACTGCCACAAATACCAGAGTGGAAAGTCAGAGGACTGTTGAGCAACCTCGATGATATCCAGAAAATTTTACACGAGCATACACTAAATGTGCTGTGTGTGCAAGAAACACACTTCACCTCACAACACATCAGCTTCTTACGCAAGTGCGCTAATATCCGGAAGGCCCAAGTTGATGTGGTTGCGTCATTCTGTGGTGGTACCCTTATAGTCTGTAAAAGGACGGCCTGTACACATTTACTGATTCAAAACATCTCTAGGTGCCGCAGCTGTTCGAGCTGCTATCTTCAACAAACTAGTGACAATTTGCTGTATTTACGTACCTCGACAACACAAACTAAATAAACATGAATTTCACTCCCTTATCAATGAACTTCCAGAACCGTATTTTCTCCTTGGAGACTTCAACGCGCATAGCAGTTTATGGGGAGACTCCCGCTGCGATTCGCGAGGTCGTCTAATCGAACAATTCCTTTTCTCTTGCGGCGCGTGTCTCTTGAATCACAAAATGCCAACATATTACAACATAACTAACAACACATACTCGTCTATAGTCTTCATCATTACATCACCATCGCTCTTCGCGCTACTCAAATGGAAAGTCATCAATAACTCATATGAAAGTGATCATTTTTGTATCGTTTTGCGTACCTGAGTTGCAAATGAATGTCCTCCACAGGTTCTCAAGTGGTCCACCCAAAAAGCCAATTGGGAAAAGTTTCAAAACGTTACTCTCTTAACCTAAAATGATATGAGTGCGTTAAGCATAGAGGCTGCTCTTAACTACTTTATTGCTTTTTTCGTCGACGCTGCAAGCAAATGTATTCCGCAAACAAATGGACTATCGGGCGAACGACGACTTCCATGGGGAATAATGAGTGCTTTAATGCGTGGTAAAACTAAAACAAGGCATAGAAGTTGCTTCGGGACTCGCCGACGAATAAGAATTTCGTCAACTTTAGGAACACTAAGTGCCAGGGCAGCAGAACGTGCATGGAAGCCAGAAGAAAAATTCGGCATAAGTTTTTATTAAGCGTCTGTATCATACACTAACGAGGATAAAGTATAGAACAGGGTGAGTAGAGTACAAGGAAAACAAACATATGCACTCACACTACCGAACACACAAAGCGAAAGCTTGGAATACCAGCTGAACTACATAAACACACACTTCGAGCAAGTCTCCAGCTCTCTCTCTGAAGTTCCAACGCTACAAGTCAAAAGTGGGGAAACAGAAGCTAGATACCAAATGTGCAAAATACTAGACATATAGGCTGAGCTACAGGCATTTTTTAATTGATGCCGATATGATCTGACTGTGTAACGTACGTAATGTTGAAAGCCCAACCTCTAAAAACACTAAATATCTTACTTTCTCCGCACAATGCCATCTAATTTTCCGTTGACACACATTTCTTCTAGAAAGTGTCCATCATCATTCCTTTTTTTGAGACAAGGCGAGGATCTCCTTTTTGCTACTAGTTACAGGCCCATCGCACTGACAACCTTTTTTTTAAACATGACAAATCGCCGACTTATACACTTCCTCCAAACAAACAGTCTTCTTGATTCGTACCAGTGCGGTTTCCAAAGAGGTAGTCTCTCATTGACCACCTGGTTCATGTCAAGGCACAGATCGGAGATGACTTCGCTCACTAGCGTTTTTTTTATCAGTGTTTCTCGATAATAAAAAGGCTTATGGCACAGCATGGTGCTTTGGTATACTACGAGACCTCTCAGTTTTAGGCATATGGGGTAGAATCCTGACCACAATTGAAAGTCACCTCCCCAATCAGACATTCTCGTTCAAGTAGGCTCTATCTTGCCCCGAACAGTTGTCCAGGAGACAGGGGTGCCTCAGGGTGTTGTACTGAGCTGTAATATTTTAATTATCAAAATGAATGCAAGAGGCGAATTATCATTGCGCCTGTTCATTGCTAGCGACACGTTTTACTGCACTTATGTCGATGATATCCAAGATGGCTTTAAATCTTGTAACCTGGCAATGTGTGAGAGGCAGGTTCAGCTGTGTTTGAACAGAATTTCCAAATGGGCAGATGAAAACGGATTCGAACTGAATCCACAAAAAAATCACGTGCGTCGTATTCTCTAGCAAGAGGCCTTCAATTAAAATCTGACATTGAACAGCATGGCCATTGCCTTTCTGTAAACACTGAATGAGGATTTCGAAGCCTTATTTCTGACATCGAGCTAACTTTTGTGCCGCACCATAGCCTCCTAAGTATTGAGGATGCTTGGCCACACTTCAAGTATTTAAAAATAAAGAGGTTATAGGCGATGAACATTCTAAATGTCTTATCGCACTCTACCAGAGATAGTGACAAAAAGTGTTTGATCAATTTGTAAAGAAGCCTCATTCAGACACGCCTATATTACGAGGCCATATAACCGATCAGTCTGCGGCACCAATGGCCTTAAAGATTCTGGAGCTTCTCCTTCACCTAGGCACTGGTCTTTCCACGGGTGCTTTTCACACAAGCCCCGTGGGAAGCCTGTACGTTGACTTGAACGACTGGTCGCTCCAACTTAAAGGTTCCTACCAATCTTGTCTACTTTCACAAGGTAAATGCGAACAAAGAAATCCACGTGCACTCCACCATAAATTATGTGTTCAGTTATGTCCTGTTTAACAACCACTTTACCATCAGACAGCACTACGCACTTCGTGTAAGGAGTATAGCCGAAGAGATGGGCGTGGTGCTTCTTGAGCACCGTTTGGCTGATCTCGCTGCATATGTCCCGCCTTGGCAGTGGCAGCTCATAGACTGCGATATATTTTTTGTAGAAGTTACCAAACACGCGCCCATTGTGCTCATTCGCACACACATTCTAGAACTGCAGCCGAAATACTGATGCCCAGAATTCTATACGAATGCCTGAAAAACTCGCCGCAGTTGGTCCATATTTTTCAGATGCCGGTATTTTGCATTCGAGCACCAGCATTTTCACGGCAGAAGCTTATGCTATACTGGCGGTCGTTAAACACATAAAACTACAAAAACTACAAAGTGTAGTACTATACACAGTATCCCTGAGCGTGGCGAAAGCCCCAACTCTCAAAAGGCCAAAAAAGCATCCATGTCTCTCTTTATTCAGTCATGTTCATGGTATACACAATCAATACACATGTCGAAGTCTGTTGGGTGCCAGGGCACCGCGAGATACAAGGAAACGTTTTGGCGCACCACCTAGCTACCACCGCTAACAAAACCGCTGCCAGTACATCAGTCCATGCACTTGACCCTACCTAAACAAAAAAAAAACTCAGAGATCACTGGTAGCAATTATGGGGAAGACAAACACAGACTAATCTTCATATTTAAGCGCACATCTAGGGAATCAGCCACCAGTTTCGAGGTTACGCTGCACAGAATTTACACTTACCAGATTAAGAATAGGACATTCACACACTACACACTCACACCTTTTGTCCTGTGGCGATCCCCCATTTTTTTTAAACTGTCAATAACTGTTGGTAGTTGTCGCTGTTCTTTCTTCTCTTTTGCTCGTCCCGTTTTAAAAAATGCTTTTCGCCCCTCTATAATCTGCACCAAATGTTTTTTTCTGAATTTGGAGGCAGCCGCATTCTGTGAATTTTGCAGCGGCTGCATTTTCGATAGAGACGACAATTGTAATGACCTGTGTGCTCACATTTAGATGCATTTGGAAGAGCCACAGGTGATAAAATTTTCTGGAGTCCTCTACTAAGACGTCTCTCATAAACACATGGTACTTTTGAGATGTTAAACACCACATATCAATCAATGGGGAGTAACTCTCGCCGGTACTGGAGACAAACATTCCAAGCTGTTCAGAATATCATGTTCAGTCTTGTCGGCGACATTGAGAAGCAGGTTACAATTAGTTGTCTTTGTAAGCCTGCCCTGAAGACGAAGTGAGACCTTTTTATCATCACGAAAGACGCAATCACTCTTCTTTTGTTTCTTCCTTTCGTTGCCAGTCACATAAAAAATGAATAGTTCTGCTTGTACGTTAAAAGACCGCATTGTGCTTTGGTGCGTACCCCTTTTCAGGGCGCGATCAATGCAGTGACGAGATGTACCGCATATAATATATATAAACCGTTTCTGGCACCCAGTTTTGTCACAGTGAACATCCCCATGTTCACTGTGACAACAAACGGCAAAAGCAATGTAAACAACAAGACGGTAAAAATTAGCAATGCATGCACATGCTATGCATCGGAAGAAAAAAGACTTACAAACCTATACAAACCAAAAACGCACATGCTATACATCAGAAGAAAGAAGTATAGTAGCAGAAAATAACTTTACACATGAAAACTAATAAAGCATACTTCAAATAGGAATATTACAGAGCTTATGAACGTTTTCAGAATTACTTCCTATTTTATTTAGTGTATTCGCAAACAATAACGCAATGTCTCAAAACCATCATTTGTACGTGATCTCGGCACATGCCAATGTTCAGAGTTTCCGTTTAGGCGCGTCGAAGGATTTGATTGTAAGTTAACTAAACTAAGTATATAGCCGTGACCTTTTGAGGTATCAGATCTAAATGAGAAGAAATATTCGTAGAGCTGGTTCACTTTGGTTTTTACACTTCAAGAACATTTGTGAAATATGGGCATTACTATGGAGGTTAGCAAGAAAACGTAGCGTTTTTTTTTCTGCAGAACGATAAGAATATTATTCGAGTGTTTTGTTCTATTATGCCGAATTAAGTTGCAATAACTTAGAAGTGATGTAAAGAGCGCAATGAATATCAGGTTTTTGACGAACTGGAAATACCCCGACATTTTCACAAGACACCAAAGATTTTTAAAAGCTTTTTGTATAAAAATTCTGTATGATAGTTCTTTTTCATGTGCTCAAGGAAAACAACGCGCAATGACTTCGCGGTGGAAGAGAATTCAATAATGTTTGATAAGACAGATGCTTGGGCTAGTTGGTGATTGGGAATCAACATATTTGCACAGCGCAAGACTACAAGTAGTTACGATGTAACTACAGAAGAAGTGACAAGTGCAGTGCTCTTTCTGTACTTGTCTCTTCTTCTGTAGTTACATCGTAACTACATGTAGTCTTGCGCTGGCAAATGTGTTGATTCAATAATGGTGATATTCAACATGATATTCTATGATTCACTGTCTTCTATAAGGGTGAATTTCGAGCAAAGAAACAGCTTTTGTTCTTGAACAGTTAACAAGTAAACAATTTTTAAAAGTCTAGCTGTATTTTTTGTAAGGTTGAGTTAGTTGTATTTATAAGATGACTAACATTCGTACCAGAAGAAATATGGTTCTGTCGTCTGTGTGTATTATGTATTGGGCTAAAGGATGAACATGTACAATGCTGTTTCGTGGAAGCCTGTCAGGATGATCGTGTTTGCACCAGTCATATACCTTTATCATCCATTTACGTATTACCGAATTTGGCGTATGTGAAACTAGCGAAACGACCGTGAACGCATCATAAGTGTGGCATGTAGTCGTGTTTTTACGCCACACGTATGTCATGATTTTCACGTGAGGGCTTGTCATTCATATTTGTCATTCAGTCATCTCATACAATACCAGTTTTGCGATTTCATATGAACAAAACCACCGCAAAACCAGCAAAAGCACGTGTGAATCATCACACTCATAACATAAGTCATGATTTTCATGTTATGACTAGTCAGTTATTCTTGTCATTCAAACTTGGTATGTGATACCAAATTTGATATAGATCCTAATATTCAAACAGCCAGGAGAGCTATAAGTCGTAGGCGGCTAGATAGATAGATAGATAGATAGATAGATAGATAGATAGATAGATAGATAGATAGATAGATAGATAGATAGATAGATAGATAGATAGATAGATAGATACGGTCAAACTTGATTGATTTGTGGGGTTTAACGTCCCAAAACCACCATATGATTATGAGAGACGCCGTAGTGGAGGGCTCCGGAAATTTCGACCACCTGGGGTTCTTTAAACGGTCAAACTTGTAGAAGTTCGCAAAGAAATGCTTTGCATTTAAAAGAGGAAGTGACTTTGGGGGCGAAGCTCCTTAAGGCGTGGGTCGGTCGTCACCTGTATGTGTGCATGTATATACTAACAACCGCCAAGCATATCCATGTAGTGAATAATGATAAGTGGGGCGAAAACTTCGGAGACCTATATCGGCAAACCATGAATCATCCTCTGGCCACGTCCGTCCGTCGTCTGTCTGTGTGTGTATTTGACGCATGGACGGACGGATGCATGGATGGACATAGGCACCGATGGACACCCAGATGTGTGGGCGAACGCAGGGACGGACGTACTGACGGACAGACGAACAGTCTCATGGAGGACGAAGCAAAAGCAAGAACGAACTGACGGGATGGACCGATGAACGCTTTGCCCCACTCATCATCATTCACACCGTAGATATGTTGTAATTTTTATTTTTTTTATTCAAATAAAATGCATGTTGTCCGCCTAGTGTGAAAAAATTCAATACACACTCACCGGTAAATACGTTGACATTTCGCATTTATCACAATCAACTGCGACAGTAAAATGGGCATTCCCAAATTACAAAGTCCCTTTCCAAAGCTGAGAATCATCAATAGTAAAAAGTGGAGCTCCATCAAGGGCAACACCCTCGTAAAATATACTTGCGTTTATAACAACAAGCTTTAAGAGTAAAATAACTTGTTGTAGTGCTAGTTGGTATAACATTTAAAAAAAATTGTTTGAGCGCGAACACACTACACATTCACGCACACACACACACCCAGTCATCAAACACGCAAAGCGCTCACTTTCAACTGATTTTTCACAGCCCTAATTCTTGATTAAATACATGGGACACATGCGAGTATTAACATCAAAAAAGTCCAACAACACCCACTATCCAGACATGTAGATTATCAATCCACAGCTTAGAACCGACAAACTCAGATTCACTTGGGAACAGAGATAGTGAAGGGGCGCTTACACGTTGATCCTTCTTTTCATTTTATGAAAGAAACCTCTAACACTTCACGTGCCATTTTTCTTGCGCTTCGGCCGAGAATTTGCTGATTCAGGGAAACATGCCCAAATATTAACAAAACGAGAAGACCAGTATGCGTACCTTGTTGTGTATGTCATTTTGTGTGGTTGTGGGGCACAATTTTGTGAGACAAAAATTCTCGGCAGAAGCACAAGAAAAACGGCACGTGAAATGTTAGAGGCCTATTTCATGGAAAAAAATTAGGGGGATCATTAAGCTTCGCCTTTAAGAGTTGAACGCGATAGAGAAATCTGGCCCTTAGTGCGCTCTTGTACATACTTATTATTATGTTTACATACTTATTATTGGTTTGTTACATACACATGCACGCATGCACGCACACGCCCACAGTAGATTGTACCAGCGCGCGCTATTATGGATGCCCAAATGACGGGGTCATTTGGGCATTCATTGTAGGGATTGTGGTTGCAGACCGGAATTCGAAAAGCGCTTTGTTGTAGCCAAACACCGTCACCAGCTAACACGAAAAATTATGGAGGCCAGTGAAATGCAAATGCTGGGTTATCGATGTATCAGCATGCCTTCGCTTCCTCTGACTAAAAAAGAAGTCGAGTTTCTGGCTTTGACACACTAGATCGTAAATTTGTGCTGAGATGTGGCGATGTGACCAAATAATGAGATGATGATTATCTTGCTGTGATGCATTAGGTTGCGTGATTGTGCGGTGATGCTCTGTCAAGAGTATGTATTTCCAGCGTTCTCTCTAATAAAATTTCAGTTGAACTCACACTCTTTCTGTCCTTGTTTCTTGTTATGTAGCTACGTCGTAACTACTCGTAGTCTTGCGCTGTGCAAATATGTTGATTCCCAATAATCAACTAGCCCGAGCATCTGTCTTATCGCGTTCATGTAACTGTTCGGGGTATCGTAAGCGATCGACATCTGCTCGTTAGTTTTAAAATCATATTCAAAATTTATGCGCGCAAGGTGGTGGAAATCATTTCGGAACGCCCAAGTTTGTCTCCACATCGTGCTTCTCGCACGAATATCTCAATAATAATAATACTAATAAAATAACATTAATAATAATAATAATAAGCATAATAATAATAATAATAATAATAATAATAATAATAATAATAATAATAATAATAATAATAACAATACAGTTGTTGTTGTTGTCTAGCTGACTTACATTCAAGCATTTGTACGCAGACATCCTTGTCACGTCAATGTTACATTTACTGAAACATGATAAAAAATTGGCAGCATATCCACGGAGTGAATGACGGAGAGTGGGGTGAAGCATTCGTCCTTCCATTCGTTCTTGCTTCCGTCTGTTTCTGCGTCCGTCTGTGTGACCTTCCACCCGCCCATCCGTGCGTGCGTCTGTTCGTGCGTCCGTCCCTGCATTCGTCCATGCATCCGCCCCTGCGTCCATTTATGCGTCCATCCATGCATCTGTCTGTGTGTCCGTTCGTCTATCTATTCAACACTCCAAATACCACCACCTCGCATCTTTTCATCATATATTCTCTATATAGAAGCACCGCCATCCAGCGAACATTCCAAGGACTAAAACAGAGGTGGCACACGCACACTTTCTTACGGCTTGCGCTTCGGGTCTACTTCCCACCTTTAACCACCTCGAGTTCAAGGTATATACTAGTTCACTGTATTCATGACACTGCGACCCAACGCTCGCTAAACCTTTCTAAAACCAAGGAGGTTACGCGCAGCGAGTACAACGTAGCAACCTTTTCCTGTCAGACAGTGGTCAATGTACATGCCAATGGCTGCTAATGGAGAATAAGAGACAGGAGCATTCGGCTTTTAGTTAACGCGCATGCCGCGAACTTTTTATTGTTCAACAAAGCACAGGAGAAATCTCCCACCGGCACCACCTTACAGGTCCAAATGTAACACTACGACTACGACTACGAGGCACGAACGGGTGCCGCTAAGGTCAAAGTCCGAGCAAGCCAATTCGCCACGTCAGGATCGCGAGTAAGGTCAAGTCCCAAATAATTAGGTTTTTCTGGAATGCCAAAACGGCCCTCGTTGAATACGAGCAGTTGGGGTTGCCTCGCGAGAAGGGCGGATGGAACATCCCTTCGGTGTTCGCCCTCGCGGACACGTATGCTTTGAAGACGACCCTTAAGGTCCTGCAACTTCAGGAGGAACACCCCGCCAGGAAACTGGCAACATATTTCTTGGGAGTGCAGGGTCGTTTGTTCCTGCAGACGCAACCCGCGGGGCCTAAGGCAATCAACCCGACGCCTTTCTATAGGCATGTAGTAGAAATTTACAAGCGTATAGCCGCATTAAATCTAGACACCCCCATCCTGGAGGTGCGTAACATGGAGCTCACTCAAGAGCTGCTTGTAAACTCGGGCTGCGAGGCCAAAAACCCAGGTTTTCCGTGGGTGTTGCTGACACCCAGTTGGCTGCCGGGCAGCATTCAGGATGTGGTGTGGCGTTATGGTTGGTCCGTCCTGCCCACGGCGGATCGAATGTATAAGTGGCACTACGTTCGGTCCGAGCAGTGCGTGCATTGCGGCATGTTCGAGGACAACAAACACGCTCTGTTAGCCTGTCGAGTGGCCAAGACCTTTTGGTCCCTCGTGGACAGGGCGTACCACCCTTTGGGTGTAGACAGATTTCTCAAAAGAAAAACATGTCCAAACGGCGCGCTAGCACGTCTAGTTCTGACCGCTGGTATGTTCGTGTTGTGGGAAAACAGGTGTCTGGCTGTGCATCAAGCAAAGGCCCATAGAAATCAATGGCCTTTGCTTTTGCGGTTGTATAATATTGTAACGGATCATTTAGAATCGGAATTCTTTTCACTAGGAGAGGAGGAGTTCCTGAAACGATGGCCCTGTGCCTTCATTAAAATCATCAACAATCGGGTTTTTTGGCGTGTTCGCCGATTCGAGGCCTGAGAAGTACCTAAACAAACCCATTTTTGTTGTGTTGTGTGCCAGAACAATTCAGTGTCAACATGTGATAGATTGATTGTGAACACAAATGTGAAGTGCCATATTTTGTGAAACTGAAGTTGTATGTGTGTGCGGAACCGAATTTGTATGTGTTTGTGGAACCGACTTTGTGTGTAATGTGACGAACAATAAAATTCCTTTTTCGCCACGTCAGTCGCACAGCCGGACCCGGGGCCACGTCACGCTGACGTTGCCCCACCGGTCCCCTTCAAGGAAAAAGGAAGCAACCTACGGCAGAGTCGTCGCATCCTACCGCGAGCGTCCGCCGCCCCCTGGACTCGGGCCTCCCGCCCGGAGCATCCCTCCCACCCCCATGCCAGGCCTCGCAAGGTCCCCGGACGCCGTCTGCTGCCCCGGAAGCATTCTGCCCTGGTGCCACCTGACGCTGAGCGGTCTCTGAGCCACCCTGTGCACGAGAGTGCAGAGAAATCTGCACACTACCAGACCAACAAGTCGCCGTCCCTAGTCCCGCCGGCTGAGCGTCCGCGTGACCAGCGGACACGCCCCCTTTAGACATGGCAAGCCCAAGCAACCTCCCGGTAAGGGAGAACTGTTTTTCTGTTCACCGCCCCCGATGGGGACATGTCTATTGACGACATTATAGATGCAGTTGAAGAGACAGCTGGACCTGATAGTGTGTTAGTCTTGCAACACATGGGGGGCGCGAAGTTCCTTATGTGTACACGAAACGCGAGTCAGGCCACAAAGCTTATGGTTGCAGAGGGCTTCAAGGTAAACCGGGGCACGTTACCGTAGAAGCGGTAGGACCCCCAGTTACGTTTGTTAACGTACACCGCTTGCCAGCATATGTACCAGAAAAGGTCTCCATTAACTTTCTTTCACAGTACGGCAAGATAAGAAGTGTTTCCTTTGCATCAGTTCCTAACCGACAAATCAAGCTTAATGGGGTTGGAGTAATGCGCATGGAAAGGAGTAGGCCAGTCTCGAACTTCACAACCATCGGGGGGCACCGTGTCATGTGTGAATACCGAGGTATGCGCAGAGTGTGCGCAAGGTGTACCGAACCGGAGCACATGGCCACGGCGTGCGCAGCCGCTTATTGCCAGAGATGTGGTGTATTTGGGCATGAAACCGAAGGGTGTGTTGAGGAGTGTAAGAGATGCGGCGGGCGGCACGGCACACGCGAGTGTTTCCGCAAACGCTCGTACCTCGCGGCAGCGCGCGGCCTTCCACCCGAGACGCGGCCAGTTACTGGTAACGACCACCCCATCACCTCTCGTCCGCCTACCGGGACTGAACGGACATCAGCGCTTCAGGTCCTAAAACCCAGGACTCGGCCCCACACGACAACGAATGTCCCGGACCACTGGCAGTTCGAACACCGAGGGACGGAAAACAGCCGCAACATATCAGCGACCCCCGCTCCCTTGAACGCAGGTTCCGAAGCGGGGGACGACACGAGCAATACTAGTTCAGATGGCGACCTGGACGAGTCGAGCAGTCATAAATCCGGCTCTCCGGAATCCACCTGTTACTCCTGGGATTTGTCGCAACCCGTAAGCGAGGAACAAGAAGTGCGAACACAGGCGCCGAGCCCCGAGAACGACGAGCCTGCATTCTCTGGTTTTGACGAGATTAGTTTCCCGCCACTTCCACCCCCTGATGGCTCTCCCTCCCAACCCTGAGGAGGTGCCCATCGTAAGTTGTGGCCGCTACGTCCTGCCGGATACTGGCCATGTGAGCACGGACCAGTGCAACTCCATCGAGATGCAAACTGCCGGCGCAGCCCCGACCGATAGGCGCGAGCATTCGAGATCAAAGCCCCCTTTAAGAGGCGAGGACAAGTCACCCGGCGTGCCTTCGAGCCTACCCGCGAACCTTGAAAGCAAGCCTCGGTGCTCCAAACCACCCGTCTTTTCTAGCGACAGCGATGCCCCTCCCATTGCGAAGTCGCAGAAATTGGATGCACTACCGACAGGGGAAGGGCACTTGCCCTCAAGCGCAAGCGAAAAAAGATAGGCTCTTCGCCAAAGCATCCTCCCTTTCTTTTCTTCTCTTCAAGGCGAACACAAGAGCGGGCGCCGCGACACTGCAACACGGCCCCACCTGCCTCTCCACCTCCTCGCGCATGCACCGCTTTTTCTAACATGACGCCACACACCCCTCCCCTATGCTTGTTTCTGCTATCAGTGGTGGCCGCACTGCCTACTCCCTTTCCCCCTCTGCTCCTTTCACCAGCCGAAGCCACGGCAATGGTTTTTGTTTATGCTTATCTGTTTCACAGCTACTGGCTGCCCTTGCGACTAATCGGCACCACGGTTCCTATGACGCATCACTTAAACCACGGAGGGCTTTTTAGCCCAACTAGCAACCGCGCCGCCCGTGCCTTTACGCTCGGCTCCTTCGAGCGTGCTGCCCCTGCCCAAGCGGTCGCCCCCACCCCCTCCTTCACGCCAAGTCTTCTCCCCACGCCCACTAGAGCAGATCATGTCAACTCTCAAGTTCGCCACCTGGAACGTCCGCGTGTTTTGTGACAAATCGAAACAGCGAGGCATTCTGACCTTCGCTCAAGCACAGGGTATTGATGTGCTCTTTTATCAAGAGACTAACTTCCTGTCGCCTTTAGAGGTCTCAACCTTCAGACGCGAGTTTCAGGTGGACGCCTTCTTCTCCCTAACTAAATCAAGGGCCTGTGGAGTGGGAGTGGCCTTTACTATGCGACGCTTCCGGTAAAAGGCGTTCTGCATCTTCGGTGCTGATGGCAGGTCGCTCATGTTGGACCTCTACATCACCGAAAGAAGGATTCGGTTCGTGAACGTGTACGCTCCGGCGACGCGGAAGAACACAAACACCTTCTTCCAACAGCTGCACGACCTTCTTTCGGAATCCGTTTCGCACGTCCGGCTGGCGGACTTCAACTGCGTCGTGGACTCGCAGCGCGGCGTTAGGGGACCGGGCCGAAGGGGGTCCACGTACTATGCTTGGGAGTCCGTGAAGACTCTTCGACACCTTCGGTTATCCTACGCGTGGCTGATCGCCCACGGCATCCTTTTTGTCGCAACTCGAGCCTCTCACCTCAAAGCCAGCCAATTAGACCGGACGTATCTTCCCGACTTTCTCCTTTCCTCGCTCGTGGTATGCTAGGTCCTTTCCCCTCCAGCAGACCTAGCGAGTCGGTCAGATCACCTCCCCCTTGTCACCACGCTTAGCGGCTCTCCTGGACTTCGTACTGATGACCTTGGGTGGCGAGTGGACCCAGTGCTCCTGCAAGACGATGATAGCATCGAGTGCATTAGGGCTCGGCTGCGGGCCTCCGTGACGAAGCCCCGGACCTAACCCCAGGCACCTGGGACACCTTGAAAGTGGAGTGGAAGGGAATTCTTCAAGACGAAGGCAAGACCAGGAAGCGCCGCATAAACGCTAAACTGAATGAGATCCTGCGCAGAATACGCATCGTCACGGGGGCGGAGACGATGACGACTTGCATGCGTGACTATCTGAACACTCTGGAGGTGGAGTATGCCCGGCTGCTTCAACTGCGTGCGCGCAGACCACCTGGGGAGCGGGGTGCACCCATTAACCACCTCGGAGCGCACCCCAGTGACACAACCAGGAATGGCAGCATACGAATTACCCGAGTGAAACGCCCGGACGATTCTTTCGCAACTAAACCAGAGGGAATCCGCGATGTCTTCTGCGAGTACTTCTCGGCCCTTATTCGGGACGCCGACAGCGACGGAGAAACTGGCAGAGAAGACAAGATTAGAGAGGTCTGCCAGCACCTCCCATGGCTGGGAGGAGAGGAGGTTGCGTTACTGAGCACGAAAGTGTCTGCAAAAGAGGTTAGGGGTGCGATAACAAGCATGCCCCCGAACTCGGCCCCCGGCACTGACGGTCTCACAGCCAACTTTTACGCCACTTTTCTCGACGATCTAGAGGGAGTTCTTGTCGCACTGGCGAACATGGTGGTTACGAGGCAACTGAAACCCGCATCTTTTGAAGAGGGGAGGATTGTCCTCCTACTGAAAGAGGGAGCCCCGCAGAAGGAGCTGGTGGTGTGGCGCCCCGTAACCCGTTTGAACGTGGACTAAAAAACGGTTGCTTTCATCCTTAATAGCCGTCTTAAATTTCTCATGCCATCCATCGTCGCTCCCTGGCAGTCCTGTGCTGTTCCAGGCCGCTCGATCTTTGCGAACCTTACCGTAACAAGGGATTCCTTCGAATGCATGTCTGCCAAGTCGCTGTCCGAAGCCTTTGTCTCCTTGGACCAGGCAAAGGCGTTTGACCGGGTGCGCCATGTATACATGATCAAGGTACTCCACCAGTTCGGGTTCCCGACATGCTTCGTAGACACCATCGCCATCCTGTACAGCAACCTCATATGCTACGTAGTAGTAAACGGCACCCTGACGAGTAACTTTGTATACGAGACAGGGATCCGCCAAGGGTGCCCGCTAGGACCCTCTCTCTTCGTACTCTCACTTGAGCCGTTGCTGGTGAAAAATCGACCGGAACATGCACGTCAGAGGCTTTCCGCTAACGAGGAAGCCCAACATTAAGGTTCTCGCTTACGCTGATGATGTATCCTTGTTTGTCAGGGACCCGGCAAGCCTGCAAGCTTTTTGGCGAACATTCGCACACTATGCTGACGTCTCAGGTGTGGCCTTCAACATGAGGAAGGGCAAGACCTCACCATTTGGAACATTCCCTCATGGCGCTCTGGGAGAGTTGGAAAGGGTAGACACCGTCAAGGTGCTTGGCATATACTTTTGCTGCGGTGGCGTTGCCGACCTAACCTGGCAACGAGCGCTCGAGCGAGCTCAGGATGCAATAGCACGCCTCCAACCGAAGAATCTCACGGTTCGTGAGAGGGCTATAGCCGCAATGACAACCATCTGCGCCTTTGTATTTTATGTAAGCCGAATAGGAGTGATGCCTACCAAGACTGCTACACAATTGACAAGTATGGTCGGTGCCTACCTGTGGGACGGCAAACCCGCGCCCTTACGTCAAACCCTCTTGCAACTCCCACTTTCAGAGGGCGGCCTCGGGCTCACGCATGTCCTGACGGCGAGCAAAGTGCTTGCCCTTGAAGACAGCAAGGGCCTTGTTTCGCGCACCTGATTACGTGGGGAGGCCCTTAATGCGTTACTTGTGCAGTACAAACGCATCGTTCCTGAATGCCGACCGGCCGCTCGCCCCACTCATCGAGACTCCCTCCGCGTTCTATAAGGCAGCCGCAAACACCATGCGCATGCTATAAAAGGAGGCCCATACATGCGACGTAGATGAGACCCCACCTGCTCGCATTGTGAAAAAAATTGCCAGCAACCAGATAACCCTCGAGGAGAGACAATGGTCGCGGAACTGGAAGCGGAAAGGCAAAACAGATGGGCGTGCCACCCTTCGTCCGCCCAAGACTTCGCATGGAGGAAAAACTGGGACGTCCTCCCAACCCGCCCGCGCCTCCACAAGTTTGGCATCACGCCTACACCCCGCTGTCCCAATTGTCGCGCGGATGAGACCCTGGCGCATGCCTTATATGAGTGCCGAGTGGTCAGACCGGTTTGGTGCCTGACTGCGAGGGATTTTAAAATTCGTCCTCCCCCAGCCCTGAACCGAAACAAAGGCGCCTTTGCAAAGTTAGTGGTCCTCTGCACCATATTCGCTGTCTGGAAGCGACGCTGCTTCTCTGAGATTAGCCGCTCTCCGGTTAGAGCGGCCTTCCCGACCGTAGCTCGTATTCGCCACATGGTGTGTGTCGGCACCTCTCAGACCAACTTGAAGCCAGCGGCGAGGAAAATTTCTCCGCCGCTGGCATACGAGGTTTTTTCTCCTGAAAAAAGGCAAGTTACGCCTGCCGATAACCCCTTTTTAAGCGCACGCCAGCCACGGCGTCCCACTGTTTCCTGACCGGCAAACGGAAAGTGTCAATGCCCAACCCCTCCTGTTAATTGTCTAGAATCTGTTCTCTGTACTGATTAATTCCTTAGTTCTCTGGAGCCCGAAAAGCGGCGACCATTATCACACCCTTTTTCGCTTGTAAACGGAAATGGGCTCTTTTGCGCGCGTGCCGTACAGCGCTCTTGTAACCTTTGTATAACGAGTGTTCGAATGATCGCGCTTCTGTTGTAGTGTACAGTCTAAACGAGTTTTTGCTGTTCATCGGTGTGTTTACCGCGTGTGTCCGTGGTAAGTGTCTGAGAAGAATCATGTATTTGATTACTTGTCAGAAGTGCAATAAACTTCCCTTTGTTTCGCCCCTAAAATCTATGGAAATACAAACTTTTTGGTGTTGTAGATTTTCGAAAAACATCATGAACGCGAATGTTGAGATCAGCGAGAAATCGAATTGGACTTAGGTGCACGTCAACAAATCACAGGTCATCGAAATTTCTGAAGCTCTTCGTTACGACGTTTCTCATAGGATCTAAAATTCCCGTGATTATTTCGCTTAGTAGTGAGAAATTGAGTTTTATTGGCTATAAAAGTTTTGCGTGAATTTTTTCGTTGTGATGTGTCTTGACATTAGGAAACGCAAAGGAAAATCTGCGTACTTTGATCATCAGAAATTCTGGTGTATGTTGTCATCTGAGTCTCCATTGTGCACATGATGCTAAGAGACATTAGACTTTGCAGATCTAATGTCAATCTAGTGACTCATTAGGTGTGCATTAGGTGCACATTACACTCTCAAAATTCATTTTCATAAGGAATATCTCCACTGGCCTTCCCCTGAACTTTATTTGCACTGAAGCATAAAGATCATGCGCACAAGGAGACCAAATTTTCTCCATTCAGCAAATGGAAGGAAGAGTTAAGCTTTCGCGAAGCTCTTTTTAAACGTCTGTATAGAAAGGCCAGCTGAGATTTGAAAGTATGTACGCAAATGGTGCAGAAGTGGGGAGTCCTTCAGGCTTCTAGACTCGGAAGATGTCCAAGTGCATGCCGTTGCTGACAGTTTTCCCAAGCATTTTTCATTTGTTTTGTGAACAAATGAAAAAAGTGGCAGCATATCGATGGAGTGAATGATGCAGAGTGGGGCGAAGCATCCGTTCGTCCATTCGTTCTTGCTTCCGTCCGTCCATGCGTCTGTCTATGTGACTGTCAGCGCGTCCATTCACCCTTCCGTGCATGCGTCTGTTCGTGCGTCCGCACGTCCATCTGTGCGTCCGTCCCTGTGTTCGTCCATGCATCCGTCCCTGCTTCCGTCCTTGCGTCCATCCGTCGGTGCAGCCATTCGCGAATCCGTCCATGCATCTGTCTGTGTGTCCGTTCGTCCATCTATTCAACACTCCAAGTACCTCCGTGTCGCATATTTTCATCATATATTTCGCATATGCACCGCCATCCAGCGGACATTCCAAGGACTAAACGAGAGGTGGCACACGCACGCTTTCTTACGGCTTGAGCTTCGTGTCTACTTACCACCTTTAAACACCTCGAGTTCATTGTATATACTAGCTTCCCTGTATTGATGGCACTGTGGCCCAACGCTCGCTAAACCTTTCTAAAACCAAGGAGGTTATGGCCAGCGAGTATAACGTAGCAACCCTTTCTTGTCAGATCGTGCTCAGTGTACATGCCAATGGATGCTAAGGGGAATGAGGGACAGGAGAATTCGGCTTTTACGTAACGCACACGCTGCGAATTTTTCATTTTCAACATCGCACAGAAGAAATCTCTCACCGGCACCACCTCCGAGATGAAAATGTAAGACTGGTTACACACTACGACTACTACTATGACTACGAGGGACGAACGGGTGCCGCTATAAGGAGCTTCGCCCCTAAAAGGCTTTAGGCTGTAAGACTCAGACAGTACAACAGCCTAAGGCAGTTAGCAAATGTAGTGCTTTATCACTCGATGAAAAGCTCATCTGCTCATGCATGAGGCGCTTACAACCATCCTGATCATGAGGCCAAGATGGCGTCCCTTCTGAAATACTAAAGGCTTATGATAATATATTTCCAAATACTGAGAACACTATTTAACGACTATCATGACTGATCCACATTTCCCTGAATGTGGAAAACAGCACGTGTTCTTCCAGTGAATGTCTGGCTGCAAAACTGAGGCTTCTAATTATCGCCCAATCGTTCTACCTACTACGTGCCGCATCAGCTATCTTCGAGCTGGCTCTTCAAAACATTGTATATATAAGCGTGAATATTTCATTGATTCCCAATCAACACGGATTTCTTCCTGGCCGCTCAACTACCACCAATCCTGGTGTTTTCGGGACGCGAATCGCTCCACCAGTTTTTTTCTCAAATAGAACAAGTTGACATGGTCTACTGTTACCTGAGTGAGACTTTTCACGTCGTCGGCCACTCACTGTTTTTGGTTAAACTTGCAAACTTTGATGTTGACTCGTCTGTTGTGAATCTTCAGCAAAGCTCTCTGCTTAATAGATCATAATATGTTGCCATAAATGTGCAAACGTCTTTCTTGTACAAGGTGTCTAGTGGAGTCTCGCAATGGTATGTATTAGGTACAGTATTATTTATAGCGACCGCAATTAAACGGATACTCTAGGCTGGATTTCGCCGCTGATGTCGGCGTCATTCACTATATATGTATATGTATATATATATATGAAAACGCGAGAAAGAAAAAAAAAGTCGCAGCTTTGCCGCAAAGGCGAAGCAATGAATGCGATACCAAAAAGTGTAAGGTCGCGTGCAGAAAGGTAAGCAGATCAAAATGTGTCCCGCATATCTCACGCACAAAATACGCACGAAATCTACTCACAGGCACAGATTAACGTGAATACGTGTCTCAGTTGTTACTTCGGTGCGTCTGAAAAGCATGCCCTTTTCGCAAACAGAGGCTGTGCAACGATTGCAATGACTTTTGTGCACCCGGTAAATAAAACTACGACAACCGTTAAGTTGTGTCTCTGCTCTTCTCAAGTACGTTCGGCCCATTGGAAAAACTTCTTCAATATATAAGTATATATATATATATATATATATATATATATATATATATATATATATATATATATATATATATATATATATATGAGATCTAACAGACAGTAATGCCAAGGAATGTACAGGGGAAGTTATTAGAACCAATGGAATGTAAATAAGAAGACAGAAAAGTGGATGAAAAATAACTGGCCGTGAGCAGGAATCGAACCTATGACCTTCGAATAACGCGTTCGATGCTCTAACCGCTGAGCTACCACAGCGGCTTTCCCTCCGTTCACTTTTTTGGGTTTATATGTGAATTTAGAAGTAGGAGTGACAGTCAGCGCCATCTATAAGCCAAACGACGAGTGTGAAAACACTCTCATGCGCATGTTTGGCGTCACGTAGCACGTGAACTTATTATGAGCGGGCAGTGATTAATTGTCCCTCTTATACAACATGAACACACCAAATCTACCAGTACGAGACCCTCATTCAATGAAATAAGGGAAAGAAGTGTATACCTAAGGGCTCGTTTTCCGTATTTTAACACAATAATAATGAGAGAGAGAGAGAGAGAGATAAATAGAAAGGGAAGGCAGGGAGGTTAACCAAGCTTGGCTCGGTTGGCTACACTACACTTGGGGTGGGGGAAAAGGGGAATAATAGAACGAAAAGAGACAGAAAAGAAGAGGAGTAAGAAAGAGAAGCATAAATAGTCAGCTCGAGACTACACAGCACGGCCTCGCACACTTCTTTCACAAGCGGTCGTGAAGTTTGGTGGTCCATAAAAAGTACAAAAGGGCTTTCGTGGCTTTGCGCGTATGGGAAGCCGTCGGCCAAGGTCCCAGGATCTTCTCTTGTGTAAGCAGCCGTGAATGCAGCTGACAGGGCTTCAGACAGTAATGCCAAGGAATGTACAGGGGAAGTAATTAGAACCGATGGAATGTAAATAAGAAGAAAGAAAAGGGGATGAAAAAATAACCAGCCGTGAGCAGGAATCGAACCTACGACTTTCGAATAACGCGTTCGATGCTATAACCACTGAGCTACCACAGCTTTTTTTTTCTTTATTAAACCACTGAGCTACCACAGCGGCTTTCCCTCCATCCACTTTTTTGGGTTTATATGTGAATTACACTTCTTTGCCTTATTACACTTCTTCCCCTTATTTCGTTGAACGAGGGTCTCGTACTGGCAGACTTGGTGTGTTTAGGTTGTATAAGAGAGACAATTAATCAGCTGCCCGCTCATAATAAGTTCACGTGCTACGTGACGCCAAACATGCGCATAAGAGTGTTTTCACACTCGTCGTTTGGCTTATAGATGGCGCTGACTGTCACTCCTACTTCTAAATTCACCTATAAACCCAAAAATGGGGATGGAGGGAAAGCCGCTGTGGTAGCTCAGTGGTTAGAGAATCGAACGCGTCATTCAAAGGTCGTAGGTTCGATTCCTGCTCACGGCTGGTTATTTTTTCCTCCACTTATCTTTCTTCTTATTTACATTCCATTGATTCTAATAACTTCCCCTGTACATTCCTTGGCATTACTGTCTGTTAGATCTCATATATATATACATATATATATATATATATATATATATATATATATATATATATATATATATATATATATGAAAGTAGATGCGCTTTCACATAACAACTGTTTATTGTGCCGACGTTTCGACAGGAACCCTGTCTTTTTCAAGGCATAATACTATTTACACATGTTCCGTGCCTTTTTATATCCTGTCGAGACAGGAGGGGAAGTCAATTGAGAGAGAGAGAGAGAGAAAAAAGAAGAAACAGCGAAACGGGAGGACAAACATTAAATAAAATATAGAAAATTTAGGAGAAGAAGCAAGACCGACACGGCGTAATTAGAAAGGGGCAGCATTTCAACAGAGTAGGGCAGAGGTAGATGAGGAATGTCATCATTGTCAACAATACCTCCCCCGCACCCACACTTCCCCAAGTGGGCAGGGAGCCGCCGTTTTTGTATTTCACCTTTCCGTGTAGTCCGCTGGCGGCTCGTTCCTCTTTGAAGTGTATGACAAGTTAATGGGGAGGGCTTAAGCGCTTTAAGTGCATGCTGGTGGCGTCGGGAGGAGCGAAAAAGCCGGTGAACGAGGCACCGCTATCGATATTCATTATATGCATTGGCTCCTTGTCAGTGAAGGAACAGAATGTGCGTTAAAAATTAAAGAAGGGGAAAAAAATACCAGGAGGGGGGAGGGGGGAGACTGTACGACATCCGAGACAGTCACCACACAGTTGCGGCTCACTGGGAAGACATGCGCGCATGCACGAAAAAGTCAACGAAACCACCTAGCTGTCAGCTCCTTGTCAGTGAAGGAACAGAATGTGCGTTGCAACTTAAAGAAGAGAAAGAAAAAGAAAAAAAAGAGAAGGGGGGGGACCTTACGACTTCCGGGACCACTTATCTGTGCGTTCCGGCTGTGCTTGATGAGGCAAATCATTTCTATGTTGTCAGATGCATAGGCCAAAAGCTTTGTTAGCGGGTAATATTATTGTCGTAATGAAACCGGACTGATTAAGAGAGAAGCGTTTGCGTCTTTTAGCGGTCGTAACGCAGACAGAGTGCCTGGGTGTTCATTTATTCCGTATTTTATCGTGTTAAATTTGTAGATAAAATAAGATTCCCGTTGTTCCCGTTCTCTGATTGTTCGAAAGTTGTTTTCCAGTAGTGTAACCCTCATGTCATCAAAGCTGTGGTCTTTTAATGTGCAGTGTCTTGAAAGTGGAAGGCCTGGCAGAGATCGTACATGTGCCCGATGGTTGTTGAATCTAATTCTAAACGGAGTGTCTGTCTGGCCCACGTATTGCTTGTTACATACCCCACATTCCAGGAGGTATATGACGTTGTCTGAGTCACAGTCTAGTGCACCTCTTATCCTGTGCTTAAAATCCGAGTGGGTGCTTTTCGCCACTGTCGTTGTCTGCATGTGTTTGCATACCCTGCATCTGCTTTTTCCGCAAGGGTGACACCCAATTTGAGGTTTCACACCTATCTTTGAACTTATTAAATGATCCTTTATATTTTTCGGCCTTCTGTATACAACACAAGGAGGAGAAGTGAAAATTTTGGATAGTCGCACGCTCTGTTCCAATATGTTAAAGTGTTTTCTTAGGACCTTGTTTATGTTCGGTGGTTTGCTCGTGAAAGTTAATAGCAAGTTTTTGTTGCGGTGTTGGTCGGCGTTTCTCTTGTGGTTGAGAAGAATCTGGCAGTCCAGATTTTCAGCTTTTTTGATGGCGCCATCGATGATAGCTGGCGGGTATTCTTGATTAAGGAGTACTTCGCGCATATGTGTGCTTTTTTTGTGGAAGTCTTCGGTGCGGGAGCAGATTCGTCGAAATCTGTGTGCTTGGGAATAGGGAATGCTGGTCTTGCAATGTCACGGGTGGCAGCTTTTGAAGTGCAGGTATTGTTGCCTGTCTGTACGTTTTCTGTATACGTTAGTTATCAACGCACCATCGTCAACTCGAATGAGTACATCAAGAAAGCTTATTTCAGTGTTAGAGTAGGTGTGTGTAAAATAAATGCTGGGGTGTGCCTGGTTGAATGCCTGTATGAATTTGAGGAGCTCGTTTTCCGAATGTGTCCTAATTATGAATATATCATCTAGGTACCGTTTATAGAGTAATAGTTTGATATTACAAGATGAAAGAAAATTGGACTCCATGTGGTGCATGAATATGTTAGCGTAGTTTGGGGCCATTCTTGTACCCATTGCCATACCGCTGATTTGAAGATAGTACTGGTTGTTGAATTCAAAGCTGTTCAAATCGAGTACAAGTCTTGTGAAGATTTCAATTACTTTTTTGCTTGGATAAGCGAGAGGGTTGTGTGTGCCATACGATTCAACAAGTGCCCTTACACCATTGTCGTGTGGGATATTTGTGTAGAGTGAGCCAACATTCAATGTTACGAGAAATGCACCGTCTGGAATTTTCACGTCTGCTATTTCCCGAAGGAAGTGGTTTTTGTCACGCAAGTGGTTTGTTTTCAGAAAGGGCGCGCCAGGTAGCATCACTCCCCTCCTCTAAGCTGAGCAAAGTACGTGTGAGGGATGAGAACACGCGCAGCCGCGTAATGTGACGACGGGCGCTCATTGTGCTGAAATGCTGGTAATGCTGCAAACACGATCATTCCCTCCGAGGTACCCGTGGGCAAAGGTAAGTGGTAGATATTAATATCTTGCCGTTTGAACCATAGAGTTTCTTAATATACACTAAAGGCAACTCTGGCGCTAGTGTCTATGGAAGCTGCAACACAAGGCGCTTCAGCGAGCATGGGAATGATGGGTAGTACACAATTTGTCTAGTTTTCGTACTTCTGGCCTGCTTCTGTCTCCGTGTGTGTTCGTGTGGCTTGGAGCTGTTTTTCATGAAAACATAAATTAGCAAATGTTCACCGTTTGCGCTTCACAACCTTATTCTTTTGGGCTTACCAATATGAATCAAGTCACTAAGTTCAAAAGGGTTTGTTCTTTCTATCAAAACAAAACCGTAACCACCGATAAACGAAGCCGCAAGTACGATTCGCCGCCTGCAAGTACGAAGACTAGGAAAATGTGTGTACTACCCATCATTCCCATGGTCGCTGAACGATTACAGCGCCAGGGTGCCCTCTAGTTAATTTTGGGAAACTCTACGGTTTGAACGGTGGAGGACATGCTCTTCAGTGGCTTAGTTGCTAATGCCTCCCATTCACAATTGAGAGTACCCGAGTTTGACTCCACGCGCAGGAGTCTTTTTTCTGTTTTTTTCTTTGTTTACTTTTCATAAACATAGATTCGTGTACATATATGGTGATTGACGGCAACGCCAGCAGCAGCCGAAATCGCAGCCGAAACTGCCCATATATTGGTTATTGTAGTAAATATCCCTGTACAGTGCCCCATTTACTTTAGCGGTGATGCTATGATTCGCGACTTCGGCTAGTCCGAGGTGATGCGCTGGCACACAATGGGCAGCTTCACCTCCCAAGTGTTGTTCTGGTATTCCTGACTGAGTGGCCTCGTCTGGTGTCTGAAAATGAACTACTCGCGTGATCCCAGCACAGGTGCCCGCACCTTAACAGCAGACCATCCCGGGTGGTGGGTACTGTGTGATACCAGCGCCTCCTCTATTTTATCAATGCCAGCCAGATGCACCTCATGTCACTCTTTTCTCCGCAATCCCATCACTCAGCCTTCGCCTGTGCCTTGAGGTCAAAGAAAAGAGAGCTCTTCATCCAGTGCCTCCCGTGTGCTCAGATTTGGGTGCACGTTAAAGAACCCCAGGTGGTCGAAATTTCCGGAGCCCTCCACTACGGCGTCTCTCATAATGATATGGTGGTTTTGGGGCGTTGAACCCCACATATCAATCATTCATCCAGTGCCTCAGGACGGGAATGATATATATTTTTTGTTCAGTTGTGTAAGGATTCGTTCGACGGTGTCCTGCATTCCTTGTTATCACAACGTTGGCGGTCACGCTGGCTCTTTAGGTGAGATGCTGTTTTGAGATAACGTGCCGCTGTTCGTGGCGTTATGCGGTCAACCAATGGAAACGCGTCACGGTGAAGCCACTGCTCAAATAGCAGTGTGAGGAGGCGGCGGGATTGCTACCAGCCACAAAGAAGAAGCACGAAGAAAGAAATCTGAGAAGTGACACATTCATACATTTTTTCTCTGTACTTTTCTTGCCGTGTTCCTCGTACCGGTCTCCATTACTGCTGCATAGATCGGTTGATGCGTGTTTTGTCCGTTTAGCCTGAAAGTGACAGGCCCAAGCTCCGAAACTTTGCAAGAGAAAAAACAGGAGACTTAGCAATAAAAGAGCACTATGCTAAAGCGGTTTCTTGCGCGTGTCGTATATTGTGATCCTTATATCTCAGTGGCCATCAATTTTAATCACGCAGTTTAGAGAAACAACAATAGATGTGCGTTCTTTAGAAGCTTTTCTCTGTTCTTCCTTGAGTAGCAAGCATTCTGATCACTGAGAGTCAATTTTAGTAAGTAGGAGAGAGCATAAACAGCAGGGAACTACAAGTACTCAAGGAATAGGCGCATTCTACATTACTTAGTGACGGTGAGTTATTGCCTTCGTTGTGGCCCCATTTTTGCGGTGAAAATAGCTGGTTAATTGAAAATATAAGCAGCGCACTGCAGATAAAAGTCACTGATATTGAAGAAAGTCACAAAAACTGAAAAGCGCGGCTAGCGTAAAATCGGTAGGATTTTACACAGGCTTGGCTTGAGCTCAAATTGCGTTTATCACGCGCCCGGATGAACCCTTTCTCTCGCTCCCTTATCTGATGGCAGAAGCAATACGGAACGGCATCGGAGAGTTATGCCTCGTTCTAAGCGAGAAAAAAGCTAGCCCTAGAGAAGCCGAAGGCCCAACCACTCGTAATCTGGGGCCACGTTTTTGTTGTTTTTTAGTATCACCATTATGGTTGGCAATGATCACGTCTTCATAACCATAGTGAGCTTCCGCAATGAGAAAAAGAAAGGAAAAGGAAAGAAGGGAAGAAAGAAATAAATAAATAAAGAAGAAAGAAAGAAATAAAGAAAGAAAGAAAGAAAAAGAGGAAGAAAGAAAGAAGGAAAGAAAGGGAAGGACATAGCTTTACAGAAATCGCTGATATCGACATGATCGAATAACAATGAAGTGAGATGTGATCTTCAGGCGATAGAGGGTAAATTGCAAAACTTCACTTTATATAAGAAAAAGAATGCAAGAAGTCAGAAACTAAATAGACAAGAGCAATTTTTGATAGAAACGGCGTCGTGCCTTCTGGCAGCCACGGCCGCTGATTGGGGTGCCAACGCCAAACGTTCCTCCTGGTTCCCACGAGCCGCTGCACTTCGAGCTTATTGATTACCCCTAATTAAACAAAACCAATATGACTCACGATATTGTTTACTTCATGGCCGAGTAATTAGTCTTCGGCGATGCAGACAGATGAGAGATAGCCGGAGGCCCACAATTCATTAGGGCCTTCTAAAATGGCTGTCTTTGCTAGAAAACGAGCATTGCAATAATGGGCAGAAGCGTTCTGTGGCTGTCTGGCTGACTGAGAGCTGCCGACCGACTTTATTAAGTATTTGTGCGTGCCGGTATGTTGTAGTCTGGCGCATCTCGAACGCACCCTATTTCAGCAATAAATGTCACGCTCGACGCTTCTTAGCCAAAGCAAAATGATACGGTGCAAGAAAGAGAAAAAAATAGAAACAGAATACACATAGAGGCGCAGAGATGAAGCTGAACTATTTTCTCGCTTCCAGCGCAAGACCTTGTCTTGTCATGCATCAAAGCATTAAGTTATTTATATGTCGGGTTAACGTTCCAATACCACCATATGATTATGAGAGATGCCGTAATGGAAGACTCCGGAAATTTTGACCACCTGGGGTTCTTTAACGTGCACCCAAATCTGAGCACACGAACCAACAGCATCTTTGCCTCCATCGAAAATGCAGCCACGGCCGCCGGGATTCGATCCCGTGACCTGCGGGTCAGCAGCCCAATACCTTAGCCGCTAGACCACCACGGCGGGGCACGCATCAGAGCAAAAAAAGGTGATTGCATGAAATGTTGCAAAAATTACACCTGTTAAAAGCTGCTGAAAACTATAGCCTAAGAAAAGCGGTACATCAGCTTAAAATTCAGAACAAGGCACGCTGAGAATGCGCAAAGATTAACTAAAAAATTAAATTACAAAAGAAGACAATTATACATGCTAAAACCCACTGACAAACAGAATAAACCAAACGAGCGAGAATGTTGCACGAGTACGTAGGTATTCACACGTGGCTGACAGAATGTAGATTAGCCTTATCTTAATAATCACTCATCTTCATGCCTCCTAGGTTTGTATGGCTTGTCGATTTGTTTTGTAATTTATATTGTCCTTTTTTTGCACCTTACTTTTTTGCGGCTTTCGTTTATTCTGTGATGACTGTGCCGCAGATTTTGAGCTTCAGACTGTGCTGCCAACTTTCCTTCACAATCTTTTTCAGCTGAATTTTAACATGTAGCGTTGTCATTCCGATATTGTATGTGTTCAACTTTTCTTTGCATTGATGCGTGCCATAAACAGGCCTTGCGCTTGAACCGATGAAAATTTGTGTGTTCAGTGCGGTATTTGTGCGTCATTGGGAGTGTAGTGTTTTTTTTTTTCTCTTTTATAGCACCGTTTATGCTCTTGAGTATTAACCGACTTGTCCAAGCATCAAGTTGAAGCTCCGGTGTTCTATTAAACAGAGTTAGTAAAAAAGCAAAAAAATACAGTACACACCTTGAGAAGCCACACATGACCACGGCGGCATGCACTCTATTCACGAGGATCATGTATGAGCAATTTCGAAATGCTGAAGCAGACTGTTGTCGGTAGGAGGCTTCCTTCGTAGGTGCACAATGTGTCAACATCATGCATGGACTTCTCGTTATGCCTGTTCAAACCATTCTTCAAAATATAGGTTGCTTTGATGTAGAATGAAAGAAATATGTGAACATGGGTTGTGTCGAGGATCGACACAACCCTTGTATAAAAACTTTTTCAATGCAAGCTGCCTTCTTGTGCTGATATTCACACATAGTAGCTTTAAAGGTGGGCTATTACGCACATGCCGAAGCAAGGAAAGTAGAGCAAGGTGAATTACCATACATCTGCACACACAATCTTGCCTTGTGAACACGCGATTTTTTTCAGTACGGCTAACGTTAGCAGGGGCCAAGCAAGGCTTTAAGGTTTACTTGAACAAACGGAGAGGCCTGTGTGACATGGTTGGCTCGGCGAACGACCACCGGTGAAACTACAGCTTTTGGCCTCAGTTGTAAGCCGCCGCGACGAACGTAGCAGGAGGTCTGCCGCTTCGCTAGGAACGTTAAGTTATCGCGCTGCGAACTCCAAAGGAGCACGCTCGAATGCGTTCGAGTGCGACACTTTCAGCGCTTAGCTGAGAGTGATGACTGCTTTTGGGGACACGAACGCGTAACATGGCGTTATGTTGCTTCTGCAACCGCAATCGCACTTTGCACGCATGGTGAAGTTGCGCCGCTGTTAATAATAAATCTCCGGAAGTTCACCCACTTCCCTCAAAGATTCATCGCGATGATCATAGCGGTTGTCAGAAAGCACATCCATTGCCACTGGGAAGACACCATGGGCGAAAAACTGGCAGATCCTTGGGAATCGATTATATGCGAAGCACGAAGGAGAAATGCTATGTCACTTTCAAACCAGCAAAGCTTTACCAGGTGAAGGTAAATGATGTCTTACATAACTACCGGGCCGTGATTATCATGTTTGGATGTGTAGTTTACCTTCGCATCTATTCAGGTCACGTGATACAAAATTTGGTGTATGTGGAGCTAGCGAAGCGGCTGCGAGCATGATATGAGCGCGGTATGTTGTCATGCTCTTACGTCACACGCTTGTCAGAATTATCATGTTTGCACCAGTGGTATATTTCATCATCCATTGATGCCATTTAACACCGAATTTGTTATATGTTGAGCTAGCAAAACAGCCGCAAAACTTCAATGTAGCGTTGACGCGCGTGCACGCTGGATACAGCGACACTACGTTAGCAACACGCGAGCACTCTATAGTCTGACGCCAGGCGCGACCAGCGTTCGTCAACGCGGCCCGACGGCAAACAGCCCGAATCGGGAAATGCTGCATTTCGCGCCGATGCGTTACCCATACAACACTGCGTCTCCCTCTTTTCGTGAAGGAGGGGCGCTGGACGTGCTAAAACGTGTATGCGTCGAAGCAATGCAGCGAGGCGCGCACCTGCGAGTATATGGCAGGACTGGCGCCTTGCGTGGCAACGCTGACGTGACGCGACTATATCAACGCCGGCCAGCGCGCACACCACGTCATATTGAAATGTATTGGTGCCTTGATTGTGGCAAGTAGTCAAGGTCTCACATGACATGCATCTCATGATTATCATGCTTGCACCAGTCACATACCTTCGTCAACCATAGGCATCACGTAATGCAATATTTGGTATAAGTGAAGCTAGCGAAACGGCCGCCAGCGCATCAAGAGCGTGGCACGTAGTCATGTTGTTAGATGACACGCATCTCATGATTATCTTGATTGCACCAGTCACATACCATCGTCATCCATGCGCGTACTGTAATACCAAAGTTGATATATGTGACGCTAGCGAAACGGCCGTGAGCGCATCATGAGCGTGGCATGTAGTCATGTTGTTACATGACACGCATGCCATGATTTTCATGTTAGAGTCTGTCGCTTGTGTTCGCCATATGCAATACCATACCAAAAGAACGTGTTGTTGGGCTAGTTGGTAGAGCATTTCGAAAAGTTAATTCGAGTGCGAAAACTTGACACGATCACTCACACACGCACACACCCATGCATCAAACACACACAGTGCCAACTTCCAACTATTTATTCATAGCTCGAAGGTTTGAATATATACAGGACACATTGCGCGCACACACATCATAGAAGGCCAACAACATACATTATCAAACGTACAGTTAATCAATATTATAGCCTCAGAGCGATAAACTGAAGTTCGCTTGGTAACAACGAAATTGAAGGGGCGCTTACACAATGATCTTCGTTTTTTTTTCAATGAAAAAGGCCTCTAACACTTCACGTGCTGTTTTACTTGCGCTTCTGCCTAGAATCTTCGTCTCAGAAATTTGTGCGTCACAACCACACGAGATGACATGCGCAACCAGTTGCGCATACTTGTCTTCTCCTTTTGTAAATTTTTGGGCGTGTTCCCTTAATCAGTCATTAATACACCGTTCGGTTTGGCCAGTGTTCACTTTTCTGCAGGATAAGGTATGGAGTACACAACCCACATGGAACAATTAACAAAAGCCCTCTCGTGTTTCTTCTGGCAGCCGCGCTTCTTCCTATCGCACAAACGTGCGCAACATCATCGAGGCCCCATGCCAAGCAAGAAAGTGTGCCTTCTGCATACGCAAGGGTTTCCCTCCTGAGAAATTTTTTGTCGTATTCGGAGGTGTTCGACCATCCTGGAGACAAGTCAAAAGGGTCTGCAAGATTCTCAAGGCGGAACGTTGGCGTCAGGTGCGTGTGTTTTATGACTGGCTCCACGTGGTTCACTGTAGTCTTCTTCCGCAATGGTAGGCTGCTCAACACCTTCGATGGCTGAGGCAGCAACTGGGCGTACTCACGGAAGTGAGGTGGAAGCAGGTCCTGAACCCAATGCTCAAGGTGTTTGATAAGCAAAGAAGAGAAGAAGAGCAGCGCATTGTGGTTGATTGATTGATATGTGGGGTTTAACGTCCCAAAACCACCATATGAATATGGGAGACGCCGTCGTGGAGGGCTCCGGAAATTTTGACCACCTGTGGTTCTTTAACGTGCACCCAAATCTGAGCACACGGGCCTACAACATTTCCGCCTCCATCGGAAATGAAGCCGCCGCAGCCGGGATTTGAACCCGCGACATGCGGGTCAGCAGCCGAGAACCTTAGCCACTAGACCACCGCGGCGGGGCGCGCATTGTGGTGCTACAGGGCGCATACATTCCGGCAGAAATCGAGAAATGGCTTCGGAAGGGACCAAAGTTTGCCGTTCGCCTCGCTTGTCTGCCCATGAACTTGTCGGACTAAACAGGGAATTGTCTGTGAAGGCCAAAGACCGGGACAGATGCCTACAAGATGTCATGAACTGTTTATCGAAATGTGCACCGCAGAAGCAAGATAGACCTTAAGCTAAAGGCTTGAATAACATCGTGTCGTTTTTTAAAAACCACAAATTAACGTTAATACTAGCCGACAACGAAGGTTGCTTTGTGGTCATGCCTGAGGCAGCATACAAAGAAAATGCTTTAGCGGCTATCAAGAACATCCGCCCAGTTAAGTTGGGAGCGACTCGCGTTAGGTCTAAGTTCGCTGATTTTTTCAAGAATGCGGGGCTTACAATGCTAGTTAAGTACATAAAGAACAGCAAAGGGAGCAACCTCTACGTTTTTTTTTCTCGGCCAAGACACACAAACCGGATGTACGTTTTCATACTATTGTTCGTGAAGGAGGGTCTTGGCAGATTAACGTTACCAGATTTCTTCAGAGCAAGCTAAACAATCTCGTGGTGAATGACCCTTTCCGTACGAAGAGCTCAAGTGATGTGTGCGACGTTTTGCGGTCTCGCGTTACTAAAGGCAAACGCCTTTTCAGTTGATGTTATAGATCTGTATTATTCCGTGCCGCATGGCAAGCTTCTAGCCTCTGTAAAATCCTGCATAGAAGATAATGGCGACGTCAATTTTATCAATGACGCGGGCGTTAATGTAGGCAATTTTTTATCGCTTTTAGAATTTTATCTCAATGCAACTTTTATTATGGTTGACGAAAAGCCCTTTATTCAGCTGCAAGGACTCTGCATTGGTTCCTGTGTCGCACCGGTCCTTTACGATATTTGTTTAGCTGATGCAGATAGGGACTTGGACAATGCTCTTAAAAGGGGTGATTGATTGATTGATATGTGGGGTTTAACGTCCCAAAACCACTATATGATTATGAGAGACACCGTAGTGGAGGTCTTTAAAAGGGGTGGGGGGGGGGTTAAAGGTTTTTAGGTACGTTGACGATTTTTTATTTCTTTTAGATCAACAGGGTGACCTTACATCCCCTGACTTTATTTTAAACGTTTTTATAAGACTAGGACGAGGGCTTTCCTTTACCGTTGAATCGCCCCAAGAAGCTTGTCTGCAGTTTTTAGACTCAAGCCTCACGTGGAACGATGAGCATCTTTGCTGGTCTTATCATCCTCGTGTTGAGAAGCAGCTGTTGCCTTACAATTCTGCCCACTCAAAGATTGTGAAGAGGGGCGTTGCGTCTATTTGCTTGGAATCAGCGCTAAAGAGGTCGTGCCCACACAGCATGAAACTTAGTTTCCTCAATCAGGTGAGCCGACTAGAGGCTGCTGGGTTCCCTCGATCGGTCATTACGGCCGTTGCTGAATCACTTCTGCAGAAGTTTAAACGTGGAAAACGGGAAGCGATGACTGCTACCCAGCCCTCAAGGATTAGGGCACAAGTTGTGCCATATATCCATAATGTCTCGCACAAACTAAAAAAAGTCGCGGCCAGGCACGGCGTACCGATGCTGTTTTCCGCACCAGAAAAAATTGGAAAACTGTGCCAACGTCTGTGCGATAGCAAGAAGTGCGGCTGCCAGAAGAAACATGAGAGGGCCTTTGTTAAGTGTTCCGTGGGGGTTGTGTACTCCATACCCTTATCCTGCGGAAAAGTGAACATTGGCCAAACTGAACGGTGTATTAATGACCGATTAAGGGAACACGCCCGAAAATTAACGAAATAAAATGACAAGTATGCGCACCTGGTCACGCATGACATCTCGTGTGGTTGTGACGCACGATTTTCTGAGATGAAGAATATAGGCAGAAGCGCAAGTAAAACAGCACGCGAAGTGTTAGAGGCATTCATCATTGAAAAAAAAACATAGATCACTGTGTAAGCGCCCCTTCAGTTTTGTTGTTACCAAGCGAAGTTCAGTTTATCGCTCTGAAGCTATAATATTGATTAACTGTACGTTTGATAATGTATGTTGTTTGCCTTCTATGATGTGTGTGCGCGCAATGTGTCCTGTATATATTCAAGCCTCCGAGCTATGAATAAATCAGTTGGAAGTTGGCGCTGTGCGTGTTTGATGCATGGGTGTGTGCGTGTGTGAGTGATCGTGTCAAGTTTTCGCGCTCGAATTGACTTTTCGAGACATACCATACCAGTTTTGCAACATGCATTGCAAACGAAACCACCGCAAGAGCTGCAGGACCATAAAATGTAAATCATGACATTCTGACATACATGTCATGATTTTAGTGTTATAACAAATCAAATATATTCTTCATACAGGCATGTTATGTCATACAAATCTTGGTATCGATAACCACATCGCACGAAATTTGAAGAAAAAAACTAGTACCAATGACACAATGGAACTCAAACCTGGGTCCGCTGGTTGCCAGCCCAATATTCTATCACTAAGCCGCGCCGGTGCTTGCATGGGGCTTGTTGGCAAACTTGCCTTAGGCAGGCTTGATGTCGGGAAAGCAATCGCGGCAATACGACTTGAAAGCGTTTTAAAAGAGTGAAAAAACAACCATTCATCACACAACGCGAATAGCGTAACGTGTGGGTCGTCCAATGCTCCAACCCATTTTAAAAGCTTGTTTTTGTTCCCCTAATAACTGTGGCGCATACCTACTTAAGCCATAATTCCTCATCGTCGTCAGCCACTGCATGAACAATTGACACAATATTTTTTGCAAGTGTTCAGCGGATACCACACTTCTCAGAATAATGACAAAATTTGCATAGGGAATGCCTGCCTACTACTCAAAACTTTATTATTAATGCCCTAGTGGGTATCAAGCAAGTGCGCTTGCAGTATTACCCTATGAATGTTTTGAGAAGGCTCTGAATGGCCGCTCTTCTAGCTTTAGTTGTGACTGTGCTGCGCCTTCCGCGCAGCCCTGGTGCTTTTTTTCTTTCCTGTGTGATTCGGTTCTGTTTAGGTTGTGATGTTTTAATCTAAGTCACTGTGAACCGTATTAAGCTGGGCAAAAAGCGCCGTAAAAGGTGGCAATAACCGATTCTGTGCGAACTTTCTCACTATTAATTACGCGGTTTCACCGGTATACGGCTATGTCGCCAGCATCGACAGCTTCTCTAGAGTCTCGGTTGGTGACAATTGAGAGTAAACTCCTCGAACGATTCCCTTTGTACGTGTCAAATGAGGCGGAATGAACGCACTCACCGGAACTGACACAAATGCCTTGCATTTTAGGAAGTATGTATGTAGATCTGACGATCTACATACCACACCACCGTTTCCACACTGTCGAATGTCGCTTGTCAATTGAAAGTGCGATATCATAGTTTAAAGCTCCACATGGACAGCTTTTGTGTTGTTGAGCCTGATAAATCCCCCACTCGAAGAAAGCACCAGCGCAACAGAGATGCTATTAACACCATAGCGAAAAAAGTATTCCAACGTCAGTTCATCACTAGGCACAGAGGCTGACCAAGGGCTGTGACCTTGGCCAGGAGACGAATTAGTCATTGGCATGGTTGCAATTGTCTAAACAATGGTAATAAATAACGCTCAGAAATTAACACCAGTCCAATTCACCCAACACTCTGAGAAATCAACGGCCAGAGTCCCAGCTCAGCAGCCTAGAGATGCTGCGAAGGCAAGTTTGTTTGTTTGTTTGTTTGTTTCCTTTGATCCATGGCTCGTCACCACTCTGGGGGATTGGCCAAGAGAACATATTGTCTCATATGGACGATAACTGCATTATTGCTTACAATGAAAAAAAAGGGAGGGAGGAGTGGTATAATGAAGACAGTATGTTAAAAAAAGAAAGAAACCAAAGATTTAGATCGTGAGAAAAAAGAATCAACAACAAAGTAGACACTAATAGCTACAACTTGATTTTGGGAGCCGACCAGACAGCTGGTTTTGCCAAACCCGATTAATTTGGTATGTCATGGATTTATCCAGAATTGAAAATTACTTTTCTACCCGTTTTTTGAGTATCTGTTAACGTTGGCTTTATGTTGAAAAACGTTTAGAGTCTTGAATAAAATTACAAACCGCATCGAATGCATCTCTGTGGCAATTTCTCAAAGCAGAGACACCAAAACTTAGAACATTTTCTGTGGTTAAATTTAAACCTAGCTTCGCAAATGGAATATCTAAAAGTCGTTTCCTAATTAATGCATAGTTACGACGTGAGCCAAAATAATGTTCAATAGTTTCTGATTCTTCGCAAAGCCGATAAAGGCGGGGGGAAGTGTTAGACCAGCTCTGTGTAAATAAAAAATTATAGGGGGGACACGGTACTGGAATCTGGAGATTATTATTTCAAGTTTTTTTGATGGACTCCACTGGGATTTCCATGGAAATTTGAGGTGCTGATAATCTGTCCATTGTGTGATATTTTCTAAACTATCTGTAAAAATAGCGAATTTCCTATATCTAACCCCTGATAAGTATTCTAACTCGGGAAGTACTGAAATTACTGGTCCATCGAGTGATGCTCGTGCCAAAGCATCTGCCAACTCATTTAATTGTAATCCGCAGTGACCTGGGACCCACACTAATTTGAGGAGTTTTAAATGCAGCGGTGCTAATGTGTGGAATGCTGCTAGGGCACGAGATTGTTCAGAAGTTGTCAGAGCTGCACACACCGAAAGTAAGTCTGTTAGGATGATGGCACTGGTCTCGGTCGTAAGAATTTTACGAAGAGCTAAAATAATAGCTACTAGCTCGGCTTCAAATATAGGAGCGAAATCTGGAAGCCTTACTGAAAAAGACCAGCCGACAACATCAGACGCAATTCCAACGCCTGCCTTTTCATTGTTGACAGAAGCATCTGTAGCTATTACATTTTTTTTCTGCATGTACCAAGTAATCGTTTAATGTAGTGGTCAAAAGTCCCCTCTTCTCTTGTTTTCCTTCTTATCTTCCTCATCTCATGGCTCTTACCCAATGCAGGGGATTGGCTGAGTGTTATGTGAACTTTTTATTTTGTTTCTTCGCAATACTTCTATATATGCTAGGGATAGGTAACACAACAGTTAGTTACTAAATAATAATATTATTTAAATGTTTTGAAATGAATAATTTAGCTCTATATTATTTTAGCCTGACTAATAAATTCCTCTATGGCCTAGTAAACATCCCTGTGACTGTAGCCCAGAGTAGAGGCACCGAAATACAGAACAACTGATTCGGATATTTCCGGACCCAAGTTTCGAAGAGGTGGTGCTATGAATCTTCTTCTCTGTTACGTATACGGGTGACAGGATAGAAAGTAATGACTGAGTGTTTCCTCCAACACACAGAAGGTACACAGAGGAGACAGCGCTTCACTTGCTCTATGCAGGTAAAAGTTGAGGGAGGTAACCAGGCATCAAAGTTTGGTTATGTCCACTTCTATTATTCTCGACCGCGATAACTCTCTGTTCAAGGAAAATAATTGGTACTTATATTCTGGAGAAGCTGTCAAGACAGGAGGGTCTGATAAGCATTTTCTGAAATTTAAGGTGCGGAATCATGCAAATGAAATATATGTTGTTAATGGGAAAAACAGAAGGATTGGCATAAAAAGCGCCACCTTCGCTGAAGAATCAGCGCTTTCATTTAAAAACAAACCCTTGTGTCCTGGTACCCAAATTAGGTGGATACATTGTTGGTGCGCGAAAACTAGTATCCTGAAAAGCTTTCGAAGAGGCGTTTCACCAGATTCACAGAGAGAAGAACACACAGATAATGAGTCAGTTATGATTGCTACTACTGCATTTAAACTGGGTAACTTTTGGAGAGCTAATATTATGGCTATGAATTCAGCTACAAAAACTGGGATAAATTCCGGCAGTCGTAACGAAAAAGAAGTTGAGGGCAGAATATTCTTCTGCAAGCTTTTTCCTCAGTTTGCGATGCATATGTTGCAATAACCACATTCGTTGGCAGAATATTCAGATGCTCTTGTAATAGTTCATTCAAAATTCAATGAAGTAATAATTTCTCATGGTTCAGAAAAGTACCATGGTATACAATATCTGTGAATTTATGTTCTATGGTCAAAGGACGCACATCACGAATTTGTACATTCACAATATCGAGTAATGTTTCTGCAAATATGATTTGTGGCTTGCGGAATCTAGGCCAGTGCTCGGAGAAAATTATATCAGGATTGGAGATGAAAATTACTTGAGTATGGTTAGACAGTGTTTCTTACAACCATAAGAAAGGCTGCATCGTAAGGAGTTTAAACTGGTTTAATAGGAGTGGTGTTCTCGCTTCCAGGTATAATACTGCATTCACCACATATTTTGAAAGGCCTAAGCCTACCCGTAAAGCCTCTAGTTCTAATAGGACTAGTGGCCGAAGCTGATATGATGGCACACCGGAAAAAAGAACACAGCCGAATTTTAATACCGGTCATACGTACGTTTCGTAGACCATCAGAAGTGCTTTTCTTCTCATACCCATCTGTGGCTGCTCAGAATGCACAGTACACTCATTGCCCGTGCTCCTTTTGTTGTGATATATTTAATATGAGCTTGCCAGTTTAGTTGTTCGTTCTATATGACTCCGAGGTATTTTAATGATTCCACTTGCGGGATATCCTGCAGCTTGTGAATCAGAGATATTCTCACCAGATCGTTAACCAGAAAAACCATAATAGCGCACTTATTGGTATTAAGACTTAATTGCAGTTTATCTAGCCACTTCTCGAGTTCACTTAAGTACTGACTATAAAGTTTCGTAAAGGCGATGTATGTTAGCAGTCATACTGAAGAAAGCAATGTCGTCCGCATAAACATAAGTCTGCACCTCTGATAGAATAAATAGTAAGGGCACACATTAGGATGTTGAATAATGCTGGTGGAAGTACTAATCCCTGTGGAACGCCTCGGGTCTGCTTGTGCTTGCAGGAAGAAAAACCATCTTTAACGCAGTTAAACTCACCTTCCTTTAAAAATTCTGTCACTAATGCTACGATATAAGACAGAGGTCCATGACACCGTAAACGATTTATTTAGACAGATTGTTCGACACTATCGTATGCTTTACTGATGTCTATGGTAACTAACGCAGTGTACTGTTTCTTATGCAGGGCAATGTTAATCCGACTTTTGAGGTCTACGTGCGCATTCCAGACTGAATGTTCAGATCTAAAGCCTATTTGGCTGGGGCTCAAGATCTGTTGGTCAGTTACTAATCCTATTATACGACCATGAAGTACCTTTCAATAAGTTTCACTATATTTGATGTTAATGCTATTGGTCTTATATTGTTGATATTATATCCAGCCCCTTGTTTTTTAGGCAGTGGTATGATTTTAGCAGTCATCCACTCATCAGCTATCCATGCCGTCGTAAGGAAGCAGTTTATTAGGCTTGACAGATCCTTGGGGAATTCCTGATATTATTATTTTTAGCATTAAGTTTGTAATTACATCAGTCCCTGGTGCTGAGTTTGGCAACCTTAGCATATATCCTGATCTAATTCGGAAATCGATAGTGCTGTGTACTCAAAAATGGCTGGTGTATAAACCGATGGTGGAAGGTGCATTGTGAAACCATTTTTTAACCTTTACAATCATTGATTAAGTGCTTCCTGTCATTCTTGCGATGTGTGAACCACTGAGTCCACATTTACTGGCAATGAGATTTTCTTTGTACAACGTGGGAAATGGAACAGTGCTCGATTGTTTTTTGTCTTAGATAAGTAGTCAAAGTATTTCTTATCATACTCCTCTTTCGCGCGTGATACTTTACGTTTAAATGTTGCCGCAATAAATTGATAATCTTTCCAATTTCGTGGGCTCTGATTTCACCTTAGATGTTTCCAAGCCGCTTTTCTCCTTCTGTAGTCCAGCGTACACTCAGTGTTCCACCATCGACTTGGTGGAACACTCTTGGTTGACGCTGACGTAATAAAAAATTCCGAAGTGTTTTTTGATGATTCTAACACAGAAAGAACGTTCTTACTGAAGTGTACATTTCGATCACCGGATGCTACCCTAATGTTAGCGCGAAAACAGCCTTTCAACTTTTTATAATTCACCAGTATTTTAGATTTTCTTTCAAGTGATTTAATGGGACACATGATTTCAAAGTATACCGGAAGGTGATCATGGTTTGAAGCGAAATCAACTGTTCTCCAGGACTTCAGCGGAACACGTGTGCTACAGAACGTCAGATCTAATATTGATCGTGCTCGACCACGAACAAACGTAGGCTGCTTCATATTTAGGGAGGTAAAATATTTATGCGTAATCCAGTCCCACAGAAGAGTACTAGCTCAATCTGCTCTAAAACCCCATGACACGTGATGGGAGTTGAAATCGCCAGAGAGAATTATTTCAATTTTGCAGCTACATAAAGGCCAACTCTAGCAATTTTCGAAGTCAATAAATCTCAATAAATTTCGCTGGGTACGTTCCTTTGTACATATTTGTCATTTATGTCAAATTTCAGACTTGAGAGATGCGTTGGTTGCATGGAAATGTGTTTTAAAAATAGCCTCTAAAAGCTCACCTTTATTCCCAAAATTATTGGCAACACTGTCTGCGTGACATTGAGATTGGCATGACGTCACAATGACGCAGCTGATGGCATCACTGCTTTGGCTGGTATAGCGTTTATTGTGCTGGCCACAAGGCGACTTCGGTGGTGCTTTGGCACGGGTGTAGCACGGAAAAGCTTTCCTCCTTCCTCTGTGCTGCTTGGCCGGCGCTTCGCTGGCCTAGCTTTCATAGTTTTCATACACCGCGCCGGCTGGACCAGCATACGGTTTCCGGTTCTTACCAAATAGTACGTCATACACAGACAGGATGCCCGGTTGGGTTTCGGTTTCGGTATTGCACAATTTCGCCTATATAGATTTATTTTCAAATTTTCTGAGCATTTCAGCTACTGGGCTCGTGACAAAAGTGTCTCAGAAACATAGAAACAGCATTACCTCTACATGGTCGAAAAATCGCCGGAGTTGGCGTTTAAGACACAGTCCAATAGTTGTGTATTGTTAACGCCTGAGGGAAAATATGCATTTTTAATAGAGAAAGGCGGCGTCCTGGCATGTTGGTGTCAATTGCGAGAATTTCACAATTAGCGGACTTGAACTAAATAGCCAGACTCACTGTGTGGTGAAATTTGTTTGATATAAATATGATTACACCACCCCCTAGTGAAGGGCGATCTAACCGAAATATTCGAAAATTTTTAAAGTGATAATTTTTATCAGGCGTAAGCCAAAATTCTCGCAATGTTATCACGTCGGAATTATACTGATTAACTCAGCAAAATAAATCAGTTGAAGCGGAAAACAAAAAACGACATTTCCACTGCAGATTTTTAAAGTATCTCTGGGGATGCGTGAAAGACTTCGGCAACGACTGTTTCCAAAATACTTTCTTTAAGAATGCGGGCGAGATTCGAATCACCTCCCTTGGTTTCTAAATTGGGGCACGTAGATTTTACCGGGGACCCAGTTCGCTTTTGGCGCCTGCGATAATGGCTAATTTTCATCTCATCCTGAAATTCTACTGCATTCGAAGTGGAAGGTTCTGGTACAGTAGGCTTTGAATTTACCTGACGTTCCTGCTGCGGTGCTGAATTAGACACCTCTGCGGCGGCTGCTGTTGTTACGCAACACGTCAGATTGGTCATCGGTGCTACAGCTTTAGAAAGTTGTTGTGTCATCGGTGACCAAAACACTTGCGAAACATACTCAGTTACAGAAGTTATTATCTGATCTAACGCGTTCTACATTGCTTTTTCAGCTGCTAACTCAACAAATTGCAAAACTTTGACCTCATTTATTGACTCTTGCCTCGCAGCAACACCATAGCATATTTGAAGGTTCGAACTGTGACAACAGCAATGGCTTCTCGTCGTGAACATTTTCGGCTATCCATTATTTCTAGCAGCTGGATTTCATTTGACCTTGCCTGACAATTCATGTAGTCACCTGTATGACCTTGCCTGACAATTCATGTATTCAGCTCAACATAGACAGCACTTTTCTAACTCAGCAGTGCATTTATAAGGGATGGTTAGCACCACAGGCTTGGCATGGGGAACCAAAACGCCAGCAGTTCCTGACCACGACTGCCTATCTTGTTCCCCTTCTGTTTTCGGTCTCGTCCCAACACGTCTCGCACCACCGCGTGCCCTTATTCCACATGTCGTCTTCTTCGATTGCCTCAAAGGCGCACAGTTCAAACGCGTTTCCTGCACTTCACTGTTCACATGGCTTTTCACAAACAACCACGTATTACATTATATAAGATACATTTCTATTTTTTCTGCAATTTTTCTAAATGTGTTTTTGTTTTTGTTTTTCTCGAGGCAAACCTCCGCTTACACGCCAGAAACTGCTTACGCTACTTATATGAAATATTTTGGAGTGCTGGAGTTTCTATAACACGCAGCTTCTGCTTTACACGCAGCTTGTGTAGTGATTCCGCAATTATTGGTCCTTCTATGCGCTCATTCCTTTGAAGAAGCCGTCTGCTTCTTGCAAGTTCATAGAAACAAGACCTGAAGGAACGCAGAGAAGCTACTCCATGTGAATGTACTCCCTTAGCGTCAGGAAAAAGAGTTCACTGGAGAGTGACTGCAGTGTCAATGTTGTAGCCAAAAGTTTCCTTGCCGTACTCCTCGTTATCTAGCAGTCAGCACACAGACGTCAACTTTCCGCCAAATGAAATGAGAACTGCCCGGGGGCCTTGTCGTGCACGCACTTTCTTTAGCGGCTGCGCGAAACACGCCGCATTATAGTAGCGGCGACGTAAAGAATTCCCGAAAAAACATTTGCGGGTAACACTCACGAGAACTTATCGCTCGGCATCTTTTTTTCACTCGAAATAAAAAGCACTCTGCCCCGTTCTCCTCTGGCATGTGTATGCACAGAAAGACCACAGGAGGAAAACTAACCTGTGTTACATATTTACTCAATATAGCCGTGAGAGGCCCTCGTCTCTCGGCCATGGCCGTAGGTCTAACGAGGCCACTTAGACCAGGTGAACCTTGTAGCCATGGTCGCCCGCGTCCTGAAATAGGCAACTACTCGCTCTTTCCCCATCCTCTCTCTTCACCTGAACCATAATTGAAGTTCCATTACCAACGTTTAAAAGTGCAACAGCCGGACATTCGTCTCTGTGCTTCAGCGGAATTCTCTAACATGAATAAATTGTACTAGAGTGGCCAATTCCCGATGTGCTTTTTTTTTCAGGACAACTATAATTTCAGTAAAATATACTGTAAATTGTTTTCGGTATGGAAGTCCTGTCTTGAGTGGTCTTGACGTGTATGTATTTTATCTGTTTCAATTCAGTGATCATTTAATAAATAATGGACTGATACTAGACAGCTGAATCTGAAACTACTTCATGCGGCTGCCGCGCTACAGTGTCGATTATCTTATTTAGGTGGCTGTTTGGGTTAGTGTTTTCTGTTATGGCTCCACAAAATAACATTAAGGAAACCAGCGCATCAACACTACGAAATCAGACGTCAAGGCGTGTCATTCATTGACCTAATGAAGCTCAGCACATATGGTACAGGAACAAGTGTTTGGATCCCATAGCGATTGTATACACTGCGCTTATATTATTGCTCCATTTGAAAGGAATTAACACGGAAAACAAAACCCATAGGAAACACGGAAGAGGCAACATCCTTGAAATTTTGTGAGCCTATGATGGTTTTCTGAAAACATTGCTGACGTGCGTTCCTGGGGATAATCAGTAATGCCACGATGAACGTGGTGGCTTGAGACTGAGGGCACTTTATGCTCGCCCAAAAATAAACAGTGAGCGAATAGCAGTGCTTCGTCGACCGGCATGTTCGAAGCAGAGAATGGGAAAAAAAGCGCCACGGAGGCAATTTCAGTTAAGCGGTTTTGGCGGCACATCAGCGTTGTCCACTTTTTTCTGTTGTTTTTTTTTGTGAGCCAACGGTACAGGCATGGGTGCGTTCATTGAGAGCAGGAGCCCATGTGTTTTGAACAGCAGCTTTTCAGTTTTCAAAGTGGCGCTGAATGTGGTATCTTTTCTAGAAAATTTGGAGGCTTCTGCTCGAATCCTCTGTTTTGACGAAAAAAAAGTTGAGAAGAAATGGCCGCGACACATCATAGAAAAGGCAATACGGTGTTGATACGGCACTTAGCGAAATATGGACATTCTGTTTCCGCTTTCGGCACTTGAGAGAAAACGTTCCCAATTCCTAGCTTCCTCTTGATTCGACGAAGAGCACTTTCAATGAAAACGGAGCATGTGTTTTAAATAAAGTACCCGAATTAAGGGAGAACCATAAAGGGCGAACACCTTTTACGTTACCGCAAAGAGCACTGAATGTTCCTGTGTTAACGGCCAGATTTTTTGTTAGGTTGTATTGATTGATTGATATTTGGGGTTTAACGTCCCAAAACCACCATATGATTATGAGAGATGCCGTAGTGGAGGGTTCCGGAAATTTCGACCACCTGTAGTTCTTTAACGTGCACACAAATCTGAGCACACGGGCCTACAACATTTCCGCCTCCATCGGAAATGCAGCCGCCGCAGCCGGGATTTGAACCCGTGACCTGGGGGTCAGTAGCCGAGTACCTTAGCCACTTGAACACCATGGCGGGGCATTGTTAGGTTGTAGCACTAACCGCTCTAGTATACTGCCGAATAACTATTAAACAATTGAAAGTAACGACATAGCAATAATTTACCACAATAAGTGGTAAATTATTGCTCGAGCATAAAAAAAGAGCAAGGGTGACCAAAGGTAGAAAAGCTAGGACACTGGTAGAAATACACACGTTGACTTCAGAAGCAGTTCTGACGTATGTCCTTCGGTCAATTCACCATGCATCATCAATGTCGCGTAAAACTTGTTTAAAGATATTGGCAGATCCCACGTACAGTGGGAATCGATGATATGCGAAGCGCGAATGAGAAATGTTGATATGTCAATTTAAAATCAGCACAACGTAACGAGGTGAAGGTGAAAGATGCCAAACATGACTTCCGTGTCATTATTATCAAGTATGAATGTGTCGTTTACCTTCATCATTTCTTCACGTCACGTCATACTTAAGTTAGTATATGTAGAGATAGCGAAACAGCCGCGATCACTATATGAGCGTGGTATGTTGTCAAGTTTTACATGACATGAGTGTTAGGATTATCATGTTCGCACCAGTCATATACTTTGTCATTCATTGACGTCACGTAGCACCAAACTTGCTATGTTTGGAGCTAACAAAATGGCCGCGAGCACATCATGAAGGGCCCAATATACTCCAATGTAGCATTGACGCACGCGCATACTGAGCACAGCGGCGCCACGTTAGCACAACGCGAGCGCTTTATAGTCTGACGCCAGGTGCGACCGACACGACCAGCGTCCGTCGGCGCGGTCCCACGGCAACCAGCGCGAAATGCGACATCCTTCATTTCGTACCGATGCGTTACCCAGACAACACTTCTTCTCCTTCTTTTCGTGACGAAGAGATGTCAGATGGGCTGAAACGCGCATGCTTCAAAGCAACGCAGTGCAGCGCGCGCCTGCGAGTATATGGCAGGACCTGCTCCTGGCGTCGAAACGCCGGCTTGACGCGACGAAATGAACGCCGGCGAGCACGTGCACCGCGTCCCGCGTCGAAATTTATTTGCACCTTGACTGTGGCCTGTAGTTATCTTCGTACATGACATGCATCTCATGATTATAATGTTTGCACGAGTCACATACCCTCGTCATCAATTGGCCTCACGTAATAATAAATTTGGCATATGTGAAGCTAGAGAAATAGCCTTGAGCGCATCATCAGTGTGGCACGTAGTCATCTTGTTACATGACACATATGTCCCGATTATCATGTTTGGATGTGTCATTTACCTATGTCGACCATTCGCGTCAAGTAATACCACGTTTGGTACATGTAAAGCTAGCGAAATGGCCACGAGTGCATCTTCAGCGTAGCATGTATTTATGCTGTTACATGACACGCATCTCATGTTTATCATGTTTGCACCAGTATCATACCTTCGTCATCCATTCACGTCCCGTAATACCCGATTTGGTATAAGTGAAGCTAGTGAAACGGCCACCAGCGCATCATGAGCGTGGCATGTAGTCATGTTGTTACATGACACGCATCTCATGATTATCATGTTTGCACCAGTCACATACCTTCATCATCCGTTCACGCACTGTAACACCTAGTTTGGTATATGTTACGCTAGTGAAACGGCTGCGAGCGCATCATGAGCGTGGTATGTAATCATGTTGTCACAAGGCACGCATGTCATGATTTTCATGTTAGGGTCTGTCGCTTCTGTTCGCCATGCAATCATGCCATACCATACGAGTTTTACAACATGCCATGTGAACAAAACCACCGCAAAAGCTGAAGGACCATGAAACGTAAATTAGACATTCATGACATACATGTCATGAGTGTCATGTTATGACAAGTCAAATACGTTCTTCATACTGTCATGTTATGCTATACCAAGTTTGGGATTGATAACTATTTTGAAACGGCCAGGAGATCTAAAAGTCGTAGGCGGCTAGATAGATAGAAAGATACGCTCAAAGTAGCCGAAGTTTGCTAGGAAATGCTTCGAATTTAAAATGAGAAACGTATCTCCACAATCTCTATCTACGTGTGGGAGATACAAGCTAAAATGACTAGTCTAATTAAATGATCTTGCACTCTCAATTATTTAATTATTTCAAAATTTGCTCATTCAATTTGCTCATTCAGGTAATTCAATTTGCTCATTCATTGTAATCAATGTGTACCCTCATATTGTTGCATTGCTTAGGAACTTAAAACCTGGATGTACGACCCCCCCCCCCCTTATGTATTGCGTTCGGGCCCTCAAGGTTGAATAAATGAAATGAAATGAAATGAAATCAACTTAAATCTTTGTGCTAGACTACCGGGCTCACATTCGGTAAAGGCCATAGATCTGCAGTCACAGCTCTGAACGAGTGCTGTGTGTGTTGCTGATGATTGCGGACCCGCAGCAACAAGAGGAAAACATTGAAGACAACAAAAGAGAAACACAATCAGGCACGACCAGTTGATAAACATGGAGTGCTTGTACAAAAGCTCGGGCTTATCATTACGCGTCATTATTTCTGGTACGCGTCATTACACTACGCATCATTATTTTGTTGCAGTACCACATAAAGAAATAAATCGGCCCCGTATGTGCATGTAATTAGCAAATCTCGTCAAAAGACGATAGTCTTACGTGTGGAGAGAGTACACAAAACATTTATTTGATGTTCTGCGCAAGAAAATTGATTAATGGTATCGCGGAGGGGCTGCATTAGAGTGCCTCGAGCGTGCAGCGGAGGTGAACGAGCGCATCAAGTCACGTCACACGTGAGACATGGAGCTTCATCGATTTACAAAGTCCCGGATCACTCGCGGACGGCCCGCGGACGCCTCGGCTCACGGGCGGCTACGTCAGATGCATGTGATCTAAATGTCCCGAGCCAGCTCGAGCGGCCTCGGGCCATCTGCACGCTTGATCCCGACTGCATCCGCTGTGGCGTCTGCTATGCCAGGCTATGCCGTCTTTCCCTCCATAGCTGTGACACAGGCCACAACGCTGACCCAATTCCAACCTAAACAGCAGTTAGTGAATTATGACTATTGATTGATAGATAGATAGATATGTGGGGTTTAACGTCCCAAAACCACAACATGATTATGAGAGACGCCGTAGTGGAGGGCTCCGGAAATTTAGACCGCCTGGGCTTCTTTAACGTGCACCCAAATCTGAGCACACGGGCCTACAACATTTGAATTATGACTATTTCTGTTGTGATGCAACTTACTGTAAGTGAACTACTCGAGCGCGTGTGGTAGAACGACCGGCGCGGTAGTTCTACCGCTGTTTCTCCTAGCGAGTATAACGCGTGTTTGCCCGACCTTCGGGAATACGCACATGCTCGACGTGGCTCAGAACACTGATGACAAGAACTGGGTGCGCAAACAATGCGAAATCCAGAAACATGCGAGAAGCGGACAGAAAAGCAAAGAGAGAGCAAGAGCGCATCGAAAATTTCCCGTGTCTAACTTAAGATGGCCGCACAGTATGCGCACCGCGCTGTCGTCTGCCAGCTGCCCGAAAGAACTTGTTCGGGCGGTCCCGGGCCACCCGCAGGCCGCCAGGCTCGCAAAAAACGAACATGCTTCCGAGTGATCCCGGACCAGTGGGCGGAGCTTCCAGTTGGTCCCCGAGAAAAACGAATGCGGCGCCGCTGTCCGGGGCCGTCCGGAGCCGTCCAGGACGTGTAAATCGATGAAGCTCTGTTTATGCCCTCTGGCAGTTCCTTTGGGGAACAAAGCACGCAGCGTTGCGCGCCCGTCTCAGAGGTGATAAGATGTGGAACGTGAGGCAACGGGTAGGTGCCCCCACCATCTCGTCTTAGCAAAGCGTTGGATACACTCCCCGTTCCATGCAAGCGTTGCATGGTAATCGCAGCGTGATAAGCGCCAGGGTCCTTAAAATTACTTATGTATGCGTTTTCCAGTAAGAGATGCATATGCAGAATATGTGCGCGTTGTTATCGTGCCCCAGACATGCGCAATATTTGCTTTTTAATTTATTTATAAATTTATTTATTCATACTGCAATCCCCATTACAGAGATTTTAGGAGGGTGGTTACAGATATAATTTTCACAAGGTTGGCACACAAGAATGCATAAACCAAACAAACAAACAAAAAATAGAACGGTATGATGTGAGCAATCAAGTCAAATTTGCTGCAAACAACTTTAAGGATGGCTCCATCACTTGGTTATTAGTTAGTCCATTCCACTGAGTTACTGTACGAGGGAAAAATGAATATTTGAAGCAGTTATTTCGGGAGAGGAAAGGGGTTATTGTAAGTTGATGCCTCTGGCGGGTGGCGTACCCAGAAGAAAAAGAAATGATCTTGGAAACATCAAGCTTGTAATGCCCTTTAATTATTTGGTAAAGAATTGGTAGTCGTATTAAATGATTTCTTTTGGTAACTGAAGGCTCATTGGCACAATGTAGAAGTTCAGTTATAGAGGTGCGTCCAAAGCTATTAAAGATAAAGCGGACTGCCTTTTTTGCACGTTTTCTAGTTTAGTTATGTTAGCTTTAGTGAAGGGGTCCCAAATAATCACTCCATATTCTAACACTGGGTGAATGATAGTCCTGTACGCTAGAGTACGCGCTGTGGAATTAGAATGTTTTAGAGCTCTTCGAAGGAAGAATAGTTTTTGGTTAGCGTTTGTAATTACGGATCCAATATGTTTAGTCCAGCTAAGGTTATTGGTAATCCAAAGGCCAAGATATTTAATGTTAGTTACCTCAGAAAGCGTGGAACTTGCGGTGGAATAATTAAATATTAGGGGTTTTTTCTTGTGGGTTATTCGTATAAATACTGTTTTATCGAAGGTAATTGACATCTGCCATATATCACACCACTTCACAATGTTATAAAAGGCACTATTCAGAATGATTTGATCGGTCACATTGGATATTTCAGAATATATGACACAATCATCTGCATACAACTTGATTTTTACAGGAATTTCATTCACAATATTATTGACAAAAATTAAAAACAAAAGGGGTCCCAGCACCGTACCCTGTGGGACGCCAGAGTCAATGGTTGCCTCTTCTGAACAGAATTCATTAAAAACAACAAATTGTTTACGGTTTATAAGGTAGTCTGCTATTCATTTTATTAGGCGCGGACTTTTTAAGTGTTTTCTCTAATTTAAAAAGTAATTTCTTGTGTGAGACTTTGTCAAACGCTTTTGAAAAGTCCATAAAGATGGCGTCAGTTTGTGTCCCATTGTTAATTGAAGTTTCGAAATCTTGAATTGTTTCGACAAGTTGAGTACAGGTTGAATAGCCTTTTCTGAATCCGTGCTGGTGTTTTGTTAAAATATTATGCTTACTAAGAAACTCAGAGATATGCGTATAAATTCTGAGTTCTATAAGCTTAGAGGTAGTTGACGTTAATGAAATAGGACGATAATTCGAGATAAGTTGCTTTTTACCCGACCTATAAAGAGGCTTGACTCTGGTGGCCGTCGAATTATCTGGTACTCGACCTTCGTGTAGCGATTTTGACAATTGTACAAGCATGAACGCTCAACCTTGAGCAACATTGGTGGTCGCTGCGGATGGGGTTGGCCGTTTTAAGTGTCCAATGCCGGTAAGAGTGGACAAACAGACAAATATACAGACAGACAGACAGACAGACAGACAGACAGACAGACAGACAGACAGACAGACAGACAGACAGACAGACAGACAGACAGACAGACGACAGACAGACAGACAGACAGACAGACAGACAGACAGACAGACAGACAGATCAAAATTTTTTCGTCGAAGGTCCCCAAGAAAGATTATCGTAATTAAAAACACCATGCCCATGCGTAGCGCCCAAACAGTCACAGCGCGGAGCAGAGTAGAACCTTGGAGAGTGACGCACATCCATGCTGGGGGATTGGCCAAGAACCTCGTAGTTTTCAGAAGAAGTTTTTAATTATTTGAATAAATGTCCTCCGGTTAAACTTGAAAAAAGTAGTAATATTACAAAATTGCAAATACCACCGATATATGAGTGCTGACATGAGTAGTTAAACTGAGCGTCATAATTTATAAAATAAAAAATATGAATTTAAGCGCAATTTAGAAATAGGAGAGGGCGTTGGCTCTACGATCTGAATCTCTTTGAGCACTTTTTCTTCTCCGCCAAGGCATCGGTAACATTCCCGTCACTGTGGCCCAGGGACGAAGCCCCAAACGAGAGCACACTTGGTACATGTAGGTCTAGTCTAATAAGTCGGCAAACGTATACCTAAGGTATTATTCCGCAACGTGGAATATCTGTTGCAAGAATTGAGATAATATTCCAATATCGCACGTACTCCGCACAAAGAACCGTTAGCAGAAGCCGCCAGACTAGCCCTGTGTAAATAAAAATTAAGATGGAGTCTACCAACGTAGTCTAGCAATTGCTACTTCAGAATCGCAAAAAAAGCGGCCATTCGGAGCCTTTTATAATCACTGTTTTGGTAACTGCTACAATTACTCTTGCTGGCTACCCCCTACACCACATATAAGAAAGAAAGGGAAATAACTATATTACGGTTTCGGGGAACGCGAATTTAAATTTTTGTGTAGCTGACCAGCATTCACTGTGCTATCCTTCGTCATTCATCGGAAAAGCGTGGCATCCGCTACACGCCCTTATTATGCCTCAAGAATTGTGCCTCAAGTGGCTATGTGCCACAAGTAATAAGCGATCAAGTACACGCTTTTCTAACTGTGTGTTAGAACATACGACGACCCTCTTGTTACGCGATTCGCAGTGTGCGACGCCTGGTCGTTCCTTTCATGTTCTAAACAGTTTCATTACTCATACTGATGAGATTCCTTTCCCAACATCAAGCTTGCCTAAGGCCAGTTTGGAAATCAGTTCCAAGCACCGGTGTGGCAGAGTTAGATCCTCATGGCATAAAAGTACCAAGCTTCTCTAACAAACCGGAAACATTTGACCACTTTTAAATTCACTGTTGGAAAGGAGTATACTTTTTGGGACGTATTACAAAATACATTCAAAACAGAAGTTTCTGTAGACTCTTATTGAATCAGGTATTTAGCGATAGAGAATGATAATGATTACTGCCTTGCACATATGGCACTCTCAAAAGGCTGGAATTCACTGTGGTCCTGAAGGGAGACCAGCAAGACAGTATTGTAACGAAAATATCTCAAGGTTTGTCAAAGTAATAAAAGCAAATGAATGCGTTTCTTTATTGTTAGAAAGGGCAGAATTCTTACTGACCACGAAGTAATTTCAAGACGTGATGTGCTCTAGCAGTGCTTGACGACCGTAGTAATTTTTTGTTATGTTTGTTGTGTGTTGTAATATATTTATCTTATGCACTCGTGTACGAAGTTTAACCGGGAATATTGAAGGACAGAAAGCGACGTGGCGCAGTTGTAGAATACTGGGTTTTGCATGCTGGGGACCGGGGTTCAAATACTATTGTCCTTATTTTTTAACTCTTAGTTTTTTCCTAATTGTTTGATAGTGGTTATGAACAACGGCGGCGGCAGACAAATACGGCGCCGCTCGTGCAACGTGTTGTGATCTCATAACAGTTCTCACTGTAAAAAAAAACAAAAAAGCTCCCACCATTCAACTTTTCCGTAACAAGGAAATTTACTGTTACCACGACTTCGCACCTATTCATAGCCTTTTCAGTGAGAAGTTCTTTTCCACCGAATCCAAAGTTGTCGTATAACCTGAATAAACTTTTGAAAAAGAACAAAAAGGTGCAAAAATCAACATTCTGTCATCAAACTTTATTGAAGGATAAGTTCTGTCATCTATGCGGTTAATAGCTTGCGCAAGAGCTGTTGTATTTTCGTATTTTCGGTGTAAACATTGCTTTTTTAATTATACAGTTTTATTGTAATTCTTACTTGCAAACCGATTCATTAGAATTTCCTATTTTTACAATTGCACACCTAATACGTTTATTCCATTCCTTTCTCATCGGGGGCCACCCGATATTCTCGTAGAAAAAGACGCTAATCTGTAAAAAGACTCCTGGTATATATTAGAACGCGACCCCAATGAAAAAAAAGACAAAAAAGATCAGCCTCACCATGTAACGCATAAGCAAGTAAGTAAATTGTTACGATTGGTGCTGACAAACTGTGATAGGGGTAACACTGCCACAGCAGAAAGAATCAATTCGCCTCCTATAAGGTGTCATTTCAATGCTGTTGAAACGATGCTCTTCTGTGGCTGCACGTCGTCAGCCAATACACTAACACCTGAAACAGCCTAGTTCAATATTATCTGTTTCACAATTACAATTACTGCGTGTAAGCTGCTATCAATGCACGATACGTTATAAACTTATGCCTGATATTTCTAAAAAGTTTAGACTAAAAGACTTTATCGGAAGATATATTCTTACTAATGCGGCGTGCATTCGCGAGAAGGTTTACTTCAATGTTTTATTTTTCACTACTCGAGAAGAACCCCAAGCGAGGCAGGTATATTAGAACAGTCAACGAAAGTACGCCCTGTACTGCCACTCGTTTAGAAACTCGCCTGTAGGTACGATGGTATTACGGCTCGAAACTGATGCGTGAAGGTGCACCATTCGTGCTCATGTGGCCCCATTACTGACCGAACATCTCGTGTATCAGGTGGAAACCAGATTTCATTTTAACACGAAACTTTTTAATGCCGGGGTTCACCAAGACTTCAGTGACATATTCCTACACGGAAATCACGTCCAACAAGTTTCCTCACACACATGCACCAGCATGGATAATCTCACATTTAAATATTCCCCGTCCTTCTCCTAGCTTCCCCACAGTGTGTACATTTTTATTTCTTACTGAATGCCGCATTACAAAGAAGCGCCCTAAGGCAACATGACCTGGCTTAAAGCAGCGAATCAATCCCATTAGAACAATCATAAAAAGAAGCTTCCCTTCTTATTTCGTATATGCCCTTTCGGCAGTTACTCAGAGCCTGCCGTTATTGAACCAGAGCTGTTTCAAGTAAATCAAGCTCATGCCGACAGCATGCCTGCCGTCGTGATGTCAGGGCAGTATCCTCGCCTCACGGCAAGGCCGCTGTGATTTCGTGGAGGGTAAGCGTCTCGCAGGGGTGGGTTCCCCGCTTGGCGTCTCCACTGCGCAAACCCTTGGGTGCCATAGACTCCGCATGAGCCGATTGCTAGCGGCAGCTTGCCTACGGCAGCACTGACGCTGCGCAATTTCTACGTTTGGAGCACGAGGTTCACAAGCGAAGTGACTGCAGCGAGCTCCGATCAGTGGTATAAAGAAGCCCTAAAAGTGAAACGCAGAAACTCTTTGAACAACAGTTTCTGTGTTTCACACACTCAGAAGCGGTGAGACATAGTTACAAAAATGCATAATACCATACTAAATCACAGAGTACGACAGGGCGACCACATGTCTGCCGTTTCAGCTGATTTCAAGCCATAGTAATAGTTTCTCCATCGCAGCATTCAAATAAACCCTCTCCGCTTGTGTCACCCTTAGTTTAACGCTTTGTTAAGTGATAACGCTTATGCTACCCGTCATGTACTTCCTGACAATCTGCAGCTCATTCTCAATAGTTTGAGTCGACTTTATTTACAAATAGTGGAACACTTCCTTTGCCCGTCTACTGTCCTTGGTATTCGATAGCTTCTTTAAAAGTCTGTTCGCACCAAGCTTCTGACGCCTCTAAAGTTCTTCCTATATTGTATTTGACAGCCTCATTTTTCGCCTTCCCGTGCGCGCCCAACGCCGACCAGCGCTAGTCCGTGTCAGCTCCTATTTTGTGCATGCGTGTTTTTTACCGCACTGTTGAAACTTATCTTGACGATGAGCTGCAAACTCACCAAAAACCTCACGTTAATAATTCATGCTCATTATTCCGAAGTATACAAGTCCAGAAATATTTACACCGTTTCAGAGGCCTCAAAGTGCCTCGTACGTCGTGTATGTTTATAACGCACTAAGCTTCATTGATGATGATGATGATGATGATGATGATGATGATGAAGCATGTACTATGGTTTATGTCCACTAAGGGAAGATATAGTCCTACTAATGCGACGTGCATTCGTCAGAAGGTTTATTTCAAAGTTTTATTTTTACTACTCGAGAAGAGCCCCAAGCGAGGCAGGTATGTTAGCACAGTCAAGAATTATTAGCCAAGAATTAATTCATTTGCAGGATTCCTCTTTCTCTGTGGGCACCAAAATGAATATATGAACCACACCGACCCATCTCTGGGGCACTTGTATTATGTAACACTTAGTATTTCGTGGCCCTCTTTGGACATCGCCCGATTATTGAGACGATTGAGTGCGGACAATCCACCTTTTGTTATAACGAATCCTACTGCTTAGAAGCTCAACCTTCCAATCCGGAAAAATTCCACCAGCCACTATATATAACCTCGGCTATCCGTAAATCAGACTAGTTTGTAAGCATAATATGAACCTAGCAGATGCTGCTCCATCATCAGGTTAGCCAGTTTTGAAAACAGACATTTTTATACCATCATCATGTGCACGTATTGATAACCTATGTTGCAAACAGCGCTTTTTCTACCATAATCATGAGCAGCATGATTAACAACGACGCAATCGTCTACCCTACTTTCGCCCATCTCTTTGTAAGTTGTTTCTTTCGATTCAAAGCAAATTCTACTTTCTCAGTATACTTAAGTCAAAACCTGTATACAACGTCACTTTTATTCACACCTTTCAATGTGTTCCGTAGCATTTTCTTACAAACTCTACCACACACCCCAACAATGTCTACAAAAGTCATGTATAAGGTACTGTTTTTCTTATATCGAAATTTATATGCATTGCGCAAGACAAGAAATTGAAGCATGTCTGAAGTTTGCCTTCAAGAGTCGATCGTGATAACGTAATGAGGTCTGCGTCTGTTCCAGTGCATGCCACAATCATTCAATTAGAAAACGAATGACTGTGCGCCTAAAGTGGTACTGACACAAAACGTCGCAGCTGAGATAGCCTGCGGGGTCGATTCTCACGAACATGCGTATATCATCTGCAAAATACCAACAGCAAATATAGCTGGGAATAATTGACATGTGGAGTTTAACGTCCTAAAACCACCTTATGATGATGAGAGACGCCGTAGTGGAGGACTCCAGAAATTTTGACCACCTGGGGTTCTTTGAAGTGCACCCAAATCTGAGTACAACATTTCCGCCTCCATCGGAAATGCAGCCGCCGCAGCCTAGATTTGATCGCGTGACCTGCGGGTCAGCAGCCTTAGCCACTAAACGACCGCGGTGGGGCACAATAGCTGGAAAGGTACTTAAGGTACTTCAAAAGAATTTCGAATTTGGCGTGAGTGCTCGACTTCATTGTGCCATTAACACCCTCGTAGGGGACCCTTTGGGGACTCCTTACTTCCCTCACGGCGCCACGCTGCAGACAATAAACAAGTTATGATGACGTCTTGCCGCCATTTTTCTGCTGCTGCGTTTCTTTCCGCAATCTATTGGCAATATTCATAAACCTTCACGCCACCTGGCGGAATTTAGGAGCGTCCTCTCAAGGATGATCAGTAGGCATATGCTCCCAACGATTCCTTGTTCGGTGGCGTTATAGCCTCAGTGTTAACGCGTTAGCAAGAAACGCACACAAACCACTTTGTATGTTGCGCGCATCAATGAATATATCGGACCGTCCGTCCGAAATATTCACCGCTTCTGAATTTCTGGAAAGCATCGAACATTTTATGGCCGCCTTGGTTTGTTTTTTAGCTCGTTTTCGAAGAGGCAGCTGTATATCGCCCGCGGCTCAGGTGCATGCAAGAGTTCGATATTTTACGAGCCAGAACTTGATATCATTAGGAGGCGCTTCGTAGTGTGAGACTTCAGATTATTTCTGGTCCCCTGGGTTTTTTAACGTACACCTAAATTTATTTGAAGAATAAGGTGCGGTGACGACAACGGACAATGGGTGCACACACACCGATCACCACTTCTGCTTACACTGAAAGTCATCCCACCATACGCTTTAATTATGCAAAACAAGCATGCCTTCTCTGCCATCCTTACCGCTAGTGTTACTACATTTTGATGCCTTGAAAATTCAGCTGGCGTATGCGGGAACTGAACTCGTGACTTCGATGCTTGCATAAACACACGTCAGCGGGCTAGCTTATCGGTGGGTGTTGCTTGCAAGACCTACACGTATAAACGCTCATAGCGAACACTCAGCTTAAATCTGTTTACATTGAGCAGCGATGAGAAGTTTACCACCGTTAGCTTAATAAAACAGCTGCAGAGCTCAAGGTACAGCATTTTAACTCTGTTGTATTAAGCTAGCAATTCAGCCGCGGTAGCATTAGAAAGTGTTGTATCGGAAAGTCAGTGCCCAATCTCGAAATGTACTACGGCTGTCTATTTGCTGTGGCTTCAGTTTACAAACGCACTTTCTTTTCATATGGGTCCAGCCATCATGTTCCCCCCTGCTAATAGTTGGCAATACTGTGCACGACAAAAATTCTTCAAAGCGCCTCGACCGGGGAAGTATCAGCAAGAATCCGTAATCCGCTCTTCACGCCTCTGCTACTACACAGCTTGCATTGAAAACGGTAGAACTTGACGGGCCGTTTTCAGCTCTACGTCATTTTTAAACTACTGTAGCAGCGTACAATGCAGCAGGAGTACGTACCCGCTTCCCGTGATAACGAATGATTGGTGCCTGTACCATGCAAAATGCGAGATAAAAGCTCTAAGGAACACGTTTCCATGCGCGATATTGGCAGACCAAGCAAGTGCGGCCCGTCCGAGTGACTGGAGCTTTGGCTTCTTTCCTCTAGGGCGGCAAGCAGCGTAGCGCTAACTTGAGCCTGTCCTCCCTATACGGGGTAACCAGTGAACGGTTGTGCAGCGCGAGCAGTCGGTTATTTTACTCGAGACGCGAGCATGCGCAGTGGGAGTGTGGACAGCGCTGCCACCGACGAAGAAGCACGACATAGTGTGACAAAGAAATGCTCCGCAATAAAAACAATGTAACCAAGCCAACACGAATTCAAGCCTTTCATTGTAAACGTATATTGCCAACAGCGGCTGGGCTGCGGCCTTGATTAATTATTTTAGAGACACTGCACTTCTGTAAGTCCAGCCAGGCCTGCTGAAATTCTGGTTTACTCATGTACTTGTGAAATAAAGCTCGAATAATGGGTCTAAATATATGTGGTCATCACTGCCTTTAGGAAACCTGAAAAACCTTCGCGTAACTGAAAATCGCTGGGTTAACACACCGCAGAACTGCGATAAACATGTTGCCCGATGTAGCCATCTTCGTCAAATGCTTGGTTGGCTTGGTCGACATAAGTCACTGTGGTTTTCTTTCTATTCCCACCACAAGTTGTCTTTATCTTTCCCGTAGCATGCCAACCGAGCAAGATATCCGATAATACAAAGGCTCCTTCTAAGGTCTGAACTCATGTGAACCACTTCCCGCACTTCGCCTGTATAAAATTCACAATATAAGAAATATATGATATAAGACATGTAAACAAAAGAAAAATTGTATAGAGTGGTATCTAGTTTCTTTGGTTTCGGGCCAAATACGAAGGGGTAGACACGGTATGCAGTGCGTGTGGAGAGGAAGAAGACACTTGATAATGTTCTGTAAAGGGCTTCACCCTGTAGTTCAGGATGATTGCGCAGAGTTTTTCAAAGCACTGGGGTTTAGGGACAGGGAGGGCAAAATAGACTTTAAGCGGGTAGAATTAACTAGAAGGAGGTTATCTGATTGGTGGCTAAAGTCAAGGCACGAGTGAAAATTAAACCCTTCGCTGCGAAGTACAAATCTTCAACCTCACTGTTTAAGGAAAAGAAATAAATTAATTTTTTAGTTTAGTAAGTATTTTGGCTTGGTGGCGCTAGCCACCGCCCGATCTAAAGAGTACAGTCATATTCATCCATGCATCCATCCATGCATTCATCTTAGATGCGTTTTTTCACCTCCGTTCTACACCTTATCACTTAAAAGGACGTGTATGCCGCGCGCGTCGTTTTCCAGAAAAACTGCCAGATAGCGCTCATGTCTCACATGTGACGTGACCTGACGCGCTCGTTCGCCTTTGGCGCACGCTCGAGGCACTCTAACGCAGCGCCTTCAGAATGCCATTTACCGATTTTCTTGCCCAGAACATCAAATAAACGTTTTGTTCACTCTCTCTAGACGCAAGACTATCGTCTTCATGACGACATTTACAGTGTAACATGTAAATTCAGGTCAATTTTTTCTTGAATTTTTTAGGTAGCAATAAAATGGCTGCCTTTTTTATTTTGTACCAGGTACGTATTCGTCTATGTGGTTGCCTCTGCTGATTCTTTATTTTATGGCTATCTTTTTTTCACGCTGAAGTGGACGAAAGACACGGGGACGTGTGCAGGGCTACGGGTGTCTCGTTATTTCTCACCCGATTGTTCTAGCGTATCGATACGCCCAGCAGCAGCCAAAGCGCCCTTCGGAACACAGCACCTGTGCGTACAAGGGTTACATGAAACAGAAAGGCATTCATTGGCAGCTGGCACCAGTAAAAACAATTCACGAGTACGGGGAAGAACATTTATACAGCAAAGCAGCAATTGCGTTTCATTGCAAAAAAAACTTATCGTGTTAGATGCATTATCGTGAGTTCGCGAGCAGCAAGTCTTTGTTATCAGAGACAAAACGAACAGAAAAGCGTGTCTCGTCAGTAGGAACTTTCATTACAAAACAGTCGTAACAATCAGCATGAGGTGCTTCAGTAACAGCTTCCAATTACAGCTCCTGCTTTTGCCAAGCATGGCTTAACACCTACACTTTTTATTGTATTAAGACATAGTGCGGTCAAGCTGAAGACCCAAGGATGTGGGCTTTTCTCAAGTAAGGCACGGTGGAGCGAAAGTCGAGAGAAGCGCAAGCATTTGAAAATGTGCAAGATCAGTGCAAATGAACGTAGTGCACAAATACACAACATAGACAGCGATAACAAGGTCTGAGAGTCAATTCGCTGACAAAAATAAGAAATATGTGCGCCTTGGCCAAATTAATCTACCTGTCATCGCCGTGGAACTTGCAGAAATCGATGCCTTCGCCGGTATGACAGTTTCTGTGGCATCATACAGCAGTACAGTGACTATACCTACACAGCAACTACGGTGAATTACCAAAGTGAATAAAAAATGGCAGTGGCTTAGCTCAGCTATGCCAGGATATACGTAGCGTAAGCAAAGGTTCAGCTGATCGTCCTTAGCTTTCCATATTTCATGTTTACGCTGTTCCAATGACACACACACGGTATACGTAATATGTGGCACCTGTATATTTATTTTGCCGGGCAACTACTTCGGGATCCGATGAGTTAGGCTTCTCCGTTCTACTGCACCGTTGAGCAGCATTTGCACCCTCCTTCGCCATGGCTATACCACAGTGGCAAACGCCAGTCAGAGGCGCTAACAAGCGGCTCCAGCGCAGTGTCAGATGGCGACTGCACAGGCAAGGCGCGCGCGTCGGCATCCATATATCTACCAAGGCTATGACGGCACTCCTCTGGAAAGCGCACACCGGTGGCGGCGAGTCGCGCGCGGCCGCGGCCGAGTGCGAGGGAGGTGCCGGCTCCGGTGCGTGACATCACTGATCATCTGCGCAGCGCATCAAATTGCGCGCACACCGGCGGCAGAGTATCATTGCGCATGCGCAGACCAGTGCCATGCAAAATTGGCTCAGCGAGGCCAGTGTAGCTAACGCTACTAAACGTGTTAGAAATAAAAAAAAAACTGAACACACGAGGACCATGCCAACCATCAGATGACAACTTAACGTATATGTGCGTTGACTGCGGCCACGCATGTTTTCTGCTTCGTCACCGACACAGATAATTAATTGTAAAACTTGCATGGCAACGCGATCGCTAAACAAATTTAGTGCCCATAAGTACTACGCACAACGCGGAATTCAAAAGTTACCCATAATTTATATAGAAAAGAGCACTTAGTTTTTTTGCGAAAATCGTGGCTCCCTTTGCTTTAACTTTTGAGCTTATACTGAGCTATTGGTAAAGGGCACATAAAACGTGAGATAGGAAAGGAATCAGTAATTGCACCGACTAGTATCTGAGGTGCTATGCAGGATCGGTTGAGTTTTGCGAAACTCTGGTTCATTCATAGCTCTGGCGACACCCCCTCGTCAGTGAGCCAACAGTACAAAAAAGCCAATTTCGCCCCTCAGCGCCATGTGTTTCATTGGTTGCAATTGGACCAGTCATCGCGTCAAGGATGGTCGAATAAATTGGGCAGTGTTTTCAAACGAGAGACATGTTCTTTTGTTTGTTTGTCGTTCCACTGAGTGCAGAAGTGCACCCATGCAATAAAGGTGTCAGAAACGTGACGATATTTTTTAAACGCACGGGGTGTATAGATTTATTCTGAAGCTTTTAATGCCTGCACTAAGGCTGTTTTAGAGTAATCAGCACGGTGGCCTCTCAGATTCGTACTGGCCAAGCGTCTCACAACATCACGACTGCAGTTAAACCTGAAGCCACGTATCAGGGTCAGCCTGTACGATCTAGTGCGCTGCTCGGCTGGTGCGTGCCTTCTTTTTCATCATCGTCCGCGAGCGCCCGAGCACCTGCGGCCGGACAATCAGCTATTTTACTGGACGGTATACTTGGCTAGTTAGGCCTGAACATGCCTAGCTAGCCAACTAGCCAAGCAACAAGCCCAATTACGCCAAGCCGTTGTAAGGTCGAGAAAATAACGACAAATCATATTAGAAAATCGGTCTTTTGGCGTCACCATGGGCAGATTTGAACGGAGCCATATGGTACTTGTTTAGCTGTCAATTTTTTCACCCCCATGAGCGATGGGTAGCACTTGAAACTTTTCGAGGCCTGAGCACGCCACGAAAACGTTCCTCGGGCATGACAATCAATGTCTTTCGAGCGACGAGAGCAAGTGTAGGCAAGTCTGTGCAGCGAAACTGGCAAAACACACCAGTAAAACGGAGTGACATCATAGTCCTTGGCAGACAGCAGTGAGCAGACCTGAAAGTATCTAAGTGGCATTGCCTCGGCTCACTTGGACTGAGGTGAGTGCCACCAAGCGTTGAAAATGATATGCTTGCTGCCGTTAGAGGTAGCTGTAACGCGTGTCGGTTTCACTATTAAATTTCTGTTTCCAGTTTGCCTGATCGGTGGGTCGTATGCAGTCACTTCGCATCCCGTTTTCGTCACGTTTCCCTCGAGGATACGTTATCGCGTGCAGCGTTTATTGTTGCATACTTATTTCGACAATGAACATTGCGTGCGACATTTTGCGATTTTTACGAGTTTGAATTCGCAGCAAGGAATCACATATATCGATAGCGCAGCAAGCGCATGCTCATGACGTTTGTAAAAGTTGCGCAATAAGTAAGTCTCAAATGCGGTGGCGTTGTTCTTGTTCTTATTCAATAATTTTCAGACAGCGTCAATTGAACGGTTCTCGCAATTTAGATTGATTGATTGATATGTGGGGTTTAACGTCTCATAACCACCATTTATATATGAGAGACGCCGTAGTAGAGGGCTCCAGAAATTTCGACCACCTGGGGTTCTTTAACGCGCACCCAAATCTGAGCACACGTACGGGCCCACAGCATTTTTGCCTCCATCGAAAATGCAGCCGCCGCTGCGATAAAACCAAGAGCACGAAGTACTGAGTTCACACTCAGCGCTTTCTTATCTTCATTATTTTACTTCTCCCATGTTTTGCACTCTTTCGCCATAGTGCTCGCGTATCAAAGCGCAAGTGTCTGGTAATATTTTTTTGTGCTTTTCCGGTCGAAAAATTAACTGTAAAAAAAGAAGTGCTCGTAACGCATTCACTGCACAAAAAAGTCTGTTCTTTAGATTAAGTGGCAAAGCAATACCAGCACTGACTTCTCGCCGTGAAGCAGCAGCGGGCGCGCCCGTGTTTACGAGAACGCCACCGCTTTAGCAGCTTTCGGGGCGAACCTCTACTATCACTAGAGGCCAGAAACCACTGGCGTCCACGTGAACGTGTCTGACGCGTGAGATAACAAGTAAAACGGTGCCCCAAGAGGCACAACAACAACGCGGCAGGCCAATGGAAGAGCTACTCGTCGAGCCACGTGCGCTCAGCTGCCCTTTTCATTCCCGCTCGACGCTGTATACGCAGTACCTACGTTTCCTGCCCCCTCTGCAGCCTCTTTTTCTGTGTGTGTTCGTCTCGCCTCCCTTCATCGCCCGATTCTCGCAGTCATCAGGCGTCTTTGTGGCCACTATTGCGTTCTCCTGGCATGTGATTCAGCACCAGAAAGCCGAGAGAAACGAAAGTGCACTAGCAATAATTCTCTTCGGCCGATGTTCTCATGAAATAAAACCAGGTGTTGCGAAGCATGCGCTTCGCTTTTTTTTATTAGATGCATCGCCAAGCAACAAAATAAAAAAAATCTCTGTTTGTTCGTAATGAGGTTATTTGAAATAGCCCCGGACTTGAGCTATGCAAAGGTACTATAAAAAGAAATAGAACTCCTCTCAATTGAATTATTAAATGTTTGCAAACAGAATTTCTTCACTGTACTTCTTAGGCCATTAGTGTTAATGAAAAGTTGTTTAACAGAGAATATTGCTGCAGTTGAGCTATCGCACCACCAACGTTCGCCGTTCAGTGATTCCTGATCGCCTACATCTTGCCCTGAAAGCCCGGCTTATTTGGACTTCTATTTCGGTGCCTGTCGCTTTCATTCTGAATAATGAGTGGCATTCATTTCCATTAGTGGCTGTGGTCAATGCTTAAAGAGTCGGAAACGGTGGTCATGGCAACGGCGACCAACCGCATCTTGTCGTAATTTGTGTAACGTTCACGACGAGCCTCCACCGACACGTTCTCCACACTGTACACACGTCCTCTTCGAAGCTTCAGGCTTTAAAGAAGCAAAAAGCTATAAAGCGCGTCGTAGAGAAAAAAAGAAAGCGCATCATTGAGACCAGATCGATGGTGCTCCAAGGTACCCAAAGTAAGTACAGTGCACACTCGTCGGTGAGTGATCATCATAAAGATAACAATGGTGTAAAAGGATGCGTCAAAGAAGACGGACCCGTCGGTGTAAACCTTTCTTCTTTTCTGCCGTGTATTGAGTTTCCTTTACGAAAAGCTATCGTCTTTGCATTTTCTTGCCATCAAGATACAGCCTCTACTGCCGGGAATCAAAACCGCTCACTCGGGACTGGCAGCGAAAGTACACCGCAACTCAGCCGGCGCTGTGAACAGGCGTTTCGAATGTCGGTTCTCTTCCCATCGAAGCAATGTTTGCTATCTTATACGGACTTCTGCTTTTTATCGGTGCCCATTGGCACCCTCAAGTTGTGCGCACAACTGGGTGGATATACAGAGATGGCGCAAAATTCCACAAAAAATTCAAAAGCACCACAGGAAGGAGACCGGTGGTTGCCAGAGTAAGAGAACAATTGTTTTTGAATACATGATTTAAAAATCATAGAAAACTGGTGTTATCGAGTCGTGACTTTATACTAAGCCAAGATAGGATGCTATACTGAAAGTCAGAGGACCCCACAGATACACACCCGCACTGCACACTCGGAGGAAGTACACTCCAATCTCTTCTGGACAGCACAGCCCACATTGTCTTGAATGCTTTATCTTGGTTTTTAAGTGAAACATCTTTGCGTACACCTCCACGATTTCTCAGTGAGAGGAATTCCTCGGAACAACAACAACAACAACAACAACAACAACAACAATAATAATAATAATAATAATAATAATAATAATAATAATAATAATAATAATATAAAAATTTATGGGCCACAACACGATAACATTATCAGGCACGCCTTAGTGCAGGGCTGCTGAAATTTTGACGACCAGATTTTTTTTAACGTGCACTGACGTAATACTAGGACCCTTGCGGTTTCGGCAAAAAAATTCAAGGATATTTCAACTAATCAGTAATAAACGCCTGACAGAGAAACCTATTTCTGGTGCAAACTGAATTTGCTTGTAACTTCACCCTTGTGCAGCAGAATGTTTTCTCAGTGAAGCTACCTTGATCCACTGCACTGCCGTTTTGCGTGGCGTCGCGCTAGTCACAATACGAAAGAAAGCAGTCAATAAACGATAAATAAAACGACACACGTCTTCTTGGTGAGCTGGTATTCGAACCGAGGGCCCACGTTGAGGGCCCGGGTCATTACCACAATTCTATAGATCCAGCTTTACCCCTATTTACATGGTGCCTATTTAAATGCACACTGAAATAAACATTGAACAGACGCAAAACGTGTGAAGCAGAAAAAAATTATATAGCGGTAATAAGCGCACAAGCGTTACGAAAGAAACGCTCAACTGTAGACAGATTATGCCCTAGTAAACCAAGCATTCTTCACATTGTGTTATCAAGAAAAAGTGGCGTCATGACGGGCTAGCAGTTCCATCTTTTGGTGAGCAAGTGATAAATGTTTTTCAGGCGAACTAATACTAATGAGAACAAACAGACAATACTGCCTGGGAAATTGTAGGAGAGATAATTGGTATGTAAATGTGAAAAACAAAACGGGAACAAACAGAACGTGCCACTCGTAAGAACTGAACCTTAGAATAACGCGTCCCATGCTCTATCACTGAGCCTTATGACGGCGGTCAAGCCCCCTGTCCGCTTCATGGGTTATTTGCATATTTATTGTGGAACACGTTATGCAAAAGTTTGATTCATGCTGGTGGCAACCTACCTTTCGTTCACTTTTCTTTCTTCACATTTTCAAAATAACTGCACCTTTTTTTGGGATAATTGTCTGTTAGGTCTCAATATATTGTGTCTAACAAAGAAAAACGGTTCCTTAAATTTAAACTTCTTTTCTCTTGGCTTTCTGTGATAATTATACGATATGTACTCGAAGAAATGTTGGTTTGCGCCTTAGAATATAGCATTCATGTGTACTACAAGCTGCGCATGCCACGATGGCAAAAAAAAAGTATTTCATGAAAGCGGAATTTTATGAAAAACGGCATTTCATGAAAAGATGTTGGCCAAAAGTGTTGGCGCACTCTCTTGCGTGGCGTTGGTATCAGCTGGTTGCATAGAAAGCGTTATTTATTTTAATACAAGTTTAGGTAATTTACTGCAATTATTGTTGGTTATTTCTGTAGCTTACATATTTCAGGACTTGTGAGTTCTATCTGCAATGGTCGTGAGCATTGCTAGAGCAGTAAATATTAGTGAACCCTAAAGCTTCGCCTTTAGAAGTTGAACGCGATAGCGATATCCTGTTCCTAGTGCATATTTTACTCACATAGTGCATTAAACCTTTTTGGAACATGCTATGTGCCCACTCTATACGTGGCCTTATGACCATAGGCGCTGCAGCGTGTGTGCCTTTTGTAGGGGGTGCCCAACTCGAAACCACGAAGTCATTATGATAATCACATGTTCTGACGCCCGCTGCAAATGGTCACTTGTACCACGCAATATTACTGCAATATTTCATGTTGCATTGTATAGAGCATTTATACAGAACACGTGTGCTTGTAAGACATGAAAGCTACTCTCGCTGCATTTTCAAGCTGAGGAAGTTCTTTTCCCTCTATTCACAAGCACACTCGTGGCCCTGAAATTTAAATATGTAAGCCTTTGTACAACAAATTATTTGCAGTACGTAGATTATTTTTGTGCTGCCAGAAACAGGCGGCACGCTTTAGCTCGGTGAAAGTGTTATGTCCGGTGTTGTCGTCGGCCCATAGACGTACGCGTTGGTCGTGGTAGTCCAAAAAGCTCAGACAGCCTCGAACGGTTAAAAACAAGTTTATTTTTATTCGGATAGAGGCGGCGGCCGAAAAAAACGGCAGTTCGGCCGCCGCCTCCATCCGAATAGGAATAAACTTGTTTTTAACCGTTCGAGGCTGTCTGAGCTTTTTGGACTACCGCGACCAACGCGTACGTCTGTGGGCCGACGACAACACCGGACATAACAGAAAGATAGAAAGGTTAATGGTGAATAAATATCTGGGCATAACGCTTGAGGGTGGGTACGCATTCTTCCCAATAATGGGCATTTAATCAATATGCATCTGATAAAACGCTCAGGTATTTTCGTTAAACACTAGACCAACCTGTACCTGAAAATGGGTTAGTTTATGACTCTTCATACCTTTAATTTATCAACCTGTGAACCGATGAGGCCAGAGAATGTTTTTAGACCTGTTTGCGCAGATGGTCTTGGGTTGGTACATCCCTTTAATGGACAACTGGTGGGGCGTTTTTTCTATTTTTCACAACTGTGCTTATCCACTGCTTCGAACATTCTTCCGAGTGAATTTCGCGATTGTTTTACCAAGTGTAGTGGAATCTACTAAATTTAAATCGCTACCTTATCTGCAAGGGTTCATGCGTGAAGTACACGAATCAGTGCGTTTTCAGACAGCCAAATTCTTCCATGAGTACTTCTTCTCTAGCTCAAAACAATATCTATACTACGCTGCGTTGACGTGGTATTTCCGCCACCACTTTAACGCTCCCTATATTTTGAATTGTCTGGTCATGACGTGCTATTACGAAAATGCCTATGTCACCAATATTCGAGACATCTTTTTTACAATGTTCATACAGAAACAGTTCCTGCAAAAGTTTGGTTAAACAGCAAAGGCATCTTTTGATCCTGAATTACCTGTCGCCTCTGTGAAGTTCCAGAAGCAATAAAACACTGCTTTATTAGTTGTAGGAATGCCATCCTCTATTTGGACGTCCTGCAGAGACTTTAAAAAAACGACTGGAATGAAATTTTCATAGTATTCGTTATCTTGTACAACTCAACTGCTACAGTTACGCCAGTTGACATGCTGTTGTTAATGGGCATGCACAGTTCAAGGAGAGAGAGAGAAAAATAACATTTCTTTATATATCCGGCGTGTAGGAAGTCCCCAGCCTCGCAGGGCGTGGATGTTCCCTATCTTACGATTACGGCTATTAGAGTTCGATAATCCCAAAGCCTAGACCTCGAGGATGTTGTGCTCCGACTAGGCGACAGTTACTCGGGTGCCTCCGCACACGTTAGACGGGTCGTCGGCTCCTTTTCTCCGTTGCCTTGCCAAAGCCTCCTCAAGCCGCTGGATGGCTCTTCGTTGTGTCTTCAGGTCTTCGGAGAAAAACTCGCATGTTGAACAGGCATGCGGAACCAATGGTTCTGCGCCTTGCCACTTCGCACAATTGAATGTGCAGCTAAAATACTTTTATGACCGATTGCAGTTTCAGCTGGAGTGGTATACAGAGTTCAACAAGTGTACTGCTCAAATACCCCTTTAGGCATTGTGATGTATGGGATTTGCATTGTAATGCCCATTGTGCGTTTGTCGAAGTGGCCTTATGTACACTGTATGCTATGCATATATGTTAACCACATACGTATTATTATTCATGTAAGAGAACAAAAATACGCGTGTTCGTGTGGTAGAACATCCGCTTGTCACGTAAACGAGGCGGGTTTGACCTCCCCCCCCCCCCCAACTATGACTTAAGACTTTCCGTCATTTACTTTATTTGTATCTTTCTCAGATGATGATTTTTCACTTACAACCAACGACGCCGACACCGACACCAACACCGGAATTTTCACTAAAGGAGCTATTTAACGATCTCTTGACAAAACCAACTAAATCAGCCTCGTCAGCTGAGTAATATCGGACGATTAGGACGGGAATCTTGACTCACACTACCATAGCTTTTCTTTGATGGCACGAAAATCTTGTTGAGTTGGTAACATTGGGCTGCAACCCAGTTAACTCGGCTAATCTCCGGAGTGTGCCGATCGCGAAGCGGCATAAATGTGCGACGCAAAAGAACAAATGCAGCAATTTCAGACAGTCGGAACCATGCGGTGCTGTCCGCATCACTATAGCCATCGATTAGTGACCTTGGTTTTGTCCATATAATTTTATATATAACTACTAAAAGAAAGGGGCGCTAGTGTCTATAAAAGCTGTAGCTTACGGTCATGATGGGTAGTTCACATATTCGCTAAAATTCGTTATTTGGTTCTGTTTAGCTCCGAATGGCATGAATCTGCTTTGCCTCAAGATGAAGTTCAGCAAAGGTTTAGCAATAGCGATTCAGCCCTTTGCCCTTTTTAGGCTTTTTCTTCTCTTGTTGTATAAGTACAGGGAGCATAACCATCTATATACTGACGCTTCAACTAAAGTGGATGGGTCTGCAGGGTCGGTGATCTTCCCTGCAACTGCGACAATGACAAAGATTCGGTTATCCCACCAGACGTCCTCAACAGCTGCTGAACTCGCAGCTCTACATAGCGCAGTTAAGGTATTAAATACCAACAACCCAAAAAATGGAGCCTGCTCACAGACTCCAAGGCAGCACTTCAGCGTTTCGTATTTATCTAACGCCGGGGACCTCATGAACAATTAGGGCTGGAAATTAGAGAACTGCTTCACCACCCCTTAGACAAAGGGCACAAAATCACGTTTCAGTGGCTTCCAAGTCACTGTGGCATATTGGATAACGATCATGCCACTGTAGCTGCTCAATTAGCACACGAATGATGGTGAAGAAGAATCAATTCTATTTTCAAAGACTGACGCTGCATTAATAATCAAACAAATCACTGATGAAGCAAAACTCCTGTGGTGAAACGGTAAGTTGGGTCAGTTGGTTGGGATCAATGGAATGGAATGAAAAAAACTTTATTTCAGTCCTGCAGGACGCGCTTAGCGCGTAGCGGGCGTCTCCCACGTAGGAACTGACAGAAAGTACCTGGCGGCCGCTTCGTGGGCATGCTGAACGGCCCATTGCTGGTCGGCGAGAAGTGAGCTCCTGAGGGACCTCTCCCACTTGCTTGAGGTAGAGTTGGAAGAAGCTGTTCTACACTCCCAGAGCATGTGCGCGAGTGTCGCTGTGTATCCACATGATGGGCATGTGTCGCTGGAGTATGCATGAGGATCAATCGTGAACTTGTTTACAGCGCAGTTGTTGTGCTCTAAAAAAGTTCACGATGAACGCTGAGTGCTTACGACACACGAGACTGCATAGGCTGGGCACGTCTCGTCGAATTCAGCCTCCGTCAGGACTCACTCGACTTGAGACAACGGCGCTTTGCGGACTGTGGCTTAAGGTGTCGCTTTCACCAAAGTTTTCGCCTTCCGAATCGGCATGGGAGACAGTGCTGCTTGTGATCATTGTAGCAGGGATGAAACGATACAGCACATTCTCTGTCACTGCCCTCGTTATAGCGTGCAAAGACGGGAGCTAGCTGTTGCGTTAGCTCGCTTTGATGAAAGACCCTTGTCAGAACTGTCAGCGCTTGAAAACCGCCATGATCTGTCTTTGCACAAAAAATGAGTGAACGCCTTTGCGTGGTTGTGGCCCATAATAGACTAAAGCACCCCAGCTCACCTTTTTTTTGGCGTGTCTATTTCGCTTTTCGCTTTCTTTCTGATGTTTATTCCTGATTTTCTTTTCCTTAGCGCAGGTTAGCAAACCAGGTGCTCCACTTCCTTGTTAACCTCCCTGCCTTTCGCTCAATTTATTTTCTTTATCTCTCTCCCCCAGATCAAAACAGCTCGCGAAAGTCTTAACGATTCGTTGTTTTAATCGAAACATAGCCAAAACCAGTATATAGTATTCAAAGTCGCAAGTGAATTATAATCCTGCAATCATGAACCAACAAAATCTATGTACTACCCATAATTTATGTGG